>JAOTQQ010000023.1:67307394-67330425 GCA_026546715.1 Gallinago undulata
GGCCGAGTCGGCGGCGGCGTCGGGCCGGCCGCCCGGGTGGGGTGGAGGGGAGGGGGTCGGTGTTTATGGAGCTGGAGCTTGGCGGCGGATGATAAAAGCTGAGCTTAACCTACATAATCCTTTTTCCTCTTTTGGGCGCTTTTTTTTTTTATATCCCCCCCCCCCCCGTTGTGTTAGCACACCCTTAGGCAGAGGCTGGAAGCGCTGCTTGCCGTTATGCTTCCTCGTTTTAAATTTAGACTGCAACAAATCGCTCGAGTCCTATTTTAAATATTATTATTTTTTTTAATTTTAATTTTTTATATATATTTGTTTTTGGCACAACTATCCTGTCTCTGGATTAATTAGGGCCTATAGTTCCTGCGGGTTGGCAAGGGATACGTTGAAATTGTACCGTTGGAGTTAGGTTGTTGCTGGGGGGGGGGGGAGACAGATAACTTTTTCACCCGCAAAGGCTGTCTGTCAAAGCTGGCAGAGGAGAACAGGTGAAGTGATTGCGGAGCTTGGCTTTTGGGCAGGTAAGGCTCGGTACCCGCTCCTGCGGATGCCCTTTTCAGGGCTTGGAAATGTTAGCGGCCGTATCACCTGCTCTGCTGCCCCGGCAGAGTTCCCGCAAATGTTTGGCGATATTTTGATTTATTGAAGTCATCGATCACTGTGGCAGTCTGTGGTTTGGCTCTGCCCTTAACAAGCGTCGGAATAATTTTTGAATGGCTGGGAGTAACTTTAATTTTATTTTTTTTTCCTTCAGAAATTTGGATTCGTGATTTAATTTGGGGATTACAAAATAGGAGTGTATAATGTGTATACAATTAGTTGACATATTTAAATAGCAGGATTGTTTTCCTTTCTGGTGACAGGGTTTTTCTTGCAAATACAAGAGGTGCTAAGACATCCTCAGCAGCTGCCTCAATCTCTACAAGTAGCCTAATGTTCAGCCCCTATAGTGTGAAAGAAGACATTGTTCCTTTTTTCTGTACTATTACTAAGTTATTAATTTCTGTGTATAACACATTTGCCTTGTTGAAGTGTTGTGAGGATTTTGTTTTGTGTGTTTGTTTTGTTTTTTTTAACACTTCCTGCAGAAGAATGGAGTTACATTATCTTTGTGCTACAGCTTGCAAAGATACTGGGTGTTCTGAACACGGGGTGCAGAGATTTCGGTTAATTTGATGGCAACTGCAGGAATTCAGGGTGTTTCAATTCTTGATTATTTGTGCTTGGAGCAGGAATATTACAAGGTTTTTACACGAGCAGGCATTGGCACTAACTTCAGCCCGTTACAACGATTGATGTTAATTTCTACGTTTGTTTCAGGAAACTTTGGATTGCACCATTTGTTACTATGTCATCCCTTTTGTTTGGGGTCAAATGAAGTGTTTTAGCCCTGTGTTGAATTTGTCAGCAATTCTCATCAGTCAGTTATTGGATGAATATTTTACTTTCGCTTGTTTGTCAGAATTGTCTAAGGTTTGAGAACTGATTTTGTGTGTTGCTTTTCTTTCTGCACCCATCCCCTCTTTCCTTTAAATACTTAGAGTCAACGCGAAGTTCAAAACATACATTTAATCTATAAGCAGCAGGGGTATAAGGCTGGTAAAACTTGTAAAAAAAGTCTCTAACTTGAGATAAGATGGACTTACAGAAGGTGGCGGTTAATTAGAAAGCAAGTAGAAAAAGGTTTAACCTTGAGATATGATCTCTGCGTTACAGTTTCCAGCACATAGTCCCTTCCTTCATCAGCCTTGCTTTGAAAGAGTCGAGAAGCTGTTTTGCAGGGTTCGTAATCCCTCTGAAGAAGAGGAAGTTAATTAGCTCCATGCAGGCATTTTAATGAACGGAAGATGGCTACTAAAACCCTATGCTATTATATTATTGCCAGGTTAGCTTTTTAGGGTTTTTTGAGAAGGAAGCTGTCCCTGGGAGAAGTATTTTATCGCAGAACACTAGCATCCTACTGGGAAGCAGACTTTTAAGCATTTATTTTTTCAAGCTGAAGGATTTTTTCTTTTGCCAAAATATGTTTAATTCTTCAGTGGTAACTACTTGCTATAGATTCTATCTCTTTTAAATACTGGTGTGGGAGCATAACAGTGACTTTGTATTCTTGTTAAGCTGTGTTTATTACTGAAAAGCATTCTATTTTGCTGTTGTAATTTATTTATCTATAGATGTGGGTATTTAGAGGTCCTACTTTGTTTGAAAATTTTACATTTCTCTTACAAGGCTAGGTGCCTATTGAAGAATTCTGTAACTGTTGACACAGGGGAGTTAGCAGATTTTTGGTAATATATACAAAATAATTCTGATTTTTTCTTAAAATGGAACAGGCAAGCACATTTCTTGGGGAATGTTTAATTTGTGACCTTCAGTTTTGTTCATTCTTTTCAGTTCAATAGGCTTGCATTCTCTGTAAAAAGAAAAAAAAAAAGCACTGTCTTGTTTTGATCTGCTGAGACTTTTATTTGTTTTTAATAAGGTAGTTGCTTTCTGTTTAACTAGTGGATTTAACGACAAAGTTTGCAAAATAAATCCAGCTCCTCCCAATCAGAGTACCTGTCCTGAAAAATTAAATTGCTGTTTTTGGAATGCATTTGATTGACTTACAGGCTTCCAGTCTTCTTGTACACATCTAACTGTTTATGAAAACCTTGCAGCATAGTTTATACCTCTATAAAGACAGCAGTTATCCACTATGCTGCAGGAATTTAAATAACTGCAGTGAAGGACATGCAAGGTTTCAAGCCCTTTGCTTATGTATCTAGACCATCCTTTCCGATGCACAGCTGGTTAATGACTCTTTTAAGACTATGAAAATGTTCATCTTGGTGTGTTGTTCTTCTGGGGCATGCAGTCAGGTCACTCAGGCTGTGCCTGTCCAACAGATGCCTGTGGAAAGTGAAGCAAACACACTTTAAAGTGAAAAAAACAAGTATTTGTTACTTTCAGTAAGCTCTACCACCTGTAGTGGTTCTCTCCACTGTCCAATATTACCAATAGTTGACCACTACTGAAATTTGGCCAGTAAAAACTGTTTAGGTGGCAAAGAAGTGGTGAATGCTAGAAGTAAGGTGCTCAGAAGGATATGGCTGACACTCCCTAAGAATAGTAGCCTGCATCCCTCTGCTCCTAGAGCCCTGGCAGTGAGATTTGCTCATAAGGCAAATCCCAGAAGTCACCAGTGTTCTTGTACTTAACCCTTGTGGGCAGTGAGTGTGATGCACATGGGTCTGGTGGATTGTTTAATTGCGTCACAGTCAAAGTGTCAGCAGCAATAAGGTCACAACACATTGTAAGGCCCACGGGGTGCTACCTCCTTGGGGTACCCATGGAGTTCATGCAAGTTTACAACACAGCCAGGGTGGGCAGAATGGGGACAATGACACTCCTTTTCATCTTTTTGGGGTGGAGGGGGGACAGAAATCCAATGGTTTAATTTCTAACAAGTTTTACTGGTCTGCCCTTGGAGGTCTGCAGCTGGGGATGTGACAGCTCTTGGGACATCTGGAGAAGGCAGGTTTGTCTTTGCAGGCTAGGCAAAGCAATAAATGATGAGTTAGTGTTTCCAAGGGCAGACTTCAAATTGTTTATGGGTTATAAGTGGGTATATATATATATGTTTATAGTTCATTTTAAGGATTGATTACCTGACCTTAAAAATGTAACATTGCGGCTGCAAGACTGGCTGCTAGAATAGCCTTTGGTGTCTGTCACAGATCGCAGTGACATGAAATGACATTCTGTGTTTGAGTGGTGGTGAACAGGAGCTACTTACTTCCCTTCAAAAACAATGCCTTCCCCCCCCCCCCAGGTAACTAATTTCTATGGACATAGTATCCACTCTTTTAAGCTAAATATAAGGGTGTGTTATATTGTTGGTCTTGGGGGTTAGCAATTGTTCTGATCTCTTGTACGTTAACTGTGTGTTGAAGGTTTACTGACTAAATACAGACTGGTGGTTTCAGTAATTCCGTGCTTTTAAAACTTTCCTGAAAGGAAGTAGTAATTAATTTAATGATTTTGAGAAGAATGCAATAATTTTAAACACTTGCATGGAATAAGTATGTAGTAAAAAGCAGCCTGAGCTATCACATCTGCACTAGCGGATGAGGTGAAGGAAGTGCTAGTTAGGATGAGAGCACCTGTAGCTTCTCGCAGGAACACCTAGGATTTATGTCCACAAAATACTGCTTGTTGCAAATAATTTATGTAAAGATTTTAGCTAGCCATTTAATCACTTGGTAAAGAAGCCATACATTTCAAAATGTGGAAAAGCTGACATACAGTAACAGTGCAGGGTGATAAGAATAGCTGAAAGCCTCCTAAATCAAATAGTTTTTGCAAGACTTGATGTTGTAGCCAGAGGTGACCACCACAGGGGTCACCCTGCAGCCCCCTGTCTGCCAGTGTCTGGGCACTGGCACCTGGTCCAACTCCTGAAGAAGGAAGCCTTTATGTTTTGGGTATTTCTGGCAAGTTGAGGAGGTTCTAAACGTGGCATGTGGGCAACTGCAGATCGGCTGCAAAGAATCAGAGGTGGATGGCTGGAGAAGGAGAGAAGAAGAAGCAGAGAATAATATGTGTAAATACGCTCACAAGCATGCCTAGGTTTGTCTTAGTCCTGACCAATCACCCCTTGCATCCCCTGAAACTGCTGACCCCCATGGAATCATCCCTGAGGCCAACAGCTTTCCCTGGGCACTGTTCTCTGCAGCGTCTGGCTTGGTTGCCTGGGCTTGAACATCCTATTGATTGCACGGCTGCGCTCAAGTGACCTATTTCTCCATGGCCAGCCATGCCCAAAGTGGCACTGTATCTTTCTGTCCTCATTCTGCAGGGATCTTTGCTGGTTTTTGAGAATCAAATGGCTTCTCTGTAAAAGGAGGCATTCACACAAATAAAAGAAAGGCAAGTGTTGAGGGTTTTTTTTTCTGCTTTTTTTCTTTCAAGGTGTAATAGGCCTGGAAGTGTGGGAAGATGTGACAGATAAACTCCTTCTTTTGCGTGAAGTTGTGTATCTGGGTTGATTGCAGGGCATGATATCATTTTATGGCTAAAATAATCTAGTGAGTAGTTGCTCCCACCCTTCTGAGTACCTCCACTCGCGTATCCTTGCTGCTTTGCATGTGCCCACTCCAGCACTTCGTCAGCCTTATGGCAGGCTCACTCAGGGAGCTGGACCAGGAGAATACTAAAGGTGAATAAATACTGAATCTACAGTTGCCTGACCCCGGTGTGATGCAGGAAGCATCCATGCTGGTGTCAGGTGAGTGTGGGATACCTGGAGTCAAACAGGATAGCTTTTCAGTCAGCTGATGGATAGTGGAAAAATCTCCCAGCTCAGTCTTGCTGCGCCACTGCTGATGACATCAGGAAGTATATAGTTAATCCTCAGCCTTACTGTAAAGGCCAAGGAAGATTAAGAGAGAGGATCAGGAAAAAGTGACATTAATTCCACTGGACAATGTAGTTTCCACCAATTAGTGGCTTGGCATACAGGGTGAAATGGGTCCAGGATAATGACTGGAGAGGTAGTAGAAGACTGTCTCAGACTTGCTGAGGAAGGGTAGTGCAAGTAGTGTGAAGGAAAAGTCTCGCTGCCTCTTTATTGATTAAAATACCTGAAGCAGACTTAGCAAATGAAAGTAGAAAAGAAAATGATGCTTCTCAACCACTCAGCTTCCTACTATGTTAAGAGACCGGTGGTGTAGTATTCAGACAAGCAACATTCTTGAATTGTCCTGGAGTCAGATCTGAGATTCCTTATATGGTATCCTTATGTTTTTAATGTCTGCTTTACTCCTTTTGTAGTGTAGTTTCCAGATGTTTTAGAAAGCTGCAACTTTTTCAAATTTTCAGAATAAATCAGACTTTTTTAAAAAAAGTCTGTATTTCTCTAAAAGATGGTATCTTCTTTCCTGAATGCCTACTCTACAGCAAAGCAGTTTAAACCTTTTGGCACTTCTGAACCTTTGGAGATGCTCTTACAGTTGAGAATTAATGCTTTGTTTAAAAGTTCAGTGAATAACAGTGATCAAAGGCCCTGTATTTCTGTGGGTAATAAGAAAAGGAAGTGGGAGTATAGTGACCCAGCTAGAAGCACTAAAGGGCATTGAAAATACCATTACTTAGAACTTTATCACTTTTGCTAGAGAATTCATGGAAAGCAAAGCTAACGGTTACAATGTTAATTTCTTTCTGTTTACATCATCATCTGAAATACCAAACAGATTGAACAAAGGCTTTTGTGTGGTTGTAGAATTATTGTAATGTAAAGTTTTACATCAGAAGTGATTGAGAAGATGGGAACACAAGAAGTACTGGTTTTGACTGGAAGTATCCTAATTAGGGGTGATGATGTACAGTGTGAAGGAATTTTATTTTTATTTTTTTTAACTACTGCTCTTTTTAAATTCCATAATGCTGTCCTTGCTGCTTATATTGAATAGGTGTGAGTGGAAGCTGACAAGCTGAGATTGGGGAAAAGTTGTGCCTTGTGACATGTGCATTGGAAGTTTGTAAGGAAAGGCTCCTAATGACAGGTGAAGCCAGAATTTTGTCCTTTTAATGTAACAATGTGGGAAGTCACTTACATGATGTGCATATTTCTGTTAGCATGGGCTAAAACTGTGGCATGGAGGCTCTGGTTTCTGTTATGTCCATATTAAAGTACATCCTGTTGTGTGTGTAATGCACATCTTTGAAAAATTATGAAAAAAGTTCTAGCTTTGTTATATTGAGCAAAATGTTTCAGTGATTTTTTTTTTTTTTTGGGTCTCTGTCTCACCATTTATTTTAGTGTCAAAGGTATCTTTAGATCTGATATCTGATTACAAGGAGGAGACAAATTATGCCCATGTTTGAGAACACTAAGACTGCTAGAGTCCTTTATTTGATCCACGTTGGTAAGTGTGGGAACTGCTTAAAACCATTTGGTATTTTTTGACTCGTTCTAGCAGCTGTGATTACTTCACTTTTCCCCATGCATAGAGGAGATGGAATTAACTCCTTAAACAGAAAGAGGGAAGGCAAAGGCAGTTCTGTGAGAAAAATGTTGAAATGACAAACGATTGGAGAAAAACTTACTTGATTGTAGTTTTGAATGCTGATAAAGCTAAGCTGCAAGACCGGCTGAGACATGGGTGATAATTAGCTCTTTTTTTTGATAGGAGAAGGATTCAGCTGGTCCCCTACACGTGTACAGCTTTTTAACAGACTCTATGAGCTGACTGTGTGTCCTGAGGGCTTGCTGTTTGGAGTTTATATTAACTTTAACTTAATGTGTCTATTTTTCTAGATGTTCCCCTCTTCATATTCTAAGTGATAAATGTTCCAAGTTTCAAAGGTAGCCTTATCCTCTGCAATTACTATGTGGAAGTGAAGGGAAACTAAGAATATAGTTTTGTGTTTCTACGGGGTGAATAGTGCATTGAGTCCGAAGACAAAGAGGCAAGCCAGCATAGCAGGCATGAGGTAATATATGTAGTCTGTGTGCCAAACGTGAAATAAGAAACATCTGCAGTTTGTATTTTGAAGTTCTGTTTTATGCAAATACTCTATCTGGAAGTGGAAAACTCACAGGAGTGCCATCAACAACTGGACTGAATTCCTGTTCTTGCTCCTGTCAGTGATGAAATGAAAGCAAATCTCTTTCTTTCCTGACAAGGGTAAGAATTTCATCATTGGGTTGATATTAAATAACTACAGCTAAATGCTGTCTGTATAAAAGTTAGAAAGTGTTATGAATTTGAGTTCTTGTTTTACATATTTTCTAGACTAGAAATCAGGGAGACCAAGTCCCTTAGTACATACTGTGTCAGCCTAAGGATTTTGCTACCTTTTTAGCTAGCTGAATGCTGGATTGAACACAGTCTTCTGCTAGTTGAACAGATTTTGTTGTCTGTGGTGAAGGCAGCAAAGATTTATGCCTATCTCGCTCCAATTTAGAATCTGCCTTAATGTGCAGTTTGGCAGTAGGGGTAAACCTTGTTACTAGGTAGTTGCTGCTAGGCATCAGCAGTGTGCTGTACATTCCCACTCCTTCCTTGGCACTGCTTCTAGTCTGACCCCTTGCTGAGCCAGCTTAGGAAATCAAATTAGCAGATAACCTTTTTTGTAAATGGGGACAGTTTGTTCCTGAACCACTTTCTGCAGTGTCTGGAGCGGCAGGGCTTCTGCTGGGGAGGCAGCAGCGAGTGTCTGGGAAAGGTGACCAGCCTTTGGGTAGCAGCTGACCACTAGATGCGATTAGCTCTAATGTCAAACAGCATTCTCCGCTCAAGCCCATTTTAGCCAGTGGCATAAGCTGGCCAGCTGGACTCCCTGATGGAAAGTCAGAGCTGGACACCTCTTACTTACTTTCTATGGACTCTGGTGCAACGGGTTGAGAGAGAGTGAGCTACCTGATTATGTTTTTAACTGCCATGGCGAGATTCTCTAAAGCTCATTTGTCAAATTAAAAGTATTTATTTTTCTTAGTTTACATTCTTTCTTCTAGATTGCATAGTTGCATGCATGAGAAACCTTCTAACTTGTTGTACAGTGCCATATACATTTGTAAAGTTTTTAAAAAATTGTAACTGGTGAAAGTTCACACTGAAATATTGTCTTGTATAGAAGACAAAGGTTTTATAGCTATAATTATCTATGATGAGAGAGTGTACATTCAGCCACTTCTGTGGGGAAAAAGAAACCCCAAACGGTTTAACTTTCATTAAGGAATTCCAAAGGCAAAAGAAGCAGGAGGTTTGGTGACACAATCTATTTAAAATTTAGCGCTCTCAAGAAATGGGAGCACAAGTTTATATTCCTTAAAAATATGACCCTAGTCAGGTTCTTCTAATTGATACTGCCAACTTGGTGTATGTTTACTGTGAGGATTGTATTTTGAGGATTTTCTTCTTTGGCTTTCTCTCTTCTGCTTTGATTTTTCTCCTTTACTATTTTATGTTGTCTTTTTCTCACTCTGGTAAGTGAATTCTTTTGCACACAAATAGTGCAGAGGACAGGCATGGGCCTTTGTATGACAGGCAGTATGTTATCAAGCTGTACAAGTAAAAATGCCAGCAAAAAAATCTCCCTCTCGATATTCTTCTGTTTAAGCTCTTGCAATCCTGCTTTTCTTTCCCTGCTACCCTCTATATCTGTACATTTTTATCTTTCTTCATACTTAGGATTGCTCTAATCAGTTTCCAACTGAAAAACTAGGAGAACTTAGCTAAATAGCTTGCAGGCTCTGTCAAGAAAGCACACTAATAAAGGATATGAGTCCTCAGGATGAATCATACTTTAGCTATCTGACATTGTAAAGTGCTATTCAGAAACTGAAATGTAAAAATTAAGTAGTTAGGGCTGTCATTTCATCCCACTTTGCCCTGCTCCTTTTTGCACTCAGATTAAGCTGTATCATCCACCTACTCTCAGTTGAATTCATGTGGGAGGAGAGACTAGGACCTTCTGGTACCTCAGTCCATGGCCAGCTGGTAGAGCTGTGGGCTTCCACCACCTCCAGACTCTGAAAATGGTCCTGAAACTGTCATCTGGCCACCTTCCCTGAAAGCATTAGAAACCCTCTTCTGCCAGAGTATTGCTCATCTCAGAAGAGGATGCTCTGTAGATGTGGAACTTGTTTTGGATATTTGTATTACTAAAGGTTACAAATTGTTCTGCAGAAGGATCACAGAGTTGTAGTGCCCCTGGCAAATATTTGTCTAGCTGTTGGGGTTGGGATGCTAGTTTTTTAATACTATTTTCAAGAGTATGTATTTATTGTGTCAGGTTATTGGATTGAATCCAGTTTATCTTTTGCTTCACCTTTGATTGGAGGAGGCTGCTCTTGCGCCATTATAAAACTAACAGCTTTTTTTTTTTTAACCTGTTTAAATATGTTGAAGTATGACATCTACTCTTGTGTCTACTTTTCAAAAAGGTTTTCTTTTTGCCATTTTAACTTCCCCTGCCTCTATTTCCTTTTCTCACTATTTGTGTCATCTTTCCAGCAGTTGAAAAAAAGAATTAGAATCACTGTCAGCAAAGAATTGTTGTGCATGAAACATGCAGTGAAATGAGATTTTCATTAAACTTTCAGCAATAATGATCTCGCAGCTATGATAAGTAAACATAAACATTTTCCAGCTGAAGATTATTCCTACAATATGGCAAGCAGTTCACTGAGAGATCATTTGTGGGTTTGTCTGTAGACTTTTCCTTTCGCTGTGTGGTTTCTTGGCTCTATGAGACAGGGAGAGAGCACAGAAGAGGCTGCAAAACCTTGAAGGATTCATTGAGAATGGGGGGGGGGGGGGATGGCAGCTGGGCTGCATTCAGCAGTGTCAGAGGGCTGTTTGAGTAGGTGTGCAGGAACTAGGTTGAAGGTGGGTTGACTTATTTCAAAATACTACTACATGATCTTCCAGAATAATTAGTAGGGTTTTGCTCAAAGTTGTTGATGATGAGGGTGAACCGAATAACTTTGGCAGTGTTTTGGGGTGAAATGCTGACTCTTTCCTTGAAAGAGCTTCAGGCAGGCTTCACTGCCATTGTGTCATGAAGAATTATTGTACGGCTTGGTCTTATCTGTGACAACTAGAATGAGCTTTGCATAGTTGTCAGTTTTGATAGTACTGTAGTGAGATCACCCCTTCAGAATCCTTTGGCTGTATAAATTTGCACTGGCTGTTGTGGGTGATTCACTCTTGGCCACAATCAAAAGTCATGGTGTGGAATAGAAGAGTCAATATCCTTAAGTAAGCATGTATTTGCTGTGAAACCCAGTAAAATCTTATGCTGTTGCTTTTCATTCAGCATCTAGGAAAAATAACAGTATCATAGCTGTCACTTAAAATAATACTTTTTACATTCAAGCATGTTAGAGGTATTTTAGGAACCAAATACAAAGACGGTGGTGTTATTATTTTGTGTATGTAGATCATGTGGGATCTGTGGATGCCACTGAAATTAGAAGTGGTTATGATCCAGAATTAACTAGATGCATTCTTGCCAGCAGTAGCTGACAGCATTCCATAATACGTAGAAAAAGAAACATGTTTTTGGAGTGAAATTTCAACAACTGTTCTCTTTCAATAAATAATCTACTTCCTGCACTCATATACTTAGTTGTTAACTGATCTGTTTTAAGTGCCTAGGCAGCGCTATGTTGGTATGTGTAACTGACCAAATTCAAGGATGCAGTCGGCTGTATAAACAAGCTCTGTCTGAGATTTGTTTGGGATCTTGGCTGTATTTATTTGTTAAGTTGTTGGAAATTATAGCCAGGTAGGATGACACTACTTTTCTTTCTCTGCTGTTAAATCCTATGAAATGGGGATTTTCCTGACCCAGTTAGGAATGATCATAGTCAGGCGGCAATGTACAATTTAACAGCACAGATACCTATTAGAAATTTTTGTTTGCTTCTCTCGCTCCACTCTGTATTTTGGGCAGATGGACAGTAGCAGTTGATGGGCAGGTTTGAGAGGAGAGCAGCAGAGTAAAGCAGGTGTGGGGACACCTGGGTGTCTTCTGCCCCTCTTACACTTGGTTCCTTTAGTATCAGCAGTTTGGCATTTACAGAGAGCTGTCAAAAAGGAGATGGGGAGCATAGAACAGGGTGCATGGCAATTGGTGATTCTTCAGGACTTGCTCTGAAGGTCAGTTTCAAATAAGAAAGCAAGTGAAGGAATTTTTAAATATTGACTTGGACTAAAGAGGTCTATAGGGTCTTATTTTCTGGGTTATACCTCCTTGTTGGAGCTTCCCTCAATGATGGGGATGGGGTCTGCTGTCTGACACTTTGAATTAGGTACACATGACTTACTGTTGAGACTTTTACTGAGTCCATCTCTACTGTCTTGTTTCCCTTTTCTTGGCCAGTTATGGGTGTGGGGTCAATTAGCTTTAAAAAGCTGTTTTCCATGTAAACTGTTAATTTTGATAATGGCCTTCTATTGTGCAGAATCACCATTAGGTGAGCAAGGTAAAGCAATGATGCGAATGCACCAGGAAACATTAGAAAGTGTAGACTTCTGGAATGTGTTATTAGCTATCTTAATTTAAAAACAAATAAAAAGCTTCACGTTTAATGTCAGGCAAAGAGAATTTCTTGAAGTGATCACCACCAAGCGTGTTCTGTTGGCATGTCTGACACAGGTCAAAAAGAACACACCGTTTTCCTATTCAAATTCTAAAACAATTCTCTTTCTTGGGATATATCCCTTTTAAATCCAGAGGCTGCTCCTGAACAGCAGAAGCCCACTGAGTGAGAAAATGAGAGCATTCTCCCCTGTCTCAGCCTCGCTCTGTGCCTCCGTGCAGGGGAAAAGCGTGATGGCGGTGCCAGCGGTGCTTTGCGAGGGGCGGCGCCTGAGTGAAGAGACCCTTCTGGAGCCTGGAGCGCAGGGCAGAGAGGTTGGAGTATTTGCCTGGAGAGCCAGATGGGGTCTGGCAGGCCGTTGCCGAGCCAAGGCTAATAAACCCTTGCTGGCCTCATGCTCATCTGCGTGTAGCTGTGCGTGTGTACCAGCACTTACCTCTTTCAGGTCTGCCGGCTTAAGGATCAGGATTTATTTGGAAATGCTGTCCTCCTCCTGGATGCAAAGGTGCTCCAGAAAGTGGTGTGTTCATTTTGTGTTGTGCCAGCAAGTCCTTCCGGACCTAAGCTTCAGCACCACACCTGGGGCTTAGTGTGTCCCCAGGCTTCTGCACATAGGTCTAAAATTCAGAGTAGGTTATAGTAGGGTGTTTTGTGATGTTTTTTCATTTCTTCAACTGAAAGTACCTATAGACACCCTGATGGGAATGACTGTCTGCCCCTTAGTGTGTTACCCCTTTTTGTAGAGTCTCGCGCTATATTGTTCCATCTCTTGGGATATGTTGCAACAAGCACAGTCTGGATCAGGAGAGACTCTGATGAGCTGTTTGGAGAACCTTCTTTGCACCGAGGGTGGTTAAATGCTGGAACAGGCTGCCTGGAGAGGTTGTGGAATCTCTGTCCCTGGAGGTGTTCGAGACTCAGCTGGACGTGACCCTGAGCAGCTTGATTTAATTAGCTTTGTTTAGGGCTGTGGGTTGGACTAGGTGACCTCTGAATGTCCTTTCCTACCTAAGTTACTCTCTTGTTTTGTGGTTTTTTTAGCTTTTATTACTTAAACTTCCACCAAAGTGAAAATTATCCTTCCATTTTGAGGGTCTGTGTATGGTTGGCTGTAGGTCCATGTATTGAACACTTGTGCAGCCAAGAGATCTAAAGAGTTTGATGCTTAATGCTGTGCTGAATTAATGTGCAGTAGGTGGTAGCATTATTTGCTGTGTTTCCTTTAACACTTGTTTAATGCCATAAATGCTGATGTGTCACCAAAGAGCAGTATGGTGGAGAATGGCATAATAAACGGTAAATGAAACTAAATTTCTTCTTCTAAAAATGTATTTTAAGTGTCTTCTACATTAGAACTGTCTCTGGCTTAATTAGCTTGGGCTCCCATAAGTCAACTTTATTCTTGCTGGAATAGCAAGATGCAGCTTGAGAAGCATGAAGTGGAACTCCTGTGGAAAGTAGACCTACTTAGAGGGAGGGACAGAAAAATTACTGCTCCCAAATCAGCCAGAGCATTTAGTGAAAAATGTGCTGGGCAGTAGGCAAGGAATAAATGTCCCAGTTTCCCACTAGCTGTATGGGAAACTATCACATTTCAGTACATGAGATGGTGACACAGAGAGAACGCTATGAAGAGTGACACCTGGAGTGGTATTTGCTTAGGATCTGGGCTGGGACCTCCTTACAGGGTGTGACTGGTGAGCCACAGGTGAGACATGGGCAGTCAGGTTCACATCTGGTTCCTCTGGTCTTCTGTTCTGCTGCCTCACTCTTGAACTTGAAAGCTACTCAATGGAATAATTAAGAGTTGAGAGGTTTTGGGGGAGGAAAAGCAAGAAGTTTAGGGAAGAGAAGGAAATACGCTGCACGAGGTATGGATAAAGTAGAATGAAGGGGAAGGAGAATGGAGTGATTCTGTGGACTGTGAGAAAAAGTACAGAAATGTGTTAAAGGGAAAAAGAGGCAGTAACCTCAAAGAAGAAAGAATTTGAGAGAAATGAGTCAGACAGACATAGCTAAGGTCTCCAAGAGCCTACCTACAGAAAGTCGACTGCCTTAGATGTCGTGTTTCGGTTAAATAGTGCATAGAGTAAGGAAGCACGTACTGTATCCCTCAGTTTACAGGTAGCTTGGCGAGCAGCTGTTACCACTCTGGCTAGTAGGGCTAGTGATTTGGCTGCTATATGGGGAGTTTGTATGTATTCATATATGTGTGGGGGGGTATTTATATATAGAGATATGTATTCATTTGTACATACTTTTCTCAACTAATTTACTGGGAAACAAGTACAGCTGGAAATCACAATGATCTACAGATGTCATTGCAGAGGCAAATTGCTGGTATGACTTTGGACGAACACTGCTGAAAATGTTTAAATGACCTAAAAATAACCACATGTAGCATAAGAGACATTGTATGTGAACTGATACTTCTTCATGAGTCATTTCCTGCTGAAAGTGTTATGCAAAGCTAACTGCTAGAGGGGGTGTATGTATGTGATTCTATATAAAATCAAGAGCAGGCTGTGCTTTTTTCTAAGGTTCTTCATGTGGCTCTGCTGGTTTGGAGTGCGAACACGCTGATCAGTATTCTGCCTGTAAACAATGCTTGGATTTAGGTATTGGCTATTGGAAATTGCGGTGGTCCTCTGGGGTTGTGCTCTGTGGTATATTTTTCCCTTGAGACTGACTATTAAGTAGGCCAGACGTTGCCAAAAATTACTTGAACGGAGGAACTATTTGCTCTGAATTGGGCTTTAAAATGTAGTATTTTAATGATTATTTAAATAAAAATAAAATAACCCAAATGAAACAAACCACTAGATGGATAGATGTCTCACAAAGACAGCTTGTGTGCAACTACTATATGCCTGCCTGAGTTGGTAGTCTTATCTTTTGATGACTGAAAACTACTGATAACAGTGACAAATAATGAATTACTTTAGATATCAGTATTAACTATTTCATTGCTGGCTTTATTTTATCACCTAGGTCATGTGGTTTATGCACAGTTGGAAATTACTGTATTTAACTGGCCAAGTCCTCAACTGGTTTCTGTCCTAAAATTCATTCATCTCTCTGTCTGTATTTAAATGCTTGCAATGCAAAGTTCTGCTGTTAGTTGAGAATCAATTGTAGTCTAGGAATTGTATGATAAATGTCCTGTTAAAGTCAGTGCAAGGACAGTTTAAGGGTCATGTTTTTAAATAGTAAAAATGTATTTACGGGTACTGTTTGGGAAGCTTCCACCCAGCAGAAGTATTTTAATACAAAAATACCCCAAAACATCGGCACAGAGTCTGGCTCAAACCTGAACCGTGAAACGTAGGATTCAGTTTGCGTCTTGACTGGTATTTTGTTGTTGAATTCTGTACTGTATCGGTAATGACAGACTTCTGGCTTCCTTCTTTGTAGGCTCAGATTATTCCTCAGTGGGATGGTTACCTGGTGCTGAGTCCCTGTGGCAGCCCACAGCCATTTCAGCAAGCAGCCAGAGCAACCCTGTCAGAAGACACAGTATAGCTTCCGACAGCGGGGACACTGGGATCGGTACCTCCTGTTCTGATAGTGTGGAAGGTGAGTTGACACTGTTCCATTTTGGATGTTTCTGAGGCAGAAACAATCCAAAATGTTTCAAAGGTATGTTTCCTAAAATAACGGTGCTTTTCCAAAGCTGTTTAGCGCGTGCAGTTCTTTGTTTTCCTGGCTGGACTGAGTAATTGTTTTGGTGGGATTTAATTAATTTACTTCTGCATGAGTTGTGTGCATTGACTTGCGTTTCTGCCACAAAGCCAGTAGTTGTGTTAGATCTTTTGATAATTGCGGCTACAAGAAGTGCCAGATTTATACAGAGAAGCAATATCCCATACTACCGCACTTGATGAAGGAGTGGTAAAAGCAGAAAAACTTTTGAGGAAGCTGATGAAAAGCCAACGCTCCTTGGTATTTAGTCTGAGTGTCAGCAAAGAGAGCTTACTCTTTGGGGCTGGGAGGAAAATGGAGCATGTTTTCTTCTCATTTCTTTCTTCTGTTGAGAAATGTGTTTATGTTTTATTGCACGGCATTTGACACGTAGTCAAAGATCTTTACGGAAAATCAACACTATCTAAAGGTTGTTAATACTTAGTTCAGACCAAATCATGATTACTGAAAGTTGATCTTGTCAGGGAGGGGTTCAGCCTCTGTGGTAGCAGTATCTCCCTAACATTGGCACCTTCCCTGTGGAATGTGTCACTGCAATTAAGCCTGAATGAGAGAGAGACTAGGCAGTTTTCTTCTTGCGCAGCCTTATTTCCCAGTAAGATTTTTTCAAGGCTAAGGTAACTACAGCAGGACTGTGATGTACTTTTCTCCAACGCCTTTCTGTGCCTGGTAGATTTTTCAGAAGGGGTAGCTGAAATGAGGAATAACAGGAGGAATTAGTAGAAATGAAGTAAAGAATGCTGAATGAATGTAAGAGACAGAGTTCTCTACAGGGGGGCTGAGCATTCCTGAGGAGAGGTCCGAATGCCTCAGTTAAGGCTGTGAGGCCTCTTTGCACATGAGGAAATCCTTTCCACCCTCTTCCTGTTGTATCTGTCAGTGGGAAAGAAACTTGGTAGGAGAGTCCTCATACCTTTCTGCTTACTTTAATTTCTAAACATTTATTGGCTTTGGCAAAATAAAGGTTTTATTCAAATACTCACATTCTTGGGTGTAAAACTAAAATAGTAAATGGTTGTTAATGCAGAAGTCTTATTGCCTTTTTCTTTTTTAAAGAGATGTAGGGGGAATAAAGCTTTCTCATGGTGTATGTATCTAGATTTACCATCAGTCTCACCCAAGTGTTGCACAACAGTATTTTAAGATGCAGCACTTGAATTAAAAACATGCTCTCCCTTCCCTTTGAGGGTTTCTCCATTTGAGGGGGGGGAGGAAGGAGAGGAAATGAAACAACACCTCCTCATCAGATGTCCTCCTGGCTAAAGAGGAGAACAGAACAACTGTTTTCTTGGGGATGAGGGGGGATGATGGCACACTGATACAGTCACAAGTTCGACTGGCATTTGTTAACTAATAAATCTGTCCATTTGCGTGCTTTTAATAGATCATTGTTAAGAGCTGCTTTTGGGGTTTCTAAACATAAAATAAAGAGGGGAAAAGTTGGAACAACAGATAGTTAATGAAGTTTGTGCCTCTGGCAACACTTAGCAGTGGTCAGTTCTACTGTATCCTTAATGTTACCGACTTTCTCCCACCTTGTTTGAAAAACTTTCATAGCAGAAAATAAAATATTAAAGAAAAAAGGAGGGAAACCTAAATGTAGAATTAATGGAAGGAGGGAGTGTATGACAGGTTTGGAAATTGAATGTATACGTAGGAAAGTGCTGTTGCCTATGATACCTAGTTTGCATCTCTGCAGAGGGGCTGCTACCTCCCCACATCCCCGAAAAGAAAAGAGTATCATTGTGATCTGTGAGCCTGCCAGGCCAGACTGGTAATTGCAGACTTGATGCTGGCCATCTGCTCTCAATGTGGTGCTTGGGAAGAAGCCCTTGGGGATTTTTCAGAGGGGAATTTTTTTCACAAGTCATCAGATCATTACAATTTTTAACAATGCTCAGAGAATGAAATGTGGCTTTGCTATTCCCTTTCTATTATGCCTACTAAAAATAAAAAAAAATAATTCAGAATTAACATTAATTTCTGCTTTAGTTCTGGAAGGTGCAAGTGAACTCATTTGTACAAATGTGTATTTACTAGTAAATACACTGGTGCAGGGAATGGAGATCAGATGCATTTTAAAATCTGATTTTACTGGCTTTCCTTGCATCTTATGTGTTCCTATAAATTAATCTTCTTACTCATACTTCATTTCAGGAGTACTGTTCTTTTGGAAAGTGCAGGGTTTAAAGAATAATGCCAAGTAGCTCTTTTGTTTGGCTCAAACCTGTACTGTTTGGAGGGGAGATGTGTTTTGACAAAGACAAGAGAAAGATAAATCTTTTGTGTCAGAGTATTCAGTTTGTTGTCTGTATGTTGTGCTGTGCAAAGGTATGAAAACTAGGAAATTAAATAATTAGTGGAGTTTCATTGTTGAGCAATTATGGTGTGTGCACTGGGGGAAGCTGAGGAGAGAAATTTAGAAGCTGTAAGTGTGGGGATGTTAATTTGGGTAGAATAAACCTAAAACTTCATTCAGAGTGCTCTTAATTTAAGGATTAAAAAAAAAAAGCCATTGTTATAGTTGGGTGTTTTTGTTTGTTTGTTTCCTGTCAGTAAGTGGTCAGTTTTTGAGCGAGATACAGAATACAGCAATTATTTTTATGGAGCAGAAGAAAAAGATTTTGATACGGTCTTTTCCAGGTTCTTTTCTTTTTAAAGTTACCTGTACTTGTAAGTCAACTCTGTTATTACTGTTTTCAGCTTAGCCTCTACAAGACTGACAGAATAGTTTCCTCTTGGGCATTGATTGCAGCTAAGTCTTCAGAAAAAATCTTGTATTCTTGGTTAAGAAATATGATGGAAGTGAAATGTAGACCCGTATGAAATGACTGCAAGGTTCCTGCATTTCTGGTAGAATCTGGTGGATTCTAGTGGAAGAAAAGGTTTTAGTTGGTGGCCGACAATTGGTGAAGACAAGCTGAATTGATTTGTTCTTGTTTTATTTCTCACTGGCAACTCAGGAAATGGCAGACATAACATTTGTGGCTTATGCTTATACAGACACAAGATAGCTCCCAACATCAAACACCCAACAGCTATGCCATGTATAGATCTTTAGGTTTAGGTTGTCTATTAATCTTCAGACTTTGACCAAAAGATTGTTACTATTTCAGAACTGAAGCTATAAGAGAAACAAGATTAAGGGGAGGTGGGTGGCAGAAAAACACCTCTCTTGTAATGAAAAAGTGCAGGTACAAAGTTCTGAGAACTTTCAGTTAGAAGATTTTGTGTTGTGTCTTTGTGCAAATGGGAATTCTTTCAAATGGAAGCAGATTGCGGTAAAAGTCTAAATTATGACTTCTCTCTAATTCTCTGTCTACATTAAAAAGCAGGGTCTAGATTAAAGTGCTTCATTTAAAATTTACAAAGTCTATTAGGAAGAAGGCATGGGATACTGTATGGGAGTGTGCAATGTATTTGTGAATCACCATGTTTCCTATTCTCCATCAGCAATAACAGCATTTATACTTAAAGTTTTTAATAACCATTATGACCCCTGTGCCAGTCACCTGTCCATCTCTGTATAACCATTCTTTCAGTCCCATTTACAGAGGAAACACGAAGACTGTGTTTTAAGCATTTTTGAGACTGTTTTTTTTTAGGTTACCCAATTAGAGAATTGGGGGTTTATCAGAAATTAAATGGGCTATAAAACCCAGCAGAGCTCTTTCCCCTGTGCATATTGTGAGTTTTGTCTTTTGGACAGAAGGTTTAAGAACTAAAAATTGATGTGACAAAATAAGTTTGCCCTGCAGGGGAAAATTCCTTATAAAGCAGATCTTTCTCCCTTACTGTTAAAAAGAATTCTTGATTTACCATTTGTGGTTGCAAATTACTAGGCATGAGAATGCATAAAATGTTGCTTTCCTGAAAGAGAGATAGAATGCAGAGGATCAGAGTTACTACTTTTTTACTGGGGAGTTGATGCTCTGATAGGTTAAATTTTTTAAAAGACTTCTTTTTTCAAAAAGGCCCCACCTCTGACATGCCCCCCCCCCAGTAGAAATATTGAGTTAAGATAGATGGATAATCGTGTCCCTCTTCATATAGAAGTCTGAATAAGTGTGGTCTGTTCACAATTTTAAAAGCTGTTCCATAGCTATATATAGAGGTTGCCTTTGGGAGAGGAGTTTCACAAGTGGAGTATCGTGGACTAGCTGCAGCATGTGTGATATATTGTCACTCCATTTTGTATAGGTATTAGTTCTCTGGAATACTTAACTGATAGAATAGGAACTTGTTTCAATTGTTATGAGACTCGGAGGAGTCTCTCATCTCTGGTTTTGAACTGAATATGTTAACTTTTTAACAGATTAAAAAAATCTAATCAGTTCAATTTAATTGTAGCATTTCTTGATACACGAGGGAACATGGTACACCCACTTCCAAAGTTATTTGATTTTGCTATTTCAAGCACTGTTCTTCCAGCAGGTCCTGGGCATGGTATTCTAACACTTTTTTTTTTTCCCTTTTTGCTGAAGGGAAAAAAAAAAAAGTCAGTAAATATGTCTACTTAATATAGCGAAAGGCAGAATTGATTTTCAGGAGACAAAATCTAATTATGAGTATCTTAAGGGGGTTCTTCCTTTCTTTAGTTTAGCATGCTACAAAAAATGGGATTGTGAATGTGTGTGGGTCAAATACTAGTTTGTGCTCTCAGTTTTGATGTAAGGAAGGTGCAATCGCACAAGGATCCTAGATTTTGAGAGCAGGCAGTGTACTTCAGGCTCGTTATCTACTGTTTTCACCAGTTTAGGAAGAAGATGGATTTTCAGGAGTCCTGAACTTGAGTTGAGGTTAGTCTCTATGCTTTTGCAACCTGGCAAGTACTGGCATAAGTTTGGTGAAGTAGCTTGAATGTGTGGAGGGTAGAAAATAATTATGCTTGAGGCATTTTTCCTCCCTGCTTGCCAAATCTCAGGCAGTAAAGCAGTGTCCTGCCCTGTCTGTATTTCTGAGGGGGATATAAATATTGATGGTTAGAGCTTGGCTGTTTATTTTCTGGGGTTTTTTTTTGGTAGGATTTGAACAAAATTTAAACATGGGTTATTTCAGAATTCAAGTAATCTATTTCCAAGAATTAATGGATAGGAAAAAGTGGTGCTAATAAGTTTCCACTAAAGAAAGACGTGGAGAAATTACTTCAAATGGCAATAGCATGCTCCCTCCGTGAACCTGTGTACTCTGAATGTGAAATTGACTTGAATTAAACTAAAGGCACTCACTAGTTCCAGATGTGAGTGTTCTGCAGAGAGAAGTAGTTGCTGCTTTAACTTCATTAACTTTACCTTCTTTTGTGATAGTTTCTCAATAGAAACAGGCTCACAGTATGCACATGCTCAGTTTGCCTCTTATAAAAAATAGTACCAGGATATTTCTCCAGCCAGTGGGGCTGATCTGCCCAATGAACTCAGTGAATTTTGCCTTCAGCTAACATCAGTGCTTGGTTTTTAGAAAGAGGAGTTCTGTTTGTTCTAATTCGAAATAACTCAGTGAAGATAAATTGTGCTTACTTAGGATTTGACAGCCTTCGCTTTGATACTGTGCAAAAAGTTATTTCTATCATATGCGTTTTGGAAGCTATGTTGCTGAGCTATATCAGAATGAATGTGTTTGAGATGGTGTGGGAGGTTGTCTGTCCCCTGCTGGCAGGTAAGCCCATGCATGGTCTCTCACTCTCCCCCAGAGGGAGAGAGGAGAGCATTGGAAGACCAGAAGCAAGGGAAAGCCCCCAAACTTGTGGGTTTAATAAGTGAAAGAAAAAACAAACAAACAAAATTCAAGTGATGCAAAAGCACCACCAGCAGACCAATTCCCAGTCTGTCTCGAGGCAACAAATACTTTGGAAAAAACCTGTCCTCCAGTTTTATTACTGAGCATGACATTGTATGGTATGGAATCTCTTTGGTATTTCAGGTCAGCTGTCCCAGCTGTGTCCTCTCCCAACCTCTTTTGCACCCCCTTGCTGGTGTGGCAGAAGCTTTGAAGCTGTGTAAGCACTCTTCAGCAGTAGCTGACGCACTGGTATGTTACCAACACTGGTTTGGTCACCGGTGTAAAACACAGCACCATACAGGCTGCTGTGAAGAAAATTAACTCTGTCCCAGCCAAACCCAGTACAATCTCTGCCCCTTATTCTGTACTATTTGCATGATGCTCAGGTGAAATCTCGGGGAGTTATTTTTATTTTGCTCTGTAATCTGTATTTTTGGAATGCAGGGGATATCTGGGATTCTGATGGGAGCATCATACAATGACTTTGTCTATATTTAAGTTAGTATCACGAGACCTGAGCATGTCAAGCATTATACATCTCTGCTGAGAGATTTCATGGGGGACTCTGCACTTTCCCGTGGTACTGGTTGGTATGTCAAAGAAAACTCTGGCCTGCATTCATCAGCTCTGTAACTCAGGATCCCATGATGCAAACAGGAGTGAGATTGGTCTCACAACAGCAAAAGAAAGGAGCATTTTGAGCCGTAAACTACCTTTGTATGAACACTCGAAACATCCTGTAGCTACTTAGTATTTAGGGTACATACTCACAGAATCACCTGGGTTGGAAGGGACCTTTTAAGATCCCCTAGTCCAACCAATGAAAAAACAAACCAAACCAAACAACAACAACAAAAACCAAAACCAAACCAAACCAAAACAAAAAAAAAACCCAAAACCAATAACACGCAAACCCCACCCCACACCCAAACCAACACCAACCCAACACTAATCCATATACCCTTGCACCATGTCAGCTGGTCTCTTGAATACCTCCAGGGATGGTGCCTCAACTACCTCCCTGGGCAGCCCATTCCAATGCCTGACAACCCTTTCGGTGAAGAAATGTTTCCTAATATCCAATCTAAACCTCCTCTGGTGCAACTTGAAGCCATTACCCCTTGTCCTATCATTTGTGACTTGGGAGAAGAGACTGAACCCCACCTCTCTATACCCTCCTTTCAGAATCACAGAATCTTAGTGGTTGGAAGGGACCTTTGAGATCATCGAGTCCAACCACATTAAAACAAAAAAACAAACAAACAAAAAAACACAAAAACAAACAAACAACAACAAAAAACCCACACAAAAACAAACAAACAAACAAAAAAAGCCACCCACCAACTAAACCCCACACTCACAACCCCACACACAACACCCCAGCACAAACCAATAATGTTGGCCACTAGAGCATGCCCTGAAGAGCCATGTCTACACGTTTCTTAAATACCTCCAGGGAT
>JAOTQQ010000023.1:67330525-67373207 GCA_026546715.1 Gallinago undulata
CTGATACAGGCCAGGATGCTGTTGGCCTTCTTGGCCACCTGGGCACACTGCTGGCTCATGTTCAGCTGACAGTCGACGAACACCCCCAGGTCCTTTTCTGTCAGGCAGCTCTCCAGCCACTCTGCCCCCGGCCTGTAGTGCTGCCTGGGGTTGTTGTGACCCAAGTGCAGGACCTGGCACTTGGCCTTATTGAACTACATTCCGTTGGTCTCAGCCCATCCAGCCAGCCTGTCCAGATCCCTCTGCAAAGCTTCCCTACCCTCCAGCAGATCAACACTCCCACCCAACTTGGTGTCATCTGCAAATTTGCTGAGGGTGCACTCGATTCCCTTGTCCGGATCATTGATAAAGATGTTAAAGAGAATGGGTCCCAGTACCGAGCCCTGTGGGACACCACTCGTGACCGGTCGCTAACTGGATTTCACTCTATTCACCATTATGTGAAAAAAATCGCAGGACTCTGTTTTAATCCTTTCCACTTTAGACAGGGCAGGACACTTAGTGATAGGCTGTAGGCATTTAGGATGTAGGTAATGAGTTGCTTATAGCCTCTTGCTGAGCAAGCAAAGACCTGCTGCTGCTGCCTGGAGTTCTCACTCAGGACTTGACAGAGAGGACTGGTTGTATCCCCCATAGAAAGCTTTGTAAATCCATGTTTTTTTAGAGTTCTACAACACTGCCTATTTCTGGAGGGTTTATGCTTTGCTTTTAGTCTTTATTCAACACACCTGTTTCTACCTTAATATATGCACAGGTAAATCCTTTTTTTTGTGTGTGTGTAAAGTCCAGTTAGTGTGTTTAGTGTCATCTTTTATTTTAGCTGTAATTTCAGTGTACTGATGATAAGGAATTTTTTGTAAAAAACCCAACTTTTGGAGTAGAAGGTAAAATCTCTTTGTTGAGGAGAACCTTTTTCAGGACCTCACTTCTGTTTCTGTGAGCTTCTGTGTTAAATCAGATGGACTTTTTATATCAGTTTTAGCAATATAAAGGCAGCAATGAGTCAGAACAATGTGCAGAGACCGCTCTTGTGTGAAACATGGTTACTCCACCTCACTTCTTTCATCTCTGACTTTCTTGAGGTTAGGGGATTAAGTGCCTCTCTGAGAAAGAAAGTGAGAAGCATGCAACAAATGTCAAGTCTGACCACTAGCCCAAGTTTTGGGTGGAAGGAAAGAGTCTGAGTTTTGGAGACAGGTAAGGGGAAAAAAAGCCTGCAAGAACGCTTGCCTGTTTGCTCATGGCGGGGTTTGTTTAGAGTAACCTCACCAGAGTGATGGCTGGCCTATTAATTTTCAGGCAGAATAGGTGTAAGGTTGTTGATTTGATATGTTAAATTCCTTGGGGAACTGTGATTATTTTGTTTTTAAAGTGATTATTATTGTCACTTTGCTTTTTTCTTTTCACCATCTTAAATGCTTCTTTCCCAGTCAAATTTAGAAGTTAAACTGGTGTTTTTCCTAATACGAACATTAAAAGAAATTTTTGAGTTCTTTTTCTTTTCTTCCTTTTAAAGGGCTGGTAAGATTGCATTTGTGTCAGCTGCAGTCATGGAAGTCTGTATTGTAGAAGTACACAGCTCCAGAAGTCAGCTACACAGAGGTCTTTGCCACTGGAAGAGAACAGCCCCTCATTCTAGGAGGTGTCTTTTAAATGTGCGCTTGGCAAATCTGAATATATGAAAACTGCAAATTGAGATGACAATGGAGTCGATCCATATTTTTTACATTATATTGAACAACTATCAGCAATCTTTCAGTTAATTGCAGAGGCTTTTTGCTTTCTTACTGGTCCTTTGCCTTTTTGAGGAATTATGTTAAAAAGCTACATGTATCTTTCATTCATTCAGGTTGAAGAGATAACTAGGGCATGTAATTAGAGATGAGCAGAGGTTGGAATAAACCTAGAAAAACAACGTCTGTCTAGCTTAAAAAGATTTATTAATATATAAGAATAATCTTTGTTTATTTTCCATAAACAGTTATTCCAGTTTTAGGTAATGTTACAGTAACTAGTCCTAAATATTTTTCTTAAAATGCAGCTGTTTGTGAGTATTGTAAGCTTTAGAAAGTGTGCGGTAAACATAATCTTATCTTCCTGCTGTGTTGAAGAGGAAATTGCAGATGAAACCCCAGTCACCTGTATACTGTGGTATTAAATATTTTCTCTGCTCCATGTTTTTGTTGTCCTTAGACACTTTTAAAGCTCCTGGAGTTAATGGTCATATTCTCACACTTTTACTCTCTCAGGGTGCTTGTAAAAGTTGCTTCTCCTTTATCTCCACAGTACCTAGAATCTGTGACCCTTTTCCACAGCCTTATACTGAGTGCTACAGTTTAATTTTACTGAAGTTTTGGAGACTTGAGGATTTGTGTCATTCTTTAGGTATGCTTACGTACTTGTAATAGTTGATTTACCCAGGTTTACAGCTCATTTGTATTTTCAGCAAGAAATACAAGTGAAGAAGTAGCATGTCATTAATTCATTGCAGATAAAAGCATTTGAGACTGAAGAAAATCCAGCAATGAGTGGGTGCTAAAGTGAATTCATCATTAATGTTGGGTCTTAATGGAAGAAAATAAGACTTTCCAATGCAGAAGTGTATAAGCAAATTTAATTTCTTGGATAGCTCATAGTTTTACTGTTTTTTGTTCTTACTAGTAGTGACAATTTAGGGATGTGGTGAAAGAAGGTTCTTATTTCAAAATGTGCTTGTATTTAAGAGGAATTCTTATGAATATACCAGGAGAGTGGAGGTGAGAAGATTTCCGAAATAGATGTTCCTCCATTTGAAATTTAGCTTTATAGTTGTGTACAAAAGACAATATTGTGGATGCTTTTTAAAGGTAACATGGAAGGAGTCTGTACGTAGTCTGAAGAATAGTCTTGGTTATACAAAACCCAGAGACAAGTCTGTCTTGACCACTTTTTCCGACACCATGTGAATGATTTGCAGGTGTGCCAGGTGGCACCAGGTGACCTGTTGTGAGGTTCAGCAGTTGGCATTTGGGGTGAGAGCTGCACTGAGTTTGGAACTGGGCTGAAATGAACTTGTTGCTTAAGGCGTTTTTCTTGTGGCTCTGTTGTTAAGACCTAGACAGTATCAGTGGTGTTGGTACTGCCAGGAAAGAAAAAAAAATAAAAAAACCTAAGAAACTGGAGGCCTTGTGTTCCTCTGGCTGCAGGATGGTCATTTAAATGCAGCAGTAAATAGCCTTTTGATTGTAGGATGAGAGTCGGGACCCTTGTCCATTTCTCCCCTTTTATTTGAGAAACTCTTTTAACTTTTAACTTAACAATAAAAGAGCAAAAGCATTATGCTACCTATAGGACATCTGAATATGCAGCATGCCAAGAAAATCTTACGATATGTCTCAATTTAAAGAGTACCTTTTTTTTGCTTTGTGTCATGATGACTTAGGAGTGATACTGAAAAAAGACTGTTTGAACTTTGAAAGAATACGTTTTTAAATGTGGGGATCAATATATTTTTATTTGTGTAGTAAGTTTTCCCTGCTGCTCTTAAAACTCCTCGGTATTCTGCCTGTCCCACTCTTTGTATTTCACTTAAAATTTGACCTAAAGTTAGATCTGCTTTGATTGGACACAGATCATGGACTTGCTATTGTCCAGAGTAATGTTCTAGAACCTTATCCTGTGGATGGCAGAGTATTGGCCCCCATGAGGAAACTTGTGTCTTGATTTGGCTTTGGGGTTTTTTGTTTGGTTTTGTTGTTAGTGGTGGGGTGTATTTATACAACCCCCAAAGCCAGCATCTCCAGTCTTTACCGTGAAATCCTCCCACCCCCACAGTGAGAGCAAATCCTCTCAGGAAGTGACCACATGGAGGCTTTGTGAAGCTTTGCTGGTTTATTTTAGTACCCTCTATTGATAATAAACCTCTTAAAGTGTGTTTTTGCCTGTTGACTGCTTTGCAGTTGTTGGAGGGAAAAAGCTTCCATCAAAGATGATTTTTTCCACCACAATTTTATGTTCTTGTGTTGTAGTTATCCTGTGTAATTGGTTGAAAAGTTTATGCCTCATTCTGCTTATGAAAGCAAATACAACTTATGTAATGAATAGCTTTTTAGTAAATACTCAAGCTTTTTCTGCAGAAAAACGCTTTGAGGCAATCCTGGTAGGAAATGTTAGTTGCATAGATATAAAGAGCCTCTGTGTGTGTGTATATTGTTTTAAAAATGTCTATTAACTAGCAAGATCAGGGGAAAAAAAAGGTAATTTTGGTGTATGTGTAAGAATAAACTTCCTCCTTGTTAATTGTTCGTATATTACAATATATTTCTTGTTCCTTGAGATGACTGGATGGGTATTTATTATATGTTTTTACTCTTGTGGCATTGACCAGAAAGTTTATACGATGTTGCTAACAAATCCAATGGATTGGAGTACGCCTTTTCTTTCCCCATGAGTTTACTGTCCTGGAAGAAACCACATTCCCATCTCGAGATCACAACATACTGTCCTTGACAGTATGGCTCTGAAAAAGGGATGGAAGTGGTAAAAATTTTGCTTTCATCTTGCCAGATTATAATGTAGCTGTGACATGACAATCACCTCTTAAATGTATGGCACTGAATGCTTGTGACAAATTCTACGTGAGTGTAGGTTGGCTCCTTGCACTTCACCCAATGCTTAATAATTTAAATGCCATGGTCTAGCTCATCTGAAAAGAAGAAGCAAATGGTTTCATTCAGGCTTCTCTTGTTTATCATTATTTATTTATTTATTTAGTGTAAAATTAATAAGGATTTTAGTCTCCTTGAGAAAGAGAATTTGCACTGAATATTTTCATGCTGTAGGACCATAGAAATGTGATTTGGAGAAGACTGCTGAAGGTCACTGTTTCCAGTGCTGTGCTCAGAGCAGGACCGTCACCAACACAGACCGGGTCAGCCATGCTTTTGGCTGAGTTCTCAAAAACCTTGACAGGGTCCTCAGCCTCTTTGGGTGACCTGTTCCAGTACTATAGGATGTCCTTGTGAAGAATTTTTCCCTAATGTCCAGCCTGACAGTTTTTGGTTGTTGGCCCATATTTTGTCTGCTATGACCAGGAAAAGTCTAGCAGATAAATGTAACTTTCTGCCATTCGTGTATTTATGGGTTTTTTTGGGGGTGGGTGGGTTGTGGATTATAGGATCTTTTTCTGGCCAAAAACGTGTACTGGCTCAGCATCACCTCCTAGTTTTCAACAAGTCTAGATATTATAAAACAGAGTTGAAATATATATGTATATTTTTGCTTTGAAGAACAATGCATGCCTCTCTGTGTTCAGGCTTTATTCTTAAGTATACTGGGTGATTTCTTTCTTAATGTTGGTCTGTGAATCAGAAGGCTGAACATCCTGTGCATGTTTCTTAAATTGTATGAACTGTGATAAACTCTTAGCGGCACATCCCTTTCCATCAGGGGTTAGTCTATCACTGTCAAAGGCTAAAAATACCTCGTATTTTCAAAAACAGAAGTCTTTGTAGCTGATTTAAACAATGGCATTTTTTTAATATGAAGTGGCAGGAGGTTTTCAGTTTTCCCATTTGTAATTTTTACTGTAGAAATTCTGAACAGGATCATAGTTCATTGTTCTATCCTACATACAAATTCTAAAGAAACAGGCAGTTTTTAACTGTGAGAGAGATGTTTTTGGAGCAAGCTTTTCCTTTTAGAAGTGATGTGGTTAGAAGTACTCTTTTCTCTCTCGCTGTGTCAGCTCTCTGTATGCACTCATACTTTGCTGTTGAGAGTGGTGGTAAGGTTTTAATTCTGATTAGGTCAGCTTGAAAAATGAATCAAAAAGACATTTAAAGTCCATAGAAAGGGAGTTGGATTCACTGGGGCACCCATAATCATCACTTGTGGTTTTCCGCTCGTATTAGAGAAATCTTAATAGCTAAAAGAAGTCTAGTTTAAAAAAAATTTAGAGACTATTCAGAATTCAAATGAGATGTGTTGAGATGTTTTTGGAATGTTTTTGTTTATTTCTGTTTTTACTTCTGGCAGTAGTAAACTAAGAACCGGCAAGTTCATGGTGCAGATATTTAGTAAAAGGAACATTCAGATAAAAGACTGTTTAGTGTTATATAACAGTCTTTTCATTTAACTTTGTGCTTTAATGGGATTCTTAAAAGCAGTAATTTTAAAATGAGCCTTTATTTTTAGTGTGCAAAATGTGTGTGTAATGCACACTAGTGGTTTGTGTAGATTATCTGACTTTCATGATCTAAAATTAACTTGAGTAGGTGCTAAGCTGTGAGTTATCAAGTCCTGTTGGTGTAGAGTGTAGCTATTTTCTATCTGGGAAGAAAAAAAAAGTTACTATCTTCAAAGTATAAAGATGCATCCCCCAAAAGTGGTTATTTTTGTGCTTATTTGAATCTGATGTCATAAATCCATGAAGGATCAATGTGGATTGGAAATAAATGGAAGGCCAAGTTATTTTCAGGTTTGATGGACGTAAGGTCTTGGTAATCGTGGGTTTTCTGTAAGTTGTTAAGTTACACTGGAAAGTTGTTCTGTTGCGTGATACTGCTTATAGAAGAAAACTCTTTTGCCATATCTAGACCAGGAGAAAAAGTACTCATGAAGGGGGGTGGGGTGGGGGGAATCACTTGTGAATAAAACAATATCACTTTTTGTGGAGGTTGCTTAGACATATGTTGTCTAATATAGCTTCTAAAAAAATCCTGAGTGATTCATGGCTTCTGTAGAACTGGAAAAGTTCTGTTCTTGTGACACATGGTCTGAACTTGATCTTCTGTTACTCTTTCTCTCTTTTCAACCCCCATCAGTGTCACCAGCTTCAGCATTCCTGATCAGATCTCATTATTGCCCCATCTTCTCTCTCCCAATGGGGTTGAGGGAGAAGAGGGGGAAGGCATCTCGGACTTGAAGTAGTCCAGAGGATAGGTGTGCTTTCCATGTTCAGACCTTCTCATGAAATTCCTCTGACTGGGAATTCATCACTCTGTGATGCTGAGGGGACTGTGGTAGAGTGCTTAAGTATAGGATGCTCAGCTGGATTAGCTTTACATCCACAACTTTCCAGTTTGTTACTTTCCTATTCTTTCAGTATCAGTTCCTTTAAAAAAGGAAAATGATGAAAGGCTGGTTCTGACCAGACTTCCTGTTTTATGGTCTTTGTCATAACTTCTGATGTTACTAATGGCTCAGTTCCTGTAAAACTTGGGTCTTGGGAGTCTTCTTGTGGCTTAAAAAGAATAATATGTGATATAAATAAGAGAAAAAACAAACCTTGTTTTATACTGGTGGGTTTTTTGCTTTTAGAATATCTTTGAGATGGTGTGGTAATACTTTTGTCCTTTTCTTGCTTATTTTTTTCCTTGTTTCCCCTTGTGAAATGATGTCTGGGAGGGTTGCATTGTTTTTCTACATCTTAAGACTAATTTTAGTAAAAGATAAAATCAAACTCTTGCAGGATTCAAAGATGTGATCTATATATATATATACATAATGAGTGAATAGCAAAAATTGCAGATCTTGTGTTTATACATGAGTTAAACTTTAATTTCCATTAAAAAATTAAATGAATTTAATCCATATTGGAATTTGGAATAGAATATTTTGGAAGGAGATGAAGAATGTGGGAAATAAATCAGAAGCTCTTAAATAAGTATTTCTGAAGTTTCAGAATGGAATGGGAATTTGAGAGTACGTAAGAATATTACGAATGTATATGAATATTTACTTTAGTTCTGGCAGGTAGCATAGTCTAGTAAAATTAATAAACTATATGACTTACTGCCAAGAATTCTTGTTTATATGACTCTGGGAGTACTATACTCCCATGGGAGCAGTATACCCCTAATTTACTGTAGAAGTTGAAGAACACTAATTAGAGTGTTGCTTACGTGAGTGGGTATTATTCCAGCTGTTGGGAGGTAGGTGTGGGATTTGATGGAGAACGCAACACATGTGGTGGAGTTCTGTGTTTCAGAAGTCATATATCAGACTTAGAGAAGCATGGATTACTTTTTTTTTCCTCCAAAACTTACTGATTTGTGAGGCTGGTTAAAGCACTTAATTTATCTTTTCTATGTGCTGATATGGAAGGTTTCATAATATGCATTATATGAGATTTTGTATGTGTGTATATACATACAAATCAGTTACCATGCTTGTTTTTCTAACATCATTAATCTTTTGGGCCTGTAATAAGGAAGAATGTAAACTAAAATCTAAAAAGACAGTATAAAAAAGTATTTGGGGTTTCTGCTGAGAAGCTGTTCTTGCATTCAGTATTTGTAATTTTGTTATTGATACAGTTCTGTTTCCAGTGCTTCATCGTTTCAATATTGCAATTGTGCCTAATCTGCCTACAAATGCTAGCCCAAGATGCAAAAGGAAATTTAGCAGTGGTTGATTATAAAAAAATTTTATGGAATGGTAGTGAAGCATGGTAGTTTTGACTTCTCAAAAATCATTTGCGTCAACCTCTCTTCTGAAGCTGAAGTGCATTAATAGCCTTCTACCACCTGAGCAGTGATGTGAAGCTCTGTGTGTAGCTTCTAAAATTGCTACCCTTTGCAGAGTTTCAGATTTCATCCTGGTATCTTGGATGTGGGCTGAATGCCATGACAATTTGCTATGTTAGGGATTTACTGGTACTATTAGGTAACACTGGAGAACACATTAGATACTGCATTGCGCAAAATGGCTCTCTTGTGTTTCTCTGGGGTGAAAGATGACTTCAATTATTAACATCATTAGACAAATGTAAATTTTTTATTTAAACACTTTCTGTGAGTAGATGATTTGGACTCTCTGAGCTAGTGGTTATAGAGCAGACTTTATTTCAGAGCCGGAGAGCAGGTCCTCGTAAGCTGTTTTCTCCCTCACCAGCTTTTGTGATATACTTTGTTCCCTGTTTGTTTTGATCAAAAAGTAAGATCTGAAATTGAATCGAGCTTTTTGAGAGTTCTATTTTTAATTTCTGGAACACGCTGTGCTAGTAATACCACAACGGAGGTGTTTCTTAATAGGTTGGAGAGCGGAGGAGAAACAGTTTTGTATTGTTTTGTGTGGGTCAAAGCACTGCTAATGTGCTTGGATACCATAGTGATGAGTACTAAAAATATCCAAATATATGAGCCAACAACTGGAAATAAATTTATAAACACTAAATTCTTTCCATTATCAAAGGCAGCAATTGAAACATTCTCTGCTCTCCCACCTCTGGCTCTGTGCTCATAACTGCACACCAGAAAACAAAATGGACATAGAAACTCTGTCTTGTAATTTTCAGGGCGTGCAGAGAGAAGTGATCACCAAACTTTGAGGAGAAATGTATTTCTGATTGTTTGTGTTAAAGCTTGTTAGTTGTCTGTAAACAGTGAACCCCTCTTCTGTTTTAATATTGACTGGAAGTTAGTGCTAAGAAGACTGGGTAGCAAGACAGGTAGAAGCACTTAAAGTAACTCTGCAATTCTTATGTCATATGGTATGCTTTAACATGAAGGCTGTGCTTGGTCACGTTGGAGGTTCAGTGGGTGCTCAGAGAGGTGCCTTGGCATTGAACCAGCATCCCCCTTCAGTGCTGGGCAAACCACCCTGTTGGGAATTGAGATGCCAAACTGATCTTTAGAACTATGGTGATCAAACCCCAAAACTTTATCGAGGAAAGATTTTGTGTGTGTGGTGTTATCTTTTTGTTTTGAATGCTTTAACATGTTTTATCTTGAATAACTACAGAAATTACCTAAATATGCAAGTTGGAGTTTGGTTACAGTTCTGTTCTCTACGGTGGATCAAGTCTTCTAAACTGAGACTGTTTATCATGTGCAGCAGGTGGTGTGTTTATTACCAGGGAGGATGGATGTATAAGCTGGCAAAGGAACTTTCGGTCTCTCAGGATGACAAACATTCTTTTAAAGCATTTGTTATAATGAATAGACTTTCTTGCTCGTATGATTTAGTTGTAATTGTCACTTTAATTAGTGTGCTAATGCATAAAATTTTCTAAATCATGGTAACATCAGGGCACTAAACTTGATCTTCTCTCTGGCATAGGCAGAGGGGGGAGAAACAATAACTTTTTTAGATATGAATTGCTGGTGAAAGAATGGAGAAGTAATAAACTGCTGTTAATGTTTTTCTTTAGAAATTATTTGCAAAGCTAAATATTTTCATTAGGAAAAGCTGTGATAAAAGACTGTACTAGGCATTACAAGTTTCTCTCCTAATCTGATATGTTTGTTTAAGCGTTGATTATAGTTAAAATCAGATTTTTCAGCCAGCCTTTTCAAAGCACACAAATGGCCTTCACTTTTCAGAATATTTCTGAAAAAAAAAAGTGACATAGAGGTTCATATGAGTAGTGTATAAGTATCATTGCTTTATAGACAGGCTTCAGTGGGAGGTAAAGAAACGCTGGAAGCATTAAGATATGCATGTATATTCCAGGAAAACTTCACAGTAATATTACTCAGATGGTAACATGCGTAAGTTGTTGGATTTTTTTCTCCAGACTTTAAAATTATACTTTGTGGCTTCTTTGATGGTGGATATATAAGGAAGTATGGTTCCCTTCTGAAGGGGAGTCTTGTTTTTTAGAGTACAGAAATCCTCCTAAGAGTGTGAGATTTAGTTCTAAATATAGCCTCTGAATTAACGCTGCTAATTTTACTAGTGTATTATTCACATTTGCTCACACTATCAACTGTCCTCCAAAAAAAGCAAAATTAAGTCCTCAGAGTGTGTGTGTGGAAATTGGAGGTCTTGGAGGGAGGGTTGTTTATGGGCATTACAGAAATGTCAGTCCCTCTCCTTTGTTTTATGCTGTAGAGAAATTACGTATTAGAAAGGGAACAGCATTCAGTTATCTGTCTTAGTATCATGGCTTCACAAGTGTGTTAGAAAAAAAAGAAAATATTAGAAGCTAGAGTCAAAATGGTGAAAGCCAGACGATGCAGGAAAAAAGATGTGGGGAAAGTTGAGATTTTTCCACATCTGTTTATTATATTGTAATCAGTTCTGTAGGATGGAATTCAGTAACTTTTTCATATCTTCTTGCCACTGTTGCTTTCTGAAAAGTTTGTTAGTAATAGGAATGTCAAATTCCTTTGCCAAGTATCAAGTTTTTGGTTGCTGTAGGAAAATGTTGAGAATACCAGGTGGATCTTACCCTCCTTTCCCCCCACTTTATTCCTTCTTTTAGTTTCACTTGAATTTGCAAAGTTTAAAATATATACATTATACCAGGGTATCCAGTATTGCTCAGCATAGAGAACAGCGGGGGAAAGCAGGTAAGGTTTATGAAATGACATCAAGCTGCTTGTTATAACACTTTGCCTCCTGTTCTTCATTTGGGAAATAAGGATAATGATATTTAATTTTTAAAGTATAAAAACTCACTACTTCTGGAGGATATAGAGCCATGCTCAAATCCAATTTAAGGTTAATCCTCTGGGACCTGAGCTGGGTTCCAGATGGTGACCTACCTGAGGAGTAGGCTGTTGATTGGTTATCAGGGACCTAAAGTGTCCAAGAAATGTTAATGGAAGGAGAGGGTCTGATGAGAGTAAATGAAGAGTAGAGTAACAATGCTAATAATTTAAAAGTTAGAAACCAGAGAGCTACATTTACATCTGCAATATTGTATTTTGCTCTTCTGTGTATTTATTTTATGGGGTTTTTAATGGTGGTGTTTGGGTTGTTTTTTAAACATCTTGCTTTTTTCCCAAGTCTTGGTAAGTAATTACGTACATCAGGACTGCTAGGTCCTCAGCAGACCTATTCCAGTTGAATATAAGCTACTGGTAACATACTATTCTGGTACTGTTTGGGGTTCAGCTTCTGAAGGGGAGAGACTTCCCCAATGAACTAAATTATTCTTGAGGCAGCAGTTCAATCTTTGGGATTCCTGGGGATGGTGCTGGCCCTTGGAAGGGATTACTGCTTGATGCAGGCTGTTGCCAAAGTGTATTAAGTGAATTGCTTGTGGTATGTGAACCACTCCAAGCGGTAGGTAACGGTGGTGGTGCTGCGGCAAGCTGGCTGTGTCTGTCGACCTGGCCTGACCTTTGCAGCAGAGGGAAGAAGGAAGGAGATAGACACAGACGGCCTTGCTATGAAGCAGCGTGAAAGCCATCGAGCAGTGTCCTCCTGCCTCTCTGAGCCCGTGGCAGCCTCACTGCTGTGGCTGTGCACAGCACCTGCTTCTGCCTGTGAAAGGATTTCTTTTTCCATCTGGATAAAAGCTTGTGCACATGTGCTTTCATTGTACAGAAGCCTGTGTGTGTGTGATACTTGAAAAGGTCAGCCATTAAAGGATTACCAAGCACTGGAACGGACTGCCCGGGGAAGTGGTTGAGTCACCATCCCTGGAGGTATTTAAAAGAGTGTAGAGGTGTCTCTTAGGGACGTGGTTTAGTGGTGGACTTGGCAGTGTTATGTTAATGGTTGGACTCGATGATCTGAAGGATCTTTTCCAACCTAAATAATTCTGTTCTATGGTTATGAGTTGCTGGGGCAATGAGTGAGAATGCAGAGGTGAACTGGGAGGATGACTGGTGTGTGTGAGGCTCAACTGGGGGAAATCAGTAGAGGAGATAGGATTGGAGTAAGGAGATAGGATAAGAGGTTGGGGGAGAAAATGATGATGAAGGTATGTCTCCTCTTCCCACATTTGCATAGCGTGGTATAAAGCTGAGAGCTGCTGTTCCTGTTAGAAAGAGGTAATCTTGGTGAGCCACGAACCAGTATGAGAGCCCCAGCTTTGTGCTGTGCAGAACCAGTACCAGATGAATCTAAATAAGATACTAAGATGGTCTTTAGCTTAAAAGTAGGAGCAACGATTAAGCTTTGAGTAATGGATAATGATCTTAAAGCCAGCCAGAAACTCCAGTGTCTGTGTAAGTTGAAAGTGGGATTTAACATTCTAAAGTACTTGACATTAAATTATAGGATCTGTTTCTGCCTGTACTTACAAATAAAATGAAAGGGATTGATACACACCTTGGTCAACAACAGAGTTTTAACTGCGTGGAATGATAGTGCTCTGTGGGAACCCACACGTTTTGCTCTGGTCCTTTGGTTTAGAATCATAGAATTGTTTGAGTTGGAAGGGACCTTAAAGATCAAGTTCCAACCCCCCTGCCATGGGCAGGAACACCTCCCCACTAGAGCAGGTTGCTCAAAGCCCATCCAGCCTGGCCTTGAACCTCTCCAGGGATGGGGCATCCACAACTTCCCTGGGCAACCCATTCCTTTAGAGGAAGTCTCTCCTCTTAACTCTCCTTGTGAGTCACCTCACAAGCACCTCCTTTTCCCTTCATGACTTAGGTGAAGTGGTTTCACTGCTGGAAGGTATCAGTTTCAATAATCTGGGAAATGCTGGTATTGGAGATGGCACCTAGAGTAAGTCAGAGAGTTGGGGTAATACAAATAACTTTCCTTTGGAGCATGAGAAGTACAACTTCTGTCTGACATGGTGTAGGAAAGTGGAAGGGTAGGTATGGTCCTGCTACTTGATATTCTCTTACAGAGAACAAAAATACCTATAATTCTCCCCTCTGAAGGGCAGGTATGGATATCTGTTCTGGTGGGCCAAGTTAGTCCCCTTTTTTTTGGAGTCATGCCTAGCTGGGGATGAAGAAGTAATGCCAGCAAGTGGGAGTATCTGGTGACTATTACAGTAGGTGGTGTTTCAGGTATGGGTATCTTGCAGATTCAGAAAGGAAGGAGATATATTGTGACATCCGCAGGGGTTTTTTTGTGGTTTTTTTTTCCCCTTTAGTCATTACTTTAAATTAAAGTCCTTGGGGAGTATTTGATTTCTGCATGTCTTTACTGTTAAGTGCTTGTTGTTGGAAAACGGAATTGGAAGCTGTAGATGGCCTTCATGAAAAGGCAAATGCAAGTTAAGATTTAGACTTCTAAAGAAAGAACCAACCACAAAGGAAAAAAAAATCCCTGTGGCAGTATAAGTTTTCACTCATACTTTTATTTCAGCAAAATGAAGTTGCCTGATTATGTGACTGCTGTTCTGAAGTATTGCTTTATCCTCTTATCTGGGGAAAAAAAAAGTAGAACCTGATAATCTAAAAATTGTTCTACTTAGTTGTTATATAACTACTTCTTAAAAATAGCTCCAGATTGCCAGAAAAGAAAGATGCTATGGGGTACAAAATTTCAATTTTGTTCAGTTTCTGCTCTTTTACATAGAGCATCCACACTTTACATGTAGTAGTTTTTGACTATTTAGTGGTGGCCAGTTGCAGGTTACTCAGAGGTACTCATACAGCAACTTATGAACATCCTGTAGCACTGGGCTCTATCAGACACTGTGTATGTACAGCAGTAATAATGACATCAAAGCTGTATGTTGAAGCGCTGGTTGGCAGAGAGGCACTTGAAGAGAGAGCACTGAAGATGAGGTTTCCCTTTGTGTGTTTGGCAGTTAACTGCTGTGAAAATGTAACTTTCAAAATTGTTGTTGAGAGCATCCTTTAGTATGTTGTGATTCTAAAAATCACCGTTATGTTTTGACTGTGAGTGGGTGATATCCTTGGGATAAGGATGCATAAATCAGAAGGTTTATTGTATTCTGGTAAAATGAGTTAATTCTTTTAAGACATACTCCTATCTTAACATGCTCAGTTTCCTCATCTAAAAGGATTTTATGTAAGTTATGTTAGCCTTTGTCATTATGGATTAATTTAGCAGATGGCCATTGCAAGCTTGGACCAATAGCAGTAGTAACTTGTTTCTAGTGACTGATACAGAATAAAAAGTGGCTCTTGGGTTTACTTGCTGTTTACTTTAGACTCTGATTAGATGCAGTCTGAGAAATCTTTTCTTCTTCAATTAAATACCCCAGAGTATTTGCCTATTGCTTTTAATGATTCTGTACTTTCACATTTCTCTGACATTGGCATCGGGAATAATTGAGTACAGTAAGGAAACCAGAATAGTTGCAGTAGTCAACTCTTCAGCAGAGAAAAATAATTATAGCATAATCTTTTCCTGTAAAACTATTTCACCTGCTGCTTTTTGAGCTGGGTGCTACTGTGTTAAAACTGTCCTTGTTGCACAGGACTGATACTTGACTTCGTTTTGGAATGGCAGAATCCCACCTCTATACAGTGCTATTCTTCTTTACAATCTCCTGGTAAATCATATTGCAAATATTGGCTTCATGTGTACAAGGTAATTTGACCCAGATCTGGCTCAAGAGTAGGAATTTTTTAGATTTGCTTGAAGTTTCTCTTCTGGAGTTGTAGATTCCCTGCCTGAGTAGTATTAGCCTAGATATTGCTAGACAAGTTGTCACTTTACAAAAATATTAGTAGTCAGTCCTATTTGGTATTATATCTTACAATATCAGTTATTTTAAGATTTCTTAAGCAGGATGGCTGTACTTAGTGTGTAGGTGATATGTTGGGGGCTTAGAGGTTTTCAGAGGAGGATTTTTAAGCGTGTATCTGACCGGAGAAATGGCTTCAGAGATTTTCTTCTAGGTATGATAAACACATGGCACTATGATTTAAAAAGCATAGTACAGGAAAATGTAAATGAGTTCATTAACTTTATATTGGAGGGTTTCTTTCTTCTCCCCCTTCTTCAGAACCAAGTGTCTGCCATGCTCTCTCCCTGTGTTTAGGTTTTTATTAAGGCCAAAATTAATTCTGTTACATTATTTTCTATGCCAGATATTCAGTAACAAAATAGTTCAGAAGTGTAACACAAGATAGTAAGAAAGCCATATGAAATGCTCTTCTTTTTTTTTTTATTCCATCTGCTGCTATTATGTGGTAGAAATCTTGTAGCATGTTTTTAAAATACAGTTTTTTCAATTCTCTGATTTATGTGGTTTGGGAAGTATTGGATCAAGTATTAAAATATCATACCTATTAGAAAAGTGTTCTAGGGAGCTTTGTGGTGGGCCCCCAAAAAATTTATTAAGATAAATGAAAATCAAAATTTAATGTTTAATCTTTATGCTGTTCAAAGAAAGGAAAACCAGTAGCAACTAGCTATATATTTTTTTCTCCTATCTCTTTTTCAGGTTTTCAATGACAGCAGTCTTAAGCATTGAAAGACTATGGTGACACACAAGCCATGTTTAAGAGTGTTTGTAATATTCAAATAAATACTAGCTCAGTGAAGTGAAAACTGAGTAATGCTGAGAAGAGAGCACTTCTAATTGTGCATTAGGCATTTGCTTACTGTGACTGTAGGGAAGGGGAAAATCTGCTGTTGGATAAAGTAGTCTTGGGCAGGATTTGGCCAGATGGAGCTTATTACTTTTATAGTCACAGGAATATCTTTGCAGTTTGGTGTTTTCTGGATTCTCTCCTATTTTCAATGAAATTTCTGAATTTCATGCTTTTTTGTCTTGTGAAGAGATGTTTCAGAATGCAGGCTGTACTCTCCAGCTGAGCCTGCAGTCAAGGCAGACTGAAGCAATATGCTCTAAGAAGTGTGAATTTTGTCATATGTTTCAGCAAGCGTTAATAGGAAGACTAATTAGGACAACTTGAAGGCAAAATTGCTGTGTTTCACTTTAAGACAAATTATCAAAGACATCCATCAGCTGTAGTTGCATGTATGTGGCATTCCAAGTTTAGATCTGCTTGAAGAATTTAGAATCAGAAGTGAGGAAAAGAGATTTAAGTCTAAGTTGGGGCTTAAATTCAGAATAGGACAAGGAAAAATAGAAATCTACAAGATATAAATAACTCTGCACTCTAATAAAAACAGGTGAAGGAGATCATATACTTCTAATTATTATTGTATTCTAATTTGAAAACTGCATGTAGATCACGTTAAGTCAGTATTTCGGACTGGAAATGCTATATTAAATATCCTATAATTTTTTGGTACTGAACTCTATTTAACTTTAAAGATACATGAAGTCTGCGTAGCCTAAAAAAAGATAGGTCCCCACAGTCAGTTCTCTTTGAATCCTAATATATTTTTATTTTCTTTGGATATAAAAAGGCCTGTGGCTGCTTCCTTTCTAGGACTGGCTTTGTGTTGTGTCAGATTCAGCTTCTGGGTAAGGTACAATACAGTAGTTTGTTTGCCTGAATGTTATGAAGGTAATAGCCTCAGGGTGAGGAGTTACATGTAAAAGAAGAGGTGCTTTTCCTTTCACTGTGTGTTTTCCTCCCTTTTCTCCCTTGGAGAGTAGGAGTAGGGCTGGAGTCTCTCCCTGCTCTTCTGCTGCATCCTTCTGAAAGCAGGACTCTAACCCTGTGCTTTCCATCTCATAATAGATTATGTTCAAGACTCCAGCTCCATCATGTCCTATACCTCTTTCACCTTCTTGTCGCTGTTTTGATGTCCTCAGCCAGAGGTGACCGAGCAGGGATGGAAGCTGGCAGCCCCTGCTACACGGCGTAGGAAGATGTACCTGGTCTGTAGTGGCTCTCTATGGAAGGGTCTGCTGTGTTATGAGAGGAGACAGGAAGGCAGAGCTGAGAGAAGCTGTCACTGCAGCTGGCACAGGCAGATTGGTTACATGTGGTGGGCATAGCCCCTTTGGGGAATCTGTAGTGTTGCATGTTGCTGTCTCCACCGCTGCAATAGCTGTGGGCACAAGTGTGTTGGTCAGAATACTGTGATTCCTTCCACTTGGAATGGGTTGTGTGGTTTTCTGTCTTCCTCTTTAACACGTCCCACCTCTTGAGCAATATCAAGACAGAGAAAACATCCAAGGAAAATGTTTCTTTCTGCAGTATAGAATTTTTAAGAAATAATTGCAGGGAGAAGGGCAGGTCTTTCATCTTGCATGTAAAATCTGGTACCTCACGTTTACTAGCAACATGATCAGTCAAGTAACAAGCTGGTGGTATTCTACTCTCCATTTTACTTTCTCTAATATGAGCATCCTGTTTTATGGCCATCATCAGCACCCTATGAATAAGTCTTAAGCCGTTGGTCCATTTCAGCCAGCTCTGACAGTTGTGTCAAGTTTTAAAGATAGCTACATTCTGTAATTACTGTGAAAGCAGACGGCTGGGTAGAGACAAGAGACAATTCGTGCTTTCAAACAGGAGGGTACATGGTGAGGCAGTGACTCATTAGGAGGCAGGAAGGCTTCAACAAGAACTTCCACCTTCTTAGGAGCCAGAAGACAAGTATGTAATATACAGTTCCTTGACTGATTCCTGTTTATTAATTTGTGAGCTATAATGCATTTTTGTCATGAGGAGAGTGGCTGTAGGGTTGTACTATTTTGTGTTGTGCTGCAAGTACAATGAGTGCAGAAGTCCAGTCCCAAATAGGGAGGAGTATTGAAGTAAGAATATTTTTATTTGGATACGTAGAAAAAGAAGTGCTGCCATTTTTAAAAGTTGTTGCACCCTTGGAAGCTCTCTTGTTTTTCCTATCTGTGGCATGGTATATTGAGTCAAATATATGCTTTGAAAGTGTGCCCAATTGATACTGTGTTCTGCATTTTACCAGATCACATTAACCTAGTGTAGCCATCAAGCTGGGTTTGCCATTTGCGCTTCTAGAGCAATGTTGGTTTTTTTCTTGTTTAATTGTTCCACTATGAACTCTTGTACCAGCTGACAAATCCCAAAGAAATAAGTTCTCTATAGGTTAGGGTGAGAGAAATAATAAGAGTGTATCTGTTTTGGTCTTGACAAAAAGGACCCCAAAAGAATCCTTTAATTAGAGCATTCTGTCTATCTGCTGTGAACTTAACGAGCAATATGAGCTTGCTAAGGTGCAGCCATGGGAGATGATCCTTTAATGAGAGGATTAGGTGTTTATTTCTGGTTGTCCACAGCCTGTGGTGCTAAGCACATGTCACTGGACATGCAAGAGCTCCCAGCTAGTCCCCTCTTCTTCACCTCTCTCATCTTTGCTTTTCCATCCCCTCCTGAATATCACCTCACTGATTTCTCTGTTCTTGGGATAGTTTTCATGGATTATGTTATACGCAGTTTCTGTGTGGCATTGTATTAGGGTGTCTAAATAATACAAAACCTAAATGGAACGTTATTTTTTTCAGAATCTTGTTTTTTAGCAAATCACCTGAGGAAGGGTCATGGTTTAACCCCTCTGGCAACTAAGCACCACGCAGCCACTCACTCGTTCCTCCCTCTGCCCCCCCGTGGGATGGGGAGAGAATTGGAAGTGTAAAAGTGAGAAAACTTGTGGGTTGAGGTGGAAACAGTTTAATAATTGAAAAAATATAATTATGATAAATTGTAAGGAAAAGGAGAATTAAAAGGAGAGAGAAATAAAATTCAAGGAAGACAAGTGATGCAAATGGGAACAGTTGCTCGCCGCCACCTGCCCGAAGGCCAGCCAGGCCCCAAGCAGTGGCCCCTCTCCAGCCTCCCCCCTGGTTTTACTGCTGAGCGTGACATCATATGGTACGGAGTATCCCTTTGGTCAGTTGGCGTCAGCTGTCCCAGCTGTGTCCCCCACCAACTTCTTCTACACCCCCAGTCTACTCGCTGGAGGGGCTGTGTGAGGAGCAGGAAAGGCCTTGGCTGTGTGTAAGCCCTGCTCAGCAGTAACTAAAACATCCCTGTGTAACCAACACTGTCTCCAGCACAAAGCCAAAATACAGTCCCTTACTAGCTACTGTGAATGAAATTAACTCTGCCACAGCCAAAACCAGCACAGGAAGCGTAGTTTGTAATAGTTCTGTCCAAGGAGCCATCGTTCAAATGGCTTGTCTCCAGCACTGCCATTTTACAAAATGCATTCAGTGAATGCTTCTGTATTTAAAAAATGAGAAGAGTGGTGATGGAAGAGGAACCAGTCCTGGGGCTCCTGAATTGTGTTACCTCTACACTTCATGATACAGAAGTTACTTAATGTTATGTCAGGTGGGGGAGAAATCCGGTCTGCCACCTGAAAGCTGGGGAATGAACACCGCCTTCTGCTCACAATCTGAGCATTCTGTCTGGAGCTGCTGTTGCCACCACTTAGTACAGTTCTCTTTTTGTGATGATAGTACCCGAGCAAAACAAATTTGAAAGTCTCCCATTTTAATAGGTTTCCATTCTTATAATCTTAAATGGTTTAGAAGACCCTATTTTGTCAAGAAATCTGTTTCCTTCTACTTTTGCATTTCACCTTGAATTTGATGTTTTGTCCTCTGGGCACTAATGTTAATATGAGTTCTGTATTGTATTGTACTTATTTACATAATAAATCTCTCTTCTCAGATCATTCAACTTCAAGTGGTACATCCTCGTTTAAGCCCAGCCGGTCACTGGTTTCTATCCCCACTGCCCATGTGATGCCGTCTAATGCCAGCTCTTCGCTTTCCAAACACAGGGAAGCTTTCAAGTCTGATGGCTCAAAATGGAGTACCAGCTTTGTACGGTCGGGAGGAGGCAGAAATCAGGGTGCCCTGGACAATTCCCTTGACATGAAAGATGCAAGACCTGTGAGAAAATGGTCCTCCTTGTCTAAACTCAGCTCACCAAATACCTTCAGCCAAGATGGTAGTAGTCATTCAGTGGAGTCCAGGGCTAGTATAGACAAAGCGGTGTCACCACAATTAAGGACAAATGGGCCAAGTTGTTTGCATGACAGCATGGAGTTGCTAAAAATTGAGGACAAAGAAATGGGGAAAAGACGATCTTCTCTACTGGACTGCAAATACAAGTTTGAAACATGCAGCAAAGACGATTTTGTTGCAGATTCCTCAAGTAGGAGACATGCCTTAGACTTGACCTACAGTGCCTTACCTGAAAGCAAACCTGCGGCAGCTGGTTGTGAAGCTTTCGGACAGAGATATGCAACTCTGGGACAGCAGGCTGTGAGCGGAGCTCCCATCCAGCCAGCGGTGAGGACTCAGATGTGGCTTAAGGAACAGTTACGTGCAAACCCCCTGGACTGCAGGGCTGGCGAGGAGCCCTACGGCGTAGCTGCCTGGCATGTCCAGCAGCTGGAGGATTTCAGAGTGGGAGGTGACCAGCCTGTGCAGGTAAGGCTAAAGCTTGGTGTTTGCTGCCATCATGTGGCATCATGTGTTACACCTGAGGAATAACATCGGGCGCTTTTCAATAAAATAGGGAAGGGAGGTAGCTCTCTTAACGAGGTGATGGTGTTTTTAAACTTTGATTGGGGCTGCTGCTGCTCGCTTCTCAATATTGCCTGAATGCCAGCAGGTTTTTCTGACATTTCCTTACAGTTTACTCTGATGTAGTGTGCCTGTCTACATGAGACTAGTGTTTCTATTACTGAAGTTGGACAGAGTAAGAAGTTCATCAAGCAACATTTTCAGTAACGCTTAAAAGAGGGTTTTTTGGTCACGGTGTGGTGGGGGATTGTGAATGTATTCTGATCTGAATAGATTTACAAAGAGGCTGCATTTATGTGTTCACTGAAAGAGGAATAACTCCTGCATACTGCATGGGTTAATACTCAGTATCACTGACTTAAAATACTGAATTCAGTTTGGTATTACTGCTTATATTTTAACTGATTAGAATTAATAATAGTCAATTTTACTTATTTAAATAAAGTAATACATAGTTTTTATGTGTCGTATTTGAAGTATTTTCATATAGAAAACATCAAATGTCATTTTAAGAGACAAATAACCCTTTCTAACATGACAGTTCACAATCTTCGTTTCCAGCTTTTACCCAAATGGGCAAAGGTAGCTTGTGAAGGAAGGCAGTGTTTAAAATCTAAATGTTCAAGTTTACTTATGTAGGTAAACTTGTCTTGCCAAAAAAATCCCAAGGGGATTACAATACGTAGATTTTCCTGAAAGGCAGTTTAAGGTTAGACTAGGATATTATCTGAGTAGAGGTAATCTACCTGCATGTGCAAATATGTGTTTTCTCCAGCCTCAAGATATATTAAGTAACTTACAAAGAGTTGTGCGCAAATTTTCTTGTTTCTTCTATTGTGTATAGAAAGAAAGACATACAAGTTCAGAGGTTCTCATGATCCAATAATGTAGTGATCTGGATTTTAATTTTTTTTTAACCTTGAAAAATATGAATTCAGTTAATATGTTTGAACTGACATTAATCCTTAAGAGTCTGTCTAAAAACCTGGCATTGTTCCAGGTAGCCACCCTTTTATGTTACCCTTATTACTACAGAAACCCTCATTTTTTTCCTAAGCTTTTTGAAGATTTTGATGGCGAGAAATTACTCGGGTAGAGAGTTGAGGCTGAGGGGTCTCCTCAGAGCCAGTGACAGAAAGTGGCTCAGTGCTGAGGCTGGTTCAGGGTCACTGCCAGCCAGGCACTTAGCAGCTGGCAGCTACCAGTGGTTTTGGGGGAGCACCAGGAGGGTGCCATGGAGGAGCAAAGCCCATCCAGTCATTCAAGTCTTCCCGACACCGGTGAGACATGTCTCTGGCTGCAGCGTAGCGCTGTAGTCTGTGAGGTCAGCGTAAAGTTTACTCTGCCTGGTGGGTCTCCTTTTGAATTTAAATATATATTCAGAGTAAGCTTCATTTCTTTCTTTCTTTCATGCAGGTATAAGTCTCTTCATCATATTTTATGTACCTTTCATAACACTTTATTTAGGATGGGTGTTTCAGAAACTCCTATTTTTGTTTAAGTCAAAAAAAACTTCCAGCCTTTTTCTTTTTTCATTTAAATACAATGTATTCTTTTTGTATGAAAGAAAAGTTTCAATTTTGGAACAGATGAAGCCCTTTATGTATTATGTATTATTATGGTTACTCAGAAACCTTGTTCCTCCAGGTATTGATGCTGAGGTGTGTTTTGAGGACAGAGCCAACAGGGGGAGCACGAGCATCATTTATCTTGGCTGAGTTCATAAAATGATGCTGCACCTTTTCAGCTTTTTGAGATTGTAAGATTATAGGATGAAGTTTTGCCTAAAACTGTTTTTTGTTTGGTTTGTTTGCCTTGCTCCTCTTATTTTTATATGTGTATCGATAATTGATACGTATGTTACAGGACCCAGCTAGCCCTGGCTTGGGAAGCGGTGATCCTATCAGTTGACTGGTCAGGCCTGGAATATTGGGGAAGTCCTTGAAGTTGTGGCCTTTTCACCACTTACCCTGACTTCATGCTTGATTGCAAAGAGGGACCACAGGGAGTCTGGCAGTAATTAAGGGCACAAGGGGTGTGGAGGAGGTTCCTCTTGGCAATGTAAGCAAGGGCTTAGATTGATTTGAAGTTGTTTTAATGAGCCTTGAAATGTGACCTGCTGCTTTCCCTCAGGTGAGAAGATGTGATTGTGAGATAGGACCCAGGGAAGCAGAAAGTTAAAGCATGTCCAAGAGCAATGAGCCTTTGGACATCCTCTGCTGGCCCTCCCTGCCTGCCTTGTTTTTCTGCCCAGAGGTTACAGCTGTAAGGAGGAGTGATGCCAGAAGAGATGAAGAAAGGAGTATGGTTCTTCCTGTCTTGATACCATTTTTATTTTTTTTTAACAAACCGCAGCACAAGGATGGGGTAATCCTGGTTATACATACAAATTGAGGGATGAAAGGCTGGAGTCAACAGTGTGCCCTCTCAGCCAAAAGGGCCAACCAAGTCCTGGTGTGTATCAAGCACAGCACAGTTGGCTGGTTGAGGGAGGTTATTGTCCCACCCTGTGCTATAGTTTTGGGCACCCCAGTATAAGAATTACATCAAACTATTAGAGTGTGTCCAGAGGAGGGCAACCAATATGGTGAGATATCTTGAAGGCAAGACTTAGAAGGAGCGGCTGAAGTAATTTGGTTTGTTCGGGTTGGAGAAGAGAAGGTTGAGGGGTGACCTTATCACAGTCTACAGCTTCCTCAGGGTGGGCAACAGAGGGCAAGGTCCTGATGATCTCTCTCTGGTGACCAGTGAGAGATCGGGGGGAGATCGGGACTGGGCTTTAGGAAAAGATTCTTCACTGGGAGGGTGGTTGGTCACTGGAACAGGCTCCCCAGGGAAGTGGTCACTGCACCAAGCCCGTGAGAGCTCAAAGACCATCTAGATGATACTTTTAGTCTGCTTCCTTAATAGTCTGAATTTAACTGAACTCAACATCTACCTGATGTGATTTTGTTACGCTTTGCTCCCCAAATTAAAAAGCCTTTCCATTCCAATTGTAAACCATGATTTTTAAAATATGATGTTTACTGTGCATTGTAAGGGAAGCTCAGAGTGTTGGGTAGAAAACCTACAGTGACATTGAGGTTCTCTTTCAGGATATGGTCAGGTTTGCAGCTTTGGAAAAGATGTAATGGATCAACAGGATGCCTCTTTAGAGAAGGTGCATCGTTTAGCTGTGGTTGTGGTGTCTGTGCATTTTGGAAATAGATCTCCAAGGAGGATCTGGTCTATGGTTATTGTGTAACGTCATGGAGTTGTATATGAAAATTATTTTCTCTAGCCAATGTGTACTATTTAATGTATACTTTTTGAAGATAAACATTCTCTTACACGTTTCCAAGGAACAGATTTTAACAGTACTTCAATGAAAACAACTTCCATGCAGAATTTGTATTTCACTGTATACTTAATTATTTTCGATGTACAGCTGATCTTTTAGCAAGCATGATCATTGTAGTGCCTTTTTTCTTTTTTTTTTTTTAACCTCCAAAGTAAGGAAGTGTGTGACATGGCCTGTGTTATGGGAAAAAATGCTTATAATACGTGACAGCAGTTACCATTTTCTGAACTAGAATCTGGATAAAAAGGTAGTATGTTTTTCACATACAGGCATTTCTTAAAGCCTGATCCTATTTTCTACCCTATTGTCTGAATGCACTGAGGTACATAGTTATCTAGTAGTCCAGAAATGAGGTTTAAAATGAAAACATGCCTTTAAAATTGTGGGAGATAATACCACGAGAAGGAAGGTTTCAGAAGGTTGCATATCTATGTATTAGTTCTGTACGGTGTTGTAGGTATCACATGATGAATCTCTGTTTTTTCCAGCGTATGGGACATGTGTGATTTCTTCATAGTATCCTAACTTCTGTGAGAATATAGCAGAAATAATAGATGGAAATTGCTTAAGTGCATCTTTTCCCTTTAATGCATCCAGTTTACTGTTTTGTTTTTTATTTAATGAGGAAAACACTGCCTACCACATATGTAAAAGTTACTGGAAATTAAATTTTAACTCATTGAGAAATTTAGAGATACTACAACAACCCTTATTTTAAAAGAGAAGGGAGAAAGTAAACTGCATGTATACCTAAACATTGGTAAACAAAAGTCGTAAAGCTTTAATTAAAATAAAAAGTTACAGCATTCTTCAAATAATATTGCTGTTGCACAAAACCTTATTCTTAAATGTCAGCTTAAAACTAGTTTTTCTTATTGTCCTGGCAGATCAGAAAACTAAAACCTGTTAATAACATTTTTTCCTGTGTCACTGAAGTGACACTATACTTTTCATCAAAATAAAACTTTTTAACATGAAAAATTATTGCTTATAGTTAGCAGAGTGAACTCCTTCACTGTGAGCCACAATTAAGCTTTTATGTTCTGTTTGTTTTGCTGTGAAGTTGATAGTCCAGCAACTGGGATTGGGTTTGTTATAATTCATGTGTGAGTTCAGTCTGGAGTAAGTGCTTGCAGACAATCAGAAACCAAACCTTGGCACTGGTTAATTGATAACTTGCCTATTTTATGTGTCCTCTTAGGAGAATGCACATTTCGGTTTCAGCAGTGTATTTCAGCACTCGTTGAAGAATCTGTGATTTCCATGGCTGGCTGAGAGGAGGCTGCTGGGGTTGTTTGTTGGGGTTGTTCCTACATGCTAATGGCAGAGTTTCTTGTAGACTTCCTTTGTATATAATTTTGGATCTGGAAGTACATGATTGTTGGTGGCAGTAGAGTCATCTTTTTCAGTTTATTGAAAAACAATATTTTTTTTTGTCAAGACTAACTCCTTTGTCTAATTTTAGCTATTAAACTGTCACAGTGGTTTCCTGAAGATAGGAAAACTTTTCCATATACAGAAGAACATACAGACAACAACATTTCTACAGGCCCAAGCAGTGTTATCAGTGAATTGCCATTTTGTTGGGAAAATAATTTTTATTCTTCTTTAGACTAGAGTGGGCTTCACATCAGTTTCTGTGGTTGTAGTATGCATTTTGCCATCTATGTCAAGCACTGGCACAAATCCTCCTAAATCATAAACAGCTATGTAACTCTTACAAAATATATCCCTTGTATATAAATTTACAGATTTATTTTTTTTTTAAAAGCAGACTATTTCAAGATTACTGAAGTAAGTGATAAAGTGCTTGCGCTGATGTAGCTTTGCAAAGTTTTCTGCTTTAAATGCAAACAGACAGGAATTTATATTACTATAGTAACATAACAATGCTATTGATGTGTAGTTTGCAGAAGCTATTTTAAATGTTTACTGTATATTTTTCCAAGTAGATGAGAGAAGACCTTTTGTTTTGACTATCTGTGCTGCCCCAGCTGGTGTATTGCCTAAGCTTTGGAGCAGGCATCCTAGAGTAGAACACAGATGCCTGTTAATGGTAGAACAGGCATAAACTTTCTGATTCCCTTGCTGTATCAGCTTTTTCCCATGAAAAGTCTTTCTGTAGATCCAATTTAGATGGATCTCTTGCAGGTAACCAAGCCACCCCACAGCACCAGCAATCCTCTGGAAATCCTGGATGTGAGCATCAGTAGATCATCTCTGTAATATATTCAGTGCTTGTGGGAAGTGCCGGATCGACAGTATTTGTGCTGGATCAGGGATGTGCTGTTGGCAATAGAAAGCTGGAAGCTGGGGCTTCCCCCCACCGCATGAGCAACTTCTGCCTCTTCTGCACGTGTGTTAAGACTGCTACTATGTGTATATATGGCATTAAATTTGCACAATGCATATGTGTCGGTGCACTCTGTTCCCAAGTTGTACTTGGGAAAGAGAGATGGTAAGAAGTAAGCTGTTTGGCCTCAATCTCAGGTGTGTAGAGCTACCTTCTGGGCAAATAACTCCAGCAGAAGCAAGCTCTTTTTGGTCACGGTCCTTCCCCTGTGGGGGGATGTACATCATCCTGTAAAGGGCCACAGAAGAAGGTCCTGTAAGTAGCATAAGTTGGATGTTTAACGTGAAGACAAGCTCTGGACCGGGTGATTGCACCAGTGAGTAATAAGAGATGTGTCAAATACAGCTTGAGGGCTCCCATGCTGCACACTTGACCTGTGCATAAGTGGTAAATCCGGCTTCTTAAGGCTGCAGCACACTTCTTGTGGTTGTGCAGATGCAGCTACTGCTCGTGTACCTGGCAGCGCTAAGGGCTTTGTAGGCAGTTACCACAGCCCTTGTTAATGGACACTTGTTTTTCAGTTTTCAGACAGATTCCTCCTTTGCCGCTGGGCATCAAAAGGCTTCTGGCGTTTAAGGTGTTGATGTGAACTGCGGGTGTCAAAAAAGGTGTAACTAACAATTATGCTTTCGTATTTAAACTTAACTTATGCCTGCCTCAGCTGCTGCGGGCTGTTTTTCATGGGTATCATTGTTTGCATCTACAGCATCGGTGCTTTTGCTCTCCACGGGTCAGTTGGTGTGTGCTGCCAACCCAGTGCAGGTGTTTTGTTCTGTCTTCCTGCTGTTGCCGTGTCATTTCCCATGATGTAAATGTTCTATGGAATTCCCATTTTAAAAATTTGATTTCTGCTGCCCCCTTTGCAGAAATGATGTTCCTTGAAGGCTGCAGATTTTCGTAGATCTTTGAATACAAGTCAGCTGTAGGAGTGAGGAAACTGCAGTAACTGCTGATGCGTACTTGGATTTCCTCACGTACTCAGCAAGGCTCTAGGTGCTTTTTGTTACTTGATGTCAGGTAGATAATTGTCTGTAGCTTTTAGGATCGCTTTCTGATAAAACAGGTATTTGAACACTTTCTCTAGCTGACAGATGGTTCAGTATGTGGGCTTTGCATAATTTTATTCAGATAGTTCAAAGCACCTACGTTATCATTGCAAAACCCTGGAGACAAGATCTGAGAAGGAAACGGAGCCTCACAGAGGTTCACATCAGCTTCACGAGGATAAATGCGAGCACCAGAACCAAGACAATAAGCAGAAAATTGAGTAGCAGGTTGAGGCCTCTGTTGTTAGCAAGATCCATAACGTGGCTCCCTCTGTTGCGCTCGCAGCAGACTATTGATTGTAGCTTTGGGTTGCTCCTTGGGTAGTAAGCAATACAGACTCACATGAGTTTCACTGTGTCCTCAGCTGTTTACCTGTTTTTAGCTTCTGCCAATGGAGAAAAAAATGTTTGTTTACAATAACTAGATTCTTTAGTTTTCCCAGAAAAGGAATCTGAGTACTGCTACCAGCCTCTTTTCCTAAATACCTTAAAAATAAATTAAAAAAAAAATTAAAGTTAATGATAGCTTTCATTTTACTATTGAAGAAGTAACTGGGTAATGGTGAAAGGACTTGAATTTTATATGGCTTGGCTCTTTATTTATTTATGCCTTAAAATGTGTGCAGCACTCTTCAGGCCCATTTGATTTGCCAAAGAATGGCAGTTGGCAAGACTTGCTCTGTTTCAGCCGTAGATTTTTGAAACCTTACTTTTAAAATACTATCTCTGTAGGTAGAAAATCCCCAACTTTCTCATGTGGGTAAAATGCACCCCTGTTCCCCAGGAGCGTTTCCTGCCCCTCTCGGGTTTGGCACCGTGCGGCGGTGGGTCCCGGTGTGCCAGCATTGCCCTGTGGCATTGGCTGCAGTTTTCCAAATGCCTTATTAATAATCTAGACTGGGCTGGCAGAGGATGAATCCTTGGCACTTTTAATAGCACATACGCAATAGCTTATTTTAAGATAGTATTAATAACTTAGCAATTGTGTTTTATATATAGAAATATACATATAAAATAAATACATAGGACCACTCAGCTCTAAAAGTGAAATTTTGCCAGAACTACTTCTTAATATCCGGCTACATTTTTAGGGGAGATCACAAGAGGGCAGTGTTTTATAGCTTTGTTTTTATAGCATTTTTATACAGAAATGGCACTTCTAGCATTTTTTTTAATCTAAAAAAATATATAATGGGCTTATAAAACAATCAGTTTCACTAAACTGTCAGATATTACAATAAATCTAGGGCTTGTTTTAAATAATTTAAATTACCAGGGTTCTTACTGAGACAAGCATCAGTTTTTAAAGGAATCCTTAGAAGTATGTTCTATTTTTAATCCTTGCAATGAACAAGAGGTGTTCACTAATCTCCTTCTGTAACTAAAACATGTTGGTTGGTTGGTTGGTTTGCTTGGTTTTCAGTTTCTAACATCTAGGTCAAAGCTAAAAGGACTACATTTGTTGTTAAATAAAAGGTGTCTATGGATCTTGTAGGACTTCACAAATATTTTCTAATTATATTCTGACAGGCGGTATTTATCAATAGCCATACAAATCAGGTATCTGGTCTGTAATCTTTAATATATTAGTATGCTTCCAGATATGAACAAGCATACTCTCAAAATGAATGTGTTCGTTATTGTGCTATAATTTTGACAGAAGGGATATAGGCAAAGTACATCTCGGCATGAGTGTGTATGGTTGACATGATTATGTATGGGTAGATGTATCAATTTTTGCTGAGGGGAAACATCTTTAAAACCAGCATATTCTTGTTCCTGATTCAGCTCTTTCCCAGTGAAAAATTGCCATGGAAGGGTTTTTTTTGTTGTTGTTTCTTTTTTTTTTTTCTTTTTTTTTTTTTTTTGATAAAGAGTAATACTAGATTGTTGCCTGATTCACTATCCGTGTGTGTAATATGAATTTAGCAAAAAGACGTAGCCTTGGGTGGAGTAGAACAGAGAAATGAAAACTTAATGCAAGCTACATGCTGTGTTTGGAATTTTTATTATGGCTCATAAAAATAGTGAACTTTTTTGATTACATTTTCACAAAATTCATTAGGGTTGTTTATGTGCACTAGTTGGTGAGCGTAAATTAAGTATATGTAGGTGATCTGGACATCACAAAATAGGCAAGATTACTGTTGAAAACCAAACCAGAATAAACAGAGGTATAAAGAATTAGAAATCTGCATGATACCTAACTGTTTTTCACATAACTTTAGTAAGTGGATAATAGAATGGAGGCTTCTTACTGAACAGGATTGTATTTAAGTATCTTATACATCAATATATTTTCAAGCAGTCATTTTAATAAATAAAAATACAGTAGATGTTAGTATTAAAGCCCATACAAGTATATAAAGAAGGTTGTACTATATACAAAAGATTTTATTTTTTTAACCTCTGGGTTCAGTTGACATTTAGTGATATAGAGGATAGTAGCAGTTTTTTTGGATGAGCAGAATGCTAAGACACAGAAGACCCATACAGTACATGCAATTTATCTGCATTGCTGTAAAATAACAGTAGGACTCCCAGTTCATTTATACTTTATACTTTGGTTTTGCTGTTGTTTATTCATTGCTTTTAAATAAATAATAGCGTTTCAAGTACATAAAAGGAAAGCGGTGGGTTTGTTTTTATGAGGGGGGTGGAGGGGTTCTTATTTTTTTAGCAAAGCTTTACTTTGACTTCTACATATTACTGACTTGTGAAACCTGCAATCCCAATGACTCCTCAGGATGTTTGTGCTGATATTTTACTCTTAAAACCTTTTTCTTCAGTAACTTTTCAGTACTATAAAACTGTTGTCAATTTCCAATTGAAGTATCATGAAACACCTCCAAAGCAAACTAAAACTGGAAACCCTATTCATCACAAAAATATAGATTTAAAAAGAAAAGTAATTTTAGAGTTTTCTATTTCCATATCTCTCTCCCACCCCCACCCTCTCAAAGAGCACTTTGTTTGTGGCTTTTCTTAAGAAAAAGGAGTAATAGGAAAAGTACGCTTAAAATCTCATGCATTTGTTACAGTGGTCAGAATGCATGAAATGGAAATGAGATTTACATTGACATTTTGAATCAGTAGTATTCATATGCTAACTTGTCAGTGGGGGTTTGTGTTGCCAATCTCATCAGTGCTTGCCCTAATCTTCATACAGTAGCTAATTTCTTCTAGTGATTAACCTCATTTCAGAGGTCTGGTCTCACTGTATTTGTTTGCCAGATAGGAAGTGCATCACCACTATACTTGCCTTCATTCCATCAAATACAGAGGTTTTTCCAAAGGTTTCTTCTATTCCTGCTCAGGTGTTCATTGTCAACCTCTACTCATGGAATACTAAGTCTTAAAGGCAGAATACAAGATCAAAATAAACTTATTTTGATTTTCTGTATTCATCAATGGGATTGCTGTCATAGGGTGGTATAGAAAGATGCCTGTTAAAAAAAATAAATGCCTGTTTGACCTCTGTCTACTGATTCTTGAGCTTTTTTTAAATTTGAAAACTATATAAAATTTCTAAGAATTTAGCTTAATATCAGCAGCACATGGGAGGGTTGGAAATCTACTGCTCAGTCTTGTTACTGACAACTGCTGGACTAGAAACTTCATCTTATACATGTGTAGACTCTGGTGTACATGCTGGAAAGATATTTCTGCAGTGCTTTCCCTCCTGCGCATAACTGTTCATTATTTATTTTATATTTTTTTTAGTATTCATTTTAGGAAAACGCTTGTTCTCTGCAACTGAAGGTAGTGGTGGTAATTATATTTGTATAATACACTTTGATCATGACAGTAAGGGAGACCTAAACTTTTGTCTTTACCACATCAGAGGTAAACTACATTGAGTGATATGGGCAAATACCAAGTTTTCTGCAGTTTTAAACTAAAGAGATTATTGCATAAATTAAGTCAGGCCACAATAAAGTTGTCTGAACCCAAATAATACAAACTTGGAGAACAATTTTTAATTGTTGAATTGTGCGAATTGTCATGCCAGTTAAATGACTATGGAAAATTAAATCTTTGTGTCATGCTTTGGACTGGGCTGACCATTAAATGAATGACAGATGCTCCTTCTAAATACCAGTGTGATAGCATCAATTTTTCTGCAAAACATAGTGAAAAACCTTTCCAGATGTCATTTAGTTCTTACTTAGTAAGGATGCATCTTACTGAAGTTGCCTCTTTTCTTTCAGATCCAAGTTGTGTGTGTATATATACATACATATACATACGTGTGTGTTATGTATATAAGATCCCTTAAACAGGGAGAAAAATATATGAAATAGTATTTGCTTTTGAGTTAGAAGATGCTTTTGGTTTATTCTCGTATTCCCTTAAAAACACTAAAAGAATTTGAATGCCTTCAGAGATGCAGCACCTTGAAGTAAGCAGAGCAAGAATTTTCCTAGGATGCATCGAGGGCTGTGCCTGTAGCTCTTCTTTGGGTGGATGTGAGTTGAATTTAGAGCCCCTCCAAGGGCTTAAGGATTTTCAGGGAAATTTAAAAACTCTCAGGCCCCAAAAAGTGAAATTGCTATTTGTGTGAGCTAGCTAAAACATTGAGGAACTTACCAACGCCGTTAAGAGGCAGTACTTTACCCCATTCAGAAAAGACATCTCTTGATCGAGACAGACAAATTAGGTCATGCACAGCTTTGTAACAACAGGCTCTAAACACTGTTCTGCGCAGAAGTGTGGTTTTAATACATGTAGCAGGTAGAAAGAGAGTGGTGCGATGGTTGGTGTACAGCTCTAGTCCAAGTGCTAGCCTCTCTCACAAGAGGATCCTTGCATTGGGAGTTGCAGGTGTAGGTCTCTCTTCCCTTTCGGGTGACTTTCCTAGAGGACAGTGCAGAGAAGGCTGGAACTTCAGAGGAGCATCACAATGATACAGATCAGCAAGAGGCAAATTAAAATCAGGCAGAAATTCACAAAGAGCTCTTGGAGCCTTTGGCGTGCTTGTGGGTTGACCTCAATAGTTGAGGCTCTCCTCAGAGCAGAGCGGGTTATGTATTGGACCTTCTCCATGGCAACAAGAAGGCAGAGGGCACAAATCAGAGGTTTTAGGAGTGCAGGAAAGAAGAAGAGTTGTCAGGAACAGTGCAAAGTGCCTATTATCTTCTCTTTTTGTTTTAGACAGCCTTTGTGGAGCTGGGAAAGCAGGAAAGTGAAGAGTTAGAAATGCCAAAGTAATGAGTTCTGATGTGTGCAAACGAAGATTATTTTAAGGTTCTAAAAAGCCTGAAGTAAATAGGTTGCTTTTACTTTAAAACAGGATTTGTGCTGTATTGTGCTTTTCCTCCTGGAGGCTGCTGAGCACCTGTTTCGTAGCAGTGGCGATGAATTGTGGATATGTGGGATTTATTCAGGTCATTGCTTTAGCTGATCTCTCCATCTTTCACAGTTGGTGGAAAGGCCACGGATGATTTCCCTCTCACCCCTGCTTTAATTGTTCAAGCACACATGAAAGCCTGATGATACGGCTCGAGTCACAGGCCTTTCAGCCAGGAGATCTGGAGATTCCTGCTGGCTGGTAGTGACCCAGGCAGATAATCTGATTTACCAGTACCTTATTTTGGAAGGGAGGAAGACAAATCTTGTTGGAGCGTTTCTATGACAAGTAAAAATACTTTAAGGTGCGTAATTAAAAGCTGTGCATTACTGCTATGCGGGATTTTAGTAGTCAACAGACAGAACTGTAAAAGGACTAAAACTTTTTATGTATACGCTTGGGACCATGTGTTACGAAATGTAGGTGCAAAGACAGAGGACTGCTATGAGGAACAAAATAAAGCATGTATGTGACTTTGTCTCTAAAGTGAGTGTGTTATTTCACGTATATTTTCTCTGTCTTTAATGTCAGATGGAAGCACAGGGTGACAATTGTCTTAATACTTCCAATAAGTAGTTGCTGTATAAAAACCCTTCTGTATGAACCTGTCAGGGGAAGAGTCTGGCTTTGATGAATGCTTGCTTAGTGCACATAGTGAGGGGGATTCTGTGGGTGTTACTGCAATGTGAAAAATTGGTTTTCAAGATGATGATGATAAATCAATCTCTCAAACTTTTCTCCTAAAGCTGCATTTGCCAGTAAATGTTTTATGAACGTGTATCTCATGATACTTTTGACAGAAGGCCTCTCCTTGTCATTTTTTTCTCTTATTTTTTTTTCCCAAGAAATGAAATTCTTGTCTACCCATATATGCCACATAAAGGAAAACCATTGCTTAGATATCTGCTACCTAAATTATAAGATGATCCTGGCTGAATCAGAGGTACTTTGTTGGCCACAAATTTGCCTTTATATGGGTAAAAATGGAAATCCTTAAAATGAAACAGAAGTGTCTTTCAGACTCTTCTTTTTCAGTCCCTCCATGTGGGGCTGTAGATTCAAATAGCGCTGTGTGAACAAAATACATGCGCTTTCGGTGGCAGTGTTGGTATTCAAAAAGAGAGTTTTAAAAGAAACCAGATTACACATGGATGTTTTAATGCCTTTAGATGATTCCATGTGCTGACATCTTCTCCGAAAACTGAATTTCAGATTTTGTTATGATGTTTTGAGCTATAGTTGATCTTAACTTTATTGCGAACAAAACACACACCAGGAACTTACTTTCATAGTGACTGTAATTTTTCAGCTTTGTTTGACTTTATGCTGTACCTGTTTTTATCTATTTAAGCAGTTAAAGTGCTTGCCAAGTATATTCTGCTTAGCTCTTTGCTGGTTGCTGTCTGTCCCAAGTGCAGTAAAAGCAAGACGCGCAAGAATTCTCAAGTGCTTGGCTGATGGCACGTTTGTTCTCCCAGCCCAGTACGGGCCAGGGTGCCTTAGGCTATTTATCCTCTTCTAAACAAGGCACAGTAGGTGAACCACTAACAGATTTATGCTGGTACAGAGAAGTTTGTGTAACTAGCCTGTGTGATGGACACTGCCCAGAGAACAGTATTTCCTGAGAACGACTTCATCACAACTCCCTATGGCTATTTGTAATGCAAGGTGCCTGCAACCAGTGGGCTTTGGCTTGTGCATGACCTGCTGCAGCAACAGATTTGTCTTCTTCCTGGCTGCCCTCAGGAGGGCTGGGGCAGCATGAGTTTTCACCTGTGTAGATGCACAGTAAGTCCATTTCTGTGTACAGCGTTAGATCTACCGCACATAGGTGAGCAGCTGCACTGCTGTGTTGCTGCAGAGGTTTCGATTGCATGACTCAAGGGGCAGGGCCTGGGGCTCTGAAGTGCTTCTGTAAAAGGCAATATTAGCTGGTTGGGCATCTTAAATGCAAGATCAACACAGCTGAGGAGGGATGGTGAGATCTCTTGGGAAGGGAAAAAAAAACCTCATCTTCCCTTTGAAATGGATGAGGGATGTTTCTGAGGGAGAAGGCAGTAGGTCAGAAGGCTCAGAGGAGCTGTCACACAGGTGTTAGCTGTTTGATCGTATATTACCAGACAGGTGATAAGAAAGGATATTTTTAAAAAGGAAGATAATGTAAGTTAAAATGTATAACTTTTATGGCTAGAAAATGATGTAGAGAAGGGATCAGGAAAGGTCAAAATAGAGTAACCTGGTTTTCTTGATTTAAAAACTCATATGGAATTGGAAATTTTAAAAACACCCACACATTGTTTTACCCACTAAGCCTGTCTGTGCAAGAACCTTATAAGCAAAGGAAGCAAATGCTGTGTCTGTATTTCAACAAGTTTTTCTTTACAAGTGCATGATTTCAACTAATAAACACATACCTTGCTTGTTAATCCTCCATGGCGCTGTCACCCACCTAAAGTGTGCATAAAGAGAAACAGGATTCAGTAACACAGCTGCGTATGGGTGGCTGGCAAGGTCAAAATGGACAGCCTGAAAAATAATTACACTGAAATGAGGGCTGATCATTGCCACAAATAGTAGCTGTTCTCTGCTGTTCAGACCCCTGACTGTGTTTTAGGTCAGTATTAAGAAGTATTATGCATGCACATGCCTCTTCTTGAAAGGAAAGTGCAACGAAAGGGCAAGGTATAGTTGACTATTTTTTAAAACACCAGTGTTGCACTCATGTGTGACAAGACTGAGTATTGCACAAGAGAAGCTGCTGGCTGCATCGCTTTACAGTCGTGTGTTCAATCCAGTGCTGTTAATGGATGTGAAAGGTTTGTCTTATGCACAGCACGGGTCTGCAGGAAGGATTCAGGTGGGTGACACCATACATTAGTTACTGTATAGGGGGTCCCTTATACCTGGTGCCCTAGAGTGAGTCTCTGATCACAATTATTGCTTCTTCCTCCACTGACATGTGACTGTTGCCCTGAGTTGTATTAGGTTATTTTTATCTTTGTTCCTGGGTGTCCTTCACAATGAGAGGAGGTGTGTGACCAAAGCGAAAACTGTGGGCCACGCTCGTTCCTGGTGCAACTGCATTGACTCCGTTGAAGTCACACGGGATAAATTTGGCTCCTTTGGAAATGCCACAGCAATTTTAGACACAGCCTGTTTCCTGTCATATGTTTACTAAATGCAGCAGTGATATCAGTGGACTAGAAGAGGTTTGACATATTTGATTTGTTGCTGTCCCATACAACCAAGTGAAGCCCTGAAAAGGCATTGTTAAAAAGTAATATTGCATAACGGTCTGTTGCATAGATTTTTATGAGATGCCCCCAAAGCTAGTAATTCATTTTCATCCATTGAAAAGAAATGTCTTAATAACCATAAGCACAGTGATGCAAAAAGTACCATCAAGTTATGTGATCCTTGGTCTAGTATGTGTTTAGAACTGTTACCAAAAATTACCTGGCCTAAGAAACTCTGTAGCTGTTTGTGTGAGCACTGTGACACTCCCAGGCTGGAAGAGGCATTCTCTGCATGTTCAGAGGAGGGAAGTTTTAAGATTTGTGTGTGTAGTGCCAAAACAAAGAAGAACCCTGCATGCAGGACTAAACACTGTGTGTTAAATTGAACCTGGAGCTCTTGTCGCCATTGTCTGTGGATTCTGTGGCCCCCTTAGGAGAAGACATTGCAGATTTCTAAAGCTGTGGCTGTGCGCAGCAGCTGCAATTGATATGTAGGCATGCTTGGCTGTCTTGTGTTAATGTATATATCTTATTCCAAGTTGCATTGCTTTTTTTCAAACCCTGCTGTAAAATACCACCTCATTGGCAGCGTGGAGTCACAGCAGTTGAGACCTCCAAGTCTGAAAATCCTCCTTTTTCATATGAGGAAGATGAGGGGTGAGAAGGGACTGAAGAAGGAAGCAGTCTGAATTAACTCTAGGGACCTCTAGAGGGTCTCACTGCTGCCAATGTAGTTCAGTAAGTAAAAGATTCCAATGATAAAACCAAACTTGCTTACAGATTTTCAAGGACAGAAGTGATTTATGAAGGTATGTCATAATTTTTTATTTTTGTTCTTTTTTTAAAAATACGACTTGCTGGGATTTACTCCAGCAGCTGGATTTTGTGTCTACCTGTGCTGGGGGTACAGAATTCTGTTGCTTATTCTGATTTTAGGCTGCGAGTTGCACTAGGTATTAAGGGTATTAGCCAAGTGCAGGAGAGAACAGATTGAGGGAGGAAAGCAGAAAAAGAAAATGAAGAGGGGGAGTGTGGAAAAAGAGCAAGGAATTGTGCAAGGGGAAAGAGAAAACTGCAGCTGGAATATGTTGAGAGCAAGAGAGCCAGAGACTGACTTGTGGCATATAATGTCTTTTTTTTCAGTCACATGCAGAAAACATTTCTTTCAGATGGGGGAAGAAGCAACATATAGTTCTCAGAGTGAGAAGTGCTGATAACAGGAAAAGCAAACTCATTTTATCCTGATTTTTACTGAAGTGTTAATATTTTTCATGTGTTTGAGAGAGGATAGGGGAAGGTTCACACTTTAATTTACATTCTTTTCTTCCTCCCTCTCTTATTTATTCATTCCTCTTACATTCTTCCTTTTGATTAGCTTTGAAGTTCTCAGTGTTTTAGAAGCAAGATGGCCAGTAAGCCTTTACCTGGATTTCGACTCTATGAGAATATGACAGGTGTAGATGCAAAGAAATTAACACTGATGAATAGTTGAACACACCCAATTTGGCATTTTGTTCCTGGGAAGTTATCCACATAGCTTGTGAGTAACTGGGACTTTTATCTCTGTGCTGGCCCATTAGAGTAGCTTGGGAGCTCATGCTTTGGGCAAGTTTGGAACTCTGGAGCCTGCAGTGGGGCCTGGGGCAGGTGCTTTAGCCTCCGTACTCATCTGTTCCCCTCATCAAAACAAGGCATATAACAAACGTATACTTTCTCCCGTCTGTTGGTGTGACTGGCCTTTTGTGTAGTAACTTTATTTTAGGAAATTCACTTCTTCCTCCAGTGCATGCACTGAGTACCTAACACCTTGTAGTTTCAAGTGGGGTTTTAGGTTCTGATGGTTCATATGACACTACTTATTAATAGGAAGTGGGGTAAGTTCAATTTGAACTCAAGTAAAAATTGAAATACATATGGTATGTATAAAAGGTAGGAATAGAAGGGGATGTTGCAAGTTGTGTTTTTAACCTTTTTAGCAGCTCAGGGCACAATGATATGGCATTCTTTAAGAATATAGTAGATAAATTCAACTTCTGGGAAGTAACTAGATTCCAGGAAAGTCTTCTTAAGCTATGTATCAATCTCTAGAAAGCAAAAACAATCTTCCAGTTCTAAACTGTTTTGTAGTCTAGGGAACATAACATTACTTTCCTATGGAATTTTTTTGTTTCTCCATTTGGGGTACTTTTCTGTTCCTAAATCAAATTATTCTTATAGGAAAAATAAAGCTGCTCTTGTAAATGTGTAGGTGTATCCCATATGTTTTTGTTTGCTGATAGTCTGAAAAAAATCAGTGAAAATCACCTTTATGCATTGTATGATTACAAACAAAGTGAGTTTCATATTGTACAATGAAGACACTATATTCCTAACTTCTTCAGAGGATGAGAAATAAATACTTTTTCAAACAGAAGTATAGTATACATAAATCTGAATCTCTCTAAATACAAATAGCATAGTTGTCTTGACAAATGAGTGGTAAAAAAAAAGCAGAAGATTGTTATTTGCTGTAAATTAAATGCAGTCTTTCACATCTGATTTGTAACATTTATCACCTGCTGTGTAGTACATGCTTCTGTCATGACTGTCGGCTGTTGTTACTCGGGGTTTGGATGTCTGCGTCATGGGATGTTATTGGTGTGAAATTTTTAGGTTTAATTTAACAGCTGAACCACACTGTCATCTACTTGAAATCACCTAACTCTGTGACGAGATAGAATTAAGATGAACAGGCATCCAACCTGCTGTAGCTCTGGATGCATTCCAGTAAAGAGCTGCCTCCAGCAGTTAAGTTTCTATGTGTATGTTCAATCTGTGTGTGTATATGCATAAACTGTATGTTTAAAGGTACGTGTATGCAGTGTATGTGTTAGGAGAGAAAGATTTTCTGTGTGATAAAATAAACCCAAACTCCTGTCTTCACTTGAAACTACATTTTCTATTTCTTTAGCCTTGAAAAAAAAATAAATCTGTCTCTCAGAATCTTCTTGCTCATTGTAGGCATTGGTTTGAAGGCACTGGGAGATTCTGAGTGCTGCTTCTGCCTACTGGGAACAGCATCTAGAGAACTTCATAACAGGTTGTTTGCCTTAGGAGTAACAGGGCGTCCAGACACTTCCATTACTTGTCTGTTCAACAGTGACACAGGGCTGCTGAGCACAAAACCCAGCAGGTATTTTCACCTGATGCATACCAGTCAGTAATAGGAAAATTAATTAGGTGTGTCTGTTCGGTAACAGGGAAAAAACGCTTTACAAAATTCAGGTCTGTATTAAGTCTGTCTTTTCTAAAACCAGAACCTTAAGTAGATATAAGAAGTAAGGTGTGAATTGATGGAAGAGGAGAATGTGAATGTAAGGAGGAGAAATTCCTTAGACCTACATATTCATGAATCATACTAATTTTAAAAATATTTATATATCTAAATATTAAAACGTCCTTTATGTGACATGTTTCTGTTTTCTGATGCACTCTTTTTTGTTTGCAGTGATCTTTAAAGCTGAGGTTGTGCTTTGTTTTACAGTGTGTATGCACTTCCCTTAGTTGGAAACAAATTGATTATTTTCTGCATTCACAATTCACTTCAAGATGTTACAAATCCTAGCTAAATTATTTATCTGTTATTAGAAGCGTTCTAGGACAAGTGTGGCAGTTGCAGTGGCTAGCTAGAGAAAATAAACCCTTAAAGGAATTCATAGCAAAAATATGTAGTTTGAGTAACATAATTTCAGTTCTAATACTACTATAAACCACTTAAGTTTTTAATTAAAGATACTTTTTCATCATAGAGTAAAAAAAAAGGTTTGCTCTCAATGTGTTAGATCAGAAAAATGCTTTTCTGAGTTAAATGGTGAAAGAGCTTTACTTTCGCTGGGCTGTGGATGGGCAGCTTTGGGAAAACAACAGTGTCTACAAAACTTAATTACTGTCTTTGGATTTTGTATTAAAAAAACCCCAAACAACAAACAAATACTAAATTTGAAAGGAGAGACAAAGGTCTGAGGAAAACGATGAAAGCTTTTCACCTTCTGGTGTAATGCTACCTGTATAAATCATCCTACCCAAGGACAACTGGTGTCCCACCAGTGTGTAGAAAAATATCAGTTGCCTTTATTGTTCCTAAAGTACATCCCCCCAGCATTATATTTTTGACACAGCTGTAATGCCTACATTTCCATATTTTTTGACAAACAATAATAAGCAGCTGTTAATTTGAGTAGAGGAGTTTTTGTAGAAAACTACCCTTGGAGTGCTTTGCTGTAAGAATTAAAAGCATAAAAGAAGAGAAGGTCCCTTACCTCTGGTGTGTCTGTTAGTGAAGCCGAGAGGAGCCTGCTCAGGGCTGTGGGAAGTGTCTGTAGATCTCTGGCAACTTGTCCGAGTCTGTGACCAAGTTGTGGGAACAATTGAAGTAGGTTGAGGGGAAAAAATAACAAAAGTTTCAGAGGCAGGACTCCCGGTGTCATTCAGCAGCTCACAAATTGTGATTGGTCCCATTTCTGCCTTCTGACACAGGCAGTTGCTCCTCTAAACTTGTAAACAGCAGTAATATATTAAACATGGGCAACATCTTTCCTTTGGTGAAGGGGACTGTGTGCCAGGGAGACCACGTACGGAGGAGTCTGAGAAGCAGCTCTCTTCAGCGGGGTGGCGATGGGAGCTGCTTGCTTACACCCTGACTTTTCTTAAACAAGAACTTAAATGGGAATTTGTTCCGGGACCTGCTTTTTGGATGTGTTACTGTTGCTACAGCTATGTTTATTCATCATAAAAAAACCTAAATCTCTTGTGTGGGTGATCACATTTCACATGAGCTTTAGAGTTGGAATGATTTTCTTTTGTTCAAGTGATTTCTTAAACTACACTTTGAGTATGTCTAGTTCTGAAAATTCTGTTACGCTGTAAAGTGAGTACCCGCTGTGTGTGGTGTGTTCTGGCCAATATCATCTTTCTTCTGACAACGCTTGAGCTGAAGTAATTTTTCTGTATTTCAGGCTTATACCAACATTTCAAGTTAATTTATGGGTTAAAGAATTTTTTTTCCCCCTAAATAAAATCCAGCATATATAAATTAATCTTTGATATTTATCATTCCTATATAATTTGAAGTATTTACCTTTCCTTTAAAAAACATGCACACCCTTTTTCTCCTCCTCCCTCTTTTTGTGGCTGGAAACCATCCAAGTGATTTTTGAGAACATCTTCTGTGTGTTTGGTAAGAGTAGCAGCTGGATGCTGCTTTGCAGGTTATCTTATGTGTATTGTCCTGTGTTGGGAAATGGCAAATGAGACCACAGTGTATATATGGATTAGGTTTTGTGCATCTGGGAAGTGGAGGGGAAAAGACTGAACTGTTGAGCGTGTGAGCATCCAGCATCAGGCTTCATACGTGGCTGCTACTGACACACGTGCCTTTGCCCGATTTGGAAATCGCAGGCAAAAATGCAGAAGCTCAGCCTAACTCTGAACACTTAGAGATCCAGTTCTGACAGCAATTGTTTAGCATAGATTAGTGCTTGGCTTTGAGCAGGGAACCAGACATGGTGGGGGGGGTTTGTTTAGTTTGGGTTTTTTCATCTCTTATAAGCCCTGCTGTGACATATGCTGCAAACAGAGAAAAAAAAAATACCTTGGAGGTGATGTGCCACCTTGTTTCAAACTGAACTCTATTGTTATTTTTATAAATAAGGTTTTGATCTTCTGCAAATTTGGTTATAACACAGTTGAAGTTAGAAACTTAGTTCTAATATAATAAATCTACCCACTTTGTGTTATCCTTTAATATCAAACCCAGGAAATTTAGGGTCCCATAGATCAGTTAAAGTTAATTGAATATCTCCACTGTGAGGAGTGATAGTTCTCTACCAGTGCAAAGGGTTCCATAATTTACTTATAATGGCATTATTAACATTATAAATCTATTGCAGTCAAGCAAACTGTGTTTGGCCTTTTTATGAGGGAAGTTTCATGTTTTTATTACATGTTTTTATCCAGGAAAAGTACTGCTAAAGTACTGCTATCATTACATCTTACAAAAAGCAAGCAATGAAATGTGAAACTTTTACTATTGAAATTCACCTCTGTACTTTGGTATTAAAGTCCCACACCCAGCACCGCAGTTGTTGTGATGTGAGTTCCTCCCTTTTACCAAGTCACTGTAAAATACTCGTGTTATTTACTCTGCCCCAAATTCTCTGCTTTTATTGTTAGTGAATTTCACTGAATTTCACTGAATTTTTGGAGTTGGAATTGGACCTAAAGATCATGTAGGAGCTTTTTAGAAATGAGATGTCTTAAAAGAATGCTGATTTTGTTTGTGAGCT
>JAOTQQ010000023.1:67373307-67396763 GCA_026546715.1 Gallinago undulata
GAATTGGACCTAAAGATCATGTAGGAGCTTTTTAGAAATGAGATGTCTTAAAAGAATGCTGATTTTGTTTGTGAGCTGCTGATGCAGTCACAGCTTAGTCATCTTTTTAATGAATGATACTTAAATAAGCAAGGCATTAATAAAAACAGAGAAATATAATGCATGTTTTCTACATATGTCTAACAAGTTTTAAGCTGGAAAATATATTTATTAAAAAACAATAACGTACACAAAATCAGACCACATTAATGTTTTAAATCTCGTATTGATGCTGTTTCTCTGACAACAAGCTTGTTTGGGTACCCTCTCTTGAGAACATTTTTCTAGTTCAGTTTAGTATCACTCCCCTGTGTAATCACAGGGATTTTGGTGGGATTCTGAGGCAGATGCCCAAGTGCTGCCCATGGGACATGTCATTCTGACGAGTACAGACAGTATATATGGACGCATCGTTGTACTGTTTGATTCACCCCTGGGTGAACGGGTCCAGACACCCATGGATCTCAGAAAGGAGAAGCTTTAAAAAAGGAATCTGTGTTGGAGGTTCTGGTCTACTTTACTTTGTTCTGGGGAACAAAAATGTGCAGCTGTTGCTTGCTTGACCTTAAATGGAGATGATCTGGGCTCTCTCCAGTGGGATTAGAAATCTGCCACCAGAGCATGTTTCTTCTCATAAATTTATTTAGAGATCATCCGGTTGATGTTTGGGATAAAGTCCAAAAAGAGACATTTTATACTTCAACGTACCAGCTCCTTTATTTAAATAATAATAAGATTTCTATTCATATTGACAGTGATTTCCTGGACTATTTTTGCCTTTCATGTGCTGGCCACCTGCAAAATCTGTGTAAAGAGTTTGAAATGTCAGTATCTGCTCTGTTAATAATCCACGACTCGGCATAGAAATGAACCACTATCAAAGCCCAATTATTTATAATATACAACTAAAGAAATTCAGGAGTACGTCCTAGTAGTCAGGTTAGTGCATTATTTCCAGGTGATACTGCAGTTTTCTTTCATGCTGTCAGTTTGCCTCTCTGATACCTCACTGCTAAGGTTCTTGTTTTGCACACGTTTTGATTCAAAATGACTAAAAACGAGAAGGGAGAAGCGGATGCTCCCACAGATGTGCACTAGTTTGTGTGTGTAGGTGGAACAGAATAGCTTTGGTATTGAAGATTTGAAGGTGAACACTGAAATGAGGTCTTTTCTTTTTGTAACCAATTTTTTCTGGCCTGATTCTGATGTCTCCTGCAGTGTGTGTAATTGCTTGTAGCCATCCAGGTATCAGCAAACGTATCTTACGAGACACTTCTTGCTGATCTGTGCTAAGGGAAAGGACCCAGCTAATGTATCCTTCAATTACACTTGTACTGTAGGTCTAACACAACCTAAAGGGAGACGGGAGTTTTTTCCTTCCTCCTAAAAATAAGTGAAAAGCAATATTTTCAGCTGGTGTGAACAGCATTCCAGATTTACACCGGCTAAGGAGATAGCCTAATCAATTTGGAGATAGTAACATTTTTTTTAAGCCTTTGAGATTTTTTTGTCTCTGTTTAGCGTTGTAGGAGGCAGCTCTGCTGAGAAATCTAGGCTTTGTGTCGTGTTACTCTCCTCTGGGACAAGAAGTATTTACTTTTCCGAAGCATTGGACGGTCATTAAATTAGTTTGATCTTCACAATTTGTTCTTAATTATAAACAAGGTGAACTTACTTTTTGAAGCTGTAACTTGTGAAGCGTACCATTGCAAAGTGATTTAAAAACCGTACAAAATAAATTAATAGAAAACTATACAACTTGGGCTGAAATATTTCTCATTTTGGGAATGCTGAAGGCTCTGGCAGGACTAGTCATCTGATTTGTTACTAAGCAAAGACATTTTTGGAAAGGTCAGCTTGAATGTTTTCATTTCAGTCGCTGTTACTGGCATGAACTTTTAACCATTAAAGTAGATCACAGGGCTCAGAGTGTAATGCCTGTTTATTGTCTTCAATGCTTTGACCCAATGTTAGGAGAAAAGAAGGGGAACTGAAATTTTGCCTGGCTCTTGCTCTGAAAATCCAGTGTCCTTCCTCTCTGTACCCCCCATAGGGAACACTAATTTCAATTGGAGGCAACACAGCACAGGCTGGACACATGTAGCTTTTTTATTTTGCAATAAAATATTGACAGCGCAAAAATCCATGCTCTTTCAAATACATGGTTGCTTTCTTATCAGTGTACTTTTTTTACTAGATTAACAAAGGTCGAATAATTGAATAATAGCAATTGTTTGCAGTGGTGCAAACAATGTCTTCAAAGTACCAACATGATACAGAATAGGAATTTCAGTTCAGTGATCTTCGTTACAGTGGAAGGGGGTTTATTTCTAGGAAATGCCTGGGAGAACTGTGTTTAGGTGTTTACTGGTGTCCTCAATTGGTTAAGTTGAACAATGTGCTTTAGGTGGTGTGCTGAGATCCTTATACCTAAGAAACTGTGTTGAGTGTCTTTGAGATAAACTGTTCTAGGAAGCACAGAGATTAGTTGTGTTATTTGACATGTTATGAGTGATGGATGAATGGCGGGACAAAGGCACATGAAGGAGAGATAAAGTTGGAAGACCATGTTCCAGTTGCCAAGTGGTGGTGCTGTATTATCTCCACTTAAACACTAACTGCAGAATGGAGGAGAAACGATTGGGGTTTAGATTTAGCTGCTGCCTATCTTCAGCTGAAGGTTGTTCTAACAGAAATGAATAAACATTGCCCAAACATTGAACGCGTTGGCAGCATTTAGAAGCTGAAGGATTCTCCTGTGCAGAGTGACCACCCTCTTGTAGTGTGGAGCTGGAGCTTGTAGACCAGGGGCTTCAGCATCTTGCTGGAATGTTCTTGCTGGGAGCTTCATTCATATCACCATGGAGATCGTGCAGATCAGACTTTTAAAGGATCTTCAGACTAAGTTTTAGTTGGTCCTACTTTGACATGTACATATGGGAAAGATCAACCAGAAACATGTTTCTTTCTCTTGGTTGATGTTAAGAATGGCATTTCTCTTTACTTATTTCTTCTGCCCATTGCCCTACCTTTTTTTTTTGTGTGTGGGAGGGGTGGGAAAGGGGGGGGAATGGAGTGGCTATAAATAAGACTAGCACAATTCCCATGGTGAATGTCAGCTATTTATCATTTCCTTTCCTTATTACATGCAATTCATAACTAAAACACGAAGGTTTGGTTTGTTTTTACTTCATAAAAAAATCACTGAGGTTTATTTAATTAGCAGAATGTTTTTTCCCTCTTCAGAAATGAAGTGCTGTTTTCCAATTACATATACAGGAAAAAAATCCTTCATTTTAAAAATAAAATTATGTTTCACTCCTAGGACCCCAGAAAATTAAGATCCCAAACCTTGGGTTGGTTTTTGGTTTTGTTTATTGTTGGTTTCTTTCTGTTGTAGAATGTGCCAAAATAGAAATATTGCTCTATTCCATTTCTTTTTTTTTGTGACCTCTAGTGAAAATTAATTGGTACTGTGGTTTGGAAATAGAGTCCTTTGCATCCGTTGGTTATATGAGTATTTGGTATAAAAATAGTATTGACATCTCTGAATAAGAATATGAAAACAAAGGCAGTTAATTCTGAAACATGAACTTTGCCACCTTCTAGATGAGCCTCCTTCGTTGGTGTTAAAATACCGTCCTAATTTATGTAATATTGGATTAGTACTAGATTTAAGAGACTAAATATGGGGGGGGGGGAAGGGGGAGAGCTGTCGTTCTTGCAATAAACAGCAGAATTTACATTAAATTTTAAACTCTTCAAATTGCAGTAACTCCTGTGTAGATTAATAAGTATCCAGATTAAAGATACACTGTTATATTTGATTGGTTTAATGTTTTTAGCTGCCACTGTGAACAGAGTATGAGCATGCTTGATGAGGGGAAGGGAAAGGAAAAAAGGGGCATTTCAGTGTTAAAAGGGTCTTTGAATATGCTTATAGGGTTTATATAGCTGAAAAAACACACCAGCTTGAATATTCAATATGACTTTTTCAGTGTGTAAAACTACAAAGGCAAAACTATAGAGGATCTCCTGAGGTCCATACAGACCACCTGAGCTTCCTGGTACTTCTTTCCATTTATGAAGGATTTGGCAGATTCCCATTCATCTAAAACACCTTAGTAATGACAGCACAGAAAGGTGAATTGAAAATCAGCAAGCCTTTTGAAATTGACCAATGAGTAGAGAATAGCTTAATGGAAGTAGCAGTGGACTGGAATTTGGAAAATGATGATTTTTGAATCTAATTTGAATTACCATATTTGCACAGGTTTCTTTTGATTTTTTTAAATTTTTTTTTCAAAGACTCTAGGAACGTTATTTTGAGCTTCAGTCACAGAGAAACTAGGTAGAAGTGTACATACAGCTCTGAGTTAGTTGCTTTTAGTTCTTTCCAAATGTTTGGCATTATTGATGTATTATTAGACAGTGTACTAGGAAGGGTTTGCTGCAGATGCCCCTTTTAGCTGAGTGGCTCATCAGTACACTGGGAATCATTTTCTCCTCTCATTCTCTCAGTATTGGACACAAAAGGGAGTCTCCAGCTGGAGCATTAGGAGGTCTGTCTCTGTGTTTGACTTTTTCTAGCACAGTGAAAAATAGCTTCAGATCCTGTCAAGAAAAATATGCAGCTATATCTCCATTTTGGCTCCAAGGATGTTCTGGATGGATAAGACCTTGTTTTTCTTTTTTAATACAACCAAAACCATAATTCAACGTATGTTTATTTTTCTTTAGGCAGGGATAGTCTTATTTGTGTCTGTTAAAACCAATATTTTGCTTACAAAATGGTTTCAAAACAGAGCACTAGAGAATGTGCTGTCTTTTGCTGTTCTTTGGAGAGCCTTGGACAAATTGTCCATGCTCTTGTCTCAATTTCCTTTCTGCAGAATGAGAATTACATTACTAGTTTCTTTTTAAGATACTTTGAGATCTACAAGTGAAAAGTACTAATTTCTGGTGGAAGTGGTATTTATTTTTTAGCATGAACTTTTTCTATACTCTTTCTGTTTATATTATACTCTTTCTGTTTATATTAAGGTGCTAGGGCTCCCCCCCCCCAGTTTATCTCCTAAGGAAGGAAGACACCTTCACACACTGACACGGATGTTCAAAAGCACCCTTACATCATACTGCTACTTTTGTTAGAGACAAGTGCATTTCAAGTACCCCTCATAAACTCAAGTGGGAAAGGTTCATAATCTGGATTGAAGCCAAACAGTTTAAATATCTGTCACTTATTCCACACACAGATTGTGTGACTACCTTCCCTGCTGGTGTGGTTCCCAGTTTCACAGACAGTCCAGTGTTAAACTGGCTGCACTTCTTCTGTTTGTCAGTGATGCAGAGATTTCAGGCCAGGATTTTCAAATGTCTGAATTTTGAGATTTCAGGACCTGATTTGTCAGAGGTGCAAAGCCTCTGAATTCCCTCTGAAATTTAGAAAGTCACTCAGGTACACAGTGTCTCTGTGGGAGTTAAAAAAAATAAATTATTTTTCTCCCAAAATTCTGGGGCAAGAGACTGAATAATTGTTGTTTACATGATGATACATGATGTATGTGATGCTGTATAGGGATGGTGGTAGAATCCCTGCTCCAAGCAATGGAAATCTTTTCACGATAGTTCCATGTGCCTCCTGGTTGGTTTGCTGGGCGAAACACAGCTAGTTCCTCCAAGGGAGAATTCCTCCAGTGGGGACAGAAAACATGAATATGCCTCTAATATTTTCCATCTACTGAAGTTTTCCAAGGTAGTCACGAACAAACATAAATGAGTAATGTGCTCATATTATGCAGAGCTCTGACATCCATAGTCCTTATATCTGCATGAGGCTGTTTTTGTTGAGAACTTGTTTTTTTCTTCCAATCTCCAGTAAGGTGGCTTTACTAAATCCCTTACTTGTGAATCCTTTACTTTTGCTTTCCATAGAATATTCTTGTCTTTTTTCCTTGTCTTTTTTTAAATTGTGTTCATGGTAATGAGAGCTGGAGAAGAAGAAGGGGGGGGGAGAGAATTGTGTGTGTCTGTTCTTTGTTTCTGCTTTATCAGCCTAAAAGGTAGTGGAAAACAGTGCATTACCTAATCATTCTCTCCCCATGTGCTGTCAGTTGTAACATGTACAGAAGTTGCGTCTGTGAAACTAGAAACGCAGAGATTCCATTAATTTGGCTTGACTCCATTCTTTCTGCAAGTACCCTGAGAGACCAGTTCTGGATTGCCATTTGTAAATAAAGTGTGCTTTTGTGAATGCTTGGATTTGTTGTCATATAAATATAAATATATTGAACATTTCTGCTTCAGTTTTGTGGGATTTTTTTTCTTTCTTTTTAACTTCAGTTAAACCTGCTGAATATTACACTCATGGCTCACATTTCTTATAAAGTCATGAAAAACTTAAACAAATGAAATGCAGAGGAGGAGAGGCCCAGTTTTCTGCTTCAGGGAGCAACACTCTTCACAGAATCTAAAGATCCTCCATTTGAAAAATTGGGCCCCTTGATAAAGAATTTGCAGAGCATCAGTTTTCCCCAAATGTATGTTCCCACTTCACGCTAAATTCAGAGGGAGTTACCTCTCCTTCAATGTTTGAATGTTTTGTTAAGGGAATCTGCCCTGTGCTTCTTGTGCTTCTTAGGTTCTTGTAAATCCTTTTCTCCAATTAATGCACAGCAAGTATTCATTTTTTTTTCTTTTTTTTTTTCTTTTCCCCTTTCTAATATTCACCCCAGTTGCACTCTCTTTTCATTATCCTCTTGTTACAGAAGGGCTTCTGTCCATTTCTGTGCAAGGCTGATGGCCAGCTCTGCTCATTCTTGCAGAGTTCCTGCAGGCTGGCAAAAAATAGATACCTCTTTGCTTGCTTTCTAGGTCATGTTTTCATCCACTCTTTTTTGGCCTTGATCAAGACTAATAAGTATTGAATGAGCAATCAACACTGACTCTTAGTAAACTGATATTTGTAGATATTAGCAATGTACATTTAACATAAAGGTTTTTATAAATGATCAGAATTTGCCTGAGAGAATTTGCCTGAGATATTTTACTTTTAGGGGTGCTTCCATTCATGATTGATGTACAACTCATCTTGTCTTCCCAACTATTCCTTTTTTTCTAATCTATTTCTGTCTGTCTTGTACAGTTCATAAAATTTTGTGGTGAATAATTTATGTCCTACATTTGTGCAGCACTTAAAACAATGGTCTTCTTGTGGGCTTTGAATAACTATAGTAACTTCTTGGTCATGCTGCTTTCCAGGCCTGAATAGGAAACAGAAAAGAAAATAAATTTAACAGTGAAGCTTTCACTAAAAGCTTCAAGAAAAATAAAAACATTAAAGTTGTTCTCCTTATAGAAGCTCCCTTTCATCTTCACAGATTTTTGATTTTTTTCTTATTTAGTGAAGAACATTTGACTTTAAATGTAATGGGAAGATAAAATGAACACTTAATAAAACAAGTGCTTCTATACTTAGGAAAGACCCAATTGTTATCAGTGGAAAATTCCAGGCACTGTTGCTTTTAACGTCATATTAAGTGGCACCTAGAAGTGTTTTGTGTTCATAACATTTGCCAGAATATAAATGGAAAGGATTTCTGACAAAAATAATACTGGTGGTGCATGGAGTATAAAGGAATGTTATAACAACACATAAAAGCAAGAGAAGTGTAATTGTTCATGGGAAGATAAGCAGAAAAGGTTCTATAATCCAGCCTGCAGCTCTGGGAGTGCCGGTTTCACCCCGTAAGAATGTAGTAGCTTAAGGTGGTAGAGATGAGAGAGTCTCTTGGGGTGGGACCGTCCTTTACTCGGACAGTAACAACTGCATCCGTAGGGATCCTGAAAAGTCTTTTCAGAGTTCATGTATTGATTTCGTAGTTTGTTGTTTAGGGCTTTTGCACAATACCATCAAGGATGCTAGAGGGAACCAAACCTTGCCAGTGAAGTGGTGGCCAGTGTTCCCGTTCCCTTACTAATCCCCTGTTATATTCCTGTTTTTCTCAGGAACTCTAGCTGGATGCAGTTCCTGAGCACGTACAGATCTTTCACACATAGAGTCTCTGGCTCTAGGCTAGGGCTGTGCTGCAGGGCCTGTGCACGCTCTCGTAATTTGGATAATCAGTACAGGCAGGGCTACTTTGAAAGATAAGAAAGTGTAGAAGGTTTTTATTTTTATTCTCTTACGCCACTTTCATGTGGAGGTTCCTTTTCTTGAACTGATTGTGTATCTAAACACCAGGTCTTGGCCAGTAAGTTGACAGTGTCACAGCAACTGCATGATAGTGGTTTTTTTTTCAGAAGCTTAGAAAATATGCAGTCTACAAACTGATACTTTTGGAGAGTTTGGCACTGTCTGGCATTCAGATAAAATTCAGCTTCTGTGTTCACACTAATCCAGCACAAAGCTGTGCCACTGCAAAACTTGATGTACTCTGCTTTTCCACTTGACAGTGTGTGCCAGTGCTGGATTTCACATGGCCTTGTACAATGAATCTGATAGGAGTCTGACCTAGGTACTAATAACCTTCATGTGTGTGGATGGGGGGGAGTGTAGGACTGGAGCTGTCAGGAGGGAGCTGAAAGGTATGGTTGTTCCAAGTGGTGAGAAGGGGCAGGAGAATAGCCCCTCCACCGCTCCCCCCCTATTTGATAGCAGCACAGATTTATGCCACGTTTAAGTGACCATGCAGTCGCTTTCAAAACCTGTAACCATGCCATCAGTAGCAAATACCCACTTTTTTTTTTACCCCCTCCATGGTGAATAACATACCTGACCCTAGCATTTGTTTTCTCCCATCTCTCTTAGTATCCCAGCAACCATGTACTTGCTATGCTTTTCTCTTAATTCATTTGTGAGCTGTTGTGCTAAGGGATCATGTCTTCCTCTTGCTGTGGTTATCAAACCTGACCTTGATAAAGTTCAGAAGCCTCAGCTGCAGTATAAACGATGCTGGGGAAAAAGTAAATGTACAAATAACAGTAACTCGTAGGACAGTCAGATTTCTCCCTGGCTTATGTGGGTCAAGTCCTTGAGGTCTCTAATAAGCATGTAATGCCTTGTGTGTGATGGGAATTTCATTTGTGAAGGAGGCTTTGGCAAACATTCTTGAAAAAAGTGTAATGACTGGAGGGAGTGCTGCTTTTAGGAGGCGAGGCGTTCTAATGCTGTTACTGTTTATTCTTTTCCTTTGTGAAAGCTTTCTATTGACTAAAAGATACAATGATAGTGGTGTTGTCTGTAAATAGTCAGCATTGGCATTCTAATTTTTTTATTGGAAGAGCTTTAAAAAGGCATACAACAGATGCAATAACATGTTTCCCTCTGATCAAAGAGAGGCACGTTGTGTCGTCACCCCCCCCCCGCACAACAGAACACCTCACTATCACAATTTTAAACACTTGCTGCAAAGAGGAGGGGGTTAGTGCACTAGCAAAGGGCTTCATGTGCTTGCTTAGTAAAGCCCCGTATGACATTGCAATGCCAAACTGAACGGGTCTCATTCTATAATGGCAAAAATCCCACAGGAAAATGGTGAGGGCGGGGTTGGGGGTGGGAGGTATTGTCCTTTTCTTGTATTGTTAGCCAATTTTGAGACTCCAAATTACCAATGCTAATTTAGACTACTGCAAGCTGGGATAACAATTAGTGCATCTGTCACACTGGCTGCTTATTATGTAGAAGTCCTTCATATACCATCCGTTTAACATCCATGTAGTTCAACTACGACTATATGTATTTTTAAGGTGAATTCTTTCTTAAGTGTGTTTTCATCATGTTTTTCAGTCTGAGCACAGTCTCTCAGCACAATGTACTCAGTTCTGTCCTTAGTCACATGTACTTTGTCCCAGTATAGCTTAACACTGAGAAGTCCTGATGTGCTACCAAATAAGGACTAGCTTGCCCTTTCATTCCTGAATTTTATTCAATATAGATCCTAAAATCTTAAAATCTGAATCTTCTTCCATTTGTTTGTGAGATGCTTTTGCTACTTTCCCCCTTCTTTTTCATTTGGGTTTTTTGTTTTGTTGTGTTTTATCTTCTGATACTCTTATGGCAAATTGTCATATCTCATTTTTCATTTCATCAACCTTGGTTCGTATGGGCTCTCAGTCTAGGAAACAAAGTATTTGCTGGCCGATTCGTGTCTCCTTAGCCTTTGTGGTATTTAGCTGCTCTTTCTGTGGTATATAGTACTCTTTCTAAGCTTTTTAACCATTAGGATTGCACTTCTTTGGACACGTTCTACCGTTTCAGTGGCTTTCTGGTAGTACAATGCCTAGAACCGAACATGTTCTTCCAGCTAGGTTTATGCCAGAGCTATTAAAAGTTACTGTCTTATTCCTTCACTCACCCCCTTTCTCTGTGCCTTGAGATATCACATATAGGCAATCCAGACTTGTATTAAGCTGATTTTCAGGCAGGTTAAATTGTGAACTCCTGTCAAGTTTATTCTCCCTGTTAGTAGTGGTGCCTATTACATTAATTACTTTGCAGGCTGCATGTCTGTATAAAGGATGTGTTTGGGAATTTTTTCCAAGCCTTACTGATTTTTGATTTTTTTTTTCCCCTTACTGGGTTCCACCACTTGGTGTTGGCAATACTAACCTCTTTGTAGTACACCTGTATTTCTCAGTACCTCACAACATGATGATGTTTCAATTTTTATTATAATTATGTTACCCTTCTCATTAAAAATTCCCCAAAGAACACCATGTGTTCCACGGCTGGAATAAGGGTGCAAGGGTTGTTCTCTTCCCCATGCCTGCTGGAGATTTGTGAAAGTATAGCGAAGTGGGATAGAGCCTAGGTGTTGCTGCCAAGGATTGTGGTGATTATATCCTGCTGAGCAGAAACATGGTCTTCCCTAAATGGCAAAGATAGAGCGGTAAGTAGCTGGTGGTAAAGTACAGACACCCCAAGTCAGGATTTCTTGAATCAGTCCATAACCTTGTTTTTACCCATTTGGGAATCTGTTGTAATGCTTCTTTGTGGCTCTTCTTTCTAGCACATTTCAGGAAGGCACAGCCTCTTTCTATAGAAATGATTCCTTGCCTTACTTTTAAAGTGATTTAAAATTAGGGCCTGATTCCATGATTGCGGCCTCCTCTCGCTTTTTCTGCCTGATAGCCACTAGTCCTGTAGTGTTTTGCTGCTGTTCCTCCCAGATTGTCTGGATTGAGGGAACTATTGTGAGTTGAAACACTTGGCCTGATGTTAAGACAAAATATGGGTGGGGAGGAAGGGATGGGTAAATTCTCCATTCCTTACCCAGGGCGGGGAGGTTGTCAGTGACAACTGCTCTGCCTTTACAGATCTAATCCTTTTCCTATCACAGGGGAGCAAAGACCAAGAATCACCTCTGATAATGGTGCATTTGCCTTGCTGCTGCCACATCCACCTCTTCTTTCTCCTCATCGCCCAGTGAGGTGGTAAGGCAAGTGCTGTGTCCCTGAGGCACAGATGTGGGGACACTCATATTTATTTCCTCCACTGTCAGACAAACAAAAGGAACCGTTAATCCTCCTGCTGTTGTTTTTTGATGATTCTTTGTCTTGGATTAGCTGTGGATGCAAGGAATGCTCTTTTTCCTGAATAATGAATGACCTGCAGAGGGGTAGTGTAGGGCAGTGCAAGCAGTTGGCCAAAAGGGATCATTCACTTACCATAACGAGCTGTTAGTAATGGGCTGTGAAAACTTTACTACTACTTTTTGTGGAAAAGACAGTGCTAAATTACTTAAACTGCAACTTTCAGAAGAAAAAAAAAATCCAGCCTTTAAAATCCATTCCTTTTTTGAGATTAGCTATTATTTGACACTTCTGCACTCCACCTTTACTTTGCGATACAGCATGTTACGTGGAATGCTGTGCTGCTCTGTGTGCTGAGACGCTGAGCTACAAGCATGTTTGGAGAAGATAATTTTAATTAGCACAATTAAAAATACAGCCATTATTGGCTAAAGTTATTCAATGTTGTTACCCTCTACTCCAGAGAAAAATTATTTTCCCACTGTTAAGAAACATGATGGAATCAGTCAGCAATGTGTGTTCAGCAAGGAATATTTGCATATATTTTGTACATTTGTACAGAAAAGGTTGGCGTTTTTTAAATTATTTTCTTTTCCCCCAGCAGAAAGCTGTGCCTCAGCAGTGACTTGAAGGCTTGCCAGGCTGTGAAAGTCAAGGCCAAGCCCTTGTCAAAAGACAAGCCAGTGAGGACCTTTGGACGCCACTGTTCAAAGGATACTGTTTTGACTGAACAGATGTTCTCAGTCCAAGGCTGATACTCTCGGAAGAGGTGCCAGGCGACAAATATAGTTGTATTTTCTAGGGCAGATGGAAAAGAATGCTGTCTGTTTCAAGCTGGTATTTTATTTTGCAGTTGTGGAGGAGTCAAGTTGAGGACTTGGAGTTGTGGATGGCTTTCTGTGTACGAGTCCTAAAAGCGTATCTTGCTCTTGCTATTTGGTTTGATGTCCTTAGGAGACAAAATACTCACGTGTAAGTGGACCACCTGTGTGTTACCACACCATTCAAAGCAGCTTAGAAAGCTTTTTGGAGTAGTCAACACCATGTGCTCATAAATGAGTGAAGTGTCTTGTTATTCTGGGAAGTGCTAAGAAGTATTTTTAGCATATTCTTTTTTTTTTTTTAAAATTGGCTGAAACATCATATCAGAAACAGAAATATTTTTTATTGTTTTTATCTGTTCAGAATGACAAATTGAAGCACACAGTTGCAATACAAAATAATATTTTATTGGTTGTTAATTATGTGTGTACAGCATGTATATACTCTATAAGATTAGATATATTCCAAAGCCAAAAGCATCTCGGTCAGTCAGCTAAGGAAGACTTAATATATTTGATTTTTGTAAAAAAAACATGCTATTGTTAGCATCTAATTGACAAAATAATACTCTGTTCTTAATTTTGGGAAACTCATTGCCTTCCATTGTAGGAACCTTAATATTTAATTAACTTCTTGTATAGTCACTTACTATACCAAAGTTGAAGGGTCTCTTTCTAATTTCAGTGCAAACTATTAAGTTCACAAAGGTGCTAGATCAAAGTAATGGTCTTGCTTTGAAGAATTTTGCTAGAGAAACCACTGGTGGCTTCCTAAATATTTTCAGTTAATACGGATTCATATTTCAATAGTTGTTCTAAATATCTTCATTTTTATAGTTTAGACTTAAAGACAAAATTCACCTGCTCAATAAATGGATTTTGCTTTATAAAATCATATGTTTCCTGTTTATCGTGTCAAAACTCTTATGCCTTATTTCTTTTGGGCAGAGATGGACTTTCTGGCTCTGAAAAATAAGATCTAATCCCAACTGCTTCCAGGATTGTTTCTTTCTCTTTTTTTGACTGTAGGGTGATGATATTGAGGTAGAATAATTAAGCATTCTTCAGCACTGTAGTGGGAGAAGCAAAGGAAAAAAATTCATGACACAAAGTACAGTGATAGTTCCTGATGTTGTCACTTTATACTGCATGACATGGCATGTGTGACTAAGAGAGAGTTTCACTGAAATAGTTTTTTGCTGGCATCTGTTAATTCAGCCAGTCATGTGGGTAACTGTAATACAGAACAATATGTGAAAATCCTAGGGTATTCTGTAAGCACCAAAGATGACTTTGAAGTTATCTCCTCTGGATTGAGTGACACAGGCAAAATTAATTTTAGATTTATTAACCCTTAGAGACTCTGCACATTACTTACAGGAAGAATCATGACTTGGTATCTTTCCTGAGTTTTATTATACTTCTGCCCAAACCAAAAAAAAAAGGCAAGGCAATATCACCAATTTAAGATTTTTAAATGCTAATATTGATCACTGTGCATGAAAAATGAAGCAAGACAACTGTTAAACCATCACAAATGTTAAAAAATGGACGGTAGATCTTAATCCAAGCCACTCTTAGCTTTGCCATTCCTTGCCTCTGAGTGGAGTGCAGTGCCCTCGTTAGCATAAGTTCCTTGAAGAAGCATAGGTTTAATGAACTGAATTACTAGAAATTGCAGAAGTGACAAACTTTATTCCCTCAAAACTTTCAAATCTACAATATGCTTCAGTAAGCATTTGTACTTGGGCACTTTTTTTTTTGATGCAACAATTGAGAGAATTTTCACGTTTTCTGTAGGGGTTTTATATTGCTTGTGGGATATATTAATGAATGAGCATGGGATATGAAATATTAACCGTAGTCAGTCATAAACCACTGAAACATTTTAAGATAAAATTTGATTCTAATATTGTTTTACTTTTCCTCAAAAAGCACTGCTTATCCAGTCAATATGACCCTTTCAGAAAAGACACAATACCTGATATACAGACACTGACACTTTCCAGCAAGGAACACAGTTAACATTTTCACTGCTGTCTTTGGCCAGAAATTGACATGAAGTGGAACTGTTGGGTTTTTGGGTTTTGGTTGTTTTTTTTTAATAATTCATGACTAATTTTACTATTCAGGCTATCTAGTTTATTAAGCAAAGGAAATGATCCCTGAAGCAGATAAATTAGACTTGGGATAGGGGGGAAGGTGATGTTCTTGAAAGATTTTAGAATAGTAGATTGTGTCATCTTACATCTGGTTTTAAGTTACACATTTTAAGAGGGAAAATGTGTTTCTGTCCATTTTATCACTGGGCAAGTTAGGGATTGAAATGAATTAGACTGAATGGGAAAAAATACTTTTTCAACTTACAGAAGAGGCCACAGCTGTCAGGAGTTGGTTCCTGACTTCAGCACATCATGGTATGTGGGTTCAAGCAATGAATTCTCTCCATTCAGTGTTACAATTCACAGTAAAGTTTTGACCAGAAGCATGGATGGCTTGACAATTGTTTACCTAATTTTAATTGTTGATTGTATGTCTCCGTTTTAATACAGCTTATTGTAATTTCAAATGAAGTTTAAAACTTTTGAGAGTAATACAATTAAAATATTCTTTCACTTTTTTTTTTTTCCTTCTGCTCTATTCCAATACCATAAAATGGCAAAATGGTCCAGGGTGCCTTGCAGATAATAAAATACGAAAATTAAAAAAAAAACTGGTGGAAGATCAGATGATACCTCATGGAAGCCAATGCTGTGATGCCTTAGTCTGACCACAGAAGTTCTAACTTAAACCTCCCCTTGTGTGTATTCCTGATACAAATATTTGTAATACTTATGATATTCTGAGGATAAATTTTTTCTTGATTCAACGTCCCAGGTAGTTGTTTACTTTTCTTCCAAACCATAATATTGTTGGTTCATATTCAGTTCAACTGTCAGCCTCAGTTTGTTGTAAGATACATAGCCTGGCTTTTGTGAAGAAGAATGGGAAGACTGAAACCTATTATTTGTGAAACTTTTCTTTTCGGAAACCGTTAGAATTTAACCAGAATTATTCTCATGTTCTGTATTTTCAATGCAGACACATCTGGGTGAATTTCTCTTTCTCTATATGCTAAAGTTACAGGTGAGAGCCAGACAAGTCAAAGGGATGGTAACTGTTGTCTGCAGTTGTCGGCAGGTCTAAAGCTATCAAGCTCTCTCATTTGTAGTACTAGAAGAATTGCAGCAGAATATGAACATTTTGTGGTGTTTGTCTTACATCCTTGAGCTCTAAAAGAGCTTTTCATCTCAAACTGCTTTCAGAATTATGAATTCTTTAGTAGAGAAATGATAAAGTAAGTTTTCAATCACTGACACTGGACTGAATCTTATTTCAAGAAACTTGCTTATAAATCCAGTTGTTTTATAAAAAGCAAGTCTGAATTGAACTGAAAAACAACTGAAGTTTCTGAAACAACAAACTGTTTTGTAAATGTCTTAATATCTAGGATATTCTTTGCCTTTACTGTTCTGGTGGCTAAGTCTACAATTACTTTATGCAGGTTCCGACTGGAACATCTCGTCAGAGTTACCCACCTACCAGCTATCAGGACTTCAGCAACTGGGAATCTCTAATGAAAATTAAAGAGGGGCTGCTAAGGCAGAAAGAGATTGTGATCGATCGGTGAGTAACCTGCTCCTGCTGCATTGATTAGATTAGATGATGTAGAAGCTGTGATGTAGAAACTGACTTTCAGGAGAGTTGCTTACTCAGTAAAGTTGTTGGTTCCAGCCCAGCAAATATTTATGCACAAATATGTGGGAGCTAATCCTTGCCAGGAGAGAAGACTGGCTGCTGGCTGAAAGTCTTTTACAGAGTTGGAAATTTACTTAGGGGTTTAATGCCTCTGCAATGGAAAAGGGAGATTGAGACCAACAGTCAGTTCTGCTGTCAGCTTCCCCATCTTGGCTTCTTACTAGTCTAGGGGCTTGTATCAAAAATCTCTCTGCTTGTTCAGGTCTTGGGAGCGACTTGCAAGATGAAGATTGGTAAACTGCATTGCACTGATTTTCTTTTCCATGACAAGTACAGAAATGCAATATATTTGAAGCCAGTTGATAAAGCTTTGAGAAATTTGCCTTTGCAATAACATTCAGTGGTAAAATCATATTCAAATTCTCATACAAATTATTCGTATAATAAAATACTAAATCCAGGATCTATCTGTCAGTAAATACATCACTTCTTATTAAAATTGCTATAAATCTGAAATGGGCCTTGGCAGCAAGTCACTGCTGTTAAGTTCTTGATGTTTGGATAAAATGAAGCCTTAACAAGAAAAATGTGCCTTTAATAAAGGGCTTGAGCTTAATGAGGCTTATGTTAAATTAGCAGATGTCATCAGGAGCTGTAGAGTTTGGATGTAGGACATTTAAGAAGGACATTTTTATATTTGACATAATTATCATTTGGCTTAGTTTGTGTTTTAATAATAAACTCTTGGCTCATGGCTGAAAGAGGAGTGGTTGTTCTGATCTTGAAATAGTTGTGCCCTCTTGTTGAAACTTTGCTCCACAGCATGAGAACTGTGTAAAGCAGGTGTGTGTTGATCACAGGAATCTTAGGCATCAATTATGAATGTTTTTATATTTCATCTAGCAGTTCCTCTCTTTTAATGGGTGGAGATAGACAATTGGGGCAGAATTTACTTTGGGACCAGGAGAATTATGCTTGTGTAAGATCTGTTCCTTCCTCTGTTGCAACAGAGCAAGGAATTGCAGTGGTTTAAGGTCTTTCTGTCCCCTAGCGATTTGGCCATTATCTCTGTTGGCACTGTGGGGATGACGGTCAGCGTCAGCTTCTCCATTTGATGTGGTGTATCCGTGTGTGTTTCCTCTTTCCTTCAGGCTTGTTCTGTGAGTAGTGATGGTGTACAACCTGCCGCCCACCTCTCGGGGGCCAGGCTCTCAGCAGCATTTGTCAGCACGTTGCCCGTGATGGCTTGGGGCTGTCTTTGGTGTCTCTGCTGAGCATATGATCCTCTGCACTCTCCATGAAAGCTTGTTATACAACGGCAACTAAAGCGCCAGTTCACCTTATTCTTCTCACACTGGAGATGTGTTTACAGTGAAGGGTGAAGTTTCTGAAGTGGCAGTTTGTAACCTAGTTGGCCACTAACTCGATATTATCCATGTTGAGGAAGAAAAGCTGTTTCTTGACATCCGATGGCAGCGTGCTGGTTCTTTTTTGGTACAGGGCATACTTTTGTGTGACTTAATGATAGAGAATACAATTCTTTCTGGATTTCTGACCAGAAGTTGGTTGAGATTATTCTTTGTCATGAAAAGGAATAAAATACACTCTGGATGCTGTTGAAGAGAAACAAAGACCATTTAGTGATGTTACATTTTCTTTAAGTAGATGTTTGGTGTTACAGTTAAGCATATTATAAATTATAATGATGCAATATAAGAATGGATCACAGAAATATTTTGGGTGAAATGTTTGTCTTAAAAGTAATTATTTTAAAATAAAATAAAAATATTTAAAATAGATGGTTTGTATTATTTACAATTAGTATATAGTGATGTTGCATATCTATAAACATGTTACAGCAGATTGATATTTATTTTTTTTTTTAAGAAGGGGTAATGTTTTCTATGACAAATAAAAATATTTCTGGTTTCACTCATAGAGAAAATGGTACATGGCTGCTGTCCGCAATCCTAGAACTCCATTATAAAGCAGTAATGTTATATTTCTTACTAGAAGGGGTATTAATAATACTTAAGTGTGAATAATACCTTTCTGCAAGGCACTAAGTGGCAGTAAGTGAAAACTGGGTATTATCCATATTTAACACGTGGGGACATGAGGGCTTGCACTAAGAGTCAAGATGATGTCTTGAGTCAAGCTAAGTCTTCCAGCTCCTGGTCTCCTGAGCATACTTTAAACTTCTTTTCAGAATTTGCATGTGCTTGGGAATAGTGACCTAAAATAAATATATAAAGTTTGCTAAAGTGTGGTTCATTCGCTTTCAAGATGGTGGTAGTTCAATTACAGGATTTATGCTTTCAGGAAGGGGAGGAGGAATTCATTTGTTAACTGAGATTTGGTAGTAGGTGTTTGCTGAGAAGGCCCTTCACACCTGTGATTCTCATGGAGTTTTGAAAGGTCTTGTCTCCTTAAGTCATATCTCACGCTGAATTTACAAATGGTAACTGGAGGGTGGCAGCAAGACTTGTTTAATTCTGGGGAGACAGAATCCTGGGGGAGATGGGTTAACCTTGTGCTGCCTGGAAGCTGGGGAAAGGAAGCACACTGGGAACACCCTTCTCTTGCCCTTGTCACCAGCCTCCCATTCAACCACAGGGTGATTATACAGTTCTTTTCTTAAGGTTAAACACTCTTCTGTTGGGAATTGTGCTGTGGCCCTGCTCATCCAAGAGGTGGAGGAGATGAACATCACTTTGCACCACACACCGTGTTCCGTGTAGCGGTGCTTAGGTCTGTTGATAAGTAGGAAATGTAGGCTCTGTATAGAATCCTTAAGCTGTTCTACCTTTATCTTGTTAAAAATGGGAGGAGGGAGAGGAAGAGGAAAACAAATCCTGATGCCTGCTTCCCTTCTCTCCGCACAGGGACAAAAAGACAACAAAAATCCAGCCCTTCTGCATGAGATTATTAAGCTTCCTTGTTTTGCATGGGAAATCTAACAGTTTTTAATAGCTGCAAGCAAGTTTCAAATAGTCATTAAAAATGATTCAAGGAAGAACAGTTACAATGTAAATCAGGGTACTTGGGTAGTTGGGTGTATCACTGGAAATTGAGCTGTGAGTGGAATTTTTTATAAGCCAAGCAGCCGCTTGTCTCTGTGAATTGAGCAAGTGGCTTGATTTTTATTCTATACACTGTATTGAACAGTAGATTTAGTAACACATTAGTTAAAATTGATCTGATTTGTGTAGCCTGTTTGGCATAACAAATGCATGATTTAAGTGTAAATGAACAGAATAGCATAAATGTATTGGTTTAAAAGTGGTTTAGGTTTGCTTTTTGAAAGTACTCTGGGAATCACTGTCAGTTTAATGAATAAGAGCCTGAAATTGTTTGTTTTTTAAGTCTGCTCTTAAAATGGGATGGAGACTGTACTTTTAAGAAGTGAAAACATGGTGTGTCTATGTGCATGGGATCACAGTGGCTCTTAAAAGCGTGTCATGTTTTGTCCATGTAACCTGTAATACTACTAAAATGTCTGTCTCCTGCTGTACAGAATAATTAGATTATCACTGCCTTCTCTGGCGGTTTAGTTTGCAACACTACATTATATTTAGCACCAGAGGGAGCCAACAGTGCTTGTATTGGTTTAGAAAATTATGGCATCACGTTTTAATTCTTTGTGTTGCTCCTCTGTTCAGTACATTCACAACATTGAAATGACAGTGTTTGGTGCAATAGCAAATGTCTCTTGAGACTGGCCAGCCACCATAGATGTCTCTAGTGTGGCCCTGGCACTGTTTGTTTGGCAGACATTGCACATAGGGGGTACATGAATAAATGCCAAATACCTGAACATATGACATAAGAAGCTGAGAATAACTGTGTGCATGCAATGTTCTCTTCCAGGCAGCTTAAGGGCATTTGAACAGCTTTTTAAGGAGAGGTGGATATAGAAGTATAATTTTAGTGAATAGCCGTCATTCCTCTGGGCATAATAACATTTGCATTCTTAAAACAGTTGCTAAATCATTAGCTTTCCATCCTGAAGCTATGCTTAAATGTTTTCATTGGGACAGTAGAATTAGGTTTTCCAACTCTAATAATTCTGTGATTCTATTCTATGATTTTCTTTGCCTTGTGTCAAATTGTTCTGACTTCAGTAGTTGACATCAAACTGTACATGCTCTGAATAAAGCTCATGTTACTGCTAGCGTAAAGCTATAATTCTTTTAATTTGGGATGATCTGTTAAATCTGCAGCATTAGCATATCCACTTGAATGATAATTTGATATAATTTTTGAGGAAGCTTTGAAGCTTTACGCCACCCAGGGTCTGAGCACATGGATGTATAACTGGGAGTCCTGTGCAGGGAGTAGGGCTGTAAGGAACCTCATCAGAGTGTCTTGCTGTGCAAAATATTATTTGCTTGCAATAATAGCTTGAAGAAGATGTATTTATTGTTTCCTGGTATCACCAATCACCTGCGTAACTTGTGGTTGAGGGTTTTGTATCTTGGGCTGGTAAACTTTCAGGAAGTTTTTGTTACAGAATAATTATTTTAGCAGATTTGAAAGTTCACCTTTTCAGAGGTGGATACTAGTAATACAGCTGAAATGGCATTTGTTAGCATGAGTTTTCCCATAATAACCTAATGCTTGGCAATAAAGAGAGACTGTAGAGCTAGAAATACCTATCTGATGTATCTGTTGGGCCCTAGGGAGGACAAGCTGTGGTGGTGTCACTCCTGGTAGATGTCGATGCTGTTGCTATTTGCAGTAGCAGATGTTCTGCAACCTTTCTGGGTTGGACAGTTTGGTGATTAATTAGCTGAAGCATTAGAAAACTTTTCCTAATATGACTTAGTCTTTCCTCCTAGGTCATGTTTTCTAGACCTCCAGTAGCTTTTGTTTTTCCTTGAAATTTCTCCAGCTGATTAGTACATCTTCCCTGTGGTGTCCAAACTGGCCAGTGAAGGTGTCCCTCTGGCTGAGCGCTTGTCTGTCACGCAGGCTGTGCTTGTGTAGTGTTTGCTTCTTGCAGTACAAGGTGGCGGAGTTCTGGTCACCTGCGATCCCAGATTCTTTTCTGTGGAACTGGTGCCGAGCCATTTTCTATTCTGTAGATTTAAATATTTTTAGGAAGCTCTAGTATTTGGTGGAGCAGAGAACAGCAGGGGAGGTGCAAGGCTGGGTCTGTATTCATCCTGCCAGGAGACTGCAGAAGTCAAAAACCTCCCACCATGGGAGGTTCTCTCTCTGAGCAGTCGTGTCTTTGTCCCACTCATGCCTCACGTCCCCTTCACTAAGTAGCACAGAACTTTTGAGAAAGTAGAGTACAGCAGCTGACTGTGCTCTTGCCTGCCTTGTTTCAGCACTAACTTCCTTCCCGTGCGCCAGGCTAACGTTTCACACTCCTATGCAATTCAGAGAAGTCACTTAAAAAATAACAATCCATCCAGAACAGAGATCACCTCTTGGCTCTCAGATGTAGTGTTCCCATCTTTTCTTCAAGGTAGTTTCTCCCCTGTCTGGTGGAAAGGTAGTATTTACTTTAAACTGCAGGCTCTTAATTTCACCAGGAACCCAGGCCTTATTGCACAGGAAATTTGAGATCATCTTTTCTCATGAGATTTGCTGATGTTGGAGTTCTTTGGCATTACCTTCTAAATTCCGGAAAATGTATTCACATTGTTTTTCAGACTTTGTTTACTACTGATCTCTTTCCCTATCAGTACGCTGCACGTTTGAACTTGTAGTCCCAAGAGATCATGCCTTTAAAACAAAGGTGTATAAAAATTAGTATCCAACTTCTCAAGCAACAAAACAAAGCAGCATACTTCCACCCGCCGTGTGGAATAAATTATATTTGTAATAGAGAAGGGTCTGTATTATATTTTACTTTCCCGTTCTGAGGAAATGTGCTCAGGCCTTTTCACCTAAAGCAACTTTTTCTTGTTAACTCATGACTTTTGAAGGTAAGCATCAATTGTCGTTTGATTTACTATGAAGTTACCAGTGTCCCCTTCTGTGGTGGAGGAAGCCCCCAAAGTGTTTGAAGATACTGGACTTTTATGTTGACTTGTCGTGTAGGACTTAGGTTTATGCTAATATAAGTGTCTTAAAAGTTGAGTGGAGGAAATGCTTCTGTGGCAGATGCAAGTTTCTAAAGGCTCTTTCATGTTAGATAAGTGAAGGCAAGGTGGGTTAGTAAAGAACAGATGAGTTGGTCCCAGGTTGTAGAAAATGTGGTTTATTTCCAGACGAATGCATATCTGAGTGTCTGTGTAAGAACAAGTCCGCAGTTTGCTTGTCCTGTGTGAATATGAGAAAATGTTGTGAATGTCAGTTATGTCATACTAATCTTTTTGAGACATAACAGAAGCAATTTGTATATTGAGCAGTTTATTTATTATTAATGCTGGTCTCTGAAGACAGTCCAGGCTTGTGCATGTTCAGCTGAGTTCTCTTCTCTGCTAGCCCATGTCCTTTGTGCTGTCTTGAGCTTTCAAGGGGGGGATTGTTTGAGCTGAAGGACAGAAATACAAATGAATCAAAATCGAGATCTGCCCTGCCATTACCCTTGATAATTCACTCTTATGGCTGTAACTTTCTTTTTGCTCATTTAAATGGATCCAGTTAGTGTTGAGTGACACCAGTAGTTTTCCTCTGGATTGTGGCCAGCTTTGTAAGTAGAGTCACAGTCATCCAGGATGGGGGGAGATTGGCTGCCATTTCACGGGACATAGCATGTTGTCTTTCCCATGTTTGTCTGCACAGAGAATATGCACTACCAGAAGCAGCCCCTTACTGTTCATGGGCAGAAAGACTGCAAATTTAGCAGACCCATAACTGAAATGCACACATGAAGCATTTTTTGGTCATTCCCTAGCCCACCTTTAAGTGTCTTCTGAGTCTGACCCTTAAATACAGATGTCCTAGTGAGGTGATGCTCTAATCACTGAGGCCAAGCCGTGGCCTGCCTTTCTCCCTGCTGATGAGCAGAAGAGCACTAATTCTCTTGATTGCTCGGTGATGCTGGGGTGGGCCACAGTGGAGGTCCCTGTTCCAGCTGTGGCAGCTTGGCTGGGTGGTACCCACCTTGAGCCATGGAGAGAGAAAGGAGAACCACAGCAGTGCTGCCTGGACTCTTACCTCCCCTCCTCACCAGCTCTGCCTGAGGCTGAGGAGGTGGGCAGGGGGCCGTGATCCAGTGAGATGCTGAAAGCTGATGTCCAGGGCACAGGGCGGACACCAGCAGCCTCTCCCCAAACAGACAGGGCAGCATGGTGTTAGACCATTTTCTTCTTGTCATCTCCATATACCAACTGAAAGTGAGCTGCTTGTTTACAGACTGGGCTTTAG
>JAOTQQ010000023.1:67398787-67466439 GCA_026546715.1 Gallinago undulata
GGTGTTAGACCATTTTCTTCTTGTCATCTCCATATACCAACTGAAAGTGAGCTGCTTGTTTACAGACTGGGCTTTAGACTTTAGACCAGGGTCTCCTTGTCTCCTTCAGTCTCCTTGTCTCCTTGTCTCCTTTTCTCTTGGAGTGGAAAAGTAAGGGATGTGTCAAGACAGATATTAAAGTTGAAATGGAGTATTTTCTCTTTGAACAAAGAAGCTGAATGAAACCATATGAGAAGTCCCGTGACATTCACATAATATACCAATAACTCTTACTTTGCCATCAATGCAGACTTCTAACACTCACTCATGGAAAAAAAGAACAGGGAATTTGTGAAGGAGAGTAGTTTCCATGTTTTCATTGAATCTCGTGTGAGCTACGATCTGGTTTCTGTAAATGCAAGTCTCAAGGGTGGGCTCCTGTCAGGTTCCCCCATGTCTTGAGTTTAGGCCACAGCTTGTGCCCACTTGTATGTGGTGGCTTCTGGAGTCACAAAAGATTGAGGAGCTCAATGTCTGGAGAATTCAGTCCTGTGTAAGACTGAGTGACTGGAAATTCCTGTGTTGAACGTTACAGGATAAAGAGTAGGTCGGAGCAGTGCAGTGCATCTGCATAACTCTAGCATCTGTAAAAAAAATTAAAAAGTGAATTTAATCTTTTTTTAAAACATCTTGGACCCTTGGGGAGGCTTGAATGTGTTAGCAGATGATCAGAGGAAGGGAAAAATGAAGGAGAGATTGCCAACCTTAGTCATAACAGTTAGAGAATTTCAGTCTGCTCTAGTCTGGCCCTCTGCGAGCACGGAGAATGATCATGAGGTTATCTGCAAGACGAGAGTAGCATTGCTGCCTGTAAGGTAAAATCCCTCAGTTTCAGAATGAATTACATCTGGTTTGGGCCTACCCAGAGTGGCAGTTGCCATGTATATAAACAGAATTTTGAAAGCACCGAAAAGCTGAAGGTTTTTGCCGTTGTTGGGGTTTTTTTTCTTTTTGGTTTTGTGTTTTGGCTTGCTTTTTTTTTCTTCTTTTTTTTAAGCGTTAGGATGATTGATTAGTAATAGGGAGGCTTCTGGGGACAGTGTTCCCACTGCAGTATGTGAGCTCTGTTTGTTGAGAGCATTTGAACTTTTCTACACTCCCTGTAAATAAAGCTCACAGCCTGTGGTTATGCAGTGGATTAATAGTAACAGCTGTGGGCTAACAGAGGATTAAAACTGCCTTAGCATACGAGAACATCAGTGATAGAATGCATCTGGTATGATGTCTCCAAAGACTTATAGGATTGTATGTAAATAGTAAATATGTTTCTATGGTGCTTATCTTCTATTCCGCTTGTGACTGCTGGACTGTTTTCAGAATTTTTGTTTCTGGGTGCCATAAGGTTAATGATATTTTCAGAGAGGCGGTTATGCAAAGAGGTTGTGCAGGATATACACAGCCTGAAAACATTTGTATGGTGTGGTTTGTTGGCAAGGTTTTATAACGGTGGAGAGTTTCATGCTTTGCAGAGTGAAAAGCAGCGAGCGAGTTACACTCTGTGCTAGCGCAGCTCTGTTTCATCATGGATTAATTTGTCTCACCTTTTTTCCTGCAGGGATTTGGTAGGGTAGGGAAAGGATTATGAAAGGAAATATGGTAATGTAGTTTAAACAACACTGGAAGTTAAAAAATACTTTAAAACATCCACTCGAGGCTGTATTGTTTAGTTCAGCCTATTGAAATCCTGCCCGTGAAGGAAGGCACCGCTAAGATACAGTCAGCCACAAACAGAAAATCATGTAGTGCTTTCAAGGGATAAGTGACAAATGGATAAATAATTCTAAAACATGTGGGCCAAAAATACTGTAATAGATCTGACTAGTAAGCATTAAAGTGATTAAAAAAGTGAAAAATTACTTCTGTTAATAGGTTAAGACAGCTCATGCGAAATAATTTTGGTATTTGTGACCAAGCACGCGTGGGAATCATCAAGGCTTTATATTTTCTCATATAAGGTCTATTATAAGGTCTGTTACAATGTAAGAGCATGTTTTTTTACTTGATCTTCTGATCAGCTTCCAAAATCATAGAATGATTTGGGTTGGAAGCGACTTTAAAGATCATCTAGTTCAAACCCCCATAGCTTTAACTAAAGCTATCCACGTTTAACTAAAGTTTAAACCTCTCGTATAGTCACTATTTTTGAAATATTAAATTCATCTTGTAAACCAAATAATTTGAATACGCTTGGCTGATGACTAGCTAGGAGAATGTACATAGCTAAAATAATTCCTTTAACTGGGTTTACACGTCTTATTTTTCCTATTGAAATTTGCCATTGACATCTTTTCAATGTAAACGTTTTCAATATGTCTTCTGTGTTAGTTTATAGATTGTATAATAAATATTTTGTATACTCATGATAACATTTCTGTGATGCTCTTCCTAAACACAACTCTCCCTAAATTTAAAGGAAGCAACTTTGATCTTCTTCTGTACTTTTAGAGGGTTTGCTTTTCCAGTGCGTGCCCAGGCAGGTCTTCTCCCTTGAAGTTAGTGTGCATTTGCTGTTTATCTCCTGTTAAGATTGAGTTTAGTTATCTTGGTTCAGCATCGTTGTTTTCAGAAAAGCCAGTCTTACTCCATGCTTAGAAGTGAAGCTTTGAGAAACAATTTCATGCTTGTGTGCAGGTATTTCCTTGTATTAAAAAAAAAAAAAAAAGTGCACAAAATTGATTTTAAGTTTATGGAGAAGGTTGCTACGTGTTTCTGATGGGTGCTGACAACTCCATTCTGGAGTTGGTTATTGAGGTGCCCATCGCTCCATGGAGAGCACAGCTCACCTCATGGGGCTGTAATGTGGGCTGGGGCTGAGACCCACCTTGTATTTGCCCTGCAGTCATGCTAGTTCAAATGTAGTCACTATTTAAATAGTGATATAATTTGTGATATAATTAAATAGTGATATAATAGTGATACTGTTTCTGCTGTACACTGGCCAAGTGATTGGTGTAAGAGGTTAATTCTGGTTTAGTATGCCTTGTGGTATTTCACCCTAGAGGTAGGGAACATCTTATGTAAAGCAGTTAACTGAGAAAGTCTTAAGCAAAGTAAAAAGAAAAGCCTTGCAGGAAAGCCATGCTGAGTAGCTTATATAAGGACTTTTTCTTCTTAAGTTCTTTCTGCTGCACTTGTAAATCTCTTTAACCAGTCCAAAGTCAGCTCTGGCAAAGAGAGAGGGGCAAGCAGATGCCCAGGTAAAATGAAGGTGCGAGTTTTGTTTGTTTTCATTCTGCTTTCTATATACTTTTTCCTGCTTATGCTTCTGGTCCTAGGAGCAAGTGACAACAGAAGCCTCCATCAACCCCCACAAAACCTATAGAGTTTTCAAGTCATATTTCTACAAGATTTATGTCTTATTGACAATTGAGCACAGACCCTTTGGAATATGCTTAAGTGAAAGTTACATGATAACTGTAGTTTAATAGCTCATATGGTGGTGAGATTCCAGTTCTAGTAGTAAACGAGACTAATTGCAGCCTGGCCATGGTAGGAAAAAGCCCACAGATAATGTAGATCCAGGATAGTCGAATAACATTGTTATAGTATTCTTCAGCATAAGTCTTAAGATCTAGGTTTGTTTTAATCTCTCTCCCATTACTTTTTTCTTTTTTTTTTTTCAAATAATATATGTGTATTACAGGCAAAAGCAGCAGATTAACAATTTGCATCAGAAGATAAGGGAGAATGAATTACGAGCTCAACACGCAAGACTGAGCCATCTTGTGAACTGCGAAGAACCTTATATGGCTAATTTGCAGGTAGGATGCACATTTTTTCTTTAGCCAAGCTTTCCATTGCCTGGTAACTGACACCTGCAAGCATGTTCATAATTCACTGCAGGCAAAACAGTACAGCTTTAGTGATTATTGATGGTTGTGTAATCGTATAACTGTAAATTGCATACAGGAGAGTACCCTGTAAGTGTTACAGTTTACTTTACATTCACAGAAGTCTAAGTTATTGTAACATTTTATACATACTTTTTTTGAAATCTCATAAAAATGGGCTAAGAATGAGGGATTGCAGCACTGTAAGAACAAGGGTTTAACAGCGTGCATGTAGCACAGTTTTGCAGGGAGATATTAGGAGATGAAGTCGTTTGCTAAGAGAATACCTAAAAACAACTGATGGAAGATTTTCTGAAGAGGAGGAGGAGGTGGTACTGCTCAAAGGAGGGGTTAGATTGTTTCGATGGAATAGAAGGAATTGATGTGAGAAGGCAAACTGACTGGTGGAATACCTTTACAGAAGACACCTGAGAAGGATATGGATTAGTACTCCTAGGGAATACTTAGTCTGAAAGGTAATGTGTGTTGGTACTTTGGGCATACCTGTCCTAATTGTTCTCTAACTAGCACAAATATCAGAGAGCGTAAGGATGAGGTATCATAGGCTAACCACAAAATGCAGATCAGTTTGAGGACTGTAGCTGCCATCCTGTCGTAGCAACTAAGTTCCATCTCCAGACCTCAGCATATCTAAAAAGGCAATGCAGAAAGAGAACGTTTAAGGCAGATATGCAGAGAAATAGCTTTTCTTTCCCTCTTTTATTACCTTATCTTTTTTCTGGTACAAACACTGCACCGGGATCTCAGCTAGGGTACTTCAGCATGACATTAATTATGTCCTTGAGGTAACACAACTGTGCGTCAGGTAAGAATCTGGTTTGTGTGAGATGGGAGAGAAGTTTAAGCAGAGCCTTAGTGTGAAGTTAGGTATTCAGAAACTTTTTCAGACATCTAGGAATGTGGCTTTTTGGTGCTTCCCAAAGTTCTTCTATAAAATACTACAAAATTCTGTCTAGATTAAGATTTTGGGGAAAAAAAATACTGCAGAACTGAATTTTTACTGTACATATCTTAGTATGCCATAATACGCTTCAGATAAAGCAGTGGACACATTCATCTTTCTTAATTCGAAGGGTTAAAATTTTATGATGTATTAGGACTTATGCTTCGTTTGTGTGCCTATTGTAAGATTAATTTACAAATGCATATCTCCTTTAATGGAGGTTTTAATCTCTTTTAATGCTTTGCTGAACAAATGTTACTAGTTAAAAATAGTCTCTGCATAGTTTCTTTAAAGACACCAATTTATGTTAATAAGAGAATCTTGAAACTGAAAGCCTTACGGGATGCGTCTCCTTTTTCATCCCACATGCAGTTGGTTTCCATTTTGTGCTTGTCTGTGAGCAGTGGAGGTAGAAGAGTAATATTGAACTGCATGAAATGGAAATGGAGGAGGGTTTTTGTAGAGAGGACAAAGTAAAAGGTCTGCCATCTGATCATAGCCCTAGTCTCAGGCTTGTCCCTGCACCCTTCTGCATTGCAGGTGTGATAGCTCTATGGTTTGATTAATACTGATGTTCTGGTTTAGAAGGATCTTGAGACTGGAGCATTTCTTATTTTAATACATTCATAGCCATTTTATAGAGTGCTTTTCTTAGGGAATGGTATGATAATGCAGTGGCAGGGATTTCTTTTGACAACACTTTTTGTTTGGATTTTCAGGGTTTTCTTTTGGAAGAAAAGTTGCACTTCTTCCATAAACCTGAGAGGAAAGTGGCCTTGAATGTGTTTTGTGAATGTAAATGTGTCCAGAAGCTTTATGTTTTTTTTTTTCTCCAAATTCCTGAAATACAGGCTGCTGCTTTGTATTCTAATATTTGAGCAATCAAACCCCACCCTTCCTGACAGAGGAAAAAAATGTGGGACTTTTTTTTCTGCTGTACTGTTGAAGTATAGTGTGGTATGTGTATGTTCATTTGTATGATTATTTTATTTCTTTTTGTAAGCAACCACAGTATGAGAGCACATCACTGCAACCTCACGTTTCAGAAAGATCAGCATCCCACCTTGAGGAGCTTGAGCGAAAGATTGCAGCAGCTGAGAATAAGGAATTACAACTCAGTGAATTTGTAAAACAAATTTCAAACAAATCTAGTGAGGAGAAAAAGAAGATGGAGGAGAAAGTAAGTGCTTTTTCATGTTCCAAATTTCCTTTTGATACTCTTATAGCATCATATGTTTTGTTTGTTAGAAAGCAACTTAGTATGTGTGTTGCTAAGCTGTTTTCAAAAGGTAGCTAAACTATCTGTGATAGGAAAATTGATTTTTAGTGAATGTAAGTGTTGACAGTGGATAAGTCTGAATTTGTAGTGAATACATCCTAAAAAGCAATACTAGATGAAATGGCAATCATGATGAAAGTTTTAACCAGGTATCAGTTATACTTGCTTTGAAGAAAAGCTGCTCTAAGAATTCATGTAGCTTTAAGTGTTTATCACAGTAAATAAAGTATCATTTGAAAAGATAGCAAGTGTGAAAATGAAATCCCTATTTTTCACATGGCCTGTAAGTGTGGGCCTCGTGCTTTGAGATGTATTGACCAACCTGGATGTGCCTGCTCGGCAGGAGTGATTCTCTTCTAGCCTTGCTGGGATGTGCAGAGTAGGCTTTAGTCTGAGACAAGGAAGGAACTGCGATGGCTGTGTTCTTGGAACTGTCTTGACAAGGAATTTCTTTGGCATCTGAAGCAATACCCACAGGTAGTTTTGAATGTCCCAACAGCCTTCCTTTACTGCAAGCAGGAATGTGCCATTGGCCAAGTGGTTCCTAATTAATGTTTAGGGACATATTGTCACTATTACCTTTTCTTCTTTGGTCACTGGGCTTACATTTGTATTAATTCAGGCTCAAGGGGTAGGAGCAGTATGGTACAGTGAAGTGGCAGGTGGGAAGACAAAGAAGAAAGCATAATTAATCTCAAATTCTGCCTAATCATTTCCTGTGAACCCTGCAGTATGCTTTTCACTAAGGGTGACGTTCAGGAAGGGCAGAAATTGGATGCTGCTCCTTCCTCCTGTCTCAGCTTTTACTGCTTGTATTTCTCAGTGGGTAGGAATTGCTGCTGTAGGCGGTGGCAGTGGTAAGAACCTGTGCAGCGGTGTTGTGTCAGCGGGATGGGCTGTGGCAAGGAGCCCAATTCACTGCACGGTCCTGATTCACCCTTAACACCCATCCATCTCCTGCACTGAACAAGAGACTCTCAAGGAGAGAAAGGGCAGCGGGGAGAGCATGTGTTTATGTAATAAAATTAGTGCTTTTCTGTTTGAGGGAAGTCTGTGGAGGGAGGAAAGAGTTGTGCTGTGTTCCAGGAGGAAATGGCAGGCTGGGAACCCGAGCAGTAGGTTGGGATAGCCATCTCTGGAGTTCCTCTGCTGTGCTTAAAAAGCCTCGTGTCCTGGGTCAGTGCTGATGTACTTTTGTCAGTACAAAAGCACAGTTACTGTACTGATCCTTGGATTGTTGCCAATAGCTGTGCTGGGGTTATTTCCGAGTGAATGTCTGCCTCTATTAACTTTCAGGTGAGCTTTGCTTATAAGTGTATGCTAAAAGAACACATGGAAGTTTAGGTTAAGGCTGCTGTTCTACTTCTAGAAATGTTTCTACTTCTCTGTTTGCCCCACTTTTGTAAATAATATCTTTTCCTGCATTAGAGTTTTTAATATACAACATTTAAATGTAAAGCGTACAGATGATATGTTTTGACAATAAGGGACAAGCTATGACTGTTCAGTATAGGTGGAAGGAAAGAAAACATAAGGAACACTCCCATTTCCTTGACCATCTTTTGTCGGTGGTTAGAAGTCTAGGGAAGTCTCCCTCCTCACAAACCCAGGATGCGTTGGAACTGGAGACGGTTCAGAGAAGGGCAGCAAAGCAGATATCCCTCAGAAAATCACAGGAGGGCTGATTCAGTCTTCTTGCTGGAAAGAAGTGATGGAAGGGGGGAGTGTGATAGAGTCTGCAGATGCTTGAAGGGCACAGAGGACAATCAGCTCCTCACTGCAGCTCTTGTTGCAGGAGCTAGAGAACATCTAGTGAAGCCCTAGGAGCCAAGTACATGATCAGCAAAAGGAGCCAATTCGTCATGCCAGTTCTCTATGGAAAACCTCTAGATTATATCTCTGAAACTGTTGTTGATGTTAAGAGTATAGGTGGTCTCAAGGGGAAAATGGGTGAGTTGAAGAAGTGCTGCCTTGTTCTCAATGCACAGAAATAGTAACTGCCTCAGGAGAGCCCCTGAGGTGAAAGCAGCTAAAGGCTGGGAAAATGTGCTTTCCTTGTTCTTTTCCTACTGTAGATGTCTGCTTTTGGCTGTTGTTTGAGGTGGGATACCAGGGTAGAAAGTCTCTTGGTCTGAAGCATTGTGTCCATTCTAACATTAGGGTGGACATACCCAATACTTCCTTTTTGAGAAACTGCAGGGCCAGCAGAGATCAGAGATGCTCTTTCTCACTGCTGGCATCATACCTGCCTTTGCCTCATCCAGACATACCAAGCAAGGGAGCCTGAAAGCTTTGTTCTGTTCTGAGGTCTTGATAAAATAAAAGGTATAAAGTTTTCTGGCCTTTTGGGCATCCTCAGTTTTGTGCCCTGTAGAGAAGGCTATCTCTGGAAGAACTTTCTGATATTATTGACTTCAACTTTTCAGTAGGCTCTGTTACTGAGCTCTGACATTGACAGTGTCATACTTTTATTTCTCAGTGAGATGAATGTCTGTGGCACTGAAAGAAAAGTAGGTTTAGCATTTACTCTAGTGACAAGTGTTATTATCTGTGAATTACTACACCTTAGTTCAAGCAATAGAGATACTGTTTTTCATTACATTGGATTATGACTGGGAAATACTCTTTTTCCTGCTGCCTTCCTGCTTTTTTGACCGAGGTAATAAAGTAAGTACCATGAATGCGAGCAAAGATAACACAATATAAAAAACCTTTGGCATGCTGATGGACAGTTAATATGCCTGTAGAAGAAGCGTTTAAGAAAGCCACTATTCTGTTCTGATGCCCTCTGATGTAGTTGTCAGACTGCATCGAAGTCAGGTTGTTGGTTCCAGTTCTTGTTGGGTAAAGTACTTGGTCCCTGTGTTTAAAGTTGTTTTTCCAGACTAGAGGACGAGGATGGACTAAAATATTTCCTGGTCATTTGTTGCATATGAACATCTCTATTGGTAAAAAACCTAAGAATATTTTAATTGTTGACGTGTTTGTGTTTTCGGTTTGCAAGGCAGGTGGAGTGTTCTGGGCAGAAGTGAAGCAACTGTGGTTTGAGGTCATGTGTGGGTCTGTCTTGGAGCTGCTGGGTTTAATCATTCTTCCGTATTGTTTTCTGTAGTAACCAACCCTTTCATGCAGCTGAAGAGTACAATTCTTGGAAGAGTGATCAGCTTCTGCTTCCAAAGCAGGTTTATTTTTTACTGTAATCATAAAACATGTACTCTTACTTTCTTCTAGCTTAAAACTAGAGACCGATATATTAATAGCCTGAAAAAGAAATGCCAGAAAGAGTCTGAGCAAAACAAAGAAAAACAAAGACGAATTGAGACCTTAGAAAAATACCTGGCTGACCTACCAACACTGGATGATATAGAAGGGCAGACTAAACAGGTAAGGTAAAAAGGAGCTTGCTTTACATTTTAAAAATGCAAGTAAGGTCCCTTATCTGTTGTCAGATCTTTTACTGTTTCAACATATATTTTTTCCCCATCTACTTGGGATGAGAATTGTTTCAATGTTTTAGAGAGCAGTGTAGCTATTACGGATTCTCATACCCAGATAAGAGAAATGGGCCTGAGGTTATACAGAAGGTAACGGCAAGGCTGTGGCCTGCCACAAGGCCTTCTGCTAATGTGGCATCATGTCTGACTAATGTAACCTGTGTTAGCTGCAAATTCTAGAGGAGAAGAGCAAGCAACTTCAAGAAACTGTGACCGAGTTAGAAAAGAAGCTTGGAGAGGCCCGATCGCAGTGCAGAGAGAGAGAATTGCAACTGGTGTGTCAGAAGAAAAAGGAGAAAGAGCTGGTCACAACAGTACAGAGGTATGAACGGCTGCATGGGCTGTGCCCTGAAACGGCTGTGCTTTCCCACCTCATGTCAAGGCCTAATGTAATTTGCACTCGTAATCTATTACAATGATTTTTCATGGCATAAATACATTACTGTGCACGGATGACAGTGTAACGTAATGCAAAATCCAACAGTATTTTTATTTGTGTCAAGTTACAAGTAATACGAGAGAGAGGAGTCTGCCTAGGACACTCTTCATGGTCTTTCTTTAAAGATGTGGGACACCGTGGCGATGGGACTGCATTGTAGGCTGCTGCCAGACAGAGGATAGAGTAAACATGTGGAGCAAAGGGGCATTGTGTAGAAGCTGTCAGCACTCCTGTGTGATAACTAATCCCGTCACGAGCTGTGGAAAAGCTCCCTGGGTTTTGGCTGAAGGGTATATCAGGGAAGGGTCAAAGATTTAAATAAATTGTAGTTGCTTCTTACCTTTTCACTGAGGATGCAGTTGTTTACAGGGAAATTTAGCTGTAGCTAATCTGCTGTCATTGAACTTGCATAGCTATGAAGAAACAAGTGGGACAGATGTCCATGAGAGGATTCCAGATGAAACATGGAGATGTTGTTACTCTGGAACATTTTAGATCAGGGAAGCTACTTAAACATTTACTTTTTAAAAAAGGGTGAGGGGGGGAAGCAGGGAGGGAATCACTTTGAATAATTTATGTGGCTGTTACTAGAGTTCACCGTCCCTCCGTTGGGTGAAGGTGCATGCCACAGGAGCCTGAAAGTGTTTCCATGATGAAAGGCAAGCTGGCTGTGACACCTTGCCAGGCAAATTGTTGATGCATTGTTTCCATCTTACCAATGAGAGGGCTTTTTTCCTTCGTGCCCTCACAATTTAGAGAGGGATCATTTTGTCTTTTCTGAAAGCCTACAAATAGTTGAGGTGGCCTCTGGTTTCTAAATTAGACAGCAAGGTTAGCACTAATAAAACATATTTCCTTTCTGAGAGAAGGGGAGTGGGCAAAGGCCCTAGCTACACCTAGGTGCTTGAGCTGAGCTACATAGGGTCTGAACGTCATGCCCCCATGTGGGAGTTGCTGTCAGGAGTGGCTTTATCCTCTCCCTTAAATTTCACAGCGGGCATGAAGAATAGGCCACCAGTACTCGGTGCAGCCTCCAAGTCTAGACTGTGAGAGGTGCAAAGACACCTCTGGTCCGTGCTGGTGCTGCTTTGCTTCCCACAGCAGCACAGCGCAGCTGTGAATGCCACAAAGCTTTCCTTTGCTCCTCTCTGCCCTTCCTCCCTACACTGTACTGCTGGAGCTGTGCCCTTTGGGACATGCAGCACAGAATCTGGCCAATAAGCCCATTTCTACATGAATCTATTCTAGTTTTGGTAGTTTAGGATTTTTGCATCATTCAACCACTGTTGGTTTGCTTGTTTCTGAGGCTGGATTCTGCTAGGTACAGTTTTACAGTCCTTGTTAGAAGATGGTGCAGCTTTCTAATTTTTCACTAGAGCACACAGCCCTTCCGGTTTTTGTCAGCACACTTAATTTTTCTTTCATGTTGAATGGCAGTTTACAACAGAAAGTAGAAAAATGCCTGGAAGATGGTATTCGCCTTCCCATGTTGGACACAAAACAGCTTCAGACCGAGAATGAATGTCTCAAAGAAAAGAATGAGAAAGCCAGTAAGGTTAGTCTGCAAATGATCTCTTGGTGGCATTTTTAACCTTGAGTCCTGAGTGTCTTTATTTTTTTACTTTAGAAATAAATATCTCACTGAAGAAATACACATTTGTTGCTTCTTGAGATTTCTTTTCAATACCTGTCTGTTTCTGTTCAGTACATTTATTTTGCATAAATTTCCTTTTCTGTCAGAATTAAAACCTCTGTTTTGTCATTTACATTTTCAAAGATTCCATTTAAAATTTATGGCTACACACCTGTAAGCTGATTTTTAAAAAAAGTTCTGAAGAGATTCAAACCTTTAAATTGCTCGATTTTATATTTCAGGTCATAGACAATCAACAGAATCAGATAGCTGGACTGATATTAGACATGCAGGTAAGGAAGCGCATATATTCTGTTGTTTACTCTTTACATTTATACTTCATAAAGATAACAGTTGAATTTCATCCTTTTATCTTCTGAAATATGAGGCAAAGGTAGAAATGCCAAGTTAATCTTATAGCCTATATCTGACCCATGTTCTCTTGCAGGCTCATAATGCATTTGTTTAACACTCTGATAATACTCATCATAAAGTGAAAGCTTGTTGCTGTGTTGCATCTTTATTCTGCTGCTCTAATGGATGTCCTATCAGGACTGCCTTTTTCAAGTGTGCGGACTGCCTCTGTAAGTAAGGGTGAAGCCTCCCATCCAGCTTTGGGTTTCAGATGGTCATCCAAAGTACAAAAACAGAGATGGATTATGAGCTTCACTGCGGAGATCTTTAGTAGAGACAGGTGCCTTTCTAAACCATACTGCTTCACGTTTCACATCATTCTGCTCAACTGTTTTCTGACACGTCTGTCACTTAGACATCTTAACTCTCTTGGCCGATCTTGGGCACCCAGCTTGGAGCCAAGGATTTTTCAAGACAGCAGAGGTTTTCAGCTTGGAGTCAGTTGCAGCTCTGGGAATCAGATTAATGCATCAGGCTCCTGAGACTTGAAAGTTACTTAGTGACCGGTGTTTGTTGTGGAGAAAAGGAAACGTTATACAGGTTATAGGGAAAAAGGTATAACTTGTTCTAGAAAAAGCTGAGCATTTAAAAAAAAACAAACATCTGTTTTCAGCAAATACTGAAGCCAATTCAATAAATTCCAGTTTCTGCATTCTTCTTCTAGATTGACATTTGTCTCCACATTTTTTGATTCCTTGCCTGCCAGAGAGATGGCTGTTACAGGGTTGTCCCTTAAGAATGAAGAAGGTGCTCCTGCTTTGGCTCTGTTTACATTAGGTTTGGAAGAACAACAAATGGTAGTAAACAATCAGCTATATGTGTACGCCTTCGGAGCTGGGAGGGAGCTCTCTATGGAGCCAGAATCCAAAAAAGCAGAGACAAACTGCTTGCATAAACACTTGCTAAGAGCAGGTGCTTTTTTATTTCCACTTTGCATACTGGAGCCAAGTTTACTTATTTGTAGCTGTTGAAAGTAAATTGTCTTCCATCATTAAGTTGCTTTCTTTCTCTGCCATGCAGGTAAATAGCAGGCCTGATTCCTGTCAACAGCCATATTTTTGCTTAATTAAATTGCAGTCTATTAAATACATCTGTAGAGAAGCAGTAGAGGATTTTAAGTTGCAACATGTGCAATTAACATACATCTGTTAATTGAAAAGCAAAATCGATCATTCAAGCTTCTCTAGGTTTGAAGAAGACAAAATTCATCAAATTGAGATGTTTTCATGGAGTAGCCTATTATATGCAAAAATTGTGACATGGGCATATGTAGCTTTTTATATTTCATAATTTAAAAAAATATAAGCTCAAATTGAATTCCATAACCTTCCTGAGATTTTCTGTCCCTCTTCGTAGCTTAGTTAAGATTATTTACATATATTCTGTGTGTATATGTTGTGCTTATAAGAAATATGCACAACTTACCTAAATGTATTATCACCAACTTAAATTTTCTCCTGTTTCCTAAACTTTCTGATCTTTTTCTCTCCACCACCTTTATCTTGAGGCTAGTGATCTCTGTGTGGGTTTATACAGATGGCTGGTTTGTGTGCTTAGTCTGAAATGACTTTAGGGAGCTCAGACTGGGGAATGCTGAGTAGTTGTGACAGTCTGTGAACAGAGTCGTGTTCTCTTCTTCAGACTTTCTCTTACATTTCCTCTTTTGAGATATTTTATATAAGCACAGAAAATAAGATTTGAAAATGGTGTTAGCCCTCAAATTACTTGTAGACTGCAGCAGGTTCTTTGTATCCTTGATCTCCCTCGCCTTCCACATTTGTTCCCTGGGAAGCATTGAAAATTAGTTCATTATAAACTGAAATCCCTTATCACAAAGATACAATTTATCTTCACCTTAGAAGATCTCATTTTATTCCCTGTCTTCTGCCACATGATAAACTTATTCTTGAGAATGTATTTCAGTTCATTGCTTTTAATTTGCGAGCTGAAAACAAAGAAATTCTGTTTCAGACAGCAGTGTATGAAGCAGTACTGGTTTCTGTTTGCTCATAATTGTGGCAGAATGATTTTGATCTTTCTTGTATGTTTTTTTTTGGTTGATTTGTTTTCCTGAGTGTGAGGGATTACAATTCTGGTTGGCCATGACAAGGTGCCATTCTGCATATATAGTATATCTTCAGAAAGAAAAAAATTATAGATGAGAGTGGCATTTAAAAAAAAAAAAGTATTTACATGATTAATTTAGCTATCACAAAATTAACATTTTTGGCACAAAAAAGACACTAAATGTGAGATTATACGATGCCTGCATTACCCAAAGTACGTCTGTCAATCCAGTCAGTCACAATAAACCCAAACTTTGCCAGGCTGCGAGCAATGCCACCAAATTCTAACTTTGGAAAGCATATAGAAAAGGTAAGGATAAAGTATGGAGGACTCCTAAAACTGTGAGCAGTGGGAAGTCATAGCCCTGTGGGCTCAGCCAAGCTGGTAAGCACAAGTGCTTTTTCTGAGCTTTAAGATAAGGCTAGCAGAGATAAGACATTAGGTGTATCTTCTAGAAGTGGAAATTGGTGTTTACTTCTGATAGTTACCAGTAAACAGTGCAGCTCATGAGTTGAACATGTGCATGTTATTTGGAATATTCTAGAAGTTATTTTTGGAGTAGTTTGCAGTGTCATGTAAATTTAATAACAAATGAAGTAGTGAAAATATACTGGGGAAGGTAATTTTTCTGAACCTCTTCTCCTTTCCACCTACCCAAACTCAGGAAGGCTGCACAGTCAAATATTCAGTGCCTGGTGTTGACAGAAACATTGAACATGTAAGCAGCAGTACTAATGCATGTATTAAAACTGGGGCTATGGGTGTCCCTGAACTTGCTCGTGAAAGAGAAGTGCATCAAAGACTATTAAAATTTGAAGATACTTAGAAACTGGGAGGGTGTATTGGGCACCCTGTTCTCCTCCTCCTCCCTAAGCATCTTCTGTTTGGCTGCAGACAGACAGGGCTAGATGGACCTTCAGTCTGACCCAATACGGTGACTTTTTCTCAGTAGATAATATTTTTAAAAAAAACTAAAGATGATGATTCAACGCCACTACAAGTTCTGATCATCTGCAAACACGAGAGAGGAAATGCCTGAAGCAGAGCTCTTTCCTGCCCTTCCCTGGCTCAGGGTGTTTCCTTTGACATGGGGCAGGGCCCTCTTTCCTCCTGCCCTTCCTCCCACTGGAGTGTGAAACTGTGCTTTCTCGAGCAGCTTATCTTTAGGATGCACATTCCTTCAGCGCTTCCTTTTGAGAGGCACGGTGTGGGTGAGCTGAGAAGCAGGTCAAGTGTGTGAAAACAGTTTTAAAAACAAGTAGTCATTTCTGGGTTTCGCCTGCTGATTTGTACTACTTACGTGAAAATAAAGTGTGGATTTTTATAGTTCATATTAAGTGAGTAAATTCTAGTACTGTTGTTTTCCAGTTTTGTAAAGAGTATGACAAACTACTGGCTTTTTTCACTGTTTGTGCAGCATTGAGCTGAATGTGTTGGGAAATTTTGTCAAGGATGTACACACTCCATGAATGCATTCCAGGGCATTAAAACCTCCACTCAGTGTCAGCCCTGCCTTGGTGCTTCTTACTCCCCATCTTCTCATCAGCTAATTCTTATAATTAGCTATAATTCTTATAGCTAGAAAGTCAACTAAATGGCTTCTTGTCCCCTCGGTCAGCCACACAAATGGTAAAGGGAAGGCCTGTTTATAGACATAGTCTCTTCTGTGCTACAGTCCTCTGTGCTGACAACCTGAAAGTTTTAATCTTCACATATCTTAGGGGCAACTTGCAGAAGAGTAAACTTGGCTTCTTTTCCAAAGCTAAATTGTTTCCTAAAGACCCCAAACCCAACATAGCTTTACGCAGTTTGCTGTGGTTCTGTGAATTTGGGAGCTTTGGGTTTTTTTCTGTCTTTGAATAAGGCTGCAGCCATAGTGCAGCAATTTAAACATATCTTTTACTAGGGAATTTTTATGGCATTTTAGTGTTCTCTGCTTTGGAAGAAGAATCATTGGGATTGTTCCTACAGAGATCCAAGAAAAAACATTCTTGTGGGACAGTGTCATTCCACAAATTGAGAGCCATGAGTTTGTGAAATGCAACCTCCTCCTCCCATCATGGTCTCTGGTTCCACTCCGTGGAAGGTTACAATCAAAACTGTGCCAAGGCATGCACCATTGTCACCAGTGCACCAGCTCTGTTTTGAACATGATGGGATCGGATTTGCATCTTATAATTGAAACTGGGCAACAGGTTTTACATATTAACATGCTGAGCTGGGAATAAGGAGGACATTTTATATGCACTGTGCTAGCACAGCATTGGATTTGTGAGTAATACCATTAACGACAAAAGAGGATTTTTTTTTTCTTTATGAAAGTTGAGAAAATATCTCTGTTTTAAAGCATTAGGAGTTTATATAATCACTATTCATTGTTACTAGTATTCAGATAGATGGTTCAAATAAGCCTCTTTCCAGATTTTGCTAGATGACCTTGAAAAACATGTCTACAGATCTAAAACCAACTAGTGGAATAAATATGAGTGCTTTTAGCAACAAAGGGACCTATGTTCATGCTGAATTCACCCCAAAATATCCACTTTGGCAATATCTCATGATTTTTCAGTTTCAGCTCTCTCGGTGAAAACTGGGGAATTGACAGCAGCTGTTTCCATATTGCAGCAGTTGTTCATTTGTTGCTGCTTGTGACTGATCTGGACATCAATCACGGAAAGCTCCGATACCTAAATCCAACAGCATCCTGAAAACTTACTGTTGTTTTCATTACTGAAAGTAATAATTACTGTATCTGTTAAAAATGATATTATAAACTACAAATGGGTGACTTTTTTGCCTGCAGTTGTTTTTTTAGCACGGTAGAGTTGTATGGGCTGTTCTGATTTATTTTTATGTGAATGATTTTAAAGAGCTTGCTGCTCTGTATCAGCTGTCAAAGCCTTTCTTCTCAGCTGTATAGAAAGTGAATTCCGTGTTGTGAAAGCTTGTAGGAAACCCTGCCATAGTCTTTGTGGAAAAAAGAATCATCTTCAGTTACAACTTGGAATTGCACAAATACAGCTTAGTTGTAATTAATCTGCTTATTTTGAGTGAAATTATTTGGTTAGAATAAACGATATTGCACAATCATTTTAGACTTCATACATTCCATACTGGAGTCATGTTTTGAATACATACAGTCTTTTTGTTTCTAAACAGATACTGCTTATTTTAGGGGTTTCACTGATATTTGGAATATCTGTGTTAGTATACATAGAGCTGCTGGGGTCTAGTTGAATACTATGAGTTGAACATCGTAGAAAAAAAAAAAGAATTAATACAAAAGCAGTAGGTAACTGAAACTTAGAAATTTCCTGAGGATGCATTTTTTGTCAGTGTTAAAGTATGAAAATTTTAAATCGTTACCTGTGTTTTCATTTGATTTAGTCTATGCAAGAGAAGCTTTTGCAAGAAAAGCTGCTAGTTCAGAAGATGACAAATGAGCTTGAAGAAAAAGAAAGGAATATAGAGCAGTTAAATAAAACCCACTCTGAAGTAAGTAAAAACTCCAAAAACCCAACCCCTGACCACACCTTACATACTTGACTGTGCTGTCTCCATGCAGACATATAAAAGATACCATCCCTACCTCAGGAGGTGAGAACTTCAAGGGTGAAGGCTACTAAGCAATGTTTACATGAAATAGAGAGTCATGTAAAAGCTGTCTATCTGCCATTCTTTAGAGGGGTACAGAAATACTGATTACATGTATGGAATTTTTAATTATATTGTTTGTGGTTTGAAACAGGAAACTTTCTGATACAGTGTATGCTGCAAACTAACTTTCCCCTTTTTCCTATTTACTTTTCACAAAGAACCAAAGACTGATGGAAGAGAATGCCTCCCTCAAGGAGCAGATGAGACAGATGGAGCAGTCCAGGCAACCAGTATCTGAGAAGATGCCTATAGCAGACCAGTTGTTCAAGGAGATGTCCCATTGCTTGTTTGACTTGAAAGCACTGTGCAGTATCCTTACTGAGAGAGCTCAGGGCAAGGAGCCAAACCTTTCCTTACTGCTGGGAATCAGATGTAAGTGATGTTGTCATTCCAATGCTTAGTAGCGTTTTGACAGAGAGGAGTTAACAGTTCAGCTCAGTGGTGCTTGAACTTCCCAGCTGGAGAGGCCAGAGTCTCCCTTGGTGTGCAACTGGAGCAGTTGTGCGTGACGTGTACTCTTGGAGCTCTCTGGAAAAGCTGGGCTTTTAGTGCACCTGGGCTGCTAAATGCATATAACTATACGGGTCCCTGCCAAGTCAGGAGAGAAGGTAGCTGGCTCTTCATATGGACCCAATATTAGTGTTAGGTCTTTTCTTTTAACAAGTACATTTTTTTGACCTGAAGGTATCATATTCTATTGTTTTCTGACTGTTAATTAGAATTAATCATGCAGACTGGTTGCTGAACTAGACCATCAGCAAGGATGTAAGGTAGGAAGGTGTGAGTATAGTGTCCTGTGCAGTAAGAACTACTACGTGCCACTTAGACTCATCTGCACTGTAACCCCCTGGAGTACTGGGGAGGGCAGCATGTGCCGGTCTCGGAGTCCGTGAGACCATCATCAGCCAGCAGTTTATCTGTGGTACTATCTCGTTGTCTTTCATGGCCTCCTTTCCCAAGCCCTCCTGTCCTTCTCTGAGTGGCTATAGAAACCTCAAAAATGTTTAGGCAATGGCCGTTGTACCCATTTTTTTCACTGCTGTTGAGATCCATGAGACTTTAGCAAGGCTAGATCTTGTGCAAACAGTAAAGCATGTCTTTCAGAGAAGCACTGGTGAGCTCTAAATTGACTTCTAAGTTCTGGCAGTACCACATTTTCTTGTCTTTTCATCATACTGAAGCATGATTTCTCTTGATGTAATTTAAGTGACCCTGCCCATTATTTCAAGGGTTGAAGTGTTCACAAAGTGCAGTTGCCAGAGATTTAACCTTGGCTGTTGTTTTTTGTAGCACTGAGCTCTTCAGCTGAAGAGAATGAAAATTACCACAGCACAGAAACCCTTTCGAAGAAGCTCCTGGATGTTTGTCAGTTACGGAAGGACATTGATGAATTAAGGACTATAATGTCAGACCGTTACGCTCAGGACATGGGGGACAATTGCATCACTCAATGACAACGTCTCATCTAGTAGCAAATGACTTATTAAATGCTGCTGTGTCACAGGTCTTTGCATTTCTATTAAGGAGCCATATTGAAGACTGCAAATAGTGCCGCACGTGCGTCTCTCTGAGGATTGTGAATATTTGATCTCGGGAGTCTGGTGGGTAGGGGAGCACCATCATTTGAACAGTGGTACAAACTACAAGAAATCTCTTCTCCAAACTACTGAATGTAGGAACAAGCTGTGAAGAATGATTCAGTTGGATGCTCTGTTTCCTTCATTAGAGCTCATTTTTTTTTATTTCACCTAGTTTCTGGAATCAGAGCATCAAAACAGCTGTGCTGCTACTCCTCTGTCTTTTCCTTCATCAAGGGTTTGTGTGGCATTGTCTGTGTTCTGAAATTAGAGCAGAGGGTCAAAGGACCTCTAGCTCTTTGTGGTGAAGCCGGAGGCTTCTGCAGCTGCACTTCACTCCAGGAATTGCAATTGGAACAATCTCAGAGCAGTATAAAAAGTAGTTGCTCTTCAAGTTGCCTAAAAAGTTTGATACAGGAAAGATGTTGGTTTTAGTAAGGGGTGTCTAGCTTGTTTGCCCAATAGTGGCAGTTCTAACTCCTTTATGCAGATGAAGTTCATAAAATACAGCACTATCAAATCATTTTAAAGCACTCTCACATTGCTGTAAGAAGTTTCAATAATATGAAGTCTGTGACAAACCCAGAGAAGCTGGAAGGCATGAAACCGCAGCATGGTATGTGGCTGTCAGGAAAAAAGATAGACTGTATTTTAGCGTTTGTACCATACTTATTTTTCCCTTAGGTCACCTCCATTTAAAAATGTGTCTGGTCTGTATTCCATCCCTGAAGACCTCTGATGAGGTTGTGAACCACCTCAACCATTTCTTCTTACTGCAGCTACAAAACGGGTGTTTTGCGCTTGACAAAATCAGGGCTCAGAACAGAATGTTTTCACTTAGCAGTATTAAGTACTAGGTTATCTGAGGACTGCAAAAGTTTCCGCATTGTTGGGGAATTCCTGATTTCTCCATTTATGTAGGAAGCAATTACATTAAAAAAAAATAAGATCATGTTCCATAGTTTATTCAGTGAGTGTCACTTGACAGTGCTGTTTCACTCCTGTGGGACAGATGACATAACACATCAAATTTCCTGGAACATTACTGCAAGTTAGCTGCACAGCTATGCGTAGTGTAAAATAGTATTTAACTGAAAGAAACAAAAACTTGCAAAGAGCAAAACCACTCTCAAATCACACTGTTAAGAAAACATATGAGCATCAGTTACGTATGTGGTATGGAAAGTTTCAAATGACTAAAGTGCGAGTCAGTCAACTGACCTGTGGTGTGTCTAACAGCAGAAATCTCTTAGAAAGCTTAGCAGTTAGAACCAAGTAAATTCTAGGGTAACATTTGTATGACAAAAGTGTCAGTATCTTCAGTTTTCTGATTATATTTATGTTAATAGAAAAAAAGTGGTATAGCAATGTAGACTGGTTACCAGTTTTAACTTGGTCATGTTTTGCTTTCTGTTCATTGTTAAACAGTTACCATTAATGTTGTTTTTATTGTTTGGTGATATTTTGTTTAGCTATATGGACTTATTTATTTCACAGTTTTGTTTATCTGAACCTACACATGGACTAATATGTGGAAAAAACAGCGTTGCTATTTATATTACTGCTACATGGTGTTTTCAGATAGACTGATCTGACTGGTTCAACTCCTGTGAGAGCTAAAACAGTGTTTAGATGAAATCTCAAGTGAAATTACTCAGCGTCTCTACTTCAACGTAAAAAACGAGCCCATTTTATTTTACATTTCTATGCCCTTTTTGGAGGTTGGAAGGTGCACTTTTATACTAGTACAAAAGTGAAAACAAGGATCTTGGCACCAGTAGGCTTGCAGAGTTTCCTGTAGTTCTGACAGTGTTGGCTTTTGTGACGAGGGCCTCAGGTCCTTCCTTTGGAGTAGTTCATTGACTTTGGCCCTGCAACGAAGTCACAATCTCTAGTTTATGGCATCTGTCTCGTATCAGAATTCAACAATAACATTTCAGATAATAAACTAAAAGTATTAGGGGGAGCAGAAACATCTAAGTTGTACATTATTATTTCCTGAGATGAAAATGTTGTACCTATAAAACATTACCAAGCAACACATTTTCTGAATTTGGTGGAAATAACAAGGAGTTTAATAGAGCAATTGGAGAAGAGCAGATTTTTTGAGTCACTTCCAACTATTAAGCTGGTCACTTGGCTGTCCCTCCTCTTAAATGGTGATACTGTACTGCAGAGCTGAGATTGGTAATTGGTATTTGCAAAGCACTTCAGAAGCTTTTATGCTTTTCAAGTATTAGTTGAATGTCCCTCAGGAAGGAGGTCCCATTTTATTTGTAATACTTTGATTGCAGTGCTGTAATCTTGCATTGTAATATTTTTATTACAGAATCTGTAATATTTATGTTGACTTTAAAGCACTTAATTTTAAAAACCCCTGAGTTTATCTGCCTCAGTCAAGTTAAAGTAGGGAGGTAAATGATGGATGTATGAGCCAAAGATGCAGACTACCAATTGACTATCTACAGTGATACAGTATTTTGCTTTGATTTGTTAAAATTTGGCCTGTTGTAGTAGTAGCAATTACTATATATGCATCAGTTTACGGATGCCTCTAATTGGAATAAGCTTTGTCTAAGATATGCATGATTGTTTAATTGGTTAAAATGTAGTGTGTGTGGTCTCATTCAGCATATTTAATACAGAGTTGATTAATGAATGTTAACATTGGAATTGCTTAGATTTAGTCATGACAACTTGTTGCAGTAGCTGTTAGACAATCTCAAGGGCTGAAAAACAAACGCTAAGGAATGGATGCTGTACCATTCTGGCTGGCAGCAAATTTGTACAGTAATTTTTTGTATAGTTTCAGATTGAATTTATACAATCCTTTAGAAGATATTTACAGTAACTACTGTATTCAAGAATGTATTTTGAAAAAGACTTGGAAAGTAACTGTCTTCGGACAAGCTATAGGTGATGCTATGTATTTACTATATAGAAGTAATGCAGCTCAGTTGTGTAAATGTGATTTAGGTTGCTCGCCTCCATTGTGCAGCTTTGTAGTGTGACAGTTGTGTGAAATTGTGGAGACTGGTGTAACCACCCACTCGGGCTCCAGCGTTCAACACTGCCGGTGGCCGTGAAATCATTGCAAGAGCTGAAATTGAGTCCTTTTCACTGGAAAAGGTTTCCCTCCTTCCTTTGCCCTCACTGCCCGCCTTTTGTTTCAAACTTCTTTTGGACTCTTTTCTTGCACGGTAATAGCACAAGGGAAGAAAGAAAGTAAAGCCCTTCCTCCCCAACCTGCTGGAGTCTCTCCATGTGGATGTAGTTTGCTCCAGTTTTCCTTGCCCTTATCAGTGAAGTTATGCAGTTGGAGTTGGGAGGTATAACTGGGCTCTTCTCATCAATGTGACGAGTTCTGTCACGAGTGGGGAAAAGTTCTGACCTAATCTGCATTCTTAGACTGCAAACAAATCAATGGTTATTATCTATAGGGATGATCTATTCTGGTAGCTCATTAGCAATATTAATTCCACAGCTGCATACCTTTGTGCCTTTTTTGCCTGAAGTAAGTGTATATTCCCCTTGAACTTTAGATAAGTTGTTAGGATGCTGACGACTGCACCTTGTTTTCCTTTTACCTGGCGATATTTTGTTTATAAGCTTTTGTAGTAAGAACTCTGCATAATGTCTAGAAGCAGAAGTACTTAAACCAGGTACTAGGCGTACACTTTGAATGTTGGGCTGGTCGTAGTGTGCAGCTTTTTTGAATATGAAGCGTGAACAGGAAATTAAAATCATAATGTGTTTATTTTGTGTATATTAATTACAGTATATCATTAGTTCAGTGGGGAGGAGTGTCTGGAGTTATCTTTTAAAAGCACAGCTGACATATGTACTGGATCAGTCCCTGAAGACTGGTAGTTTTGTAAATTGGGTTCAATTTTTGAACCGCTCAGAATACCTCATATGTAAATAGAGTTGTCATGACTTAATCATAATGTGTTCATTGTAAAAAGTAAAGGAGCCACTGGCTGGCTCAGCTTTAGGCTTGTTGTTCTTGCCTCTTTTTGTAATTTTTTTTAAAGTAGGGTTTACAGCTAGAATTTTGAATGCCAAAGTTCTATTTATTAAATAATAATAAAAGTTTTCATTGTTAATGACTGGTATTTTTCCACTGGAATTTGTTTGTTGATGTTTGGGATTTGTATCCACAGAGCAAAAATAAATTTTGTTACAAAAGTGATTTCTTCATTCTTCTCATTTGTCCAATATCTGGCACGTGACAGAAGTGGCCAATGCTGGACCAAGGGCAGGAGACAAGAAAGGAATCATGAAAGATCTTCCCAGCGTCCATGCCAGCTTCCTGTAGTTCTGTAGTTCTGCTTGAACACCAGCTGACTGAGCTCCCTTCCTGGACGACAAAACAAACCAAGGCCTCGGCAGCAAAAATATTTTATCAGTGTAATGAAAATATTTCAGAGCAGAGTTCCCTGTAAAGTCCCTGCTGCTGTTTTAGGCAGGTGCTGCTGTTGTCCATCTCGAATGCTAATCGGAGGAATCACAGGTAAGACTTTTAAAATTACTAAGTTGGCACAAAACAGAAGGCAGAAGCATTATGACAGAATGTTTTGAAGATGCTGAAAGATTCATCAGCTTTGGAACATGTGGTTGCCCCAAAGCCAGTCACACAGGGCAAAAAAGAAAATTGGGAGGTGAAACAAACCCAGCAGTAGGTATAGTACTTGGAGAAAACTGGGCATCAGAAAGGATGTGTGGTTTGAATTATTATTTTTCAGTTAGGAAGCTCGAATGGATGGCTGGCCAGACTGAGTTGGGAATCCCTGCTACACGCAATACTGCAGGTCAGTATCGTCTGAGCAATGATGACTTCTTTTCTGTGTCACCCTAATGCAGCCGCAGGAAAAGTTCAAGGTTAAGGATTTTAGTCAACGTAACAGGAGTTATCACAAGTGACGAGGAGAGTAGGGTCACCCAAAACTGGTCTCTTCTCCAACACCTCCCTGTGAGATCTCAGATCCACATTTGGAGCATTGAGTGCTGAGTGAGCTTTGTGTTTAGCGTGGTGTCCCCCTCTGTGCTGCATCCCACGCAGCACCGCAGTTGATGCTGCCTCCTCTTCTCAAAGACACTGGGAAATTCACTTTAATTAGCTAATGCATTATATATGGTAGAGATCACTTGCCTTTCTCCAGCCTTGTGACTGAACGTTGAATGATGGGCTTCTAACTCAATTAAAAACATTCTGTGCCCTGTGTGTAAATGTATGTAAAGGGCTGCACAGATGCCAACTTTCCATAAGATTTCTGAGGGTGACCTTTTGTGAGCTGCTCTAAGTCAGGTTTAGGTTTCAAAGTACCGTGATTAAAGCACTGCTAACAATAGTAGTGGTAGAAAATGTTCTGTTGCCTTTATGCCACCAACAAAATACAGCTCCAAATGTGGATAAAAACCGAACCTTGAACAATAGCGCTGCACGTTACACTGCAGCTTCTTGAATGAGGACAACTTGCAATGGCTAAATCTGCAGTAGATTGCCTGCATTATGCAAATTAAGCAATTCCGCAGGCTGTGCTAACGACACCGGGTCGTTTGTTTTGTAAATGACTGGGTTCGGTACACTTGGAGAATTTCCAAATGGTGAGGGAAGGAGGATATTTCATTAAATCTTAGTGCGTGTGCATATCTCTCTTCCTGCTCCGTGCCCAGTAGGGGCGGCTGCTGGTCTTCTGCTGGTCTTCTGCTGGTCCTTCTCCCACTGGCCTCAGGGCTGGGTTTCAGGAGGAGAAGGCAGGGAGCGGTGGAGCTGAAGCCTGCTCTGACTGTGGGGAACCCGATAGGTGCAGCTAATGCTTCGGGGCTCTTTCATGAGCGGTTTGGCTCCTCTCCCACAGAATGCAGCCGCTGGTATTAATAGACCAGAAAACTGGTTTTTACTGGTCTGCGTACCTGTGAAAGCATTTGCCTGGAGGAAGACGAAAGGAAGCTGTTGTCGAGTTCTGGTTGGTATCTGCTGCTGAGAGAGTGAATTGTAACGCTTAAGGTTGTTGTGATGAGAGAGTTTCTTGGCTGAAAACTCCTCCTCAAGGAGGAACTGAAAAGAATTTAGTATCCAAAAAGCTCATCTCCCCTACATTAAAACCTTGAGAATATGAGTAGTCCCTGGCTGCCAGGGAGATGCCAAAAGTCTCGCCTAAAGCAAACGAGTTGTCTTCAGCTTCATGTTTGCCCCAGGCGCCAAACTGAGCCCCACTGCCAGGGAGAGGGCCCGGCCCCACACGGGGCCAGTTGCCCACTGCCCCGGCTCCCAGGGCTGGGCTCTGCCTCAGAGGGGTCAGGAGCCAGCCCACAGCCTTGCGGCCACAAAACTGGTCACGGTGCTCCCATGTGGGCTGAACCAGAGCCCGGATTTCCCTGGTTTCTGAAGAAGACAACTTGCCCTTTCTGGCAAGAGATCCAGCTCCTTGAGGATCTGGGCGAGCTGAGGCTGCAGCCCCTCGCTTCAGTCACTCATCCCTCCTGCCTCAGCACAGGGATGAAGGGGCAGATTTTGAAGCCAAATGAGACTTTTACCTTTTCCCAGGAGCATCGTGCAGCACCAGCAGAGAGAGTAGTTCAGCATCTCCGCATCTGTGACTGACCGTCTTCTCTGATGAGACAGCAGGTCCTTGTACTATCAGCTGTAACGATTTACAGGGGAAAAAGGTAAAACTCTTTAATCGGTACATTTGAATGGGTTAAAAATATATTTTTTTAATTGATTTCCTGATGATAAATCAATTGCTGTTCTTTTTTTCCTGGCTGGTATTTACAACGCCCATGTTGTGGAGCAGGCGTATTACAGAAATCAGTTTGGCTGAGATCTTGATGCTAATGCAGTAATGGGAGCGAGGACTCATTACATTTTTCTCTAATCATACCCAATTTCATTAATTTACCACGTTATTTTGCAGGATTCTGCAGTCTCTTTCAGACGTTTTAGTTTGGGTTTGTGTTTCTAAGCATAGGGATCGGCTGTGGTTCATCTGGGCCTGGGGCTGGGGGAGGACAGGGAGGAAGGACCTCGCTGTCTGTGTAGGCCTGGCCACTTATGGGAGCAGGCCTTTCTAAAGGCGATCTGGTCAATGCATTTTTCTAACTTGCTATTTTTGATCTCGTAATGGTTAAGTCAGATGATGCCTAATTTATTGTCAGTTAAATCGGGGGGGAGGGGGGAGGAATCCAGCAACAGGGAGGGAGGGAACTCTGGTCAAAGTGTGTGACGATGCAAACTTTTTCAGATGATCCATCTTTCTCTTTGAGCTGTTCATCAGGCTGCTCTTGTGCTGGTGCATTTCAGCCTGGTGTTTTATGGTGGCTCGAAAGCAAAGCTGGTGCCTGGGGCAAGCCGGGGGCTGTGGGGCAGCCATGCAGTGGGGCAGGATGGGCTGGTGAAGACCATATGACACTTAGACCCCATTCCAGCTCTTGAAAGCCCCACTCGGGCATCCTGGTGGTCAGCCTTGAGCACAACCCCCGGCTCTTCAGTCAGTTCAGCCACTTGAAAGGTCCCATGGGATTTTCAAACCGAGTTTTCTCCCTTGCAGGCTCAGCTGTGCTGTGGGATGCTGCTGGCCCTCACCCTCCCGTTCATCCAGGCAGCTCCTCGTTGGCCTTTTACATCAGAGCTGGCGTGGCAGGACCCAGTTCCTGGACACTTCTTCGGTCAGTAATTCTGTTATGCTAAATATGATTTACTGGCAGGTAAAAGGCACAACACAGCCACCTCCCAGGAAAATCATCCCTGAAGTACTATAACGATGTCAAATTTCAGCTGTTTTGTGACTGACTTAGCATTTGCCCCCCCTCATGAGAGCTCATCGCTTTGGGGAGAGGAACTAAAGGTGGCAGGTGGGGGGGAGCTGGTGCAGGTGTCCCCCCTCTGCAGAGAGCTCTGCTGAAGGAGGGAGCGCTGGGGAGGCTGGCTGGCTGGCCCGATCAGATCAGCCCCCAGACACGCTGCATTATAGAAGCCGCTGACAATCAGATCATTAGTTACATTATCGCCTGCTGCCTTTGTGCCCGTGAAATAGAAGAGATAAGTAATAGGATATTTTTAGTTTAAATTATGGTTCCAACATTTTAATTAGAAGCGGATTATAATCAATCTGTTTCTAAGACTCTCTCACCCTCATTCATAAAAAATTTAATTACCACCAGGAGGAGGCAGCAGGGCAGGGAAACGACCTCCCTGCTGCTGGGAACGGCCCAGCATGGGCTGGCTTGCAAGTCATTTAAACAAAAGCCATGGCCAGACATCCATTTGTGTCTTGGAGGTGAAGGGAGCTGCGAATATCTAGATTTTTGGCAATTTAAAAAGAAAATTGTTTTCTCAAAGTGCTGGTGTTTTCGAAGCATCCCAGATCTCCTCCAAAGCGCTGCTACAGTGGCTATGAAGGTCAGCACACAAACTACCCCACATGGCCAACAGCATGGGGATCCCAGGCAGCTTAAAAGTAAGCAGCCTGATTCCAAAATATACTGAGAATGTAAGAATAAATACAAAGTTGATCCTTTAAAAAAAAAAAAAATTAACCCCAAGTCATTTGCTAAACTTTGCCTTGACATTCACAAAGCTCATCACTGATGCCAGCCTGTGTAAACAAAAGGAGAATTTGGCCTTAAAATACCTCCTTTGAGAATTAAACTCTTTCAGCAAGTCTGAAGTCAAAGCAGAAATGCTTCCTCTGTCAAATTAGCCATATTGACTGAGAGCTTTTCTGCTGGGGGACCCCAACCTCCTGCCTGGGAAATAAGCCCGCCCTTTGTCACTGGTGAACCTGGGTTCAGTTCTCCTGAGGCTGAGGGTGCACAAACCCATAGCAGCTACTTCCCAGGGGAGCGCCTTAATTATGTCATTATAGTCCATGGTAAAACACAGGCAGAGCATCTTGCTGGAAGTCAGAGGCTACCACCAGCTACCACAGAAGAATGAATTTCAGAGGCAACCTGCCCACGACCATCAGAAGTTTTGGAGGAAATTGAGCAATCCGTCTGGCTGTGTCTAAAGGGATGTTTGACCGGAGGAGTGCAGGACGGTTCTTCTGCTGCAAATCTTCCCAGGAGCCTCCCCAGGAGCAGGTTAGTGCAGGACGGAGGCAGGAAACGTCTGTCCCTTTTACTGTTTCCTGTGGTGCAGCTCAGGCATCTCTTTGCTCCCTATAGCAGGAGGTACAAACTCTCCTGGTTTGTGAGGATGCCTGAGGTGGGCATCTGAGCTGGGTTTGTAAATTCCCATGCTCAAAGCAAGGTGTGGACATACATACCTTTATAACTGAGACCACTTGCTAGGTAATGGAAGAGTCAAAGCTCTCTGGGGTTGGAAATTAACAGCTTCTTTGAGTGTTGCAATTTTGTGTACAGTTTTCTAAAGTCCAGGGAGATTTGTTTGTACAGCGTAGTACTGGTAACAAAACCCTCTGCTATTTATATAAATGAAACAAACTCATTTGTAACATACAATGCAAGTGGTGACTTTACAAGGCAAAAGAGTAAGTCAAAAACCTTGATCACATAAAGTAACAACACCTTGTTCAGCAAAGAAATTCAGGTATTTTTTCAGAATAAACAAAGAACTGCACTGTTGCAGGCTTTCAGACAAATGAACCGACAATTGCAGTAGGACCCATAAGTCACATCAGTTTGTCCATGAGGATGCTGAGAGCCTTCCTGAAGTCAAGGTGATATCACCCATCCTTCTCCCCTTGTCTACCAAGCAAATAATTTTGTTGTAGGTGTCTTTCAGGATGGTCACACATGATTTCCCCTTCATAAATCCACTAACTACTCCCAATCACTTTTTTGTCTTTAGTATGTTCAGAAACAGTTTCCAGCATAACTTTCTCCATCCCTCCCAGGGATCGAGGTGAGACCAACCAGCCTGTAGTTCCTTGCATGCCTCCTTCTTGCCCTTCTTGAAGATGCCAATGACATTTACTTTCTTCCGGCCCCCAGGACCTTCTGCCATGACTGTCCAAAGATTGGGTGGCCCTGCAATGACACCAGGCAGCCCCCTTAACACTCATGTGTACGTCCCATAGGGCCCAAGTGTGTGTGCATGTCCAGGTTGGTTAATACCTCACCTGGGCGTCCTCCAGGGTGGGTAAATCTTCACTGCTCCATGTTCCATTCTCCACATTCCCAGACCTGGAAGATGATCTAATCTCTGCCGCGACAACTGCATTTAGTGCCACTGTTCATTAGTTTGTGTACACCTTCCCCTCTGCACTCTAAACATATCACAACACCATAGTACTATTATTTATATGCACATTAATACAAAACACATTTTCTGTTTATTTAAAGGAAAAAAAATCTATTATGTAAACTGATCTTCTAATAAGAAGAAATTAATTAGCCCTGCACTCACACCTTCTAAATCTGTCTTTTGAATGCTCTGAATTGTTTCAGTGTGAGGAATGAAGAATTTGTTTCTTCCTGGCAAAAACTAACAAAGAAGAGGTCAACCCTGCATTTGTGACATGCCTGAAACATCTTTCAGAGGCACTATGTCCTAGAAAATAGGCACAAAATGCCCAAATGAGGTGCTGCCTGCTCTGTTTGGGGTGTGCTGGACAGCTTTGGGCAAGTCGCTCTGTCTCAGCACCTCAGTGTATGTGTATGTCAAGTGGAGATTGCACAGGCTCCTTGGGAAAGCATCTTGACACCTCTGGAGGAAAATTTCCACAAGACCTAAACAGCATCTGCCCTGATCAGAATTCGCACGTAAGGTTGTGTATGTGAAATTAGATGCTAAAAAAAATAATGGTTTTCAAGCTTCCCACAAAACTAGGGTTCTACATCTCCTGTCTTGAATCCCCTACGACCCTACGGCAATCAGGAATCCAGGAAAACTCTCCTACTCCCAAAACTGAGATTAGTTGAGCTGCACAACACTAAATTGCTAAATCCATTCTGGGGAGGAAGACGGGGTGGGGTGGGGGGTGTGTGGAAGAGGGTTGGAATTATTTAAAAAGCTTCCTAACTAGTACCAATGGGCCAAATTCAAAATTATAATTTAATTTATGTAAGAGCACAATTTCCCTGAATCCACAGGTACTACTGCAGGAAGACCTGAATTATTTTTCTCTCCCTCCTTTGCAGACCTAGCACAGAAAATAAGTTTTTTTTCATCGATTACCAAATCAACCTGCTAATTGTTGCATTCCCTGGGCTGGCTGTATTCCCTGCGTTGGGCTCTGCTCAGCCGTGGTCTGGAGGTTGTCCCCCCGGTGCCTGTGCTCTGCAGCAGAGGGCTGCTGCCTCACGTGCTTCCCGAGGAGCGGCCAAGAGAGTGGAAAAAGCTAGTGCATCACTCAGGCATCTGGTTTTTTTTGGGAAGCGGTCCCTTGGGAAGCGAGTGCCATGGGAGAGCACTGCTGGACCTCGGGGGGCTGCTTGGAGCAGAGGTTTGCCTCCCACCCACTGCAGGCAGCTGGTGCCGCCTCTGCTGCTCTCCCTTTCCATCCGTCTGCCCCTGAAGTTACAGAGCAGCAGCTCCCAGTGCCCTTTCCCGGCTGGACCCCAGTGCTTTTCTCCCCTCATCCTGCAGTGCCAGCAGCCCCCCCCACCCCCCCAACTCACTGCTAAGGTGCAGACATGACACGGGAGGTGAGTACCTCTGTGGCTGCTGTCGCACGCTGATGTTACTCGGTGGTTCCATTCTCCTCGTTGAAAGGCCCCCAGTCGCGTGTCCAGCAGTCTGTCAGTGCTTCAGGCTACGTATGTGCAATGCTAAGTGAAAATGAGCTAGAAAATATCAGGAAAAGCTTCAAAAGCTCAGGCACAGGTCCTTGATCTTTTGACAATCAGTGGACACATCACGGTCTCTCATTTCCAGCCAGGAGAAGGAACATCAGGATTACAGAAATTAAGCAGTTTCATGAGGAAGAGTCCCAGCCAAGCAAACAGAGGTTTGCAGCACAGTTCAGGACAAAACCTGCAGAACGAAATACACAGGATTATTTTAAGTGGATAGATCTCATGATGATCACAAGTGGTGTTATTTACAGTGCTCTTAATTTCATTCAAATTTAAAAAAAACAAACAGTTGACTTTGTCCCCTTGTTGCACACCTGAGTGGCAGCACTGTGGGTTCTTAGCCCCACTCCATGGGATCTTAGCCCCCCTCCCTTAGGAGCAGAGGCCTGCCAGGCTGTCCTTCTACCTGTGTGTCTTACTCCATTTTAGGGACTGATCTTTAGCTGTGGCAGATGAAAAACTGTCTCCCTCTACAAGCTACATTCCCACACACCCCTTGCAGATGGCTGCTGATGCACCTGGAGCAGCAAATGCTCCCAGCTCTGGTGAGCCCTTGCTGTGCAGGGTCATCATGCTGCTCGGGGGTTTGTCCCCGGGTACGGGCAGGCAGTATCCTTCATCTCATCCCAACAGCCACAGTAAACATATTCTTCAGCCATAACACTAAGATTTTCATTACCACTTAGTAATGCCTTTCCCAAGACTTAACAACCCTGCCCTCACTGCCTCACCCCTGCAGCACAGCCTGGGTGCACGGCACCAGATCTCCCCTCCCACAGATCCTCCCCCGGTTACACATGGTACCTGCTGACCAGGCGCTTGGTGTGCACCTCAGCATCTTCGCTGTATTGGCTCTTCCTCTCCGTAGGAGCTAAGGGGGGAGGTGGAGGGACACTTCACTCGGTTTGGCTTGAGTGATGGGAAGTGCTGGGCAAGCTCTTGCTGCCGTACCTGGCACAGACAAACCAAAAGCAAGGGTTGAAGCCAATCCTGACGCAAATCCCTGTGCATCCTCCTCTCATGCACCTTCTTCTTGTACCATCAATCACTCTTCCACCCATCTGACATTTTTCTAGCTGATGAATCATGTCAGGCCTTCTCCTAAGGCAGATTCAACAGCACAGTCCTTTCCAGCTCCAGTATGGCAGAAGCAAAAGGTGACACTGTCACAGTTCCTTTTAGGAACATCCAAGTGTCTCCAGCTGAAAACAACGTAGGCTCCATGTGGGTAATGGATTCTCCTTTACAGAGGGACAGCCTTGAGGACCATAACTGCAGAAAGATTTATCAGCTAATCTAGTGATGGACTGCATTCTCAGACTGGAGATTTTTATTTTTGAACACCTGTGGCTCAGCATCTGGTGACAGCACTCATCACTGGGCTGCCCAGCCAGCAGCCTGTCCTCACCACCGACTGCGCCTGTACCATCGCTTGTGAAAACGGTAAGGACGTGTGAATACTGACCAGGAAAAAGACAACTTACTCTGCAAGTGAAATAGAAAGTTATTAAAAAACACCAAATCCCTGAGAACATGAGCCTTTAAGACTCATGTTAATTTGTTAATATGTAACCAGCAACTGCTGAGGCCATTACGAACGGGAGGATGAGACAGGAAACTGCTGGTACCTCCCTTGAGTCAGTATTGCAAACAGCTGCTTTAAAGCAAAACAAACAAAAATTAGATTGGAGAAAACCATCCAACAGCACAGCTAATAAAATACCATATTGAATTCAAGTGGAAGTAAAGTGAATTCACCTGAGGAATAAAGGCTATCCTAGAAAATCCTGTGTAGTACAGCTCCCTAACTCAAAGCGTATACAGTATATGCCATCAAAGTCTTTCTAACAAGCAGAGCCTATTCTTTCGCCAGAGGGAGAAAAGGAAAAGGCTAGAGAGGCTTCATCAAAGCATCACTAGCACAGAGATGACTCATTCAGTGCATGCCAGGATTGCTTATGCCTATGTGCCAGGGAGACCTTCAAAGCCCGAGGGACCTTCCCTGGGTGTCCCCTGTCATTCAGGCAGTCATCACCTGTAAACGAGCACATGGTGGGAGAGAAAGGGAGATAAAGCAAAGGCGGGGGGGGGGGGGGGCAATAAAACCCCCCCACCACCAAGAAAAGCCTTGAAATTTAGAAGCCCAAACTGTGGATGTTATGAGTCTGATGTTTTGAAAACTCCAGACTAAGGCTGAACATGTGAATGCGGAGTTTCCCACAAGCAGTGTCTTTGTGAACACACAGCCCTCCTCTGAACAGGCACAAAAAGGCTTGGAACACTGGGCTAGCTAGTGGCCACCAGCCTTGGAGTCAGCCCTTATTCCACCACTCAGTGAAGTGTAATGAAGGATGAGCTTCAGTGCAGGAGCACAGTGAACCTGGAGCATCATCACCCCGGGAAGAGACCACAGCTCTCACAGCTGGGATGCAGTAACTCTCACTGTGACCACCAGCCATCACACTGGCTCTTTCAAAATGGCCTCAACATGGCAATTTTTCTTTCTAAGATGACCTTTCTCTGCTTGTTGTAGTGCCATCTATAAAAGATAGCTACAAAGAGCACCAAAGTGAATGGCAAGAAGACTTAAAAAGGATTTTCTTACCGTTTTATGTTTGAAAGCAGCAACAAGGCAACAAATATCTCCGTTGGCCCATATTTTTCTCTCTCTCTCGTTCTCATCACAGATCTGCGCTTCTTGTCCAACCTCTCTTGCTCTTGCCATGTTTCCCATCCTCGTCCAAGCAAGTCCCTACACAGGAAAGTGGAAATGCTCAGAATGGTTGCCAAACTGGCCCAGATATGCATGATAAACTCAGACCAGTGCATTCCCCAGTGTGATCCCGCCCTCCCCGCCATCTCCAAGCCCGTTGCAGCCTGGGGCTGCTCTCTTTAGCCCACGGAGAGGCTCTTCAGGTGCCCTCACTTTCCTTCATGAAAATTCACTATTCATGCACTGTGTTCCCTGTCCAATTACCTTTTGGCTGAGCTGCCGGCTTTATCCCCAAGCTCTACTTCATGCCATAAGCAGGGGGGACCCCTGAGCAACAGCCCTCAGGACTAGAGATGGGTTTCTGGTCTCCTGTCAGTTGGCAGTGCAGACATGGCTTTGGAGGCATTTTTAGGAATAATAACAGCAATAAAAAAAGATTTTTTCTGCAGCCTTCAAGCTTCATTTCTGCTCTGTGATTGTCCCTGAGTGCTCAGCAGAACTGTTTGGATGCCTGGACTACACAGCAAGAAAAAGAGGGCTTGGCTCACAATTTGTCTTGGATGAACATTTATCTTTATTGGTGATTTATCACCAGTCTGTATTTAATCACCAACAACATTTAGCCTAGCAATAGACACATCAGCTACATTATTAATGCTGTAAGGAATGCGTTTCCTCCATTAGCTCTTCTGTTTCTCTTGCAAAAACAATAAAAAAAAGTGTTTAAAACCAGCCTTTGGTCCTAATTTATCTCTATAACAACAGCTGCAAACTCGTTTATCCTGACAGCAAACGGGGGTGCAGCTGGGCTAGCTGGCCAGGAAGATCTGCCCTGGGCTGCTCCCAAGCTCTGCCAGCCGGAGAGGGGAGATGCACAAATAAAGCTTCTTCATGGTGACACCAAGTCAGCACTTAAGAAAGGCTACCCTGTTACTGCTGGGAATTTCTGTTGGCTAGATACAGGAGCCATGAGAGGTTCACACATTTTGTCAAGCCTTAGGTTATCCTACAGCAGAGAACGATCACACCTCAGTTCTCTACTCTGTGGTAGCTTCTACAGATATTTGTCATCAACCACCCTCCATCCCAACCCCCACCCCACCACTTTTTGCCAGAATGTTCAGGGACCTCTATGGTTTAGCAGTACTGAAAAACTCAACGTTAGACTGCAGTTGGCTATTTATAACCCCACTCTTCTAAAGTGGGATGGGCAGGGAAGGCACTGAAAGGGGTCACTGCTTGTGCCTGGGAGGAGAGGAGCTGGGCATCCCACCTAGGGCTTGCGCAACTCCTCCTGGTGACACCCGGATCCCTGCTGCCCTGTCCTGGCTGTCCTGCCCATCCCTGGGCTGAAGGGCAGAGCCCATGTCCCCATCAGTCCTGACCACACCACTGCTACTCTCTGGAAGGCACCATCCCCAGCTCTGGGAACACTGCCTTTTTTTTTTTTGTTTCAGGGGAGAGTGGGGAGAAGGTAAGAGAAGCAGCTTGTCAGGAATGTGTATAGCACTTACACATTTGTGTAGCGAGCACCTACTGAATTTTTGACCCCTCTGATGAGGTGCAGGATAAAGCAGCGTGGTGAAGGGCAGTAAGGTATTCCTTCTGCAGGGGCGAGCACAGTGCTCTGCTATCAGAAAAAAAAATAAAAACAAATATTCAACATTTGTGCAGGATGACCCAAATTTCTTTTTTTAAATATGCACAAAGCTTTAATCTTTTTCTTTCCCCTGACATATCATTTAAATTCAGAGCAATAGCCTGACATAAACTTAGACGACTTCATTCAAGGTATTTATAAAAAATATTTCATACATTAAGGATGGCTGTCACTACAAAGAGTAACTCCGACATCACAGTAGAATTTATTATGATACCATTGAAATTTATATATTATTTCACAATAATGTTTTTTCCATGCCAGGTCAGAAGACATTAAAGGAAAAAAAAAAGTAATATCAAACAGGAGTACAAACAACTTCACACTAAGCACCTAAGCCTTCATCTTGTAGGCTACTGACAAAGTATAATCTAGTTGTTCTTCATATCCATGATTAACATTTCTGTTTTCAGCCACTATTTGAACTGCCTTGGACGCAGGGAGGGGGTTTGTGGATGCCCACCTCCAGAGTTGAGTATGGAGAGGCAGCCACCCTGATCCTGGCTTCCCTTCCAGACCTGGCAAACCTTATCCCATGGACCAAACTCACAGCTCCCCCCCGAGTGCATCTAGTCACTAGTTCACAAACTCACCCGGTGAACCAGAATAACGCTGGAGTCAAACCCACTTTAACTCCAAAGAAGCAAGAACCCAAGTTTTCCAAGTCCCAGGCAAGTGTCTTGGCATGTGTTTATAGGTTGTTACAAGGGAGAAGAAAACTGAGTAACATGCATAAAGCCAAGCAAACTCTTGTCTCCTTGCTACAGAGCTACTCTGAAGACAGTTTAAGATTAATAGAGGTGCCCATTGTGAAGTCTTTAATCAGGCAACTGATTGGATCTAACTCTGTGCCTAGGACAAGGTTAGCAGAAGGCATTTGAGAAATCACAGCTTCAGATTAAGGTGGTTCATGGGCACTCTCTCTGTCTGTGACTAGTGGAGAGAATTATGCCCCTTACGTGAGGCTCTCCATCACTCTTAGTAGCTTCTAGGAGCTCTTAAATTTCTCCATAGACTACACACATTACCTGGGCAACATGCACATTTTTTTAAATCAGTGGAGAGAGGAGCTTTGAACTGGTAAATGTATCTTCACAGGTCTAAATCCAGTCCCTCTGAGCTGCCACACCCATGGTCAAAAAAGCCATCTAAACCCCATTAATTTTAAATCTACTTGCCTCCATGTAATTGAAATGCAAATCTCAGCAAAGCATCTTGGCTAAACTAATGAGTTTCTATTTCAATCACACAACAATGCCATTCTCACGGAACAATTTGTTTGACACAAAGCACACAGGCTCTGGAGGCCTCAAAATCTACCAGCACTTAAGCTTATGAATGATAAAATTGCCACATCAAAACATGAGAAATTAATTGCTACTAACAGCAGGACTTGTCTGATGTACTCAAATTGTGCATCTTTCAGAATAACATGAATTGCTCATTTAATGGACTTTTACATGGAGCACAACTGTAGTAACACCTTCAAGACCTCAAACATTTGAAGACCCTCAGAAAAACCTACCAGGGCTGAAGCAATGTCTCACCAGAGACTTGGTGAGATGCAGTAATTTTAAATGGACTTTCCAGTCTAAACCGAACCTGAAACAGCAAATTACTTTGTCTTTTAAACTAGTGACCCCAAAAAATTGAAGCATAAGAATCACTAAATATCAGCATTTCAAAGAGTTCACTGCAAATAAGAATAAAAAAGTCTGGCATATGTAATACATTTACAAATGTAATATATTATGTATAAATATGTAATGTAAATACATGTATATGTACACTCACATAGTGGTAATTGTACACACAGAACAATTAAATTTAATTAAAAAAAATAAACCACCAACTTGTGACAAAAAATGTAAGGATGCTTAAGTTCCTGTACAAAAGCCATAGCTCATTTGGATGTTGGATTGTTCTGTATTATCTATACAGTTACATATAATAGTCTTTTTCTTTTTTTTTTAAGGTCATAATCTAAAACACTATCGGGAAATAATTTGCAAGTTTGTGACATTTGCAAATTTTTGCCCAGGGAAGTCATGGGTGCCCCATCCCTGGAGGGGTTCAAGGCCAGGCTGCATGGGGCTTTGAGCAACCTGCTCTAGTGGGAAGTGTCCCTGCCCATGGCAGGGGGGTTGGAACTAGATGATCTCTAAGGTCCCTTCCAACTCAAACCATTCTATGACTCTATGATTCTATGCCACAGTAATAGAGACATGGGTGAAGAGGCACAATCCATGCTGATATTTAGAGCATTGCCTGGTGCCCATGAAAAGAACTTTGAAACTGAGGATGGAACGAGAAGAAAACAAAGAAGAAGAAAAAGGCAAGAAAACAACTGTTAAGATGATGTAGAAATCTTCAATTGAAAAAAGAAGTGTATCTTTTAACAGTAGGCTATCAATTTTCAATAAGACATTAAAGCTTTAGAAAGCACTGCAAATTTGTGTCTTAGAAGTGGGTTGTCTACTTGGCCTAAATCTGCATGGCCACTTCTTGTGAAGGCAGAGAAGGAGCAAACAGGTAACAGCGGTCCCGACCTTCAGGAAACGACCTGCTGCAGCCACAGAGAGCTGTGGGGGGAACTGTTACAGAACTACACAAATACTGAACGGGACCGATGGAAAAGCTGCCCAGCTAACAGCACCCGAGTTCAAAGAGAAACAAGACAGCTGTCAGTCTCTGACTAACAAGGTGCTCACCTCCCACAGCAGAAGTATGGTGTGCTCTTCAAGTTCCACTTCAAAACTTCTGGGACTTCGCTGACATCTGAAAGGCAGGAAATAGATCAAGGCAAATTCACCTGTGGCGTAAGCCTATTTATTTCACTCGATTTAGATTAGATTTGAAATTGGTTCCTACTGGGATTTTAAATGATGATTAAATTTGAAATGTCACTATCAGCCTTCAGGAAAGCAAGAGCTCCAGCAGGCGCGTACGGCCCGTGGAAGGAAGTGGTGCTGAGCCACCTGGAGAACAGCCATCCATCTTCCTGAAAGAAAATCATTAAATTCTTCAACCAGAAGCTTATCAAGTTACGGGACTTTTAACAGAGCAGCTTTCTAGATATCGTACTTTGTCTCCCTGAGAGTAGCAGAAGTTGCCAAATTTCATTACAGCCGGGATAAGATGGTTGGGCCTTGTGTCCAATGAGCTGTAGCAGCTGTATGATACCTGTAACAACCACTGCTCGAAGGAGCACAGTAATTTCTCTCTTCAGTGCTGTGCTGGCTGACAAATTCATGACACGGCTCCAGATGTTGGCAGACAGCTGTTCAGCAATATTCAGGGTGGTATAAAATGTGCAGAGGCTCTCATGGCTTGAACATCTTCTGCCCTCATGTCAGCCTTTGGCCAGTCTCAGCCAGGTGGCTCTTGTCGCCTCAGTGGTGCTCATCAGTGGCAGAGGTGGGAAGGAAAGACAGCGTTGACCTTATTTAGACAGTTGTTCAGCACAACCTGGACTGGAGCAACCTTCTTTGCATTGTCAATGAGTCATTATTGGGGTGAGGAAAATACTGAGGCCTAATGGCTGTCACTCTTTACCCCCAACCTTGCCTGCAAACACGTTCTGCTTTAATGGCAAACGGAAACAATGATAAAACTTTAAAAATCTGGTAAAACCCCTAGCTTAACAGCCCTGTCAAACCACTGCCCACCCTAGCCTTTTCTGGCAGGCAAATTGTAAGCTGGGTTTCAGCAACTCTTTTTCCAAAAAATCAAAACTCGTTGCCTCTCTTGTGTCAGCAGATGGTTATGTTTCCCTTCCACTGAAGACCAGAGGCTGTGGGAACACATTTCTCCCGGGTGACAGCATTTTGGACTGGCAGTAGGCTCTGTACCCCACCTGTAGTGGTGCCCGCTCTCAGCTGTGGTGCAAATTAGGTGAGCGCTTAACAGTGACCCACCTTGCCCTGTCCATGGAGCTGAACGGTGCATGGCAGAGCTGCTTCATGCTTCATGGGATTCAGATCAAAGCCGACTCACAACTTGCTTGTGAGCAGGAGCAGAGATGTTTTTCTATCCTGAATGATATTTTAACCTTGCTGAATGCTGATCAACGGCAGCTTGGGTGCTTCCTCCTCCGGGTGCTGTGTTGCCAGTAAGGAAATGTTTTGGAGGCACAACTGGCCCCCAAAACCCTCCATTGCAAGTTGTCTGGGGCGTCTGGGAAAGAACATGCAACAGGGCAGGTGGGAACACTGGAGGGATGGCAGTAGAAGGGGAAACACTGCTCCAACAGCACTTGAGTGAATGAGTTTTCAAAACATATTTAGGGACTGACAAATGGATCGCTATTTGGACTAGAGTTTTTCAAAAAGCGCTTCAAAGTTGGTCCAGTTTCTCCTCTTATAAAAATGAGAGCTTTCCCATGAACTGTGATAGGAGAGAAGTTTGAGGTCAGTGCTTAGTTCCTCTTGAAGCAGTCCAGCACCAATGTGTAATACACTGGAGTGGTATTACTGCACTCTCAGAGTTACCTCTGCGTAAAAAACAGAGATAAATTTATATCTGAAGACATATGCAACTTTCCAGGGCAGCAAGGAGATCAGTGGAAGAGTTAAAATCTAAGGCAATACAATTCTCTCTTATTTTGCTTAATTTAAAGGATTAGAATCCAAAGATGATATCTTGTTAAAAAAATAATATAGAAGGGGTAACTGCAAGAGTTAAATCTTTAGAGGGTCATTGATACAATTTAGATTTGCCTCTTTGGGAGCACAGAGCAAATAAAAAAAAATCCCAAAATAATAGAATAAAGTCAGGAACATTGAAAGGAAATCAGCACAGCTATGTGCCAAGGTACGAGCCATTACTAAAAGCAAGAAAATGTCCCTACAAACAAACAAACGAAAAACCACGGTGTCCTTCTAATGAGGATTCTGAACTCTAGCAGTGCAGATGCCGAAACTGGGCAAGGAACGATTTGTAAAGTGTATTTAAAAAAGCCTTCAAAACTTTTTTTAACTCATTAAGGTTAGTGTCTAAAGGACATAGAGATGACCGAGATACTACAGAACGTCCCAGAGAAAATCAACCATGGTCAAACATCCAAGTGAATATATTCATGTCTGCAATTACCATTAAGTAGCTTGAAGAAGTTCCGGTGCTAGACCTGCTTCCTCTTGTCCACTCTCTTTTTTTTTTTTAGTATAAGACACAGAGGATCTCTCTCCAGATGCAAACTTTGGCAGAAGGGCTATGGAACAATGAAGAAAGTTAAGGGGAGATGATCAAGCGGTAAATGAGCAAGAACAAGCTGTAGCGATTGGCCAGGACCTAACTGTATTCACTCCGGGGTTCTCAAGAAACCCTGAGATAAAATAGTTGAACCACTGCCAGTGGTGTGCACCCTCTCACCTGCTGCCAGAGGGAAGGGGAAGGTGGAAATGTGATGACAATATTTGTAAGAGGTGCCAGGGAGGTCGGGCCACCACAGATCAGGGATTCCCAACTGACAGAAAAAGTGTTCAGTACTATCAAGAATAGCAACATTGAGCACCTGGGTCACTGCAGTGTTTTGGAGAAGACTCAGCCTGGATTTTGTAAGGGAAATTATGCTCATCTATTATCACTCTTTCATGAGAAAAACAGCCCAGACTTCTTTGTTGTCGTTCTTGGAAGAGAAGGGGGAAAAGAAGGAGGAAAAGAAGGATGAGGATGAAGGAGAAGTCATTTGGAACAAGATGCAAACCCAAACATACAGCTGGGAGCCTGGGTACATCTATACCCTGAGTGCTGTAGGAAGTTCTCTCAAAGATGGTGAAGGAAAAATGGACAAGTTTCTTTGAAAGACAATCAGATGTATGGAGCAGCTTTCAAGTGGGGAATAACTGAAATCACTAAGACTCTTCAGTTTAGCAAAAAAAAAAAAAATACCCCCAAACCCCACAAAACTGCATTATCTATAAAACTGCAAGTGTTTTAGAAGAAGCAAATAGGGATATTTCCCTTCCTTTCCAATACAAGTAAATGGGGCATCAAGGGACACTAGCAAGTGTCAAGTTCAAAGTGAAGAGCCTGGTCCCCACAGAACTTGGAGAGAAGATGATGAACTCCTTGTTGAATGGCATTATAGATGCTAAAAAGATTCCTTGGGCTCAAAACAACACCTGGAAAATTTGATTGAAGAGAAATCCGTCACAACCCATTATATACAAGTCACCACCTCAGGCTCAAAGTTCCCCCATGTCATTTCTGCCTGTGGCTAAAAATGTGTTCTGGGAGTTATTGCTCCTGGCTTACCTTGACCTTATCGTTTCCTCTAGGCATCAGCTGCTGAAGGCAGGAAACTTGGCTATGGGTATCTTTGTTCTGGCCCAGAAAAGCCTTTCTTTTTCTCCAATTACCCTGGCCAACAGGAAACACAGTACAGGCCTGTTTGAAGAGGAAAAATAGAGAAATGTACAAGTGCAATTCAAGAAATCTTTTATCCAAATGCACGACAATAGTTGTCATTGCATCTGTGTATAAAACACCATGTAAGCAGTTTGCTTGCATTCTTAATCAGACCCATTTTCTTCTTTCACTTTGGTGTCTCAAACCTGTTACTAAAATTCAGATGGGAGGCTAACCACTGGAACCAGGTACAGGTGCACTTTTTACCAAAATGGATCGATAACAAGCACCAGGAAGGCTAGAAGATGAGTTATATTAATTATTCCTTCCAGTGGCAACCATATCCAGAAGATGTCACCAAAACACAAGTAGTGCTCAGAGTTCCTAGAACAAGGAACATAAATGTAAGGACTTCAGATTTTTATAATAATGACAAAGAAATAAAAAAAAGATATTGAAAGAACACCTCAAAATAAAAATTATTGTTTTTTGGGAAGAAGATAAAACCCTCATATTGTTACAGCAAGGAGGGTGGTTTATAGATGATATGACGTAAAAACAGCAAGTCATGCTGACAAAATATCATGACATTGTTTTGAGCGGAGACCATATTCTTGTCAAAATTCTTCCCTTAAATTAACAAAGCACAGGGATAGCAACCAGAAACCTGACGGCTTTATTTTTTCCATTCTCACTGAGTCCCTTTGCTATTTGTCTTCTCTGCTTCCTCCCTATCAATACCCTATTGCTGTCGGGGACTTGCATGTTAACAACCTGCTTCTATCTCAGCTTGTGTCTTTGTCCTGTTGGGAAGTATATCTGCACACATCCTGAATCAATAACTAATTCCTGCACTATAAAGATCAGCTTCATGCTTCAGAAGATCATGCTCACCAAGTCTTTTCCTTTTGTACTTGCACTGTGAATTTTAAAGCAGTGAAGATCATCTTTGACTGCAAACAAATATTGAGCAAAGAAGAAAAGCAAAAGCATCAAGTACAGCAACTAAAAACATTAGCACACACAAATTCAGAGCTATTCCTGTGGCACCTGCTGTGTGATGGCTGAACCCAAGCCACAAAGAAAACTAGGAGGTTGGTTAAGGTCAAATCAGCACCTGGAGCAAAGTCTCTTGGTGTTTCTGAGAGTTTGGTCTAGTGTGGCAGAAACATTGCCACTGCTGCAATCTCAAGCAGATCAGCAATCAGCAGCTGCGAGTGGATATCTTTTCACTTCTTTGTGACAGCTGAGTGCAGGTACAAGCCAGCATGGCTTGCGTTGACTAGCACCGTGGCTCAGAAGAGATGCTACTGCAGGAACAAGTTCAACATACAGCACACAGACCAGGACAACAGCCAGCAGGAATTGTCCCGAGGCTTGAGCTTTGGGTTTAAGGGTTTGCTTGACCCTCTAAGACACCAGGAGATAAGCCCTACTCCACTACCTTTATCCTTCTCTAAGAAAAAACCAAAACAAGTCTTCCTGGCACTGGTAGAATACACAGATGCTTTGGGACTGGCAACCTGTTAAGGTCTATCAGCATCCAAGTGTCGCTTTTCACAGACCTCGCTGATGAAGATCCTCAAGGAGCAGTAACAGTATGAAACACAGAGCCTTTAAACTCAAAAACTTTTAAACTCAAACTGCCCTTTATCCAGATCTTGTTTGTACACATGAATGCCAAAACAATTTACTCCACTTTGAGCATGAAGTTAAAAATAACATTTGCTCCAGTGGTTTTTGCACTTGGTGGAAAAGTTTTCTAAGAGGTGGTTATAATGTCAATTAGGTTTAGCCTAATCTCTAGGTTCCTTTCTCATTTTGTATAAATTGAAATAACGGAATGGGGCCAGATCTACAGTAAAAGAAAAAAAAGTTTCTGTTACCTTGAAATTTGAAAGTATTTCACCATGAAGTTCCAGTATCCTGAAGCTAGCTGTAGTCTAGGCAGATTATGCTATATGCTTCTAAAACATACATATATACATACACACAGTTAGGAATGGTCCATTTCCATAATTAGATTTTCATTCTACCCAGTGCAATCACAGAATGGTTCAGGTTGGAAGAGACCTTAAAGATCATCTTGTTCCAACCTCCTGCCACCTCTCACTAGACCAAATTATTCAGAGCCCCATCCAACCTGGCCTTGAACACTTCCAGGGATGGGGCATTCACAACATTTCTGGGCAACCTGCTCCAGTGCCTCACCACCCTTGCAGTAAAGAATTTCTCCCTAATGTCTAATCTAAATCTCCCCTCTTTTAGTTTAAAAGCATTACCCCTCATCCGATCCTACACTCCCTGATAAAGAGTCCCTCCCCATCTTTCCTGTAGGCCCCCTTTAGATATTGGAAGGCTGCTACAAGGTCTCTCTGGAGCCTTATCTCTCCGTGTGTCTTCATAGGATAAGCAAGTCTTCTGTAAAAATTAATATTACTTTAAAGTCTGGACATCTAGCACCTACTAAACAAAAAAAGGGTTTTTTTTTCGATTTCTAAAAATTCATAAAAACCAATTTATCCAGTAATGAGGTGAAATAAGAACTCCTTATAAAGCAGAATTTATTTTGGTTTCAAAAAATGAATAGCATGCTTCTTGGCTGAAGAAGTTCAAATTGCAGAGTCCTTAAAAAAAAAAAAAATCAATGCACAGAACCTAGCTTTGTTGCTTGTGTCTGAACAATCAAAGCACTGTTTTGTTTCACATAAAGAGAAGCAGTTTCCTTAGCACACTCTGAATGTTAAAAACCACAGAAACAGAAAAAATTATTTACTTGCACATGCATGCTTAAAGTAGTAGTAAAAATGCTATCCTACTTTGCTAGCATGATGGACCCCAAGTCATGACTAACAGATGAAATCAGGATCTTAGACATCACATAGTCCCAAGCTCCCCCACAGGGAAGAAACTCAACAAGGATGGAGGTCAGGAAGTTAAAAGCAATCTCTGTGGAAGTCAACTGTGTTATGAATTAAATTGTCCAGTGCTTATGAGGACTTGCCTGGTTCAGAGAGTGCTTTTCAGAAAGCTCTTCTGATTTGCCTCAACCCACGACAGGGGTTCACTCTCTATTTTTCTGCATGAGAATAAACAGAGGTGGAAGGAGTGGGGCAGTTGGTTGTTTTGGTGTAAGCTGGAACAGCTAAGGTCAAGTTACTGACAAAGATTCTTCTCTTTGTCACACATTAAGAAGACCATATAGCTTTATGTAAGGGTAGACTTTACATCAATATCTAATGCTTGATTAGACATAATTTGGGAGAGCAAGCATCCAGCCTTACTGGGTTGAACAAGATCAGAATTTCAGGCTCTGGGAAGCTCTGTTTGCAGGTCTACCAGGCAATAAATCATTGGAAATTCACAGGCATTTAGACAAAATGACAGAAATCCTCCTCCATTTCACAAAAAAAAATATTCTTGCTCTCTTTGTCATAGTCTAAAAGAGGGTGGTTGATAATAAACACTCCCAATTCTCATTAATTTGCTACTGTTTGTGCAAAACATTCCTGGTTTCACACAGACTTGGACAGACAGACAGACAGACTTGGACAACAGACTAGGAAGTAAGGTGTTGGCACCAATCAGAACCATCACAGTTAACTGGGTAACTGATGAGATCTTTGCAATTCTAAAAGTCAATAGGCTTTCTATGTATACTTCCATGAGCAAAGATACTTACAGAGAAATGGAAATAAGTCAAGAGATGCTGAAACTCACTTTTTTCTCTTTAGTAAGTTTGCAAGTAAACCCAGATCTTATTCTGCGCAGACATCACAGTTGGGTTTACTGGTAGATTCCAAGAAGAACATTTATCATCCTGACACACATTTTTTGGGGAAAAAATGCTTCCAAATGCAAATCAGTAACTTGAACTACTGTCAACTACATGCAATTGAAAAGTCACATTTCACTTCACATGCTGATCATGTAGTCTTCTATATTTTCAACTACTATTCACAGGTTGTCATATACATTGCAATTAAAAAGAAGACATAGTTATGAGAAAATTACTGGTTCTTTACATCTCCTTTTATCTTCTATTCTGTGCTGTTGTCTATATTGGTAGAGAAAATGACATTACATATTGCTCTTCTATCAAATTCCATTATGCAGTACTTGCTGGTCCAGATTTCTTGTGTTCTAAGGAGCTATAGTCATGGAATTTCTGTAGCTGATGTACCCGCAGTATTATTTAAAAATGCGATGGAAATGTAATTATACAAGAGTACCTTCAATTTCATTCAGAGAAAGACTGGGGTTACATTAAGGCTGACCTCTCAGTATTTCACTGCAGGGAACAAAACAGAAACGTTAGCTTAGAAGCTACACTCTCTTGGTGATGGTGATCCATTGCCAAATGTGGAACTGATGCTAGGGACAGAGATTTGAGCTGACACTAAGTCTTAAGGTCTTTGAAATTAATTTCGCATCAAGTAAAACCGCCTAGCAGACACAGTAAAGGCTGTGGCATCTTTCTCTGTCAGTCTGGTTTCACAAAGTTCATTTTTCAAACATACCATCTTTATCTAAGTTGCTCACCTGGGACTGTTGAAGGACGCAGAGGCAGTTCCTACCCAAAATACAGCGGATACGAGGCAGGGTGAGCTTCCTTTCCTGGTCCTGGCTGTGCTGAGGCACTATATTAGCAATTAGAAATAGCAGATGTGAGAGTAATATGAAAAGAATTTGTATTTCTCTAACTAAGAACATTGGCCACGTCTGTGACGAGATGGCCCTGACAATGTCCACCCCAGCAGCAGTACTTCCAAATCCAACCTTTGACCTTAAATCAGGAGTTCCTCAGGGCAGGTAGGTATCTTGTCTTGAAGTTCAGAGAAGAAAAAGAATTCTGATCAGCACTGTAACTAATTAGAGCCTCTTATCAAGAAAGATAGAAGAGAAGGATAAGTGAATTTCTGTGACCATTCAGATACTTAAGGACTTGCTAATTAAGACGCAGGATGACTCGTAGGCTTAACCTGAAGTATATAGTTAAGCATATGACTGCATGAAAGCCTGTATCCTCAGCCACTCTGGGCCACTTGGACCATCGTGATATTTGCAACAGTTTGTGGTACAGAATCCTGTGTACTAAAGTAATCTGAACCCGTAATTTCTTTTACAAGCAAGTCAATGAAGAAATTTGATAATGTAGGAATATAGCCTGTACGCATAGCTGTCTCAACTTACATATTTGTCTTGGTTTTGTCTTTTTTTTTTTTAAACCCAACAAAGTAGAAATATGTAGGATCATTCCTTTTTATTTGGCAAATGACAGCATTGTTTCATATAAAATAAATAAATTAAAAAATCATGTTGATCAGCCACCCGCACACTTTCTTAAAGTTCTCATAAATTGGATCAACATTTAGAAAACACATCAAGTACTGGCATTTAAGTAATATTATAAAACAAGTCAAGGTGCGCTGGCGAATATGTATCCTTCCTTTTTATGTTAGCTCCCCTATGCACACGGGATGTAACGAGATGCTGCTCAACGATACAAGAGCATGATCTTCATGGGAGTTTCACAATTAGCAATCACCTCTTCCTTTACCTGTGTGAGCAATGCAGTTAAGCTCCCGCTCTCCCCAACACCAGCTACTCACAGAGCTGCTCCTCATCTTGCCTCTGGTGACACGTTTTTCCCCTGAGCCCAGCATCTGCACCCCCCCACCGCAAGATGTGAGCCACGAGCTCCTGTGCACGGTCAACTTCTTGGTCCTCCCATGCCTCAATTTAAACTGAATTGGACCCTTACCTGCCCTGGGAACAGCTACAGCTATTGCTGCACCATATTCCCCCCTCTTCGTCCAAAGTTCATTGCTTTGTCAGTGGTATTTATCCCCTGCTGCCAAGGAAAGACAGATTAAATAAGATAAAACTATTGTAAGATTTGCTCAACTCCAAAATGCACAGTTGTCATTTTATCCTTTTTCATATACAATGCAGCTGCGTGAAAACAAGCTTGGGTTTTTTTTTCTCCTCAGTATTTCAGGGAAAAGTCACTGAGAACAGACAGTGGTGGTCTCTCATTCTGCTGCTTTGCTCTGGCTATTACTTAAGGTTTGTGTAACTCTTACATTCTTCTACAATTATATTTAATGTAACCATATTTTGAAGCACACACACAAACTCAAGTTTTAGGATTTATTATAAAGAGGCTAGACGATGCATTATTACCCTTTATAGAACACCAAGTCTTCAATATTTACCCACTTTATTGCCAGCTCTTCATAGAATCATAGAATTGTCTAGGTTGGAAGAGACCTTAAAGATCATCTAGTTCAACCATCAACCTAACCCTGACAAAAATCACTAAACCATATTCCTAAGGAATACGTCAAACCTTCTTTTGAACACCTCCAGGGATGGTGCATCAACCACTTCCCTGGGCAGCCTATTCCAGTGCCTGACAACCGTTTCAGTGAAGAAATGTTTCCTAATAACCAACCTAAACCTCCTCTGGCAAAACTTGAGGCCATTGCCCCTTGTCCTATCTCCTGTGACTTGGGAGAGAAGACTGACCCCTACCTCTCTACATCCCCCCTTCAGGTAATTATAAAGCATGATAAGGTCCTTAGCACCAGTCTGATCTCCATTTGTTGGGGTGTTTGGGGGTGGATTTTTCTTGACTTTTCAGTAGAGCTGAAAGTTATTATTGTGGGCTTGTTACTCTTCCAGCTGGACTGCTCCAAACCAGCGTGGTCAACCCTCACGAGATGCATTGCCCAGGAACGTGAGCTGGCTCCCTGCTTCTGAAGCGCCGCAGGGAGAGTGCTGTTATCCCAGGAGACCACCCCGTGGCTGCCTCAAAACATTTTTGCAAATGGAAATCCTAACACATAAACCAGCATGAGCACGTGCAAGAAATATGTCAATCAAGTCGAGCCTTCAGCTACCTCACATTTCGAAGCCGGGATGCACACGTTATAACAACAGACCTACTGCAACCATTTGGGTTGATGGCTTTCTACTGACATCCTTGCAGTCTCCTCTGGAGCACGTTGGCTCCTAAAGGAGGGAAACCAGCAGGCTTTTGAGTGTGGTGAATGTTGCTTTCTAGGGAGGCAGAAGCTGAAGAAGTTTATAGTATTCTCTTTTAACTTACATACTGCTCCTGGTGGTATCAGAGATGTTGGTGAGCAATCGTCACAAGTCATAATTCTGATTTCTTTGATCTGTATCATCTGCTTGCGTAGTGATGTCATGGGCATAATGCACCATGCTATGGTGCATGGGCTATGAGAGACAGGCAACACATCCTCTGCAAATGAGCAGCTGTGGCTTGCAACCTTTCCTTTTTTTTAAAAAAAAAATTATTTCAGGGAATGCTGGGGTAAAGGAACCAGCACGGGGCAAGGTCTTTGTAGCATCTCAGGCCACCAGAATGGGAGGGACAGCATGCCCTTGGCTGGCTGAGGCAGGAAGAAGATGAACCTGCCCAGCGCTGCGGCTGGGAGGAGAGCGCCTGGCACTGAGAGGCTTCCCGGAGTGCAGAACAGGCCCCTGGCTCCGCACTCCCCAAGGACAGCTCTGGGTGAGGCTGTTCTTCCTCCCTGACACCCGAAAAGGCACACAAAGGCTTACACGTCTTACAAACCACATCTCCTGAAAGTTACTGAATGGCCGTGGCCACGGCGCGTTCTCTCTTTTAATAGAAGTGATGATGCTGGCAGCAGGGTGCTGGATCCTATCATCTGCCCTCAAGGCAACATCTACCCACTCATTAAGTGGTCCAACAGATTTGCTCTGCTTGGGCTTAGCAGGGACCATGCAATTCATTCACTCAGAAGTGGAATTTAAAGCGGAGTTTAAAACTGCAGCCCCAGAAAATTGATCTTAAAAAACCGGTCGACTCTGTGAAGAGCTCATAAACCCAAAATTAAAGCTTTAAAGTAAATGCAAAAGCCGTCATCTACTGCACTATGTCTCTCAGTTATACCAATTTAAAATTTTCACACTGAGATAATCAGAGTAGCCCAACTCTGTCAGTAATATCACCTACACTAACACCCTGCAAGCGCAGCAACAAACCCTCTCAGGCAGGAGGCCAGGTGCCAGCACCAGCTACTGAACTTGAAATCAATTTTTTCTCTCAAGTGTAACTTTATTCTTGTACTCTATGAATATATCACTGTGTACAGGGACAGCTGTACACACACCTTACAGAGATAAGATGAAACCACTGACTTAATAAATTCATTTTTCATAGATGTACAGTGCTTCTGTACAGCTCTGTACCACGGAGCAGGACTGAAACAAAGCAATGCAAAGCAGGAAGAAAATAAAGACAAGGGGATCTTTAAGATCTGTTACAGTTTCTTGCTCCACTTCTTTCCTGTGAGCTTTGTTGTCTCAATGAGGGATTGCTTTGAGGGTTTTCACCAGATTTTGTCTCAAGGGGGTTGACTACAGGCCTTATTTCCCATTCTCCTGTAACTCGTGCAAGTAAGCTGGCTTTTGCATCCACAGTTCTCCCATGTCACAATGTTTAGGTTTACGTGGTCTATAAAGTGCCCCAAGATAAACTGGACTTGGAATATCCTTTGCAGATCCCCCAAAAAGGAAAAAATACAGGTGAACTACCTTATTCTCTGAGTTAAGAGATGTAATTTATTAGTCCCAATAACGAATTATGGCATATAAATTCAGTCACCAAATATTTACTTGAAATCGGAGGGGAAGAGAACAAGGAAGAAAAAAACATTTTCAGAATAAAGAGAGCTGACTGCAGAAGCCAGCAGTTAATGCTCTGCTGGCAGCAGGCTGAGGTATCCGCATTTATTCTAAAAACTAGGAAAATATTGAATAAGCAAGTTCTAACGTACCACTGAAGTAGTAGAAAATACCCTCTTACAACCTGCTGTTTGTAGTGATACGACTACCTATTTCTTTCACCCATGTTCGACCGCTTGAGCCTGATCTGAAATTCTTTAATGTCCCTGTCTCACCACAAGAGTTAGTTAATGGCTCCCTCTAACTCCGGGGTCACACATCTCAGCACAGCTCGCGACCAGGCTTTCGGCAGAGGCAGCCCTCACAGGAGGCAGATCTGCCCACCGCTGTGACCATCTGATGATTTCCAAACAAGCGGAGGCGCTCAGGCAGGAGCGCTGTGGTCGTCTCGCTCTAATGGCTCCGTTATCTGGCACGGTGCCTGGCCTCTTTTGATGCCTCGTTATCTTGTAAAAGCAGAACAGCTGCACACGTGGTACAGTTTTTCCAATGAAGAAGTCACAAGACTCTCGGAGATACAACTGGTGAAAGGCTGTTGAAATCCTCTTAGAATTATAATGACAACTTATCAATGCTTGGAACAAAACCATCCTTCTACTGATTAATTCACAGGCTCTGGGAAGAGTATTTGCTTGTGAAATCTCTTCTGCCTTCTTTTTTTTTAAACTTATTCCTCCTTATTTTTTAATGTAGATCTGTGAAAAGGGAACGTTAAGAACTGCACAGCCGCGGACTCTTCTGAGTTTAGCTCTGTTATCAGATAGATAGCTTTCTCAGGAGACTAATAGATAAAAGCAAAACATGGCTTTTCTCACCAAATAACAACTGTTTTGACATGCAGAGTCTGAGAGACAAACTGCCTGTGCATGTCTTCATTTACAGACCTGTGATCTTTATACTATGGCTCTGTTGCCCACTGGGTAGCCAACCCTAAACTGTGGCCATCAGCCCTCCCGTGACCAGGCAGAGAAGGAAGCTCCTTAGGACACTTCGGCTGAGTAGAGATGCCCTTGCACGGAAGCTGGGAATATGAAACAGCTTCAGATGAAACTGCATCTGGCTTTTATCAGCAGGCAATTGTGAGGGCCTGTATTTCAGCCAGTAGCCAGCAATTAAAGATCCCTTACTTGACTTAACCCCAGGCAAAAAATAAAGATCTGAACCTACGCTGCTTGTTAGCAGATATTCATCTGATGGACTACAGCCTCTAAAAATTATGCTCTAAGAAAACAGAGATGATAACCAGAGGAGACTCAATATTAGATAAATTTCCACATAGAGAAGAACTTTTCTATCTGACAGGCCTGTATCACACTCTCTGAGTGGACAAACAACCCCACATCTTTCCAAAATAAGTCGCAACACACTTTCAAATAGAGAAATGACTCAGAGGGTGCCACTGTCACCAAGTCTGGCTGTGAGTCCTTCAGAAGTCACAGTGACACCCTCTCTGGCTTTGAACACTGGATGACAAAAGCCAGAGTGCTCTTCACACTTCAGGCTGCAAAACAGCAGGTGGTTTGCATTTGTATTTAATCCAAGTGGTACAACGGCAAGGTTTATATAAGCTCACACAGCTGATAAGCACAGAATCCTCTATGGTAAACCAAAAAAGCCCCAGATGCCACCGCTCCCTGTCAAACCCCGTGATAGGGACTATATTCTGTGCAGAATAGCTTCTGGTCTAGAAAAGCCCTGTACCCTGAGACCTGGCCAGTGCCAAGGCTTGTTCTCTCTGCAAGCAAATCAGAGAGAAGAAAAGGACACAAGGACATGTTTCTGAGAAGGCAGATTAGAGGCTAAGAGCCCTAAACCAACATTTGCCTTGGCTGGAGGAGGAAATGTGCTGTAAACATAAGTCTCTGAGTTTTGTCTGTGGCACTCCTATTTGTGTCCTACACGGGGAAGTCCCTCAGGCCAATACTATATGACAATACAACATTAGGTTATCAGATGTTTATTGTTTTCAGCAGTGCTTTCTCTTCAGGTCCAGCTACAAGGCAGGGTGAGTGCTGGCTAGAGACCGTGGCATCTGGAGAGACTCTTGCCTCCTTGAGGAAAGGAGACCAGTATATCTTTGTCACCCTTTTGACGTTAAATACCTAAATGGAAACGGAAAACACTTTGCACTGGCTCCCCACGACAAGGATGTACGTTTCTCAGTGTTGAAACCTCTGCTTTACTTGCTATTCTGGTTACTTTTCAACTTTTACCTTATCTGAACTTGAAATCATCTACCATCCCCACAGACAGACAGTTTATGCAACATCTTTCACAATCTAGGCACTTGAAATACTGGCATCCTGATACACTAGGGTCATCCTCAGCTTTTTGTTTGTTTTGCCTTATTTTTTGGCCTTCCCCTTCCCAAATCTTTTCTATGCAGCCTTTAAAAAAGCTTTGATAGAATGGTACCACATTAGCAACAATTACAGAGTGTAAACAGGCTTAGTGAGCTCTGTCATGCTAAAGCTGTTTCCAAGAAACTGAGGCACATATTGATTAAGATCATAAATTGTGCATGCTCATTTGAACACTGGCTGCGAGAAGGCAAAGGAAGTACCTTATCTTTATGTACTAAAGATCAATTTTTTTTATGTGCATGAAAAATACTTTACCCCAAAAGACATCTTGCCAGTATGAGTAGGATAGTTAGGTTTTTACTCCCATTAGATGAGGCATTGGATTATTTCTAAAGAGACATCATCCTAAGAGTCCAGAACAAAGGGACTCAGATGTGTAGCTCCAGAAGCAGCTCTACACATTGAAAAGATGCTCTCCAGGATCTAAGTGATATTATGGGCTTTTTTTTTGTCAATAATGAAATTCAATAAAATGCAGGAATTTTCCAATTTGTTAAAACTCGGACAAGAGTGATGTGGCATTACTAATATGGGAAGGCGAATATTGTATTAAGGTATGAGGTACAGTAAACGTCATGCACATAATGTGAAAATCACAGCTCCGTGCTGACTTCTAATGAGGTTTTCCAATTGTGCCAAAAGAGGCTTCCCCAACAAGGGAATAAAAATCTGAGCTGTTTATCATTTACTAATGCATACTACAACAGTTAGAGACAGCTTCTTCAAGATCTAATGTTGTAAGATATATTTTGACAGCTGTAATCTTGGGATAAACAACACTGAACATGATGTGATTAGCAGCTATAATTTCCATTTGATGTGAATGCAATAACACTAACTCATATCTAAACCAGAAAATGAGTAATTATGGAATTTTCAGGCAGTCAGCCCTGGATAGAGTACCCATCTCCACTGCGGAAACAGTCTCATGCCCAGTTTTGCCCCAAGAAATACCACTTCCAATAAACCCAATTGGAAACACCTCATATCAATTTAACTGTAAATTATCAAGGGTGCTTTTTTTAAACAGAATAAGGAATAATTTTCCAAAGCCTCTGATTTTTTTTTTTTTAACTGTGTTAGCATAGGAAGAACTGATTTCTGAGTAACAAGTATGTTATTAATGCCAAACACCACTCTTGGAAATCAGAGACAACAAGCACCTGGTAGCTTATTGATAGTGTGGTCTAATCAAAGAGATTTTATCATCCCTTCTTTCTTTCAAATTGTATTCTCGACAGTTTTTCTTACATTACTTTAAAGACTCCAAGTAACATGGCTTCTTCATCATGTTTTAGGAAACCATTCTAATTTGATAGGTAATAATTACAAATTTACCTGCAGGCTAAATTTTTGTTAATTAGTTTAGTGCCATAGATTTCAGACTGTCTCCCTCCTTTGAGAGTTGAGCCTTTCAGATACTCAGGAAAGCTCTCTGTTATGGACAAATAGTGTTATTTTACCTATTTGTATAAAGTCTTTTTTTTTTTTTTCCCCAGACCCAGTCTTTCCACATCTGAGATATTCCTGACAGTCCCTCAAGATTTCTTACCCTTTCTGCAATTACTTAAATTTGCTGGAGCCAATTCTTTGGAAGTGAGAGATCAGAGCCTTTTCTTGGTGCAGATGTACATGTACTAGCCCTGGCTGAACTCTGCTTAACTATACAATGCAGAACACATCTGAGGAAGCTAAAATTCTCAGAGATGTTCTTTTTTTTTTATTTTTTTTTTTTTTAATCAAGGTAGATTCTTCTCAGAGAGGTTTTTCCACCCCACAGTTTTTCTCACAATTTGAAATCAAACAGCAAATTTTCAGTCTCTGAAAGACCTAGTTGCTATTGTGGAGTGAAATTAAATAAATTTCAAAACTGAAGGGTGTGTACTGGAAAAGACAAAAAGATTTCCACTGGTCTTATATGCTTCATTGTATACATAACAAAACATTGCAGGTAGCAATTCAGCCCTCAACTTAAGAGGTCCTGCGAGAGCATCAGCAAAAGACAGTTGTTCAGTTGTCCTGAATATGCACTGTAGAAAAGTGACACTAATGGCTACGACAAATTGTTATCTACGGGGACTGTCAAAAATTTAACTCAGGACCAGAACCTTACATAACCCTGCAATGTCCTCTGTGCACACAGGATAAATTAATCTTTATTAAATAAAGTCAAGCAGACAGCTCTAGTAACACCTCATTCTTATGTCATTGAGTTTTTTGGCAAACCGCAAGCATTGTTAATTAAAACAAAAAGAGCTACGTTATGTTCAGCTCTTTCTCTGCCTCGCAGAGGCATGTTGTGCTGTGTTTTGGAGTCTCCATTCCTCCTGACTGGGGACCTGTTGGAGCACAGTACATGGAAACCACGGCCAGAGGGGAGTGGTGCACCCTAGACCTTACCTCAGTGTGGACTAGATGTGTAGGCAAGGCATAGCTGCAATCAAAGCATTTCTGACTCCCAGGCCAGAGGTAGCCTCCTTCCACCTTCCATTGCTTCTTCTCTCCAATCATCTCCTCTTTTCTCATAACACATATTTTTATTCTCACTTCTCCCCTCCAGCTGCTTTCTCTGCCCCTTCATAAGCAGGTACGTGGCATTTGAAGTGCACGTTGTGCATGCATCCGGGGAGTGGGTTCCTGCATATCCTTCAAGGACTGAAGAGGAAGAGGGGAGATATATGTACACCCCCCCTCTTGAATAAAGAATATAGCCCTTGTCTTTTCCCATGAGAACCAAGGTAAAAGTCAGATGCTAGACGTTGCATTGCATATCAATGCAAGAGGCCATATTTTTAAGAGCTGCTGTTTATGCCTGAGGTTTTATTACATATTTAACATTTTAAATCAGTCAGAAAAAACACTTTTGTTGACTCATATATAAACATCAATTGTCAGAAAGGCTCTAGCTACTTATTTCACTAAGAAAATTTGACACCTAAGTATTTTGGTTTTCTATTGCATTTCTATTAAAATCAGCCACACCTATAGGGCACTAAGGCTCTCATTCATGAACTTCCTAAGGAATAAATCCCCTGTTTGAATAATTGCAAATGAAAAGTTAAATCCTGAAATTCAATTGCAGTCTGAGTTTTCACTGCAGGCCAAAACGTTCTAATAACCTAAAGATTAGAAAAACTGAAAATCTACAGAGCAATGTAATCTCCATGGAGAAAGGAAACTTCACATTCAGCACAATCATTTCTCTCTTACAATTAAGCACATCTTGTTGGAATTTGTAATCCCCCATTGTAACCTGATGTTAACTATTTTGACAGAATGAATAGTGTTTTCAAGCCCTATAATTTTGACAACAAAACAGAAATATACAACAACAACAACAACAACAAAAACCCAGATAAAAAGCCACCATTTGATCCCACAGTGAAGAATGCTCCCATCACAGCCACTGTGGGGTAATCAATTAGAAGTAAACACAGACAAACTCAGATTTAACCCTCACTTTTCTGCCTTTCACCCACAGGCAATTTGAAAATGGTTCAGGTTGAACAGCTGATGGACGGAAGTTTACAGAATGCTTTCATTAACCCACAATAGCGTCCTCAAACTACACATATTCCCAAAGTGAGGTAAGAAGATGAAAAATATTAAAGGGAACTGAAAGCTACTGCCAATTCCTTTTTGTAATAGGAGCAGGAAAAGTGTTTTGTTTGGAGTAACTGCAAGAAACGTATAATCTCAAGAGCTGTTGTAGAATATATAATAATAATAATAACTGAACTATGGTGATAGAATATCTGATGGCACGTCTCTCTCCCTGCCTCCCCCCTCTAGCTCCCCAGGCAGATAGACCAAGCAGAAATAGTGGGTTCTGAGGAGAGAGGTAAACATGGAGGTGTAACCTGGATTAATACCTTCTGTTTTAAAGTATTGGAATCTAAAATAAATATGTTTTATTGCTGTTGGGATTAGAGTCCAATTCTTACATGCAAAGTCTCCAAAAATGCAAAGATCATTATAAGCTGTTTTTTCGTTTGTAAGCCAAAAATCAGCCTAGTAGATAGGAGCACATTTAGATAGGTCTAAACTGACAGAATGACACAAAGATGGAAAGGACTTGTGATGAAAGAGGCCCTTCAAAAGGATGGTAAAGAAACTTGGGTTGGAGAGAAACCCAGTATCTGTCTTTTCTACCAAAAGCAGGGTTCAAATTATTTGATTATTGTGGAAAATAAGGCCAGAATCAGATTTATTTCATTGGAGGGAATGGGGAAGCAACACTACCCAGGCCAAGCCACTGGATAATGCAGCTCCCTCTTTCCCCACATGTGAGTCCCTAAGGTATACACATCTCTGTCTGATGGCAATTACTTTACCTGTTCGAAACAATGTCAGTTGCAAAAGAGGCAAAAAGGCTGCTCCCAGGGAATCCACCCTCTGCTCAGCCCTAAGACTGCCATCCTCTTCCCCAGGCAGACTCCCAGGAACTCAGTGCTGAGTAAATACTTCATACACACAATCACGGCTGACCAGCTGCCAAGGGATGCTAATCACTTCATTCTCTAAATTAGCTATCAACATAAAAACAGAAGTGTCTCTCTGCTTTTGTACTTCAGAAAAAAAAGTAGTTGCATTGGAAAATTATGAAACAGATGCTAGAGTTACTTATGCTCAAGAAATAACCTCCAGCATTTTAAGTTTTTTGGTCACAGTGACTTGTTTCATGTTTGTGTTGCCATCTTCAATTTTTTTTATAGGCCCTCACAACAGGGGAAGCATAAGCCAGGCAGGTAAAAACCAAAACAGAACTGAAAATCTGCAGTATTAAATATTCATGTACTAGCAAAAGGTCACATGACCAAAATAAACCATTATAATTGCAAAATTCAGCTCTACTTTGCCAAACAGATGGTAGGTACAGAAATATTAGTAACAGAAATACCAAGATTTGTCTGAATGAAATCCTGCCACACAACCAGAAATCAAGTTACAGCCAGAAAGATAACCAAAACAAGGAAATAAAGGCACCAAGCAGCAACTGTGCCTAAGATTAACAAAAGACAAGATAAGCGGGATTCAGGGGTGGATAACTGTTGAGTCTGGAGGCAGATCAAGTCAGTCCAGAAACAAGCTTTCTCTCCTGAGAGGTGTTGAGGACTTGGAAGCTGAAGTCCTTGTTCTTGGTGCGCCTCACTACTGATGTTGGATGGTTTGTGAGTACCTGGGCATGAATGAGTACAGTGCATTTGACAGTGAGTGTCACTGGTGGCCATTGTTGTTTAAGGCATCTCCTTCCCTTTCTGTAAGGTCTTACACAAACTTCTCTTACATTCATTTTTCTGCAAAATTTCAGGTAATGGAGGATTGTTTTTTGTGAAATGAAAGAAGTGACTTGCTTCCTTGCACTAAGGAAACCTTTAAAAGGAACCTCAAACAACAACCACCTACCTGATGCCAGCTGAATACACAACATTTCAGTGATAAACAGCGAGGAGCCTCTGCTGCTGCAGACACTTGTGCTAATTACTTCCCCCCTCCTTATCTGCAGCAGAAGAAAAAAAAAAAAAAAAAAAGAGGTGGAATTGATCTCTTAAGTGCTGTGCCTGAAGAACCTTTAAAGAGAAACTACTTTAATTAAATCAAGATGAGCAGCAACATTTCTTCAGGACAAAACTGTACACCCATTGAGAGGAGCAGTGGCTCCAGGACTGCAGAGTTCTCAGTAACTAAGAACAGAGATAAGCAGCTCCGGTGGGTGGGTGGGAAGAGACTGAGCAAGGCTTAAACCAGGCTGTCACCCACAAAATGATGTCAGAGAGACCAGCAGATGGCTTAGTCTGGGCAGAGAAGGCTGATCTGAACTTGAGGGGAAAATTTGGAAGTCATCGTCATTCACCTGGCAGATGGTATATGGCTAAGTTTACCCCTGGATAAGATGCAGAAGGAAGAGTGAGAAAGCAACCAAGAAATTAAATTCTCTAAGACTTAAAGGAGAACTAGAGGTGGAACAGTTAAAAGCATTCAGAGAATGAATGAAAAAGCTGAGAAGGGACAAACGAAAAGAAAGACAGATTTCTAGACTCAGGAGAATATGCAATTGGCAAAGAAATTTACTGGTTTATGTCAAGGTGATTGCCAGTAAAATAGGGAGAGAAAGCGCAGGATCAGAAATGTGTTGACAAAGATCTTCCCAAAGGCCGGACAGGAGCCATCCTGAAGCTTCAGGAACATCTGGTAACTGGGCAGAAGGCAAGGGATTAACTGCTGCCCAGCTAGCATTTGCACAACGCACCTCCAGAAAAGGTTAAAATTTGCAGCCATCTGTTATTGGAGAGCTTTCTGTAGAAGTCGTTGGGTGTCCACGGATGCCTGAAGGCATCATCGGGGGATGGAAATGGGAGGGTGACATCCAAAATGAGAAAACCCATTTAAAGAGAAACATCAGCTGACAGGTCGAGGAATACATTTCCAGAATAATCTCTCTGCATGCTTTTGCAATAGTTCTCTTTTTTGCTTAAGTTCTTAAATGCAAAATCTATTTTGATGGTCTTACTTTTAAATACAATACGTAGAACACCACACATACATTAGAGAAACAGGTATATATGTGGAAACTCCAGTAGGAACAATTGATCACTTATGGCATTAATTTTAAATCCAACAGCATGTTTAAATTTTAAGAGCAATGCCATATAAAATTGGGAAAAGGATAAACATATTTCAAATACTTACTGCTTTTATAATTTTCTATTGTGTCCTTTCTCCATGGGACAAACCAAAGTCTTAAACTTCATAAGAAGAAAACAAAACATTCCTTCTTTTGAAGTGTTACTGGATAGTACAAATATCTACAGTATGCAACATCTTGCCACATCCTCAGAAGGCTGAAAAATATTTCTACTCGTATCTAGGTAATATAAATACAAATAGTTGTACATTAAATTGATAAAGTGAAAATCACCTTTGCATACGCAAAGGCCAGGTAACTGATCATCAACTGTAAATGAAAGGCCCCTACAGAAAGATTTCTTCTGTGGAGCTGGGAATAAATACCACTGCCTCAGGAATAAAGCAGGTCCTGCAGAAGACGTGCTTTCACCCCCAGCAGGTGCCACTGCAATCTGGGGACAGCTCTGGGTAGACGTCTTCCCTGTGGGCATTATTCTTCCTGCACTCGTCAATGGGCGGTGTGACCGGCTGGTTCATTCCCTGTGCACCGCTCCTTTCATTCCGTGGAAATCAGAAGGCCCAAGCATTTTAACTGGGGCCTTCTGTGCTGTTTTCTCCAAGTGCATTAGTGACAATTACAGGCTGGAACAGTTTGTGGTTAGTCGTCGTAAGCTTCTGTTCCGTGTGCTGTCATATCTGCTGCTTCACTTTTTTTTCCTTTATTCTCCTTATCAAATCCATGTATCAAAACGGACCCCTTAGGCACGTTGCTAGGCCCAGGGAGGGGAAGAGTCCAGAGCAATTGTGGCTTTTCTTTATGAACCCACAGTTAGAGAGGCAAAACCATCATGTGAGAGGTGCACAGAGCCCCAGCAGTTTTTATCCCTTTATTTCTCTCCTCTCATCTTTTCTCCTTCCTGCAGAAAAAGCAGTGAAAGAAGTGATACCTTTATTCCCCAGCTCTGTTGCAAGCCAAGTACAAATCACACACGAGAGGAAATGCTGAACATAAGATCTGGGAGTTGCTTTTGTCCAGAAATGTTGATATAACAGGACTGAGTTATTTTATAAGACTTAAAATTCTTCCAAACAAAATATTTTGAAATAACAAACAGAAAGTGCCAAGCACTTCTCATTAGATTAAAGCGTTGGTGGCAAACTCCAGGCACTCCTCTTATAGTGCCTCAAATGCACTTACCAACTGCCAGGCAGCTTTTGCAAAGAAAAAAGTCAGAAGACATCCAGTACCAACACCGTGAAATGCAGAAAAACAAACTAGGGTGGACTATTTTCCCTGTACTCAGACATACTGACCTTCTCTCTCATTCGCAGGGATGTCATCTCTCTACAATACAAATATTCAACCCAGCAACAATATTCCCTTGTACATCAATATACATTTTTAAAAGTTAGTCTGGAGCAGGGGCCGTTGGTAGGAAAAAGCCCCAACAAGCAAGGATACAAGAATAAGGTCCCTTTCCATACCAGCATTCTTCTTTGAGGAATTTTTCTTCTCCCTTGAAGGGAGTGGTTGTTCATTGCCTTTGGCAGTGTTTTGTTTTAGGTGCACACCCCCAACACAAGCACTGCAAGATACAGCTTCTAAGGAGGAGACACCTACAAATGGATCTCCTTTTTGTTTCCCCCAGGATTTCAGAGGGAGGTAAGGGAGGTGGGAGCGCCCAGGCAAAGCAGTGGGAAGGCAGGCAATGCCAGAGAGCCATTAAAAGCTGGTGGGAACAGCTAGGAGTAGAAGTTGCTGTTTTCTAGTGTTAGTAGAAGTCAACAGAAATGACATTACTGTGTGGAAGAGACCTGTTGCTTTATAAAATCAAGAGAAGTCACAGATGGCTGTCTGCAGCAAAGGGCAGATGCTCCTCTCCAGGGGATGAGGACAGAGAACATTTCCCCTGCACCAGCTGCTGACTAAGGGGAGAGCCAAAGCCTCAGATGTTGCGGTTTAGTAGCAGGTGGGACAATGAGCCCCTCTCCCACTCCTCTCCAGCCTCCTAAATACCCTCCCATGCCATGGCCTCTCTACTCCCAGTCTTTCGCTCTCACAATTCATGTTCCTTCCTCAACCCTTTTCCATCCCAAGAGACCCTCTCTCTGCCCATAATTACCACTTTCCTCCCTTCTACACTACCCTGTCTTTCCCTTTCATGCTAAAGAGACTTCTCCCTCACCATCCCAAGGGGCTGCAGGAGTCTGGACCTGGCCTTGCAAGACACCTTCCTGCCCTGACAACTTACTCTGAGAGCGAGGATTGAGTTTCATGTGACTGAAAGTCTTTTGGGCTGACAAAGCCCTTTTTTGGCCTTTGTGCATCTGTGTTTCGCTCCGTCTCAGGCACCGATGTGGAAAAGGTCTTTTGGTATCACGTGTGGGCAAAAAGATGGCAAACTCACAAGGAAAATGCACAAACTAAAATGGGAGGGCTATGGTATTACTTTTGTAATGGACATGCCAGCTCTCCCTGATATTTTGTGATGCACATTCAGAGTACAGTCTATCAGTATTCCCTTGTCATAATAAAATACCTGTGCTGCAGCTGGGAGGGACGGTCCCCCTTCCCTGGCAGTGGAGACAAGCCGTTGCTAGTGCAGCTGCTGCAATTACTTTCTTCAGCTCAGCAGCTGACAATAATCATTCTAATTAAAATAAACCTGAGGAAGGTTCCAGACTGTTGGCTCTGTTGAGCATGGCCCTACATCTAGCCACAACATCTGAACTCAAGTAGTTGTAGCAGCACAAACTTTCTCATGCTGTTTTGAGCATACATCCTGCTCTCCCCTGCGCCCCCACCCCTTCCCACCCCCCAGGAAATAAAGGGAAAGAGCTCAGCTGGGTCTGTCTCTCCATCCTCTCTCATCGATCGAGGTCCGTGGTAGAAGTGAACATTTAGGTTTGGGGGGCTGAATATTCACAGCCCTGCTCCTGGCCTGTGATGACACATGCCAGCTCAGCCACACGTCACATTCGCACCAAACACAGCTCAAAGAAGTCATTTGTACTACATGAAAGAAAAGCTGTGAGCTATCACAGTTATACCTTGGATAAATCCTGAAACATGAGCTGCGGGAGGGAAGGCTTGGGAAGAGGAAGCCAATCTCTGTGTGTGTGAATGGATTGTCAATGCCATCTCTGTAAATAATTTAAGTGATTACGAGCTAGACAGGCATTTTGCTTTTCATGTTTTTCCACCAGGAAGGGATGACATTGGTATCCCTCACTCGCTCAGTCCAAATGTTACTTCACAGTCTGAAATAATATGGCTTTTTTTTTTTGTTAGAACCAATGTGTTCAAGGATATCTGTAGCTCGTCCTCCACCATCTACCCCTCAAAGTCAGAGACAGCTTTAGCAAGTAAGAGTCTTCACCTCCTCTGTAAGTCAAATGGCACATAAAAGCACGTTTTCTCAGTCTGTTTTTTCAAATCTCTTATAACTGGTTTCACCCCATATTGGTATACCAGTGGCTGAATATCATAGAGTAGAATCATGAAGGTGCAAATGAATTAATTTAGGTCAGGGATTCAGGAGGTAGTGTGACTAACAGAAAAAGGGCAGAGAAGATGAGCTTAGCAGTTGTCTTGGCTATGTGGAGATTGGTGGATGGTGACAGGAAAGAAGATCCTCAGAAAATCTGAAAACCGAGCACAGGTGCTGGGCGCGCTGGGTGCTATCCCCTTCTCTTCTTTCAATACATACCTGGTTCACTTTAAAACCCCGTTTCCTTTTGTTGTAGGTATACTGAAGCTCAAGACTTTTTCGGGGGGTTTCAAACGCTTTGCTGGCCGGTGTGGCCCACTTGCACTGTCAGCAGTCCTGCCACAGGAGATGGCGTGCCCCGAGGATGCAACGTCAAAGCAGGTCCTGCAGCACTAATCTTCCTCATCAACTTGGTTCTTAAATAAATTCTGCTGAATGGGGGCTGAAGTGTGGAAAATCTGAACTGCAACAGTTTTGAATGAATAAAATCATCATCCTGTTTTGTGGGTACTCTTCTCTCCTTAGTCAAAGTGCAGGCTCACAGAGGAGCTATAGGGAAGCAAAGACTTACGAAAACCAGTCCAGTGGCTGTATACACGTGTGACCTATTTAGCATCTGCAATTCTGTTTAATGTCAAAAACTACATTAGATAATTCAAGCCAGAGCTCACAGGGAGCCATGCAATAAGACTGTTCAGATTATTGTTGTGATTAGTCCAATCCCTTCTCCCATCTCACTTAGGATGTTCATTTAGGCAAGCAGTCATTTTAAGAGTATGCAAACAGCAATTGCTGGTTTGCTATGGATCTGTGGAAGCCAGGCTTCTCTGATGCTGGATGCTATAGGCAATGTGAAGTTAATTATGCATGACCTTACCTAACGCTGATCCCTGGGCTTGCAGGCATTCTGCACCTCTAAAGATCCAATCCTCCCAATTACCAGAATCATTATTCTGTATGCAAAGCGTTTCTAGCCTTGTACTTGAATCACTTAGTGTTTCAGTGCTCAACGATCATGTAAACTCAGCACATGTTTGTTATCTATCTCTGCTTTGGCAAGTTCTTGAATGAAAAAAAGTCCTTCATTTATCCACTTTGTTCTTGACAAACACGAACATATTTCACATGGGAAGGAGGGGAAGATTTCATACTGACAACTGCACAGTTATGTTAAAATTGGATGAGTCCTTTGCTATCAAGTCATGGGGAATAAAATGCAATAGTTAGTATAAATAATTTATTTAACAGTAAGGAATTAATAATGCATTATTAAGAGCAGGGTAGCACTAGGCAGTTGCCTGAGGGCATTGTGCATAATCAGCAGTCACAAAAAAGTCAACTATAGCTCAAGGTTATAAATCAGAATCTAAGTAGCATAAAAATTAGAAATCCAATAAACTCACCTAGTCTCAATTTACAAATATTTGTATAGTATATAGGATTGACAATATCCGTAGTTTTTAAAGAGATTCTGCAATGTTAGACTGTCCATGAATGGCCACATTCTGTTCTCATGAACGTCCAAGGAACTCAGTGCATCGTTTTCAATTAAGACTTCTAGGATAAGAAAAGTCCCCAAATAATGGCAAATGTTGGCTTTTACACCAGAAAAGACTGTGGAGAAGGCTGACTTTTCTTATTGAGCCTCAAGATCTACTTTCAGCCAAGTTTTTTTCCACTGCCTGGTTGCTTTACAGTAGCAATGGCAGCAGGGGCTCCTCCTTGCCGAGGCAGATGCCGGGGAGAGGCAGCGCAGCGGTTCCTCCCTGCACCCAGCAGTGACCTCATGGGACCACAAGCCACCCATAAAGTGGTTTCCGAAGCTGTGGAAGCTGCTCCATGCCACCCAGCCAGCGATGGTGCCTGAAGAAACATTGCGGGCCTTTGACTGAGAGTGAAATACCAATCACAATGCAAGTTATGATGTCTGAGGGTTACAGGTGGCTTTCTGTGGGCAATTTGTGGGTTTTTGTCTCGTGTTGGTGGCTCACAGCCAGTCTGTGACTAATCATTGATTTCCCAGCCTTGTGGAATAAGCATCCGCCATACAGCAGGAATTTTCATTCATAAGTACTGCAGTGTGTGACCCTGCACTTCAGATTGGAGGAGGAGGGTGACACGACCAGTGCTCTTACTCCAACGACATCGTCACTGCTGCCACTCACTCCGTGGTTGCCGTGGGACAGGTCTGTGGCTGCACAAGCAGAGGTGTTCCCTATTGCAAAGGTCTGGCGTCTTTTTTGTCTTAAATTGCGGAGCACACTTAACAAAACAACTTTTATAACTGTAAAAAGCATTGCGTCCTTATTGTATGCCATAATGTTTCGCTTTTAAGCATTCAACTTTAGATTTGTAATATTCTGGAGAACTAATTCTTAATAAACAAAAACAAAGGGAGACTGGAAGGTTTAAGCTGATTGAGTGTCCTTCAGTGTTGAACCATGTTTGATTTAAGCACAGAGAGTGCCATTAATGCCTATTTATGATCTATTTTTAGGGTAGTTCCAAGCAATTACTATTCATAGGACTCAAGCACCCAGACTGAATTCTAGCCAGGCAATAAAAGGAGGCTTTTGCAATGCCAGAGAGACTCTTGAGCAGATTTGGAGGAAAATACAAATCAATTGTCAGCATGATAAAGCCACGCACAGTAACTCAGTTTCTGGAGCTCCTGATAACTCAGGAAACATTCACACTGGGAAATCAGACATGACCCAGCACATTGGTGCAGCACCGCCGGCTGGGCGACGTCTGGGGCTCCAAGCGGTCACCGTGCAGGGAGAGGCTGGAAATGAGCTCACCAGTCCCTGTTCCCTCCTTTACTCTCAGCAATGAAGCACGTGAGAAATACCAATGCGAAGTTTCCTGCGGAGACATCAGCCAAAGAGAGATGGAGAGAAGCATGTGCTGGCAAACCCTCTCGGAGAGGAATACGTGTTCATAAAATCCCTTGCTCTCCCTCTCCCTCTCTTCCCTTGCAGACTTCAAAGGAGCCAAAAACCTCTTTTGCTTTCTTTCCCCAGTTCTGCTCCCCCTGAAATTCCTTCCCTCTCTGTTCTTTAATTTTTGCCTCCATCCTTTCTTTTCTGTTTTTCAGGGCTCTCCAAGGAACAGTGCTGCAGTGGGGGTGTCCCCAGGGCAGAGCAGTGGGGAGGGAGGGCCGGGCAAGGCAGCTGCAGGCACTCAGTAACCTCTGCCAGAGAAGTCCTTCAACATCACACATGTGCGGTGCTCCAGATTAATTCTAGAGTGATTAATCATTTCAGGAAGGCAGTGGGCAAGTGCTCTTGTGTCCAAATGAGGGCAATGAACACCAGGATACTTGAGCTCGCCACTGGGGAACGGCAGGTTAAGAGAGAGGGTGCACAGGAGACCCCTTGTTCTTCTGGAGCAGCACCTGGGGCCAGACAAGCCACCTCCGAGTGCCCAGTGGCACCTACGCTTAGACACCTTGGAAGAAGTTGTAGGTTAACCACCTCACAAGGGAAAGAGGTCCTCAGCAGAGTGAAAAACAATGCCCTGCAGTCAAGATTTACACTTCAGAAAAATAATTTTAGGCTGAGAAAGGAAACATGCAAAGAAACTAATAATCCCGCTTTCATAAAGCATTTATTTTTTTTTTATTTGAAAACATTATACAGGCATTACATTGCCACAGCCAGTCCATATAGGAGCATGCAAATATCAAAATGGAGAAAGGTTTGTTCAGCTTTTCGATGCAGGATTTGGGGTTGGGATTTCGTTTGCTTGGTTTTGGTTTTGGTTTGTATTTCCATCTGCGGTGTCAAGATTAGTGTGCTTTATTATGGCATTTAACAATAAAATCCTACCCATGGGGTAAAATTTATATTTGTAGCTAGCTCAGGAATACTAAATGGTTTTTTAAAAAAAGGAAAGAAAACGATACTACACGCTTGTCAAAATGTTAATAGCACAAGTTAGCAATCTCTACACTATACATTGAAACTTCTTATGACACAGTGGTGCAAAATTTTCAATTGCTTGGTCTGTCGTTGTGTGTTTGTTTTGAAAGTTTGTAGCTGGAACAAAGACAAGGTCTGTCTCCCAGTGAAGGTTTTCATCCAGTAGCAGAAAACGACATCAGTCTTGCTATGGGCTGCCCAGGGCCAGCAGCGTGACAGAGCTCGGTCTGTGGAGGCAAGGAGCTCGGGAGAGCTAGAGATGTCCTGCGCAACACGGGGAGTCGCTGCCGGCGCCACCGCTGAACCTTTGCTGGTGCGGACTGAGGCCTCCAACCACGGAAAACAAGCAGGTACAAGCAATCTTTTCCTTTACCAGACCTCAGTTTTTTTCAGTCAACACGGTTACTTGTAAAGCCACACCTCTGCTGTCCTTTGAGGTCCACCCTGTGGCAGCCCCCTGGGGCTAACCCCAGCATTCACCTCCCTCAAGGGGAGACAGGGAGGGCGAAGCAGCCCCGCTTTGTGCCTCAAACTCCTCCCGTGCCAGTAACACTGGGGGGGGGGGGGGCGGGGAGGTGGCGGGGGTGAGGGGGCCCACCAAAAAATTCAGAAATTTTTTCAATACA
>JAOTQQ010000023.1:67466539-67737358 GCA_026546715.1 Gallinago undulata
GACATGGGGGGACATGGGGGGGGCGGGGAGGTGGCTGGGTGGAGGGGGCACACCAAAACATTCAGAACTTATTTCCATACAGCACAGCCTTTTAAAATAGCCTACAAAATTTGCTTCAGATGGCACTTCTCAGCCACCTGTGGATCGCAAACCCTTGTGTATAAGAACTCCCAGCCCAGTGACCCGGCCGGGAGATGCCTCCTGCCCAGCTGTTTCTGAGAAGACTCTAACAAACATCTACAAGTTAGTGTCAGAAAAATGAAGAGGGGGAGGTGGAAGGACTACAAACATTTGGCTTAAAAATAAATACTAAGAATGAAATTAACCAAAACAATTATGCAAAAGGAAGAAGTTGTAAACACGGAACAAACACACACGCACGTAATCCTCAAAGGTCTCAAGACCAACACGGGGACTAATGTTCTGAGAAAGGTATTTAATTGGTATAAAAGGTAGCAAAAAAGACTGGGATGACAGGTGCCCACCAGTGTGCCTCTGGGTACCCAAGGGTGCTGTGGTGGTTGTAACCAGAGACCCTGCTCCTGGGGAATGTATGAAACCCACCTCAAGCCGAAGCCCTCCCAGGGCCGGACCTGAGGATGCTTGCTCGCCCCCCTGCATTGAGGGCTTCACCCGACCATGCGCTTCCCATGTGGACTTTCAACCCCACAGACCTTACCTTGAAGCATCAGGTAATCTTTCTTGTGTGGCTTTTAATGATTTTTCTTTGAATCCCCTAGTATTTAGACTTTCCTTAATATCCCCAGAATGTGGACTCTGTTTCTCTGTGGGAATCTTTTTTTTTTCTTTTAATCCTCAATGTTTTAAGATAAAAAGCTTAGAAACATGAGTGCTAAAAAGTTTAAATAAACATAAGGCAGGGAAAAAAATCATACCTTTGTTATGATTTTAAAATCAAGTCAATGTAACCCAAGCTTTTGGGCCAGTTTTGGGTTTGGCAATACTGCGGACTCTTCCCTCAGCTGCAGCAGGATCGTGGCAGGCAGCTTAAGCACAGTGGGACAGAAATCACCTCTCCTCTTCTTCCACCGCAAGAATAAGATATAACATACTTCTGCTGCTCAATAGCACTTTCACATTTGCCACTTCATGTATATTATGCATACATACTTCTCCCAGTCTGCTTCAGGGAAGCCTCTTCTATATTAAAGCAGAACGGGACTATAAAAGATGAATGATACCTCAGCAGAAATTCATCCTGCTTGGTTGAACTGTGTGGCCTTTCTAATCTCCAGAGTACAGATTGATTTTTTTTTTTCTTTTCAAATAGAAATAGGTAAGTTGTATTTTTCACACATGAAGCCCTACATTTTCGCTTAAGACAGACTTCTTGAGCAGAATAACATTCAAATAAAATTCATCTTCTCTGCCCACAAGCAAAATATTCATCAACCCTGCTGTAAACTCCATTTTCAAATACAATGCATGTACGCAGACTTTTACAGCACTATTGCATACTTCATAATCTCCTTCCTTCTGAAGATCCTGAAGCATTTTAAAATAACTTGGTCCCATAGCACCCCTGTGAGGTAGGTAAAACATCATTATTCCTGTATGTACAGATTGGGAAACTCAGCCACACAGAAGGTAAGTTATGCCCAAGGATCACTCAGAGATGTGGCATATCTGTGAATAAAAACAAGCTCTCCTGGATCCCTGTCTTATCTGTTAGGTGTAAGACCATCTCCCCTTCCTTAATTTTAAATTAAAAATAGATCACGGATATTGAAACGATGATCTCCTTTTACTGGGCTCTCAGAAGAGCAAACATACAGGCAGAGATGGATTTTTCATGGCGGTAACTAAGATTTCCCCCATTCTGATTAGGATCCTGGATCAGAAGTACAGCTGTGGAGCACACCCTTACTATTTTCACATGTTCCCAGGAATGTAAAAAAACTGCTGAATTCTTCTGCTAGTTTTGTAGTTAATGAAACACAATTGGCTACACCCTGCTGATATGAATGCCTTTGCAGCAACACCAACTGATGGTCCTGTCTTTCTGCTTGTGAATTCCTCACTTAATCTTCTTAATTTTTACAATTTGTGGGTTTTGGTGAAAAACTGACACACTTCTAAATAGCTATTGTTAGAATAATCAACCACAGGAGACTAAGCAAACTGGAACAGCAGAAGGCGCCCTCAATGCACTATCTAAAATAAGTGCCCTGGTCCACATGATATGTCATCTTACCATGGAGAGGTACAATACATAGGAAACTAGAAAATGTGTTTTTCTTTTTACAGATTAAAATTTAAAAAGTAAGAAACCTGTGTTAAGTCACGACTACAGAGAAACTAACTCCCTGTCACCTGATGCAGAACCTCAGCCGCTAGGAAATCTGCCATGGAGCATAGAGAGGTCAATGCTTGAGTACTTCACTTCTGCAAATATAGAAAGGCTAAAATGCTCGCCTTATACCTATTCCTAGAATAGAGACGGATATTTTAAGTTGTCCCTTCTCTGGATTCATGGAACAGATTACCTAGAAAGGGCAACTAGACAGATAGCACAGATTAACTTGTTGTCTTTTCCTCACCAAATCCAAGGTGCTAGCAAAAATGTGTCAGGGTGTTGCCATCATGAGTAACCCATCTATTTTGTGCAAACAAACAAATCTTAGAGAGAAATTAACAGTGACTGCACAAGTGTATTTGCTGTAAAAAGGCAGCTTTTCCACAACTGGTGTGGTTTAGGCATGACATCGCTCAGTGGGTGCAAAACCGCCCTTCTATGAATTTCTTTTTGTAATTTCAGCTTATATATTGAGTATCTTCCACGGGTAGTTTGACATTAATTGATTGATATGCAGCAGTTTGTATTGCAAACATGCTGCTCATAAAGTAAACGAGGGACTGGCATCTCCTTGCAATGAACACCCTGGAACAATTAATTTGTATTTTTATGAGCTTTCCTTATTTGCTACCTTGCAGCTCATCGGTGTAACTGCACCTGGTAAATACCTTTCTCTATGTACAATACAGAGATAATGGATATACGAGCTCCACTGAATCATCAGTAGGTGATCAACAGCCCTGGGTTTAAGCAACTCTAACGTGAGGCTCCTCTTCTGTCTCCTGCCCCAGGCTGGTGTATGTTACCGAAGGCTCCAGCTGGCCAGTGGCTGGCAGGTCTACAACAGGTCCTGAAGGGTTTCGAAACTGCTTGTACACCCGAGGATCCTGGGCTACGTAGGTGGAGGTGGAGGAGTAGAGCACCAGCCCAACAAGGATAGTGAAGAATGACAACAAGTAAAGTCCTGAAAACTAAGCAGAAATAAAAATAATTAGACACAGCACTGATTATCCTGAGCTCAAGAAGACCCACAGGCAGGGGTAGGCACAGAGCCTTATTTTTGCATGAAAGGCACCGAACAAACCCCCTATCACTGGGTTGTCCAACTTTTATGGGAATGTCGCTTCAAAAATTGGTTTGCTCCCATGAGCTTCCCTGTTTTCCATAACCAACAGCTAACTGGTGCCTTCCCATGTCCCATACATCTTAACTGTTGGTCAGGTGGGACTTTGGAAAGCTGGGTTCTGGTCATAGATCCAAAGCTGATTTTGTTGTGCTTTTAGTCAAGCCAACTACTTCTCTGAGAGCAAGTTTCTCTCATTCCACTGTGGGGTACCATCATCTACAGTTGTCTGACAGGGACAAATTTGAAGTTAATTACAACTAAACCATAGGATTGTGAAGTATAACATGCCATCAGTAATATAAAAAGACAATTAAATAAGTATTTACATAATTTAAATAAACACTTAAAACATATATAATTTAAAATATTTTAATAAACACACTTGAAAAGCAAGCTTCTCTTGCTTGAAAACAGAAAGCAGATGCTAGATTTATTGTGAGGATGAACTTCAGCTGTGAAACATGCTCTCGGCTGACCTCAAGAGCCTAGAGAGCTCAAGGACACATACTTTGGCACATAGCCCTACTAGATCAGAGGTCAGCCTGAATTTTCTGACATATCCAGACTCTGTGCCTGGACTGATAACACAACAAAAATACCTTTTTGGCAATACATTAGTCCTTGCAGGTAAAGGTAAAGGCAGGGGATTTAAAAGTACAGACCACTGGATATTAGCTTTCAACACTCAGTTTCTACTATGGGGGACACAAAAATGACTTTAAGCCCATATGACTTGTCTCCTGATCCTAGACTTCAAATTATTTTTTCTTGTGTTGTGTGTGAGAAGCAATGAAAGACAGCTTGTATAGCCAACTTGTTGGTAGGGCTATAGAACTGGGGATATACACATCAGTATTCAGGGGGACTTTAAAAAGCGCCTGTATTCTGCAACTATCAGGGATCCATACCGAAACACCAACAACTACCTGCAACCTGTTATTAGCTGCTTCATGAGGTACTTCCCTATTTTACATAAAAGTGTCTTTAAATCTGTTATTAATCCTAACTGACTATGGTACTCTCGTGGGTGCTGAATTTGTTTCCTTTGGATCATTTTAGTTTAGCACAAAATGGATAGTGTGCTATATGGATAGTAGACTATATTGTGTGGAAGCATTGTTTTTAGCAATTCTGCTTTTTATATTTAAAAAAATAATCATTGTGATGAAAGCAAGTTTTACTTAAGACAACTTCGTAGTGATGTCAATCTTTTGTAATTTTAGAGACCCACAGAATATGTGTCCAACTTCCCACCTGAGGAAACATTTGGCTTTTTTACAGAATTCACAGTATCTTTGAAAGCTTTGGACATATCACTTGTAGTGTTGTATGGTTTTGTTTCCCAAAGCTAGTACGCACAATTTAGAGGGAAAGCACCATAGTGGGGAAAGTTTTTAAGTGTGTCAGAAACATTACAGGGTAGGAAGAATTCTGCTTTTCATCAGCTGTTAATTGCTTTTTTCCAGGAATGTTACCAGGTCTTCAAGTGTCATCTGGTGCTATGAGTTGATGTAATCATCCAGCTGTCATACCACCACAAAGACAGCGAGGATCTGCATCTGCTGAAGGATTCCCCCATGCCCTGAAAGGACTGTTTAGGCTTAGGTCTCCCCCATGTGGCAATCAAACCCAAGTCAATAATTTCAAAGCATTTTCCAATTGACTTTTTTCCCCCCAATTTTCAGTTCAATTTTGTTTTTAGCACTTTCCCCCAAGCCCATTTCCTCTTTGCATGTGAACTTGGGTACCACTTGGCAGCAGTGGACTTGACTAAGCTGAAGCAAAACTCAGGGGCCAAATGCATCTAGTTTCCCAAACCAGGAACCAGTTCCCTAGTTTCCTGCTGTCCCTCCTTCCCACCTTATGCCTGAATTTCTCTCCCCGGACAGCCAGCTCGCCTGCTCCACTGTATAACCAGAGTGCCAGCCAGATTTGTGATTGCCTTGTGTCCTGCTGTGAGGAATCTGTGGGGCTTCCAGTAGCTAAATGTGCCATTTTCCTGCTGTAGCAGCTGCCCAGCCAAAACCAATTAACTTTTGCGGTATTTCATGGCTCCAGCTCTTCCTCCTCGCCATACCTCTCATTCCTCTCTCAGCAGCTTCTTGCCAGTGGGATCTTTCGCCTGATCATATTCCCTTCATGGCAGTGTGTCCCTAAGTGGCAGCTCTCCAGCCTGGGAGAAGGGATTTGGATGAAGTTGGGCGAAATCTAAGCAGAGGCCTGTGAATCATTTGTCTTTGATATCTACACACAGCTAGTGCAAAGAGACCTGGGTCCTGACAGCCCTATAACAATTCCATCTTTACCTTCCTTAGAAACAAGTTAAGGTCCAGGCTCAATTGTTTTCTGCAGCAGCCCTCTGCAATGCTGAAGTAGAAGGGTTGTTAGTAGGGTTAACATAGGAATACTGTAGGTATACAGAAGTCTGTGGGTTTTGTGAATACTCTGTGAGATTGACACAAAGCCCCCTGAAATCAATGGGTATTTTCCCCATATTAAAACAGCAGTGAACCCAGCTGTGTGACGGGAACCTACAGACTTAGTTCAGCAAATACAAAATTTGTTGTTCACTGTACTGTGTTCCTCAGACTCTAGCTGAAATCTTTGTATTTTATTGGAGATAGGATTTCCAGGCATACTCCACTGCTACATTTATGTGCAGGTTTTGGAGGTTTCTTAATTTTGACCTGCAAACCTCATCTGCTGAGATTCACTAGTAATAGAGAGTAAAAGAGACACATTCAAAACCAGCAGAAAGAGCTATTCCTAAGAAATGAAGTGAGAGAAGATAATTTTTCATTGCTACCCTCTATACAACTGTAATACCAAACTGCAGGCTCTCAGGAAGTGTGTAATTCCTCTCTTTGGCTAAAAAGCTACTTGAGAATGATATTGTGCTTCATTTTTCTGACTTATCTCTCACTTGCTACAGAAACATATTTCCTCTACAAAAAAATATTTTAAAAATATCCAGATTTGTACGTGTCTCCCAGTCCCAGTCCCCTCCATGATAAACAGGGGAACTGTAAACTGTTTAAATCAGAATACAGTCAGAAATTGTTTAGCTCAGATTAGCTAATGGCTGTAACACACCTTGGAGTAAGCAATCAAAAAAAAATTCATGTTTCTATATTATTAACTAATTTTACTATAGATTTTGTATCTACACATATAGGTACATACATATATAAGCTTTCTTATCATGTAGTTTATTGAGAGACCAGATGACTATGTGATTAAATCAATGATCTAACTCTCTGAAGTCTTGTGATTGATTTTCAGCCTATGGACTTCTTTTGTGAAGGAACATGATTTTAGATGAGTTTCTTACCCATTTAAAAAGCATCAGTAGCACTTGGTTACCAGATAAAGAAGGGTTTACAGAATAAAGATGGGAAACATGGATGTCATCCTCTGAGGAGAAGGCAGAGACCTCCTTTGCAGAAAAGCATCTGGCAAAACTTACTGAGTAGTCAAATCAAATAGTTAAATCAGCCCTACAGACCTCACCACGGCTGCTCCCCTCTGACATCTGGGTGCCTATAAATGCTTTCTCAACCAAAAGTATTCCATATGGAACACAAAATGATATTTACAACCATTAAAAAATAGGAAAATGTAAAAAGCATGCTAGACATTACTTAATACCTGTAGTGAAAACAGCTTACAGTAAACTACTGTTAATTTTCAGCATACAAAAAGCACGTTTTAGGTGCCTGTCAATTTGAAGATAAACATACAAAGCAAAATCTCGACAAATGCAACGAGAAACATGTATAACAAGATTAGCTCAGACTATCAAAACCTGCACTGATTCTGAGTGAGTGGATGTTTCTGGTATTTATCTAAGAGATGTTCCTTAGGGATGTGGTACTGGAATGCATTTGCCCAGCCAGGCTTAGCAGAAGAGTTATTGGCATCTGATGGCCCAGCTGCAGGAGCAGGGTTTCGCTCCTCGCTCCAGTATCTGCTACTTCAGGACCCCACCAGAAAACGACTGCAGCACTAAGGTCTAGCTCACTGCAGAAAGCATATGGTGAAATCAGTCTGACTTTCTGTTATCCACACACAAAGTCTTTTACATTAAAATAAAGAACCCAGACATAGCTGCAGTGTTGTTTGTGTGGTTTTTTTTTTAAATAAAATACCTTACAACAGGACTACATACAACTATGGATGAAGTTTACAAGGCCCATTCGAAATTTAGTTTATATACAGTATTTTTGTTCCAAGTAAATCAAAATTAGGCATTTTGGGAGTAAGTCAAGCATCTCAAGATTTCTAAAATAAAGAAGAATATAAAGACATTGGAAAACTTAAGATTTTTAAAATCCAGAATGAACTATCAAAACTCTCAAAATTTGCTCCCCTGTGGTTCTTATCCCCTACTTATTATCTCTCTGTGCAAAACTTGTCTTTCACATATCCTTAAACCATCATAGTTAAAACTTCTACTATTTCCACTTGAGATTCTTGTGCTTTAAAGTAATCTAGTTGAAAGACAGGTGCAAAAGAAACTTCTTGAGGGGGAGCAAACAGTGCATCTGATTTCATCGTCTTGAACAGTGGTAGGACAATGACAGTAGAAGAAAAAAAGAAAAAAAGAAAAAAAAACTCTTCCAAAGGCAGTAAATTCATGGCTGGGTCTGGAGTGAGCAAGTCATTCTTCAGTACGCAGATTGTGAATTTAGAAGGGAAAGGAGGAAGAAAGGGCATAGAAGAATTGCTGTATCATAGCTTGGAGACACTGCACTGACTGACTGCTGCAGAGGGAATTTGCAGACAAGCATTTCTGACCATCACAGATGTCCACATCTGTGTTACCACTGACCCAATATCCAAAGTGACAACACCAGATAGATGTGAGTCTGCAGAAAAGCTCACACAAAGAAATGGAATAATTTGCTAATTTTGGTTTTTCACTCAGCTATCATGATAATAATCATGACTGTTATTATAATGGTTATGAAAATGCAAATTCTCTTTTACTCGGTCCATTGAACTGGAAACAGTCTACAGGAGCAGAGTATTGGAGCTGTGGCGCTCCAGTTCCATTTGCATTTCACAACAGCAGCCATAGACCAAATCTCCTGGTCGGTAATATGAAGCCTAGCTCCTTGCCTATGGCAAACTATCTGTGCTTTTTAAGTCTTTAAAAGAAATTTTTTGTTATATGACTAACTGGAAATTTAGAATTGTCATGTTTCATATTTTCAGTGATAAAGTATGAAATGGAATAACTACCTTTTCCTCTACCTCCTCTAGAAATTCTCCACATTTTGACAAAAATGAATAAATAAATCAGGTCTACTAATTCAAATTTTAAATCTTACAGAGAAGTGATCTCCTCAGAATTGCACTGATGAAGAGGGACAAAGATGTACATGCACAGGTGGAATTCATTTAGTCCCATATTTCTGTTGACATCTTCCATGCTCTCCAGACAGTTCCCACCAACATCTTATTCCAAACAGTGGATCTGTGCAGTCTGATGAACCTCTCTGTTTTCCAAACTAATTCAGTTTGTAGCATATGCTGCAGAGTCAATCAAAGCCAAGGACAAGAAGGCCTCCTGTACGGACTTAAGTCTTTTCCCCCTGGGTAATTTCACACAAGAGTACCTGAGCAGGTTGAGCTAAGGGAGGTAAAACCAAATTTTTCTCATTATCTTTTAAACAGCAAACAGACATTTCCACTTGGTTTGATGAATTGATTGAGAGGCTGAGCTGCTTTTCACACTGTTTTCTATTTTTGCCTTCAATATAGCAAATGGAGTTCACTGTGACCAAGTGCAGAAATTGCACTGTGGGATGCCCACATTCTCCAGCCAGTACCAGGAAGGGTGAGGGCTCTAAGAGCTATGAATTCTCACAGTTGCATAGCTGGATATTACAGACATATTATTTTATTAATAGGAACAGAAGCCAGCATCCTAGTCACAGCTCAGAGTGCTCTCTGATGACTCCCTTGGGTCAGACCCATGAGGATTTGGCCATATTTGTCTTGGGTCGGGACTGTGACACTCAAACTGTTGCTGACTATTTTTGATCCAGCCTGTGAGGAAGATGTCTCTGTTTCCTCCTACCAGGGAGGAAGGGATGCTCCCTGTGGGATTCAGAGTCTGCCCTGCTCTTCATTGGGAGAATGATCTGCTGGTTCAACCTCAACTATTGCTGTCTGCCTTCAGGGATAAGAGATAAAGACCTGACCTTTGTCTGATCACTGATCCCAGTTAAGAGTTATGGCCAAGGTGTTTCCTAGAAATATCTAGAATTCTTTCCAAACTGCAGAACTAAGCTCTAGGCAGGTGATGATACATCTTTGTCATCAACAGAAATTGGGGCTGCCACCAACAGTGAAACACAGTATTTTGTAAAACCCAGAAAGGCTCCTGTGAGTTTTCCAGACTATGTTTTCAAACAGATAAAACTCACCCATTTGAATCTTTATATGTCCTGCCAGATGTCTCAGACTTTTAATCTAGACATCCCTAAAGGAACCCAAAGTTTGGTTTAGCATGTCTTCTCAGCTCTCCAGCTGCAGAAGTTGGAATGCCCAAGCAGAGGTGTTGGGTCTCTTGCTGAGAAGGGTACCAAGGGGCTCTGGACAGCTTCAGTAATGGTTATAATTTCCAGGTAGGGACTCTCCACTGGCAGCAGAATTGCATTATCTTCACACTTAAATAGCCTCCAGCTATTTCCAAGGCAAACTGTCAGGATATAGTCTTAAGTTATGACTTAAGGTCCTGGGATGCAGAGTGAAATTTGTAGCTAGTTCTTCCACATCTTTTTTCTTTTCTTTCCTGTCCATTGGCAGTCACATAAGAAGTTTTTCGCTGGATGAAGGAGGCTTGAGCTGCAGGGCATGTCTCAGCACATCATTGTTTCTCATGCCAGCCAGAACCCAAAGCAAGAAGCCATGGCTCGCTTCAAGGACAGTGAAAAACTGACATCAGCCTCATTGCCATTTGGTCAAGACAAAGAAGCCAAAGTAAGTTTTGCCTGTCATTTCATGCATGAGAGAAGCATCACATTCCTCTATTCCTGTTGCCTTCTTGCATCCTCAATGTACTCTAACTGAAAGTAAATGCTACCTGTTACTATGGTTAATTAACTCTTGCTTACACTGAATTGCAACTGTTGCATAGAAATTGTGATGTGAAGTAATTATATGACACATTTTCTATATTTTCCAGTTGATTCTTAAAGACCTTGTTATAGTGCTTGCATGTTTTACTCTAAGCAAAACAGTGGTCACATAGCAGCATATAGCCACTGTCATACAGCAGCATCCTCTTTTTCAGTCCTTGCATGGTATTTGCTGGTGGGCACAGTTTAACTGGGAAGATTATGGTGACTGGGAAAGTCCTAAGCTCTTAGATGCTGAGCTTGTCTATACAGGAGGAAAAGGAGGAAAGGGTTAATGGAAAACTATCAACACGAATTTTGTTAAGAATTGGGAAACTTCATAGTTTTTCTGGAATTCATTGGTGGAATAAAACAAACATGGAGAAAACTGATAGCATTTGGAGAAAAATCTCCGAGGCTGATGTAGGCAGCTGTAAGGCAAATACTGGTTTTGCACAAATTTGCATGATTTCATGCTTCTCAAATGGTATCATGAGAAAAAATAGGTTGTAAGTTGTAGTAGGTTCCAATAGGTTGTTCTTACTACATATGTGCCTGTTAAGGTAAACTATTTGTGTGAAATGGCTTATCTTCCTTTCCTGGGTGCTGGGAGAGATGGGAATGCTGCTTTCTCTTCTGTTTCCCTTTGTTGCCTCCGCCATCAAATGTGGACAAAAAATATGAGCCTGTGTTCAGTACCTCTGCAGAACCAGCAGTTTGTCTAATTAAAAAGTGCAAGGTAGAATGAGTCCTGCAATCTATTTTAATCTTATCTACATAGGATAGGGATTTTTATGTGAAGTTAAAACACTTACACTTGCTCTAATTTCCTGTGAGCATCCTTACTGTGGAATAAGTGGGCTTCATTTCTGGTTATTTTATATCAATCACTTGACAAGAAAGTGGTAAATCTGTTTTCCTTTTAAATGTTCTTAATACTAAAAGGAAGGAGCACAACAGAAGCAGTTATGAAAATAAAAACAATTTCCGCTCCCCACTTTTACCTTTCAATATTCTTTGCTGGTTTGCTTTATCAGCTGTTAATTGCCATGTGTCTTTCTGGGCTTGTGTGTAAGTATTTAACTTAGTAGCAGCTGTCTGCTGTACTTGATTCTGTATATTCTGCTGTATATGAGGCTAACTGTGTTCAATGTGCTCAAACCCATCATTACGATAGTTGTTTCATATTGGATCCTTTGTTTGTATTTTTCTGCCGAATCTAACAATATATTCCTGCAGTAATGCTCTCCCAGAATTGTGTTCTTTTCTTTCAGCCCTATACATGGGGAGCACTCCTATCCTCAGAAACAAGGAATACGCAGTTGCAGTTACCCTTACCATGAAGGACTCTGTAAGCTGTCTGAAGGGAGCGTGATACGGCTGTTTCACATCAGGGTTCTCCGTGGTACACCGCATTTGCTGCAGGCAACATGAGGCCAAACTCCAGGAGCTTCAAGAGCTCTCAACTGAGTCAATTCACAAGACAGATGCATGAGGTAATCAGAACAGAGAGCACGTCCCAAGCCATCGAATCCAATCCCCCATTACTGTGTACAGCCCAGATAAGGTATTCCATCTGGCAAATACACCCTGACCTCCTGTGAGCATTATTAGTGTTTTTGACCACTTCCCCTAATCTGTTTGAATTCTGTTCTGGAACCTCCCTGCTATGACTGCCAAAAAATCTCCCTAATTTCTATTCCAAATTTATGCTTTCTCAGTTTCCACCTGTATGTTCTTATGTCAGCACTGCTCTTTAGCTCAAATAATGCTCCTTTCCTCCCTGTGAATTTATAGACTAATTTGTATATGTTGAGGTATCACAGTTCCTCCTAGTCCACCAGAAATCAAAGCTATGCTACATACAGCAGAAATTTTTTAAGATACGCACATTCAGTACATTACTAGCAGATGCATTCTTATTCTGTCAAGGCTTTAGAGCAGATAAGAGAAAAAGCTCCAGTAGTCCTCTTGGGCTGACCAAAAAACTCCACAGCTACAGCTAGCAAAGTGCTATCCTGAGATGACAAGTTGTCCTATATATTCTCTCTCTCTCTCTAAAATGTATATATATATATATAGTATATATATATACACTATATATATATATACTATATATATAGTACTAGAAATACCTAGGCTAACCCATTTGGAAACAGCTTTGTCACGACTGTGCTCAAATTCCTCCCATCTGTTGCCACAGACTTTACCTTGCACTTTGTGCTTCACAGCATTTCTCAATGTCATTCAGTTCTTGTTGCCTGATATTTTAATCCTTCTTCCTACCGAGGGCGCCAATGCTGCTACTCTAGTCACTACACAAGACGGATCTTCAGACCCACTCTTTGGGATCTCCTTCTAGCAAGCTGCTTCTCTGTCAGCATGTTGCCTTGGCCTATATCCTCATTAGCCAGTTTCTTACCTGCCTTTCAATCTTTACAATGCTAATCCCGTTCGTTAGCTTAATTGATAGTTTTCTGCATTGCACCATACAAAAGTCTTACAGATTAGATCTACCATTTGGCTTTCATCTACAAAAATCTGTAAAATTATCAGACAGACATCAGATTTAGATTGGATGATTTACCTTTTCTGAACCATGTTGCATTTTAACTAATTTTCCATTTATCTCCATCTCCCTAATTATTCCTCCCTGGTGTGTACTTCTGATTTTAGTTTATTGCATACTTCATATACAATTCTTCCTACTGTCTATATTCCCAAACTTGAAAGTATTCAGATTATTGCATTCTGTTTCTACTTCTGATGTAGTAATTTCCATTTTTATTAATTATTGTGCCTTCATATTTAATTTTCCTTACTGAATGTGACACAAGGTCCCAATTTCATTTTGGTGCCAAACTAAAAGTTGTTTAATTTTGGTGTCTGTTGTCTTTGCATAGCAAAACCATTTCTTCTCTTCATATTCAAGAAGACTTTTTTGCTGTTTGTTTCACTTTCTTCTTCATTGCCAAGCTTGGCTTATCTTTTACAGCAATTAGACTTCTTTTTCACCTGCACAGTATCAGTTTTCTTCTGTTTCTTTATTTTTTTTTCTATCTTTATTTATATCTTTCTTCATTATTCTTTATTCCTTGTTTTCTCTCTATTTTATTTCTAATTTTTTTTTTAAAAGGTGGTTTGTCTAGTTGCATCTGGAGCTCTCCCCTACAAGTTCTCCACTTGTATTTAACATACAAAATCCAGATTATTTTATTTTTTTACTTCACACATTACTATATTAATGACTTTTTTTTTTTTGCCTGTGATCTCTAGGTTGCAAATTATTGCTGAGGTTTGTAACTCAACACATTCATTGTACTCCATTGTCTTCAAAAGTATACTTGATTTGGGAAATGCTGAAGTTCTCATTTAATTTTTTTCCCCAGAAATAATTATGGACCTATGCCTCTTGGTCTTTTGTTTTCATATTCATTGAACTATCATTTAGAAAAGGTATGTTGTTGGTAAGATCCATCTCTTTTAATAGGATGTCTTTGCTACATTTTTCTGTCTGCACTTTTTCTTGTAATAAAGTAAAAGGCAGTATTTGTTACAGTATTTTTTGCTTTCTGCAGTTCATTCATACCACATGCTTGTTCTCTGTTGTTATGCATTCATATTGCTTCACTGCCCCAAATTTCCCTTTTCAGCCTATGCTCACCAACACCTTTAAAACCCATATAGTTTTGTTGAAGATTTATCATTCAAGAGTTAATTATTTCCAATAACAGGAAGATTTCTGCTAATACGTCTGCACTTTCATATTGAGTAGGAATTATAAGCACTTCACCTTTACCTTCACGTGACTCTTCACCATTTATTTCCCTCAGAGTGTAAGAATTAAACTTCGTAATGTATTCTATGGAGCACAAAAATAAATATTATGACCAGCTAATCATTGATACAAAACCCCAAAACTATGAGTTGACAAGCAGGTGTCAAGCAGGAGTAGCAAGGCACTGAACAGCATTGTTGTCAGTAAACCCTGTTAACCAGGCACCCACTAAGAATATGAAGAAATCTAAATTACATTGTTAAGATAACATAAACTCCTGGCTGTTCTATTGCTGTAATTATGAACTAGTTCCTGGCTAGGGAACAAAACTGTTGTTCTGTAATTAAAGAAAAGAAAAAAAAACCCCTAAACTGAAATGAGAAGTAGAAACCAAAGCTTTTCCAAGAACACAAATGAGAACATTTCCTTCTCTTATGAAACACCTAAAGCTGTTGTTTCTAAACCAAAGTATGCTTGCTGGAAACTCTAGCAACTGCTAACTGCAGCTGCCAGGATTATCTCCATGGCAGATGCTTGGGAAGACTTAAAAGCTCCTTCTTGGGGTTCTGAGCTGCCTAGTGCATAATTGAGATTTGTTCTCTGGGTTCCAGAATCCACGAGCTGCTAACTCATATTTTCTTGTGCCTGACATCTTCCAGTTCTAGAATACCTGGCTGAAATTGTGCACTGCTGTAACCTCTTAGATGAGCAGGCAAAACAACAGCCAGGGCCTGAGAAATGCCAGCCTGTGTTTCCTTGGGAGCATACTGAAAACTGGATGTTTTCATTTAGCATGACTGGTTTGATACCTAGGCATTTCCAATAAAAATGTATTTTGCTAGAAAAGTCCAAACCAGTTCTGTTGTGATCAGTCTTTTAACATGAATTAAAAATAAGAAAAATCTCAAGCTAAAAATCCTGAAAACAACCTACAAAACTCGACTTTTATGATGAGCTAGTGTCTGAAAAAATATGGAAATCAAAGCTTTCATCGTAACTTCTGCAGTATGAATGCCACTTCTTTTACACTCTTTTTTGATGGCTCCAAAACAGTGAGTATGCATGTTTCGCTATTCATGCTTTGCAACTAATGAATCTATTGCAAGATAACACTGTGAAAGGAAGAGATACCCTTTTATCAATGCAGTATTTTCAGAAAGCTGCCATATCTGTGCTGTGTTGTCACAAATCTACTGTCAGACTGTGCAACATCTTGGTAGGAGTAATTTAATTTTTCAGCTTCTGCTCTTTTTTATCATTTTACTTCATAGCTTTTTTATTATATGGCATCCTGCACCCTCAGACAAAGGGTGAGTGGATGTGGCCCTTTCTGTCACAGGAATATACGTTCAAGTATGACCAAAGAAACATCTCTTTTCCATCTCAAGGTAGGTCTTTAAATATAGACACCTAAATATTTTCTAATAATTTGGGGGAGGAAATTTAAATAAATAAATGAATGAATAAATATGAAGACATGTGAAAAACAGCTTTTAAAACGCCGCTTAGATGAAAGGCACGCAGATAGCACAGCTTCGTGGAAACAGAGTTGTTGAGAGGGAGTCCCACTCTAAGAAACTTAGTACTCTGGAACAGAAAGCGTTTCTGGACATTACCAATGGCATAAAGAATTAATTATTAATATGATGTATCCTCATTATTACCAAAGGCTCAGAAGCCTTCACCAGGATAAAGGCGATGGGAGATCAAATTCCATTCAAACAGAGAGTTTATGGGTCAAGCTGCTTTCATATCCAATTTCATCAGGAAAATACCCGTAAGTATAGGACTGAGGAAGTTATAGTGTGAAAAATACTTGTCTAGCCTGCACTGCCTGCTCTACAAGAAATAATGATGCACCACTGACATCACCACTGTCAAAGTTTAAAATACACAGGTGTCAGTCCCCTAACAAGTGCAAGCAAAGAAAAGGATCTTACTGTCTTCAGCTTATAATTGCAGAAAAGAAAAAAAAGAAGTGAGAACATCATTTGGAGTATTTTCTTAGCTTGGTCAGATGATTGTGAAGTCTTCCAGGTGTTCATGGATGGCTGCCAAGTAAAAGTCAAACTAATAAACAAACAATCCTCACCCAAACCAAACCAATTCTACCTCCTACTCCAGACCACAGACATCATATCTGTCCTTCACTAACAAAACAAAGGACTGTGTGAAGCATACGGAGTCACAATAAATCACAGTCTTTATCTCCACACTCATCAAACTGTGAATTTTTTAAAAGACTACTCCTTGAGTGGCATGCTTTTCTAATTTAGGAAAATGAACGGAAGCCCCCTGAAACTAGCAGAAAAGCTTGTACTGGCTTTAGTGATTTGAATCACGATGGTAAAGTACATGTTTTTAATGGAGGCTCCTAATTCTTCTCCTTTGTTTCCAGTAAGGGCCAAATTTTCATCTCAGTGAAATTTACATAAACCCTCAATTCATGGGCATTGTTTAGGATTTGTGCTGGCAAAAATAAAATTGGAAACTATTGCCCCCAACTTGCGCCCCCTCTTCTCCATTATGTTGAAAACCACTTTTTTTATGGCTTGTTTTTTGATATAATGAGAAGGCTGTCATCTGCTTCCTTCCATCGGAGGGAATTGGCATTGAAAAGTCATTTTTCGAAGTATCAGAAAGCATCAGCAAGCAAGGCTTCAGCTAGCATCATTTCAGATCTCTAGTGATGAAAAATTTTAAGTATCATGTTTACCTGTGTCCTTTGTCATAGATACTCTCCAAGATATATGACTTCCTTGATTTATTATGAAATATATGCCTTTTTTTCATTTGGAAATTGCTATTATACCCAAAATATAGCTACATTTTGGATAAAATAATGAGTGAATTTGCCAAGGCAGAATTGTGCTTGGCTTGCTAGGTAATGATATAATATAGTGTGACTCGGCCTGCTGGTGCAGAACACAATCAGTATGCAAGCTCTAGCTGGTGGAAAACATAAAATAAACTGCTTAGATGATTTAGTGAGAACCCAATTTGCTTAGAATGATTAAAGCACAACATATGGCTTGAAAATGAAAAGTATGAACTTTACAAATTCACAGAAAACTAAAGCTAAGGCTGAGACTAAAATGTAAACAAGAACACTTCTTAAGCTGAAAAAATAACTGAAGTAATACAAAAGTTCCAACCCTGTGCAACCGGAGAACTGGCCCTGAATTTCCCAGCATCACTGGTGTCAGTGTATTCATGACAAAGAATGGCTATTGCAGTCTCTGACAGGGCAAGGACAGTCCTGTTACTAAGAACATTAAATTTCCTCCACGCTATGCCTAGACATCCCTCTGTACAGCACATCTCACATTTGTATTGCAGCCTCCTGTTTGGTTCCCAAGCTGTGTACCATCATGTAAACCTGTTACCAACCTATTAAGACTCTGATCGCCTCTGTTTTTCAAAGCAGGAGATAAATTATTTTTTCTTAAGAAGAAGGCAAAAGGAGAACAGACAGCTAGGAAGCTTCTGAACATCAAAATTGCGTAAATTATATAAATATGGTGAGAATTTAAAAAAAAAGGATTGAAGGCATGGGGTTGTATACTTAAATGCTATGGCAGTGGTCAATATTCAGCCACTGAAGAGGTCAGACACCTTTCCCCATCCACTGGAACATTTGGGATCAATTATTGATTACAGGAGAACTAAAAAGAGAGCTTTTATTTAGGGCATTCAGATAATTTTAAGAATCTATTTCAAATTGAAAGTCATAAATAATTATATATTAATACAGAAACACCTTGAACAATTAACATCTTGAATTATGAGTATATCACTAGAGTTGTGTCAAGTTAACATGCTGTATTTCTAGCTTCCAGGGGCCTGGGAGCTGTTCAATGCGCTACAAAGGTATCTGCATATGGGGAAGGAATATGAATGCAGCTGTTTATAAACTCACTATCCCGCATGTCACCATGTTGCAAGCCTGTATTACAAAAAAATGAAATGCTAACAAATCAGAACACTTAAAATGTAATCTTCCCCTCAGTTTGGTTTCAGAGGCTCTAAAGGCCAGTTAAACTAATTTCCTGCATTTTCCATGGATTTTCATAGATTTACTGCTACAAGTGCAATAAACCTGTCTGGCGATAAAAGCAGCAGCACAGGGAAAAAAATCACAACTGTTTCTTGAAAGCCTCATAAAATTATATTCTACAAGGGGCACTAAACTGCTCAGTGGATCCTAATTCAGCATAAAACCACTTGCTTCCCAGTGAATTGAGGCTTCGCCCATTGGCCAGTGCAGCCGTAAGCAGAAGGAGGTAAGTGTCTGAAAGAAAAGTACAGCCGGGCTGGGAACAAAACAGCTTTCTAGAAGCTAGAAAACAAGCAATAGTACACAGTCTTAGGAGGGGAATTAATTTAGGTCATTTAGTGTTAACATATTAAACTTCATTATTGAGTGCAAGTTGCGCATTTCACAGTTCCACTTCCTCATATAGAATGACACCTGATAGTAAACCAGAAAGAAAAGGAAGAGGTGATCCGACTAAGGATAAAAACATGGTAACTAAAGAAGTAACCAGATAATTAAGTAGGTTTTTAAATCTAGTTGTTCTCTGAATATAGCCTCTCTTTACAAATTCCCTCTACAATGTAAATTTGAAGGGTATGAAAAGAGACACTGACAGCTCGGGAAGATGATACTACATTTCAGGTAGTATCCTTCCAAAAAGTTCTTACAAAGGTCTTCTTATCAGCACTTCAGCTGGGCAGAACAAAGAAGAGACATGAATGCGTGATGTGGATTGCAGGATGAGTGCAAACCACAAAGGAAAAGCAGTGATGAAAAAAGTAAATACAGTTTCATTATTTAGGGGGTAATGTTTCCCGAAGACATGGAGAGACAAAAGCATTGTACCAATTGCTGGAGGGATCTTTCCTGCTTCTAGAGTTGAAAGGACTATCTCAGGAAAGGATGAAATCCGACTGCATGAGGTGCAGAGAAGGACAGAGAGGTGCTCGGGGAACAGATAGTGTGTGGCTTGCTCTGATGAGTGAACTAGAGGCTCAGAGAAGATATGATTGCTCTCTATTATGTACCAATGGAGTAAAATGCCAATGAGACAGGGCATTCTTTATGCTAAGGGATGCTCTTGGCAGAACAAGTGGATCACAACCAGCCACAAGAATTTTATGCTGGTTTCTAACTGTTAGAGCAGCGATGTTCTGAACCAGTATCCCAAGAAGAGCAGTGGAATTGGAAAATCTAAATAGCCTGAAGTAAGATTTTGATATGAGTTTATGAAGAAGATTGCATAATATGGATACCCACAGGAGGGAGAATGAGATTTTGAAAGAGTTTTCTAATCAGACTAGTAAGGTGCAGAGGGGACTAGCAGCTACTTCAGAGGTGGAACTCAACTGGTTTATCAGGACAGATGGTGAGACCTGGCTTTCAACCAGAAAACCTTCCAGTTCCGAGCCTTTTCCTCCCAAGCACTTTTTCAGTGTGGTCGACCAAGGTGCCACTGCACTTGAGATCTGACATGCCCATACAGTAGAAAGACAAGGGGTCAATGAAGTTGAAACTTCTGCCTTCCTGCCTCTGCCAATGTACCCAACAATCAGACACAGGGAAAAACTGAAACCTTTTATGCACCTTCTGCCTTTCAAATGCCTGAAGTTTAAGGTTTGCATTCACAAAATGGCCTTTTTTTGCCAGGTTTGAGCACAAAGCTGTTCAATCCCTGCTGCCTTTTGAGTTTCTCCCTCTAACAGAGTTTGATTTTGCTAAAACACCAACACCACTCTTTTCAAAATTAAATTTGTCTATCTCTTATTGTGTAACATAGGCATTTTTCTTAGAAATTGTGGAATAACATAACAAAATAATTTTTTCTATGGGTATCAAATAATATTATTAACTGGGAATAATCATTTTCAGCTAATACCTAATGTCAAACACTTTTCCTCTGTCTGCAAATTTTTTAAAGCCATAAAAGCAACATAAAAGGCAATAGTGAAAATCAATTTTATGTTGGACTTTGAAGCTTTGACCTTTCCCTGTCTCATTCAGATTCATTCAGGTACTATTAGTATTACAAAATCTGGTTTGGGTTGGTTAGCCACTCAGTATTTTAAGACTTTCATTTGTCTAACATTTCTCTGGGTCACCATTTTAGTTATCAAGTAACCTCCCTCTTACGAATAAATGATGGTACAAAGCAATTGCCTATGGCACCCTGATGCCACTTCCATGTAATGGACACTGGGGGGGGGGGGCGGTTGGTACTTGTGAGTATTGAAGTACCATTCCTTGGAATTAGAGACCAAATGTGTGCCTGTACAACACACTGTTGTAAATATTACAGGACCTGAGAGATAGAAGTTTAATTTCAACACACATCTGCTGTACATTTTGGCATAGACTAAAAGGCAAGGTATTAGTTTGGCTGATAAGAAAGATGTAATTCATGGACAATTACAGGTTATAAATTTGGAATCAGCATGAATGAAAGAACCTTGTTACTGGCCAAAAAGTTTCTATGGGATTTCTGAAAGAGTCCTTTCCTTCAGGCTGCCACCCTGAGTCTGGTCACAGCAGTTGAAAGTTAACACTGATAAGTAAAATGAAGTTAGTGATATGGTTGCTGATGAACAGGTACTCAAATCTTAAAAATTGTAACAAAAAGACCAAATGAGCTCTCTTTAACAACTGGAAATCATGAAATAAAACTGGTTTTGGTGTGGGAAGCCTGGAGTATAAAAAAAACCCTGCACTTTCACTGTGATGATCTAGCAAAGCTTGGAGGCTTCTTTTGTTTCATTTTTCTGCACTGGAATTTCTTCAGGCTTACAGCTATTACCCATCACTCATTTCCACATACCTTGTAGTGGAAGAGGAATAATCCACAGAAGAGGCTGTACAGGTCAGCTGTGAGTAGGGAGAGGTTGACGGCAGTAGCACTGGTTTTCTTTATGACCACTGGCATAAAGCTGTAGAGGCCAAACATACAGGCACTAAAGCCGACATACAACAAGCCTGTGGAAGAGAAACAAGAAGCAAAGTGACCTTTCATAGCCTGCAGAAATGACTTGTTTTGGGAGGAAGAAAGCTGTGTTTTTAGAAAAGGACGAAGAATGCTTTCCAAAAAAACATGGATTCAAATTACGCATGTGTATATATATATTAAGAACATCATTCTAAATATATACAAAAACCAGTGAAAACCATCCCCGCATAGAAGTGAACACAAGGTCTGCTGTGTGCCCCATAATAGCAGTATTGTTTTAAATTGGTATCTTATGCTACTAGTGAATACCTCATGTCCAACGTAAGTTTGGATGAAATGATGCATTTGGACTCTATTGTCCAATATATATTGTCCAATATATTATCCAATGATGCATTGAATCTATTCTCTTAAGGAGCCAAATGTCCCTAACACCAACTAAGTTCAGCTGAGTTGGATGGAACACACAATATTTTCTGGGAATTGACTCAATAAATGTAAATGTATTTGCAGGGGAGTTAATGAGCCAATGAATGAATGCATGAGGACAGCACTCAACTGGCAGAGGTTCTAGTTCTATTTCATCACCAAACCTGATCAATCACTTCACAGTTTTGTGCTTTTGTTCCTCTGCCATTTTCTTGTCTGCCTTCCTTCCTACCTTTCCAGAGCTGAGACTATTTCTTGCTATATGTTTACAGAGTGTCTCACACAAATTAGATTGTTAGACACTAATATAATAAAATTACATTACAGTAAAAATCTAATTTCATTTAAAAACCTAAATAACTTACTGGGAAAGAATTCATTGCTTCAGTTATTACTTGATAAATCCCAAGGCAAATTAATCAATATGAAGTTAAAAAAAACAGCAAACACTTCACTCATCTGCTCTCATGCAAATGATTTTTTCTTAGGCTGCCGTATGCTGCAGAATTCCCAGCTGATATGTGCACAAGCCTAAATTTAGACTCACACCAGCTCTTCAGAGCATGTTGTTATTGACTATAAGCTGCAGAAAATCTGATTGCCAAAGTCCTGAAATGAATTTGAAGGGGGGAAAAAAGCCCATATGATTTGTAGCTGCTTGTGGATCCACTTTATTAAAAACTCTTTAGAAAAGCTACCAACGGACAAAATCAGCCGGGATAGTTTGAGACCCTTACAAGCATCTGAACTGAATTGCATATTCATCTAAAACAAATATAGCAGTCACAAAATATGTGTCTTTGTATCAATTGTTATTGATTGATAATGAAGTTGAATTTATATCCAGAATATGGATAATCACGATAAGAACTAGTTTTAATAATATAAAATTTTTAAGGTGTGCATTGTATAGGGGGTAACAACAGAATCAGTCTTAGGTACTCCTTGAAAGAGTTGCTTTATGCAAACTCTGCAACTCTTCTGTGGTAGGCAAATGATTGCATCAAATGGAGCATAGCTTTGATCAATGAGAAATTGCTTGCATACATGAGCATTAAGTCAGCCTTTCTTCCAGACTAAATCAAGAATAGGTCAGGCGCAAAAGCCATTCTGGACCCAAAGTCAGCATTCTCAAAGTACAGTCTGCAAATCACCCGCTGCTCTACCGAGCCCCGGCTAGTCAGTCTGGATTTAACACACATATTCAGGTGCTTTGCTGGGTTGTGCTCTCACTAATAGTATAATTTTATGGTACTCCCTTGTTGTTCATATTCTCTGGCAGCCAACTAAATGCACTTCATGGGCTGCTTTTCCAAAGGGCATTTCAGTTCCAGTGAAAAATTGCTAAACTGTAGCTGTCCTATCAGAGGTGAATAGAAGGCGGCATTTCATTTACATCTTAGAAATATATGCAACACTCACCAGCTGGATGGCATTTAGTGGTGACAATAAGAAAATTGGAAATAACATATGATTTTCAGATATTGTTTCTGTTGTATTGTAGCCAGTTTTCAGACTAAAAATACGCTTTAAGTCAACGTCTTGGAGCCTCAGCTTCCTTGGGTACCCTTGCAGTGCTAAGAGCAGCCACAGGAGCTGCCACTAGTGCTGCAGTCCTAGGTGCTGAGACCTGTGTCTAACCAGGCACTAAGTCACCAGCACCAACTGCCTGCACTAGGCACTGGAAGGAAGAAACCTGGTAAGTTAGGACATGCTTTTGTAATGATCTGCTGATAGTCTGGTCTGTGTTAAACTCTGAGAAGCTCATAATTCTTAATTGTCTACTGGCATTGCCCCAAATTGAAGGCTTAATCTGCATGAAGGAAGCTGTGGGTGGGACCCTTTACATCTAACCTTGGACACTTACTGAAGGATGGTGGTCATTGAAGAGATTAGGAAATTTTAGGGGGCAGATCGTCCAACCTCTTTTGGACACCAGATTTAGCATAGTATGGTTTCTGTCATGCCTGTTTATCCTTGCTGATGATAAAGGGAGTCTATATCACTAAATCAGTTGTCCACATATCAGGTATCGAAAGTTGGTGGAAGGAACCCTATCTTGTCTTTCAGTGCCCACCCCGATGGGTAAGGCCACCAGTTTTGCCTGTTTGGGTGTGAATGTCTCATAAGCGTCTGAATTGGGCATTTTGGATTATAGGATTGTGGGGTGATTCAGGCTGGAAGGATGCTCAGAAGTCTCTAGTTGAAACCCTGCTCAAAACAGGCTCAGCTATGAGATCAGACCAAATTACTCAGGACTGTCCAGCCTAGTCTTGAAACTCCTGGGGATGGATACCACACAACCACTGTAAGCAACCTGCTCCACTGCCTGCCTGTCCTCAGTGTGAAGAGGACGTTCCTTTTATCCATCCTGAACCTCTCATTTCAGCCTGTTGTCCCTCATCCTCCTGCCATGCACCGCTGTGAAGACATTGGCTCTGTCCTTTAGATAACCTCCTTGTAGGTAACCTCTTGAAGGCTTCTCTTCTGCAGGCTCAATAAGCCCCAGCCCCTCAGTATCTCCTCACTTGTCTTAAAACTGGGCGTCTTCATACAGATGGGCAGGATCTGCCCCCAGGGACTGCTCTAAAGTAGCTCAAGTACCATCAAGACCAACACACCTTGGCAACTTCTGTTTTAGCTCCAGAGCATGATGGTTGAATGTTGCATGTTTCATTTTTTGAATTTTCACTCGAAAAGCTGTTTGATTGGGATTTTTCATGCTGTTTTCTTGGAATAAAGACCATCAAGAAATAGTCAAACCCTTCTGTACATGGAACACTTCCTTGGTTATTCAAACTGGCTTTTCTCTTAAATATAACTGATGTTAATTTATTTGTTATTATTTCATGTATCACTCTACAGAACATGTCATGGTCTCATATGAAACCACTCAGTCAGAACAGTATAATCATTATCCTTTCAGTCAGGTTGCCAGCATGTATTAATACTTAAACCTTCAAGGATTCAAACAGAGCTACACTCATTTATACTAAGTGTCAAAATGATGTTATGTACCAGGGGAATTTCCAAAATTGAAACCAGGAGGGCCACAGCCTGATAAAACACAACAGATTGGCTTCAGATTTTATATTCCAAAATCATTTGCATTTTACATCAGTTGAAAGGTAGTTCATCCATTCTTAATAGTACAATTACGGCAGATGGCAACAGGCCACCTTGAGTTATTTATTAGGTTGCCTGCTGTGACTTTATCACTACCATTCAGAAGGCTGATGATTTCACTCCACTGGACTGCAGGTTTGAGTCTGTCACAGTGGATAACTATTCAGGACAAGGCTGTGAACACCATGACATAAATTTGTCAGTCACTACTTGACAACCTTGTATGACTGCCAATGCAATGTAAAGCATACCAAGTGCCGTGGAAGTCAGGGAAGAACACAAACCTACATATAATTGTCAGCATTTAATCCATGTTCAACTGCACCACATTTCCAATTATTGCTCTAAGAAAACAAGTACGTATCTGTGATGCTCTGGCTAAGATGATGTCTCCTTATGAAGCATAGGGACTCTTCAGAATTAGCGACTAACTTTCAATGACATTTTAATGGTATCACAGACCAAGCAAGACTTTATTTTAATAGCACATTTCACTGATATTGAGCTACAACAGAACTCCCATGGAAGTGTATATGACATTTACAGGGATAGTAGATTAATTCACTATGACCATTGCTAGTTCCATCAGTACTAGACTAATTGTGTCCCAGTGCTCCTTACCATGAAATATAAACAAACACTGATGCAATTATGATAATTATCTCAGATTAAAGAAGGCCAACACACTTAGAGTACACAGTTGAGTGTGTTTCTCCACGGATACTTTAAATTGATTCGTCATTTAGTTTTACAGATCAACCATCAAATCTTCAAGATTTCTAGTTGCCAGTGTTTTGTGAAAGATGCACTGTTTTTATTAAAGTTTATGATAATGAGAGGAAATTATGAATTAAGCTTAAAGAAACTAACAATGTATCCCAAAACTTGTATCCCCTGCTCTCAGGGATTCCACACATTATCAGTGGCCTTTGTGCACTTTGGAGCTATCATATTGATGTTCATTCTGAAAATAGGCAACAGGCTAGCGTCAATGGATTGCCAAAGCTTGAATCCCCCACTGACTATACCAGTTCTATACTACCAGTATTCTTTTATTTCTTTTATTGTCATAAAGAGTACAGGAGTGGTTATAGGACTCTCCTTTCCTAAACGGTGATTTCCTTTTAAAGCAAATAATTTGTTGGGCTAATTAGAAAGGAGTCTTAGGTCATAAACTCAGCTTCCAAACTGAAATGGGAAAATGCAATCCACTGCATAGCAAAACACTGTAAGAGCTTCATTGCGCGTGATGCTACCTAAACTTGTCTAGAAGACACATCTGCTGTATTCCACCAAGACTACTTGGAAAGCAATTAACTGCATACAGAAATGCTCCCCTTGGAAATGGGTTTATGAGGCTATAATATGCACTGCAAGTACTTTTTTAGTTTTTTTTGTTAGGTTCCATTTTCTTTCTTTGGCATTCATTGAAAAGGTTTGGCTCTTACTAACTACCTCATTTATTTGTCCCAGTGTTGCATTGAATCTTAGAACTGGAACCCCATTATTGTTTTACTTCATGCCTGTCTGAATAATTATCTTACAGCATTCATACGTTTAACCTAATGGTGCAAGGAAGGCACAATATGGCAATGGGAGGACAGATCATTTAAGAAAGGTTATGAGGCACGTGGTTCAACCTTTGGCAGCAATTGGTGGAAGAGTCACAAACACTGGCTCCTGTGAAACTCTGTGCCTGCCTCCCCAAACTCTGGTTGTCTCCATGCCTCCTCCAGCAACTATCTTCAATGAGGTAAAGTGTTTTCTTACCTATTTGCCAATCCCAGGGAACTTTCAACAGCTCTTTGTGTTCCATGATTGCACTATAAGAGAAGAGAAGGCAAAATTTGATGGAAGAGAACAGAAGTTAAATTATTTCCTCTCATTCAATTCAAATGCTGGACAAAACAACATAAATAACCTTATAGCAAAAAATCTCTGTAGGAACCAAATGCAATCAGACTTTGCTAATCCACTCTGATATTATCCCTGAGCCCCTATATTTGAAAGATCTTCAGGGCAGCAATCAGATGTGAGAGCATACAATTTGTACTTGTTTCAGCTCCCTGTATACCTGCCCAAAGTGCCCACCCCCCTATATATTCAATCCTCTTGTACTCTTCTGATTTAATATTCTGAAAGCTTTTGAACTTTAATGATTAATAATGTATCTGTCTGAGTTATTCACCCTTCAGAGCAGCTCTGCGGTGTCAAATAAATGGATATCACAGGCTGGCTTTGGGAAGAATACTGTGATTTGTTACACACCAAGAGGGATCAAACAGTCACAAGAATGAAAGTCAGGAAACAAAGCAAAGGATGGGCCAAGATGCAAAAGTCCACTTTTGACATCTTGTAAGTCTTGCATTAACATCAAAGTCCCAGATCCAGAAAATTGTAAGGTGGCGACAAGTCAGCTCTTCCCAATCCAGGCAAATAGACCTTTGGAGGTAAGATATCTTACAAGCTAGATTTTCATTCAGCTAACGGTTTCTCTGATGTGTGATTTGCAGATAACTCCAGCTGTGCAGGACTCTGCATGCTAGTCTGGACACTCTTTTAAGCAAGTATAAAACATGGAATTACACATATTGAAAAACAAAGTACCTAGTACAAAATGTGGTGTGTGGAAGACCAAGTCTAATAGTAAAACTGCAGGAACTCAGTGCCTTCCAGATTAATCTGGTCTAGAGAGTTGCATCCTGGAAATCTTAATTTGCTTGCTGCTGATTTGTGGCAAATCTAATACTGTGCATAGAATAATAAGATCATTTTGTCTGCAAAATAACTACATTATATGTGCCTTTGCATGCATAAGGCATATGTCTCTTATCAGCAATTCTTGAAAAATAACATGAAAACAAACTGCAATGTCTCTTTTTCTGTCAAACAAATTTTGATATAAATTAAATTTAGGAACATTACTTTCGTAATATTGCCTATCTGATACAAAAGAAGTATAAAACAATATGCTACAGTCTGTGATTCGTTGTGATCTGTGAAACAAAAAGGAGTAAGAGCAACTTTGCCAGAAATTGCCATTTAGTGATGCCAGATTCCAATTGAAGAATTGGAATCACAATGATCTTTGAAAGGTTGTGGTGATTGGAGGAGGTCCCTGATGACTGAAAAGACACATCTATAGCCCATCCAACCTTACGCTAGCCTTTGGGAAGATTATGGACTAAATCTTCCCAGAAGCCATTTGCAGGAAATGAAGAAGAGATGGCTTGAAACAGCCAGCAGAGACTTCTCAAGAGCAAACCACACCTAACCAAACAGACTGCCTTCTATGATGAGATGGCTGGTTCAGTAAATAAAGACGAGGGAATGGATGAGAGGATGAGGTGTAACCTACCTTCACTTTAGCAAAGCTTCCAACATGATTTCCTGAAAAATCGTTAGAGACTGAAGATGTATGGACTGGATAAGTGGACTACCCACAATGTAGTCTGAAGAAAAGGGCCAAGAGAAACCTTGTGAAGTTCAAGAAAAGCAGATATGAACCCCTGCACCTGTGGTGGAATAACCCTATGCAACAGTACAGGCTGGGAGCTGACTGGATACAAAGCTGCTTTTCAGAACTAGTCCTTGAAGTACTGGTGGACATCAACCTGAACATGAGTCAGCAATGTGTCCTTGGAGCAGAGAAGGCCAACAGCATCCTGGGCTGTGTTACTAAGAGTCTGGCCAGGAAGCTGAAGGACATGATTTGTGAGACAGCAGCTAGAGTACTGTATCCAATTTTGGGCTGCCAAGAATAAGACAGACATTGACAAATTGGAGAGTACAGTGGAGCTCCATCACAATGGTCAGGTGGCTGGAGCACATGATGTAAGAGGAGATGCTGAAACAGCATGGTTTGCTTGGTGTGAAGAAGAGAAGGCTAAGCCACTTTGTTGATGCCAAGCAAACTTTGACCAGTACTGTGTCTAGCATGCTGGGAAGTGGCCCTATTTCTAAGATATTTTTTTCCCAGACTACTTCAGTTTATACGACCCAAAGGTCCTATTTTACACCAAAGTGTCCAATAGTGTTTCAAAGGAAGAGTCTGTAAGTGTAATAAGGGGAGCTGGCTTCTCTTTGAAACAATTGGCATATTTAGTTAGATTAAACTTCTGTGAACTCATAACTGCTCTTCATTGCAGGTAAAGGTAAGAAAATGCTGAATTGCTTCATGGATCCAAGTAGCAGAAACATTATTGGCCTCTCCCAATATGCAAACTTTTGCCATCTTGTTAAAAAAGTGCATATATGAGCTAAGAGCGGTCAGGGCTCCACACAAAAGTGCCACAAAAGCACTAGCAGCAAAAAGCGGCAGAAGCCAGTGGAAAAAAATATGCTGGTGAGAACTTTTGGGTCAAAGGTTGACTAGAAAAACCATGAGGCTTTCAGCAAAGAAATGGTTTCTTATTGTTTCCTTCTAGTTGTGTCCTCTGTATACAAAGATGCCTTGTTCCAGTACCAGTTTATTCTCCCCAGTAAAATAACTCACAGACCTTGAATTGTGACTAACTGCTAGGGTCAAGAGTGGGTAATAGCACTATAATTAAATTCAGGAATATGAAACATACATGACACTTTACACACGCAGATCAAGACAAGGGCACTGCTTTGATGCCTTTGGAATCAGTTAGTACTTACCTACCATGAACACTGTAGGTAACAAAAATGCTTTAGCCAAAGATACTAGGCATATTTACATGCTCTTGAATTTTATATTTTCAAAAAGGAACTGCTTGTCTGGTAGCCAGTTAATATAAATAATTTTAAGTCACATGTTCAGATCCCACATAAGTATAATAAGCTTTCTGGCCAAAGAAATAGAACTAATTAAGTGGGAATTGATGGGTCATTGCTTTGATCAGTCTCTGGTTTTAGAAGCTGGGTAGCTCAGATGTGCAGGGAGGTAACCTGGTTTTGACTAATAATCAAAAGTTATTCTGTGTGACAAGCACCAGGGATGGATCTGCATAAAATGAGGCAATCTTGCGTGGTGACTTTTAGTACAGTTTCATAAGTCATAGTATTACAACATTGGAAGGTACCTTCCAACTCTTAGGCTTGCAGGTGAGGTGCTCATTAGGTACACATGGATATAGACATAAATCAGTAGCTGCTGAAATCCATGTGACAATCTCCTGACTACTAAACATTTTGAAGAGAAAACGCCAGCTTTTTCATTATTTCTGCTTATCATAATGCCGATACACAGAATGAGCCAATCAGTAAAATACCTTCACACTGGATGTGTTTCCGACCTGCTGAAATCCAAGTGACTTTTTAAACATATGAAACAGAACCAGAGAGAGCTGTAGACTTTGTTATTCACAAATCAGACCAACATGTGAAATATCCACTTGTCTTCCAGCAACAACATGGTAGAATGTGTCTTCTACTCCTCCCTGCCCATGTGACTATTCCAGGACACAGGTTATAGAACCATTGAATGGTTAGAGTTGGAAGGGATTTTAAAGATCATCTTGTTCCAATCCCCCCTGCCATGGGCAGGGACACCTCCCACTAGACCAGGTTGCTCAAAGCCTCATCCAACCTAGCCTTGTACACCTCCAGGGATGGAGCATCCACAGTTTCTCTGGGCAGCCTGTTCCATCACCCTCAGAGTAAAGAATTTCTTCCCAATATCTATTCAGTTTAAAACCGTTACCCTTCCTCCTATCACTACACTCCTTCCTCATCTTTTCTGTAGGTCCCCTGAATTAGAGTTATTATTCATATCCATTGGCCTGACGTATGAAAACCAATGCAAATTCCAGGATTAGAGGACACCTGCTCTCCACAGGAAATGTCTACCCTTGAAGAGACAGACTAGCTCATAGGAGGCCCCAACTGCACCTATCAGAATGACCCTGGGGCTCAAACTTGCTCACTTACAGCTGAATTCCACTGAAGAAGGAGCCAAAGAGTCCGATCATGCCCAGGAATTCCACTCGACTCAGATTTCGGACGATATACTCCTCACAAACGTTCGAAATGCCATATAGTGTTGCTCCTCCCAGTACTAAGAGATCCCCTATCAGTTTATTTTCACCTAGGAATAAACAGGGGAAAAATTAGAACATCTCAAAACAACCATCTTTGGTCTAGAACTCATGGCAAGTTCTTCCCTGTAGATTTCAATCTTCAGTTACTAAGTACCCCATATCCGGGTCAATAAGCTGAATGCAAATGTTCTGTCATTTTAACAGTTTTTGTTCAATAATCCAGCAAAATCTAGCAGAGGTGTGAGGAGAGAGCATTAACCTTGCTGTGGACAAGAGAATCTGAAAAAACTGTAAAAAAATACAGAAACCAAGTGGCATTCTTCAGTGACTAATCCTTTTTATTTTATTACTTTTTTTTTGTAGATAGAATGTGAACCAACTATACAGAGCAGTTTGCATCTCATCTTGAAATCTAACCAGTCTAAAACATGTCCAGTATTTAGATGTGAAAGCAACTGAAAAATTCCTTGTACCTGTGAAAAGAATGAAGAAAGCATTACAACCCCAATATTGACCTCATTCTCACATGAAGCTATTTGACAAGAAAGAGAGGAGGCAGGACAGGGTGTAGACATGGTGATAATAACGATAGATTCTTAAAAGAGGTTTGTTCAATTAACATAGCAGTACCTAATGCATACAACAAACACCAAACTGTATTTTCAGTACCTCCGGGTATATATAGTTACTAAAATATTATATTATCAAAGGCTGTTTGAAATCTTTTTAAGTCTTGGAGGCTTTTACTATTGGGGGGCGGGGAGGGCTGCAGCGAGATTTGACCAAGATCAAGTTCCAGCTTGAAAACTGAGGCCCTGGCCTCAGTTGTGTGTGATTCTGTCTGCACATATGGCTTCTTAAAAGAATTCTACAAGAGCTACAGTTTCACAAAGCTGCCAGACATTGTTACAGAACCATATTCCAAATGCTAGGATATGACAGAATTTCCTTTGTAAAGGTTCAGTAGAGGTGCTGAAGCACTAGACTTTTTTTTAAAGAACCTTGTTTTCTTTTTGAAACACCTCTTGATTTATTTTTTGAGTTCCTACCTTTTTAAGTTGTATTATTCATTTTTAAAATACACTCTGCAGTAAATAAAAATGGAAGTCAAACATTCTGATTTGTTCAAAATGATCTTTTCAACACTTTTATTTTTGGAATTCTTTTAAGCCTTCAGTTTTCATTCCAAACTAGTCCTGAAATTTTCAGTGAGAAGAAATTTACAAAAATATGAATGGCCATAAGAGGATTGATCAAGGATTCATTTTTCCAGTGTCCTGTCTCCGATGCTGGCTATAACCACCAGAAAAGCATAAGTTGTTTAGGGATAACTAGGAATAAGCCAAATGTTTAAAATATTCCCAGTAACACTCTCTTAGTCTCCAACATTTTTCAGCTCAGAGATGTGGGTTCTGTGTCTTTACCAAACATGACTAGATTCTCTTTCATGAACTCATCCAGTCTCTCACTGAATTATTTTTTTTGCGTACACTTTGACTGACAGCATGTTTATATTTGACCATTTATCTTTTTAAGATTTGGTATTTATTTTCCTTTTAGCTTTCTTTTGCAATCAGCTACAGAAGATGCTCTTAATTTAAAATAAGCACCAGCACTTTACAAAACCTCTTCATACCCCTAATGCGTTTGACGTTCCACAGTGGCTCCAATCATCCCTCACTGAGCTCCCTCATTTGGTATTTATTACAGCTACTCACTGGCACTTCGGGGAAGCACTGCTGAAAAAGCTTTTGACCTTAGAGCTTGGCTGTGTTGAACTGCTGAGACGAACATATCATCCTTTTGCATCTGTGAAACAAAGACGGCTCGAAGGCAGTTTTCACAGAGGTGGGATGGCTCCAGGCACCACACTGCGATGGCTCTCCCCAAAGTGCATTCACGCTCAAAACGTGTGAGCATCACCCTTCAGGGTTTTCCCAGAAGAGGAGGCTAAGATCTGGTCAGAGCATGGGCCAGCCCAGCCCAGGACCCTTCTCTGGCACTGGGCAGCACAGGGTGCCTGAGGAAAGCATAAAGAAATAGGGAAGCACAGAGGTGTTTTTATCAGCAGGAGATCAGGGATTTTCTGAGATGGAAGTTGCATTAGATCATTAAACTTAATAAGTCCTGATGGATTTCTTCATTAATTTGTGTAAAGCACATACAATTTTGGCCTCCACAACACCCTCTGGCAGTAATTTACCCAGTGTAAGTATGTATGCATTATTAAAACATACTTCGTGTTTCTAGCTTTTAAGGCTGATACCGCAAAAATATATTGGGCATCCTATAATTTTCTCATTGTGAGAAATATTTAAGAACTACTCTGTATTGACCCTCTCCATATCATTGAAGACTTCACGTACCTTTAACATATTCTGTCTCTTTCTTGCCTTTGCTGGGAGATGAAGATTCCCACTCTGCCTACATTCTCTTCATCCTGAAGCCATTTTGTCCTTCAACAGCTTTCTCAACTTTCTCCATTGCTTCTATAGGCTTATTTTCTGGTCACTTCTTTTTGACATGCAGTAACCAGAGTAACACAGGGTACTCAAGAGGCTAGTGCATCAAAATTATATACAGAGATAAAAAAGTTTTATACTACATTTTTTGTTTGTTTCCCAATAATTCCTAGCATCCTGGTTGTCAAATGCCTTTGCTTCTTCAAGAGACTGACTTTGGAACATTCCCCCAAGACTGACATATCGTCATAGACATATTTTCATGGATGTAAAGTCCACATGCATCTATTGGTTTCATTGCTAAGGAAATATGTATCAGCTGACTAGAGCCATTCTAAAGACTTTTAGGTTAAGACAGTTGTAATTGACCAATTTAATGGCATAGGCCATTCTTCTGAAGAAACACAAGGCACAGCTTGGAAAAACATGCTTTGCATTAATCATTGTTAGCATATTTAATGTTCTCTGGAAGCAGAAGTCATACAGGCACTGAAGAGTTAATGTTTTGGGGACTAGCTATACCACTATAGTGTAACATAAATAGTTTAAATATTAATTATGTTCTGACATGGTTGCTTTTTACACTCAGCTACATTTTTACCTTAACCCCCAGCATTATGAGGTGTTTCTCTTTGCTTTTGGTTGTAATTACTGACAATCTAAAACTCAGTCTTAATGTGTCCCCCTCTTAGATCATATGTACTCTTATATACTTATTAAAAAGACTGTTTTTCAGACATTGTGGCAAGCTAAAGCTGGGAAGCGCTTCAAAAGATCTGGATGGAATACTTAGACCCCTGTGACTTAGACTGCAGTGTATTACAGAAGCAAAAGTACTAAGGTACATCATGGGTATTAGTTCAGAAAAATGTTAAGAGATACTTGGCATGTAAGGTGATAGAGCACAAACTACTTGGTAGTAATTGCTTTTCCCATTGAGAAATGTGCAAAACATCAGTCAGGATACAATAAAAAGAAGTAAATACCAAAGATTTAGTGAAAGTTGAGACTATACATGCAAATTATACCTAATTCTTGCAGATAGTTTGGAAAATACTTCTTAATCTCTCAGTGATGCATTTTAAATTAATTTTCTCTTACTGTAATGGTTTGCAGGCTAAATTGCTGTATACAATGAAGTAACAGCTGGTGCCTACCAGAGTCTTACTGCACTTCTAATATAGTAAATAGTATGGCCCCACAGGGCAAATAGGTCCCAACAGATTTTGTCCCCTAAAATATAGAATAAACCACGGAGTTTACTTAAGACTAACACAGCTTCATTGCTTTTGGTGAATTCCTTTCTTCTTTTTTCCTAGTCCTGGGAAATATCCCATAAATAGCATGGAACTCCTTAACAAAGGGTTTCAAGAGGTTTTTTTTTTTTCCTGTTAATTCTTAGTTGTATTTGTGGATTTTTAATGTATCGCTCTACCACTTCAGAGAAATCAAACGAGCTCATCTATTTTACTCTGTTAAAGAGGATGTGGTAATTTAGAAATAAATCCCTGCATCTTATTAACATCATTTTGCCACTGCAAAAAAACACAGTCTCTGTTGTGCCTGGCTCTGTTATTAATTTCTTCTCTATGTGTAGCAATAAGGCAGGCCAGTTTTTCATGTGTAGGTCTGAGTTAAAAGGCAATAATGCATGCTAACAGATTTTTCTGACAAATTTATGTATACAAATACCCGTGCTTTAGTAATGTATGTAATTATTACGGCTGAATGGCAAAGTGTCAGTGTTCTACAATCTGTTCCTTGCCTGCTGAGGTCTATTGCCCCACACACTCCTGTCAAACCACAACTCACCTGCCCCAGCACATTACTTCTCAGGATTACTGGAACACAGGATGTTTTCTCAACCCAAGGTTGAAATCCCAATCTCTCTGAAATCAGTCATTCCTAATGCAGCTTTGGCTGCATTTCATAGTACAGAATATATTTTCTCCTTTTTAGCTGGGGCAGGGTTATTTCTGGAGGAGACCAATGAACTAAAAGTCCCCTTTTACAATAAAGGACAGGCATAAAGGGGGGCAGGGAGATATGCTGAGTACTGTTACAAACTCCTTTGTTTTATTTAGCAGCATCCTGGCAAATGCAGCTCTTACAGCACTTGCATTTGTATTCAGAAAGCTGAGTCAAGAATTTAAAACCCCAGTGTATTATGCTCAGCTCACAATTCAGTGCTTTTAATTAAGAATGAAAACTGTGCCTAATTGACAATCTCTGAAAAGAATTTCCAGCCTTCCCACATCATTTGGGTTGGCACTAGAGAAATCAATGTGACAGAGGAAGTTGATCAATGAAATCTAACTCTGTCTAGTCTGCATTAATAGCTACACACACATTATTCAAATGATGCTGCACATAAAAAAGAACATTTTACACAAAGAAGGTTCTTTTCAACAATGATGCTGGCATATCCCAAATCTTTACTCTGAGACTGTATGCAAAACCCAATTAGTACAGTTAGTATGTAGGTCTAGTGTCTTTTAGCATCTACCCAGTGACCGTGCTTCTGTACAAAAAAGGAGCAAAGTTCAGGAGAAGTAAGAGTACACGGTGGACACGAGAGGAGCTTATGACTTTGCAGTCAAACAGCTAAGCCAAAGCAGATCAAAACTACAAGTATTTAGCTTGTCTCCCCCAGCCTGCACAAAGGGTGACCTGCATTGCAGACACAGGGCCCATAAAGTCAGTTTGCAGCAGTGCTGACTTCTAAGTGTCGACCCATTTTTGTTCCCTGTCCCTTCTGACAAAGAAGCAACGTTGAATGGTGCGGTGCTTTGGAACCATGAAGGCACAAGTTTCCATGACAATTTTCCCTTTTTTTTTCCCCCCAATCTGACATGTTCTGATCAATGTTTTCTCTGAACGGAATTTGATTATACAACTCATCCACCCCTACTCACCCGCTCCTTGCTGTCTCCCAACGAGGACATCTGCTCCTGCCATGCAGCCCATGCCCAGAATGCAAACCACGATCCCAATGAAATGTACTGCCTTGTATCGTACCAGTAAGAAGAACCAGGAGAGCAGTATCACCACTGGGATGACAAAACAGTCTAGGAGCTGTCAAAAAAGAGGAAAAAAATCAATAAATCAACCTGCTAACACTTTGCCCTAAAATACTAGGATTAGACTGCAGCAGAGTGGAGCCGGGTTATTTAGTTAGTAATAGCACTTTCTACCAGACAGGAAGTGTGTTCAAGTGTTTATGTTGTCCATCAGACAGAGGATAAGACTATTCTGTTCGTGACTATTCCACAAATTCAGGAGAGCTGTTGCTCTACAGTATTACTCAACAGCACTGCTTTGCTCTTGGATTCAGATGCAGATTTCAAATCCATGGAAAGGAAACCTGGCCCAAAAGAGAGCCACACCACTCCATCTGGTTCTTACCTCTGGTGATTAACAGACAAAGACTGAGGGCAGTTTTCCTGCAGTCTAGACATATGCTTTAATTCAGTCATTTCAGGTTCAATTAGCGGGAATGTTCATAATACACAAGTTGACCAGATTTATTAAATTTGGCCATATAAATCTGCATGCAGAATACTTATGAAAAATCTGCCCCCTGTGGGGACAGTTAACTCCTTGAAAATATAGTCCCATATGCCTCTGAAGGAAAGAAAAAACAAAACAAAAAAACACCTCCCCTGCAGTGCAAGAAACTAAATTTTCTTGCGCACAGACACTGGGTAAGAGGTTTCTCAAAGAAGTGTTATGAAACACAATCTTTAATTGTTTTTTTTAGAGACACATAGGAAGAAACCCAGAAAACCCATGACAAAAAACCAGAAATGCACCAAATGTTTGTGAGAGGACCTTGAGATTTTCAAATTAAAATACATTTTAGAAACTACCAGTATGTCACCAGGAAACAAAAATCCTAGGTAAGAAAACCCCAAAGAAACATGACTTTAATCCCACTTCCTAAAAGGATACAGATAATTAAGAGTTGTGATTCTGTGGCCTAACAATGAGATTTGACAAACCATGCAGGGTACACTACTTGTTCAATGCCAACTGATACAGGAGGAAGCAGAGCTATATTGAGCTCTTCCTAAAGCTTCTTCCTAAAGAAAATGTCTGGAACAATCAAAGGAGGAGACTGGGTCCATAGTTCTGGAAAAATACTCCAGACCTTGATTTTAGACGATGCAATTTGTTTTTTCTTCCCCTTTGGGCTTATTATCTGCTACTTGCACTCTCAGTGTGAATTACCACTAAGCACACTAAGTATTATAAAATAACGATTGCATCCCTTTAACTTATTTGCCTGTCTGAAGAGAAAAAGATTTTTGGATGATTTCAAGAATTTCAGTGCTTAGGAAATAATTCTTCACATTCTATTGGAGAGAATCCAGCAGAGGGTTACAAAGATGATAAGGGAATGAAGCACCTCTCTTATGAGGAAAGGCTGAGAGACCTGGGTCTGTTCATCCTGGAGAAGAGAAGACTGAAAGGGATCTCATCAATTCTTATAAATATCTAAGTGATGGATGTCCAGAGGACGGGGCAAAACTATTTTCAGTGGAGCCCAGTGACAGGACAAGAGGGAACAGACACAAGCTGGAACACAGGAAGTTCTGTCTCAGTGTGAGGAAAAACTTCTTTACTTTGAGGGTGCCAGCGCGCCGAAAGAGGGTGTGGAGTCTTCATCTCTGGAGATACTCAAAACTCGCCTGGATGCGTTCCTGTCCAACCTGCTCTAGGTGACCCTGCTTTGGCGGTGGGGTTGATGGTCTCTGAAGATCCCTTCCAACCCCTACCATTCTGTGATTCTGTAAGACAGTAAGCATCTCAAGCATCGTTCCAGATCTTTTTTGTGCAAAGGTGAGTAAGTGAACCTTAGCTATCACTGGACCAACCGAATTTTGCAAAATCCGGAGCTCCAGTCACTCACACAAACAGAATTTAAGAATATAAGGATGTGACCTTTCAGCTGGTAACTGCTGCCTCTCCAGAGATGCAGAGTGACTCAGTGGATATTTTTAACCCCCAATATCTGGAACGCAGTCATTGCCCACCTTTACACACAGGACATGACACTGCAGGTTCACTGTGGGACAGGAGCTCTGGTGAGGACTGCTTTACTTACACTGGGCTAAGCACACAAAAAGAACATTTTCTTGTGAATATGAGATATATTATGCTGATAGTGTGATTTCAATAGCCAGTTTTAAAAAATTTTTGTACCTGCCGCATGTGTACTTCAATATGCAAACTCCCACTAACTGGGAAGGTTTAAAAAATTCCTCTCGTTTCATAAATATTTAAACATACCTGTGCTTTCAAGTATGTGAAGTTGTGCCTTTTAAGCACTAACATGAAGGGATCCATGAACAGAACTTGTCACAAACAAACAACACTGACAGCAGCTGGAAAATGCCCCTTTGGGGTTGGTAGTCCAAGGTCTAATCTACAAATTGCTATCTGGAATACTGCAGCATCAATAGATAAAAACATGAAATGTAGGTAATATTCATTGACATTTTATGGCTCTTGAATTGTGTTTAGTTTATAGCTATAATTAAACAATGGGGGAGGTAGAAATAAATCAGGTTGCTACAATATTAGCAATAAGACAACCTAGTGTGTATTGCTTAACTATTTTTCAGGTATTGCTTTACATTTCATTTCTCCAGGACTAAATTCACTCTGCCTTTCTTTTTTTCTCAGATAAACCTGTCTAGTAGAAGAAAAAACGCACATATATTCCACAGACAAAAGATGTGAGATTGTGGATTACCTGATCTGCAGTCGGATTTGCCTGTTTATTTTTTTCCTTTCCCCTCCCCATCTTTTTTTGTTATTAGTTATGTCAGCTATTAAGAAAAAATATTATTCCTAATTGCAATTTTTCTGACTATAAAGCATTTATAATAATAATAGATGAATTATGCTTAGCTTGAATTTCATTTATATTACATAAAGGTTAGTTTTTTACCAGTATTTCCTTAAGAATAATCTTCAATATTTTCCTTCCTGTTAATTGTTTATTCTAAAGGCACTGCCTATACCCTGTCATGTTAAATTAATGAGTGACCTGATTTTAATCGAGGTTCCTGCTTCAACCACAGAAGTTATCAGATCTCACTAAACTAAAGGAAAACGTATTTCCTATTTTGCCATGGAAAGCTAATAAAAGTGATACGAGTGCGTGTCGCAGACCATGTTCTTTGATGCTGCCGTGTTTGTCTGTGGTTTTCTTCAGTCACGGCTCTGAATTGGGCTGCTTTAGAAGGTAGGATACAAAAATATATAACCTATTGATATACCATCCTACAGGAACTCCTTTCTATTATAAAAATGCTGTATTTTTATAGGCATTGAAAATTATTATTTGATTCTAAATGATATCACGCTGCATCTAAGTTGGTTGATGACACACAATGTTGAAATGTATTTTCTCCGATTATTTTTTTATTAAATTACATTGACTTTATTATACTTGCGAATCATAGACAAATACTCTCTTGCTCACAGTAAATATCCAGTCTCTGATCTCACAATTTCAGCATGTATTTGCACATATATAGCAGGAATGCACTGTTAGTCATTAGAAAGGAGAGCTGGCAAGCTTTAGAGGAAAGGTCTGTAATACAGAGGGTGGATGGCTGATCTGCAGTGACATCAAAAAGAAAAAAGCTGGTCAGCAAACTCCCTATGGGAACAATGGAGCTGAATTTTCTTTTTTAAACATTCATTGAATTTTTTTCCCCCAGTTATAAGCCCTTTTTTTCATATTAGGGGTTTCTCATTAGTGCTACCCTCAAGCAAATCATGCAAAGAATCTGCTGCACCTTCTACTCAGCCGTCTCTCCAGAGCAGAGGGATCAGTAAAATCAGTGTTTTATCCCTCCAACGTTTGTATTGTCAAGTACATCTGAATTTCAGCATGCGACCTGGTAAGTTTAATAGAATAGCAAGTGCTATATCCTGTATAAGACACACCTTCTAACATTTGCTTTGTTTTTTCAAAGGAGGAAAGGGTTTTCTGCCCATTTGAGTTCCCTTTCTATTCCATTTTTTACACTCCCTTCACAATACCACACACACTTGAGTCAAATGTATGTTACACATGCACAAAAGCAGCCGAGATGTGAATCCTCAGAGCAGTGGCTGCTGGCTGCTATGGGGACTGCGTGGCAATTGTGATACCCTGAGACTGAAACCTTCTGCAGGAAAGGTGTGGATGCCGGCAGCGTTTCTGCCAGGGTTATTTCAAGCAATTCAAATAAAAAAGGAACATTGTTTTTATTTTTCATGTTTCTATCTGCCATGTCATCACAATTTAATAATTTTCTTGCACGATTTTTATATAATCATGGAAATAACGTAAAAACTATTAATTTTTTCATCTGGCAAAGATGTAGGGTACTCTGGGTATGGAGATTGGTGAAAGAATCAGTTAGTGATGTCATTTGTTTAAAAAAACAGTAAAAACATTTAATTTCCATGATACAGAATAAACAATAGCCAGAAGACTGCTTCCAGTCTGAAGCCTCTTTAAATCAGTATTTTTCCCAGAAGATCTCAAATTTTTTTTCTTGGGGCAACATGAGCAATATTTCTATAACTGGTCTTGTCAGTTCCTTTATTCTATTTTCAGGTTTTTCTCTTTTTTTCCTGTGGACACAGAAAGTCCCTCAAAACTTTCACTAGTGGAAGACCTTCACCTACATCTCACTTGCACCAACACCCAAGATCAGGATTATCACAGAAGGAATTCAGCAACTTCTAGAAGTTATGTTAAATGAAAGATGGTGGTTGCATCCAACTCACAGTTCCTCTGCTCTCAACTCTACATGGACACGCTTTACTGTAATCACATCTTGACCCTTTTAAAAAAACCCACAACTTAGGACACACCTCTTTGTCCTTTCCTCTCCTTACATGCAGTCTAGCTATTCCGGTTCATGGTATTTGAGCAGATTCTGCAGAGTCACCAACAAACTGACCACTCAAATGACCTTTCCTTTAATTGCCTTCCTCCTCTGATTTTACACACCACGGCCATAAAAAGATCATGCTAAGACAGCAGACAGCTCTTCTAGCAGTCATGTGTTTCTGCAGAAAATACCTATTTTCTGTATTGCTTCTTTCTAAGTAAGGAGACTGGATATGGGCTTTGAGGACCATTTCTCAAGGTTACTTATTAGAAACTTCTCCATGTCCCAAGGTCCTGTAAGCTATGCAGAGGATTAGACCCTGGGGTAGGAAAAATCATGGATATCTCCTGCAGAAAAACCTCTGCTTTTGCATTTCACCTGCAAGAATATGCAAAATGGGCACAGAACACCAAAATCTCTGCTGTTGTAATGGGCACAGCTCCACTGACTTTAATGAGATTTTGCATATTTATGTTAGTAAAAAGTTTGTCTCAGGGTGAATTTTGCCATTAGAGGCAGAAGCTCTGGATACTGAGAGCTCGGTTCACTCCAAAACCATGTACGGAGACTGAGGATACTGCAGGGGCTGGTTTGCAAACCATCAGCATGTAACAAAGCTAAAAGACAGAACAGCCACTTGAAGCACGATAGTAAATCAGATGCAAGATACACCCCATAGACTCTCTCAGTATAAATGTACGGTATGCAACACTCCTGCACAATGCTGTTCTGCAAACCTTATTAACATTGCAATATTCCCTCAATGCCCTGAAGCAAAACAAGAAAATAAGTCAATCTTGCACGCACAGGATTGGGGGAGGAAGGGAGAAGGTGGAATTTATCTCTGCTTTTGAGATATTTTGTGTTATAGAGCACTGGACAAAGTGGATCAACAACATCAATATTGCACATCCCCTGCTCCTCACCTCCCAGATTTGCTTCAAAATTATCTCAAACCTTCTACCTCAACATACATTGAGTCCACAGGGACCAAGAACAAAGCAAAGACTATTGCCATCCAACACTCCTATAATATGTACTTACTGCTGGCTCCTTTCCTTTTCTGGTAGCAGTTGTTGAGGTATGAAAACTGCCAGAGGTAATTGGAATTATGATGTACTGCTGAGCCTCACAGTGATCCTAGAGTAGCCAAGAACATCAGCATCGTAGTTTTATTGTCTGTCTCCCGGTGTCTACAAATCCCAGCTTTTACTACCTTTGTTTTCATCATGCCAATCAAAGGCTTGATTGCCCAAGGAATAAATTACCAGATAAATCACTATTTGGAAACATAGTGCTCTCTTTGTCAGAGCCTTATTTCTTGTGACATCTTATGCATATTCTATGGTACCACTATCCAAGGCATTGCAGAGATAGTTCTGATTTCTATGTGATGATATAACACAGAATAAGGATGATATTACCTCTAGACTGTACAACACAACGATGCAGTGTGCAGGTGAACAGAACAGTGCATTTGCAGAAAGGAGAGCTAATTAATGTGAAGACAATGCGGGAGAAGGCAGAGGACAGTCTGCCTTCTAGTGCAACTTGGTATGATGAGAAAGTGCTTACCTGGCAGCAAAAGTTACAAATGTTAGTATCATAACAGGCTTAGTGGAAGACATTATGGACTTGGTAGGATGTACGCATGCAGTACACTGTAAATACAGTACAGGGAAGTCAAAATGTAGTTTCAAATGAGTCAAATATCTAGTCTAAATTACTGCAAGACCTTCAGAATCTTTTTATTTCCTCTGGGGGAACTAATTTTCTGTGCTGTGTAAAAGGTGTCTCCAATAGTACTTAAAACACCCTTCTTGACTAGTTAATGAAACCTTCCACAGGCCTTCATCAGGGTTGTTTCAAAAGGTTAGGATAAAAATAGGAAGCATTTCCACAGGCAGTTCTGAAAGTTAAGCATTTAGTTTTTAAAAAAGAGTCCATGGGATGGGTTGTTAGTGTACACGGGAGTGTTTAGTGCATGTTCTGCACCTGCTACAGCTGACGTGCAAGAAGGCTGAAAAATCTAGTGCAAGTAAGACTAATGCATCAAAGAGAAACTAAAGATCAATTTGAAAGTTTTTGGCCATCCGGGAATTAGGACACAGAGAGACACTTCATGTGAGAACATTAAGTGTGACTGATCTCTGGCACTTCTTGAAATATATGTTTTTGGATACCAAATTGATCCACGGACAAACTACTGTGCCTTTCATCTGGTGTCTACGCAATTTTTAAATTTACCCTCTATAGAAACTGCCTTCACTGTCTAGCTGGGGCATGTTCATGGCTGTTGGAAGCTTGAGTTTCAGTCTCCCTGAGTCAGATAGAGTTAACTCAAGCCCTTTCTTTGGGCTACTGTTTTAACAGATATGGCTTTATGTAACAGGTGGCTCTACCCTTGCAATTTGGAAAGCACTGCAGGTTTTCTGTAAGCACCTGAGGCATGCTAAGATCATATCTAACAAATTGAGTTCCTCTGGGGTACTTTGGTGCAGGAATACTTAGCTTTTGAGTTTTACAATGGAGGCAAGTATTTAGTCATTTGGCTCCATCAATACAGAAACACTCTGGGCATGCAAAGAACCAGAACCTAAAGCTGATTCTGAACAGGAACAACAGGAGAAGATCAAACACACATTTCCATGTCCCAGGATTGTGCTCTGACCAGCAGGTTCAGCGGGTGCATAGATCAGGGGATGTTAGATGTCTATAGCATTTTGGATATGTTGACAATTAGGTGTGGATTGTTCTATTATATCTAGGTGCCCCTGGACTACTCTGCAGACACCTAAAGGGTATATTGGACTTTATCCTTAGCAATTGACCTACACCTTGAAGTCTGAAACATAAATGGTGCATTAGTTTTTATGTCACCTATTTTTTAAGGGAGGTCTTTAAGGTTATTTTCTGAACAGGGAAAATTACATGTTTCTAGGCTTCACAGTAGTTTGTTTTCATCTCATGATGGAGCTGAGTACTACATTCTCAGACAGTAATTATGGAGTACAAAGGGATTTGAAATAATCAGAAGCACAACCAAATGTAAAGGTCAGGTACAATATTTATCTCTGATTTTTCTTATGTGTCCTTGTTCACTGTGGATTTGAAGGTACCTGGTGAAAGACGTATAAGAAGGTTCATTAGGAAGTTCTGTTTTCCCAAATGAAAACAAAGGGAATTTTAAAGGAAAGTATATAGAAGACTTGAGTGTGAAACACTGGGGAAAAGTACGCCACCATTTTCAGTCTTTTCCCAAAACCATAATGAGACAATGACAATTAAAAAAAAAAAAGGATTTTAAACTAGAAATTTTGACAGATTAAGCTAAAGCTACCTGGAAAACAAAGTTGTTGAGTGCTTGGAGTTGTTTGTTGAAAGCAGAACTGCAAGTCAATTGCAATAAAGGTATCTTTTTACAGTTAAACTTTGGTTTTTTGCTGAGAGGAGTTTAATGTTTTGCCTAAAATCACCACAAGCCCAGTACGCTCCCATGTTAGTTTTGCACGACAGAGCAGATAACGTGTGGAAAATAAGTATATGCTGTAAAACTGATTTCCTACTGAAATGGTTCACGTATCACCGCTATAAAAATACTGCAAGATTTCTCATTTACTGAAGTGACAATTTCAAAAACTTTTATTTTCTTCCCATCAAAAAAACCTTGGTGTACAGCCTGTTGAGAATAAAATCCCCTGGAACTGACTTGAGGGGCTTGATTCTCAGTGAACATATACATTGACATAGCTCCCACAGCCGTCTGTCAAAGCTGTGCTGATTTGTGGTAGCAATGGTTTCTCAGGTCTCAGTTCTGAAAGGATTTGAACGCTTTTTGCTACATTCCAGCAAGTATTTATGGCCTCACAGGTACTGCTCTGTACTGATCAAGCCTTTCCAAAGACGCTCTCAAGAGAGTGGTCCTGTTTGCTTCTTCGAAATCAAATTTTAGGAAAAGCTTGTGTTTTTCATCTTTTACTTTCCTTTTCTTCAGTACTCATTTCATACTGCTATGCACTTTGACCAATGCTGTTTCAGGCTGAATAATCCCGAGTTTCTTCTGTTTTGTCTTTAAACGAAATATGGTGTTGTTTGGCTACATTTCATAAAATTTGTCATTTGATTCAACATCTTGAAGGCATGAAGTGAATTTAAAATGCAACAGGTGTTTCCAGTCACTCCATGAGCAATCCAGGACAACTATGGGAAAAGGAGACACTGCATTCCCCAATCCTGGAAAAAAGCTTGGCAGCATTTCAGCTTCTACCTCTTCCTTCTTTCAAGCTATCTGGGAAAGAGATCTGAACTCTGTTGTAATCTATATATGGAAGAGGTCTAAAAAGGACACAACATGGTCTGTGTCCTACGACAGTTCTCTTATTCTACCCTTCCTCTCTCTCTCTGTCTAAAAGGAGACAGTGTCTCATTTCAGATACCAAATTCCCAAAGGCAGAGACACAGGCAACGCCATTGAACTCACCTGCCTGCTTCCTCCTGGCACTGCAGTTTTTGATCTCTGACACTAAAGGCCATGCTGATTGCAGAAGAGCAGGAGGGTTTGCATCTTATGGAATCAGTGTTTCATGGGCCCAGCCAGACAAACCTCTGACACTTGTTTGTTGGTGGCAGTAGGAGATGGGATTTAATGACCTGGATCATCTTGCTCAGTCTGCTCTTCCTACTTGCTCTCAGTGAACATGCAAAAGAAGCAATTCAACTTTTACTTTTTCTTTGAGGCTTTTGGTAGCTATAAAACCAGACAGTATGAGGTTTACACGGATTTATGTTTTACTCTATGCTGAGCAATCCAATTTGGAAAAGTGTTAAAAGCAATATTATGTTGTCTGGGCACATTTCAAAGAATTCTCAAACTAAGATACTGATGGCAGACGTGTTTGTGAATATTTAGTATAAACCTTACATTCAGATTCCTTGAATTCACAGTTTCCTTCTATTTATTGTGCTAAACATGCTCAGTGTTTTCCAATATCACTTGTTTAACTATGGAGGAGATAGATTCTTAATTAGCTTTGGTTCTGTACAACATTAACTGGTGCTCCTCTATTTTACTGGCTGTAATGCAAACTTCAGGAAAATAAGGTGCAAATTACACTGTCTAGTGTTGCCCAGTTATTTAGACATAATGTAAAAATGGAGTAGGTTTGTTTTAGAACAAGTATCAATGAAGTAAGCAATGATCTCCCAATGATTTCCAGTCTATTAAAAATGTTTTTGTTATTTGTTTCTCCACTTAAAGGAGCCCAATTCCTTTGTGGTTTTATTTAAAATATGCAGGTTAGATCTTTGGAGAAATTGCTACCCTAGCTTTTGTTCACTGCACATATAATTTTTTTAAGGGAGAGTACATTTTTTCATAGCTGCAGTTAAGCCGTTATATAACATAACACATCTAACTGCTTGCATTAAAGTAAGACTTCTTCATCATAACTATATTCATTTTACTTAATGACAACTTTTGCACTCAGATCTAATTACAGAATCCTAAAAGAAATGCTTATATTTTTTTCCAAGTATAATATAAAGTGAGAAAAATATTTCAGCCCATCTGAAAATGTTTCCTTAAAGGGCCAAATTAAGTAGATTACGTAAAAAATGTGATTATGAATGGGTTTGCACAGAAAAATAAAATCAAAGTCAGTATGGCTTTGTACAGTTTGGAAAATACTGAGTAATAAAAATAGTCCAATATGAAAACAACACGTGTCTTATGAGACACCATTAGAAAATACACAGAAGACAAAGGCAGGAACTAGCTATCAGTGCACTGAAGCCAATGGATGCTGCACCATTGACCACACCGAGCCCATTATCTTATCACAAAAGGGAAAATCCTTTGAGTCCTTACCTGTACACTAGTAAGAGTCGTGTATTGATATGCTTTGACTACCAGGTAATTGGCTTCTATATCTATTATCCCCAGGATCATGTACTTCCACCATCTCCTTTTCAAAATTGCCAGCAAGTTTTCTTCTCCTGTGGTGATAAACAACAAGAAGAATTATGTAAAATAGTTACGTTTAGATGCACAAAATACTTGCCTGTCAGGAGAAATTATCTACAGGATGTCTTGTGTTGCAATTGAAAAGCACCACATATAACTAGGTATGGCAAGGAAGTGAAAATTAACACACCCTATTTGTCTCTCAGATATTAGAACAGTCAGCTTGGCAAAATAATATGTGAGGGTCAGATTGTCACGTTCCTTAAAATGTAAACAATGATGGTAAAAACAAATGCAGCTTGGACAGACTGTAAATGTGTTCTTAGTTTTACTTTCATATATATAGCATTTTATTATATACCTTTATACTTTCCACACATAGTGATAAACATATCACACATGATGCAAGAAGGTTTTGCCAGAGTGGGAGATTACCAGTATTTGCAAATATGATGGAATATTAGAGCAGAAACCGCATCACCTTTGGGCAGATTACAGATCCTGTTCCAAGGATGGTTATTATGATCCTAGGGGTTCAAAATATCAGACTTGTTTAGAGAAAGGCTGCACTGAGACAAACAGAATTTGTGTTGACAGGTTGCTCTGCTCCCAGGATCAATTTCTGAAGTAGGCAGGTTTGCTGCCTTCTATGGGAGCCCTGTCAATCACCCAGTACTTAATTTCCACCACATGAAGACTGACAGCACAATACAGCCTGCAGATCAAACTCACAACTTTCAAAAGGTCAAAGTATTCTTCATGCTAGGCTAGGGATTATTGCTGTTCTCCATTCAAAAGAAACCAGCTCATTAGTGAGGGTGAGCAAACCTGTTACTTATTTGCATTACAGTAAGCTCCAGACATGATGGGACCCCACTGTGAAAGGGGCTGGGCAAACCCACCATGACTGAACACAGTGTGACTGGAGCTCTTTACAAGTCTGTAGCCTAAATAGGCATCTAGGTAGGGTTGACCTGTACTGTCAAAGTACCATAAATGTAATTTTAACTGTCTTGAAAATTTAAAAAAAACCCCACTATTCTGAGATTCGTTCATGTTGCTGCAGCCTTTCTAAGTGCCTGTGATCATAAAAATGATTGGTGTAAAATAGAGAAGAAAAGGAACATTACTGTCAATTGCCACCAAAACTTGCTCAGGCTTTCCAATTTACCCTCATCATTTTCTATCATAACAACTGTGTTCATTCTCTGGTTCAGATAGACCCACTGATATCTGTACTGCCATACCATCGGAAACAGCAGGCTCTCTATAGCAGAGGACTATCTCAGATCTTATAAGATGCAAACATAGAAAAACAAGTAATTACTTCAGAAGTTGATTCAAGATCTTAGACATTAGATCTTGGCTCCACTGAGTGACTTGAATGGGCATTTACCTGAACAAAGTATCTGAATCATTTGACATTTTCTCATTAACAGATGTTCACACATACACACTTCCAGTGAGATATTATTAGGCAACAAGCTCATTATTTGTTACAGTGATAATGAGACTGAGTGCAAAACTGTAAAGGTTAAAAATGTTTCCCTTAGTTTCCTTCCTTCCTTCCCTCCGTTCTCTTTTTCTCTTTCTCTCTGTAAACAGCAGAGATATAGCAGAAAAAAAGCGGTCAGTAGGCTAATTATTTAAGACCTTAAATAAGAATGAGTTAGTACATTCAACCATACTATACTTCCCTGTTACCACTGACTCACAGTAGAACTCACTGAAAAGAAATTACCACCCTTTGTTTATACTGGGGTACAGGAACAACACCATCAGACGTGAATTATGACTAAATTTATGCCTTTGTTATGATGATTTGAGCATGCAGAAAGAAGAATATTTTAGATCTTATTTTTAAAAATATTTAGGGAAGTATTTTCAAAATGGCATTTGAGATTAGATGTCTAATTCCTACTAAAATCAGTATAAGCAATGCAGATAGATCCTTTCCAGGTCTTGAAATGGTGTCTCTAATTTTTATGCTGTCCAGATAATCCCTTTAAAACACCAGCTCAAAAACATTGATGCAATGGAATGCTCAAGATTCACATTTCAGAATAATTTTTCTTTTTAACTGTAAATAGAAAGTTTAAAAATCAAAGACAACAAACTGCAGTCTCTATTCCAATAGTGAAAATCCTACCTAAATCTGCTTTTGTGGCAGTCAGCCCTTTGTGATACCTACAAAGCAGAAAGAAGCAGAAGCCTCAAGAACCGCACTGGAATTAGGCTGCGAGCAAGGACTATGGACAAATCTCAAGGAATCTTTTGGTGGCTTTGGTTTGTCAGTGCTGGCTTTCTCCAGTTTCAATGTCCAACCACAGATCACTGTAATTTTCATGTGTGGCCAAATAATTTAGCTTTAAAAAGGAACATACAGTCATGACTCCTGGCTCACAGGTAGTCAGAGTCTCCAGAGATGGAAATTAAATCTATAATTTTAACTGACATGCATACATGGTTCTCTCTTTTCTCAATCCTCTCTGGGCTAGTGACAGAAATATGAAAAATATTTGGCAAGTGGTATTTTATCTTTGATATATACCTCTGAGATGTTCCAAACAGCAAAAGATCAGGTTCAGCTGAGAAGGCTTTGCAGAGCAAAAAAACAACAGTGCCAAAATGAATTTATGCAGGTACCGTGCAACTCTGATGAACACTGGTTTAGCTTTACAGCAAGTGTGTTTGTCTTGCTCAGTGGAAAGGTGTTCAGTGTGACAGAAGTAAAATAGTGAATTTCTTCCTGGAAAAGATTCTTGTGTAGGAGTTGCATCTCCTGTTACTTAGTGTGAAAGAGAGGACTGGCTTCTGACCATGGTCCCTCTGTCCACATTATTGTTATAGTTTATCATCTATATACCAGTTGTGTAGATCTACAAACATTAACAAAACTGATGGACCCCGTTTGAGAGTATATCTGAGTAAAAAGCAAAGCATGTTTATTATGGTTAATCTAGCAACTTTTAATTGTTTACTGCTTTCTATTTCTTCGGCACTGTCATCACAATTCATAGAAGGGAATAAACTGTTCCTAAAGCAGGAGACTTTCTGGGGAGAGGAGAAGGAGAAAGAAGATGATTAACTGCAGTGGGCGTCTGTCCAATGCTATGGACAAATCAAGGAAGAGGTAGGTGGAGTCCCAGTTTTGAGATACAGCTGAAATAAAGCCACCATATTCAAATGTTGCACTTTTGCAAGATTGAGCCAGTACCTTATACTAAAAGGCAACAGCCTGGAGAAGATGTGAGCTGTCAGGAGGAGAGGACCCCTGGACAGCAATCACAGATGGCATCCTCAGTGAATTCAGACAACAAGGAGAAAGGAAATGGAAGATAACTAAAAGGGTTATAAAGCACTGGAACAGGCTGCTCAGGGAAGTGGTTGAGTCACCATCCCTGGAGGTATTTAAAAGACGTGTAGATATGGCACTTAGGGTCACATGGCTTAGTGGTGGAATTGGCAGTGTTAGGTTTATGGTTGGACTAGATGATCTTAAAGGCCTTTTCCAATCTAAATGAGTCTATAATTGTATGATTTAATTACAAACAAAACAAAAAGAGACAATCTGTTCTTTTTTGTTTGGTTGTTTTTTTTGTTGTTTTCTTTTGTTTGCTTGTTTCATTTTTATTTCCCTTGATTACAAGCTACAAGATCAAAGCAAACTAATTATTCAGGTCTTTTGAGTTGTAGGGATTGTAGGCCAGAAGGACCAAATGTAGATGCCTAGACTTGAACTAGCTGGTAAGACATTTTTAAAGCATTTTTCACCTAACATATTCCAGGTGAATTGTTTCAGATGAGATAACCAGTGTTTTGAAAAGTAAGCAGCTCTTCCACTGAATGTAAAGGGAAGAGAGATTATGTCAGATGAAGTGTTTTTTGTTATTATCTCAACAGGACTGTGACTAAGGCTTCCAACTAGACGTATAAACAAATACTAAACTCTAAAGCGTGCAGGTTAGCTTAAAGGCAACATTTCCAGTGAGCCAGAGCACATAGTGATGTTGGTGCACAGAGTAATGCCACCTTCAGACAGTGCCATCTTTTGATGGAGATCCCCTTTCAAAAAACAAACCCCTAACTTCGGTCAGGACTTGAGCTTTTGAAAACCTAAGCCTTCATATTCAGTCTAATCCAAATGTATGATAGATTTAAAAGCAAATTGCTTATTAAGAATGTTTTTAGATTCAGAAGTCTGATATACTATTAGCACAGAGAAATACAACCCTCCTCTTTCCCCCATCTAGAAGGATAGGTTTAAGTTTTACATTCTTTACTAATTTTGCAGTGAGACACACACTTGACAGTTAGACATACAGAGGAGCTCTCAGCTTTTGGGAAAAAGCTCCAGCTTTGCCTCTGCTGGCTCAAATTAAAAATCAACAAATAAGCTGCTTTGTAGAAGAGATGATTTTACATCATATAATAAGGATTTACTCCTGAGGGGTTCCAAAATTAAAAATAAATTAGAGAGAGAATTAAAAGAGGTTTTAGCTGTGCAGTGTCTACCAAAACCACATATATACATGTGCAAAACCCTTTTCACATTCAGCCCCACAGCCGCAGAGGTACAATAAAAAAAACCCATCAGCCATTAAGACAGCAAATTCCCAATTATTTGTGTATGGGCTTGGGACACAGGTAGAATAACAGCACTGCTAGACCAGAAAATAAGCATATTGCTTCTCTTTCATCCGCTGCAGTCTCTCCCTTTTAATTCAGGTGACAACACTCTATTTAGATCAAGATCATCAAAGGAGCTACTTTCCTTCGGTTTTACAGGACAGAGCTCAGCAGAAGAGACCTCAATGTGTGCAGGAGACTTGCGGTGGGAGGCAGCACAGAGGGGGGCTGTTGGGCATGCTGGTCCTCCCCTGCCTCTACCGGAAGCATCATAGTCAAGTGTTACATGTTAAAGAGGCAAAAGTCTCACACAGGATGAAGACTAGACCAGAATTTACTTATTATCAGTTTCTATGGAAAAGGATCTCAGTTACAAAGCACAATTATGGGATGATTGTTTCTTTTCCATTTTCACAATTATAGTGAGTCTTGCAAGATACAGAACTTCACCTGTAACAATATTGCTTCGCTACAGACTTTGTAGGGGGAATGAGGCAGTAATAGTGTAGGGGTAACAGATCTTCTCTGTATTACTGTGTCAAGAGGTTCCCATGCCTGAACAATAAAGCCTTGATTGTCTCATGCTTGGCCAAGTTGGTGGTTCAGGGGACTTAAAAGTCTGCTGTAGATAGTATTCAGCTCTCCATAAAGCTCAAAAGAACTGTACTTCTTCTGTGTGACTTTAAATCCTTTGACCTAAAATGGTTTCTTATTTCCTCACATCTACTTGTATTACTGATGATTACTTTATGGTAATAGTCTTGCCTAAAGGCAAAGCACCACCACTGCTTAATTATTTACACAATAGAGAAAATGTTCTTTTACAGGAGCGCTCTTCCAGTCTGGCTTCACGAAACACCTGAATATAATCTGTTCACTTTATGGATGACTGATTATAGCCTGCGCTGCTTTTGACCTATATCATGTTTTCAGGAAGCCTTTTGGGAGACTCGCCAACCTCAGCTCCTTTGCCTCCTCAGAATACCTGATCTTGCCCACAGCTCCCTTCTGCTTCCTCTCCCACAGTGGGAAAACTGCCTAACCCGCTGTCATACTGCTGGTGTAACAGTTCCAGGTCACTGCTGCAAAAAGATCCTGTGCCCTCCAGCTGCTGGCCAGGTGTTTCTGCTGCTTGCCCTGTACTAGCACTAGCGCTTGTGGGGCTGTGTGGTGAGCCAGGGCAAAGAACTGCCTGGAAACAAAGATTTTTTGGGTTTCAGATCAATCTTCAGACTGTGTCATGAGCAGTCTGTGACAAAATTAATGTTAGTCCTGTGGGAAGTGAGTCGCAAGTAATAGGGGACCAAGGCAGGTGACAAGTCCCCCCTTCTCTGGCACAGGCTGAATTGTGCATGTGTCCCATCTGTCAGCAGGTGACTGCAGTCACTGAACAAACGCAGAAGCCATCACCACCACCCTTGCTGTGAATATGCTGTGTACAATGAAGCTGCAGGTCTTTCTGCCATGTGTGTTGAAGCAAACCTGCAATGGTAGTGTTGCTGAGGTGGAACATGGTCACAGGCAAACACACCTTGCCAGGGATCAGCTATGTCCTGGCAATGTGTTTTCACCTTCTTAGGAAGTAAATCTTATTTACAAGTCACATTCAACAGGATTTTTCAGTTTTGAAGGGGTTCTATTTATTTTCATTGTCAGTTTCAACTTCATAGTGTTTGAACATGTACCTATCACACTAACATTTATTTGGCTGGCACTTTAGAAAAATGTACTTTAGATAACCTTTGATCCCCAGCTTATCACACAGTAACACAAAGCAAAATTTGAGCCCTTTCTGTCTGCTACTTTTGTCATTTTGAGCCTCTTCTTTTCTATAAAATGCTTAGCCTATTAACACGACATAACATAGCTTTCCAGTCACTAAATTACAAGCTCATTTGAAGTATTTAGACTTGCTATTTCCTTTTAGAGACTTTGCAAGTCTGGTTTGGCCCTAGATGTAAATTGTGATAGCTGAAGTCAGATCTAGGAATTTGAACATACATTTTCATAAAACATGAAAAGACTACTTTCTGATGCCTTGGTTTTGATCCAGCCTAAGCTTTGCGGTTAGATCTGATAATCTTCGGATGTTTTCTTATTTCATAATATACTGGTCATACAATTTACTTTTCAGAGAAAATTACAACTAAGCCTGCAACAATAAATAGCTGGTGATTTTGCAGGTGCCTCAGTTTTTCTCTACCTGCCCTCCCACTAGATGGCATATGGCTTTTCCCTTGGTGGCTGACACACGCCTGGATGTTACTGCTACAGGTGACTGCAAGAAACAGCCCATGTCAAGAACCATGTAAGACCTGAAGAAAGCTCTGAGCAGTGTACCATTTAAAAAAAACCACAAAACAAAACACAAAAAACCCACAAAACAACAACCACTGAGACCTCTAATCTTCTGGCTCTTTAATATGTCAAGATAAAAAACTGCAATGTTTCTAGCACACAAATTTTTCATCCACGATTTTATCTCCCAGCCTAAACTTAGGTAAGCCCCTTTCCTGAAATGAAAGGCTGTGTCCTGGGAGGAGCACTTGCCCCTCTGTGACACAGAGAGATAAGAGCACACCCAGAAGCCAGAGCCTTCCCTTAAAACTGAGATTTCATTACATGCTTATGCCTTCATACATTAAATTTTCAAAATCGATTTCTGATATATGGTACTATCAGATTTAGGTTATTTCTGAGCTGACACTAATGTCTGCCAGCTTTCAGGGTTAAATCTGGCTCAGTCTTGCACAGAGCTATTTCAAAACAATCCTATTTCTTTACTCTGTAAACTCTACAGTCAGGCCCTTTTTTCATTGTTTATCCTATTTTATCTAGTGTGAAGCTACTTACAGCACTGCAAAGAAAGGTTCTCAAAACAAAAAAAAAATCTCATTTTCAAATTTACCAGAGTGTTACTGAAATTAAAGAATTCTGTATGTATCTCTCTATATCATTTATAAATGTGTAATTTGCATGAATAATTTCTCCTCCTGGATAATCTTGGGCATGTTAATCATATTCATGACACTTACTTAAAGTCAAATAACCTTAAAAGAAATAATGTTCACTGTTTAAGGCAGAGGAATCAGTTAGGATGCATAACCTTTCTTTTTTATTTTTTTACCACTTTCATCAAGTCATTACAAAAATTTGGTGCAGCCACCTATCTATTCTGTAACATTTTTTTCCCGAGCAGACAGATATGAGTAATGAATTACCTTCTTATTATTCACAATTCCTATCAAGTTTATTCCTCAAAACATGAGATTTGCCTGAGATAGTAAAAAAAAAAAAACCCCAACGTTCCCTTCTGGGACTTTCCTCACACCACTTATACCATAAGGTGTGCTAAACTTCCAAATTAAGTATTAAATATTATCCCTGGAGGGATATAGAAGCTTTGGGAATCTGTTACCATCATAGGTTATAATAAAAGCCCCACATCAGAACAAACACAAATTATTCAAGAAACACCACTAATTACTAATGAAGCAGAAAATGTAGGAGCTGCCACTTGGTTAAAGCAACTGTGGGGCCAGTCCAGGACACTTCTTGTCTCCAAGGTGACCAGCAGCAGAGGCTCAAGAGAAGCATGTGAGACACACCAAGCCATTGTGGCTCCTTCATTGTTGGCCACAGCATGAGCACCTTGTTTTATGCGTGGCAGGAATTCCAGAAGGCAAGAGTAAACCCAGTTAACTATAGAGAAAATGCAGGCATGAGCACATAGAAATATACAAAACACAACAGCTTCAAATAACACCCAGAGCTGGTGCATTTGCATATTTCATGATACTTTCAGGAGTCATACACACCAGAAATCTCAATGTTGTGTCTATAATGATCAAAAGTACTTAAAAAACTCCCTGTTTATATACTTTGCAGCATAACTACTGATGTATGTTACTAAAAACATAAAACATCACTGAACTACGCTAATTAATTGGCATAAGGCATCAAATAGCTACCACGTCAACTAGACATTTATAAACAATTCTGCTGAAGAAGTCGGCTATTTGTTATCACATAATCCTGAACGAGTTATCCCGAATGATCATTAAGATTAGAAATCAGGCCAGATACTTTTTTAGATGACAAGTTGTTTGGAGCAGGTGATATTTTGTTGCATACCTGTTGTGTATCTAAATCAATGAAGTCTCCATGTGACTTTTGGAAATTTAGTAATATTAGTATTACAAAAACAAATCAGCATTATACATTCATATATCTACATAGAGGAGCAAGTAATGTGGGAGACAAGAGGAATGATGGAGAGCAGCCCTCCATCCTGGGTAGACACCTGGCATGCACTTCCTTCCTACCGAGCTACCAGAACTGGACTAGAAAAACTTTGCAATAGAGTCAGCTCTGTGGCACTACCGACAAGAAAAATACAAGTTTTCCATGATTCAAACTCTGTAACATGACAACTTACAGGTTTATGAAGCACCTCTAGCACATGTATAGTTGGAGTAGTACATTTTCATGTATCTTTTGCCAGCTTTCACAAGCACAGTTGTCAGGATTAGCACATAAGTGAAGTCACACTCAGAAAGGTATGAGCTGTGCAAGCTCATGCAATACAGTTCAGACACGGTTTTGCTCTAGATAGAACATTAAACATTAATTAAATGCTCAGTGCATATCAGCTTAGCTTCAGCAAGTTGGCCAAAGCAGCTCTGTAGCAGGGACTGAACCTCACCTGGTCTGTTTTTTGAGCAAAATAATGACTGGCATATAAAATGATAACCAAGATCTACAGACAAAAGAAATTTTATTTCTCTGCCTAGTCTTGCCTTAAGCTTGTCTATAAAGTCTGAAAAATACAGTCTAATTATTGTAGCTGTGCAACTGAAATAATGAGGAAATTGACAAGCAGTTGGATGGTACACTAGCAATCTGGAGGTCTGTAGTCCACCAAAAGTCTGGCAAAAATTACCTGCAGTCAGATGTACAAAGCTGAGAGATATTCAGTCAGTGCTATTATAACCTGAATTAAGCATCTAGTGCTGCTGATGACTGGAGATTGTGCACATGCATCAAAAAAGTGTTTAACTCAATATTACATGTATTATCTGTCCATGGTAGAAGGTGACAGCTTGTAAAAAATCCAGGATCTCATTAAATATATAGAATAAAGTTGTTTCTTAAAGTTGTAGTTTGGATCCTCAGGTATGCAGGAGAGCTATTGCCACTGTGCTGCTGCTTAATCAATGAAAGACTACTATTATACCTGTTATACTAATATAATAGAGAAACCCCAGTAATTCATCCAGTATGGAACTGAATTGAAACTGAGCATCTTGAAAAAGCCAGGTGTGGTTTTAGGAAGAACTGGTGCTAGGGGCAGAACCTGGAGCCAGCACTTAAGCAGGTGCTTCCTAGAACTGTGGTTTGGTGCCCACTGGGGTTCAATCCCAGCAGAGCTGGGAGTCCTGAGAAGGCAAGAAGAGATCAGTGGGGGAGGCACTACCAATACCCTTATTTTGGCTTCAAAGTAAAAGCAAGCAGCTGGCAATGCTGTGTTAATATCCCTTCTGAAATAATTAGCACTTGGTGCTTGTTACCTCTGAAACTCAGTCCCTTTCTGTAAACTCTCCTGTAACACGTGGTACTGAATCAATCTTACAACGCTCAGCAGGGCACACTGAAAGTTAAACATCTTCCACTCCTCCCTGCCAAGAATTCAAGAGAGCATGTATCTGAAAACACTGCTGAGAGTTATGCAAACTTGACACAGCAGCTGTGAGGCGTGTCTGCTCCTCTCTTGATCCCAGCTGATCGCCACAAAGCTCAAAAAATCTCCATCAATAAAAAAGCAGCAATATTTGCAATGAGCAACCTTATTTTAGAAAAGCATTTCCTTTACATGTATCCTGATCTATAAGCAAATTGCTGAATACCTCACTGGCATTTGTGCCCGTGCTTTAACAGTAGTTGACACAGTAGCCTTTCTACAACATTAAGAAATAACACTTAGTTCAAAATATGCCCGAGTCCTTTTTTAGGAGAGGAAATACTAGTGTGTTAGGAAGATATTCTGGCTGATAACTGCAACAAGAAGTTCTATAATGTGAAACTGCAGGGTTAGAGGAACTTGCATTGTGTGCAATTAACATCCAAGCAGAAATTCCATCAACTGATGAGGAACGAATGCATGAATTACACAACTACAGGATGCCCCTTTGCACATCCAGCAGGTTAGTTACACCATCAAAACCTTTACCATCTTGCCATCTACCATTTTGTTCAGGAGCACATATCCCAGTGCTTACAAACACACACATCTGACTCAGACCACTACTGATACTCTCTGACAAATTCATCAGTCCCTTTGAGAGAAGCAGAATATTAAGCTTTCAGGAAATGCAGTTAACGTAATAACTCCCATAAAACATTGGGTGGCATCTAACATCAAGAAAAGCTTATTTTTATAAAGAAAAACTGGATGGAATTTCTTTATGGAAAACAATTCACAGGTGATGAACCTGATGGGAAAAAGAGGTAGTAGCTGCCCCTAGTCTACAGATAGGAAAGCCAAGGAAAAGCCTGTCAAACAAGAACAAAGGCAGCACTTAACATCTCGTAACTGTTCCCATTCTTTTATACTGAAATATACATTCATGCAGCTTCCCTGCAACCTTGTGTCCAGTGAGTGCAACCCAGGGAAGGATGAGCTACTCCTGCTTTGTCCAGTGCAGTAGTGACTCCACGAAATGCACAACAGCAGAGTCAGGGCTCTGACTCTCTGCGTGTCTCCAGCTTACATCCTCTAGAGCAGACCTATAAATTGTGAAATGTATTCCTGCTGTGAGGGCTCAGGCCCTCCAGCCAGTAAGATAAGCTATGGAATGTGAGCACAGGCTTCAGGTGAAATTTATGTAAGGCAGCCCAGGTCAGCCCAGAATAAGATCCTTTGGGATCCTTTCACACAGTTGTGGGTTTCTAGTTGCAAGCACCAGGCTGAGTTCTTCTAGTGTGAAACTCCCAAGAGGCAATTAACATTTGATGGCATAAAATTCAGCATGCCAGACAAATGGCAAAGGAAGATGAAGAGCACGAAGGTAGCACTTGGACATAACTATGCTGCTTGGACATACGCATTCACCTGTTAAAACTGCATGTGCAGTACCTGCATAGGAACCTGCATAGTACCTGCTTATCTCCTTTGCTAGTGGTGACATTAGGCTTATGCAAGAAGTAGAAACAGCCTATAAAGATCCGTGAGCCACTGTGATTTATAGGCTGATCTCTACCAATCCCCAGGCAAGTACTGTAGCTGACCATAGCCACAAGTGCACCGGTAGGAGTTCAAGAAACCCTTCTTTTTATTTTGTTTTCCAGCTCTCCATTTCTCTCTGAAGTTTTTAAAGGAAAACCACAAACAGCCTTTCCATGATCATATGGAATGGATCAATTTATCATTAGGCTCTTTACCATCTTCCATGCCTATGCAGTAATGCACATATCTTCAGTAATTTCAGCCTGGCAATATTCAGCATTTGCATGAAAGATTGTTGCTACTCCTGAGTGAGCTAGAAGACAACGCCAACGGGGTGATTTAGGCCTGTTTATGGGGTTAATAACAATTGATTTTGGTTTTAGGAATAAAGATTTAGCTTTGTTTTCTAGATAGGAATAAATAATGAGCCATTTTTAGTTAAAAAAATGAAAATCATCAGTGCTGTCTTGTTTTGTGACAGCAAAAGACTACCAAGCTCTCCTGACACCCTCTCTTTCTCAGTTTCTCCTTACAACTTGCTCTATTTAATGTTGCTGAAGAGAAGTGCATAATATTTGGGCATAAAATTGCATACATTCTCCTTTGGGAGATGACGTTACTTTGGACAGAATGGGTCTGTATAGTCAATCTACATTAGGGCCATGGTATTATATAATTACATATTTCACCTTTACATTTGTATCCAACACAGCCATTACAGATATCACCCTGGAAAAACGGCTTAAAACAAACAAACAAAATCCTGGTCCAGGAAAGCATACCCTAACAAGTGAGCAAGCTGTAGATAAATGCATAGATTGTTTATGCAGATAACCATAAACAATCATACCCACGCGGATTTGTGCTCTGGAACTTACATGCCACACAAACCATAGCATATCCAGATATTCTCTTGTTCACTCAGACAGTCATGATACTGAACTGCATAGACTGATCTACTGTCAAATTCTGAGTTTCTTAAATACGTAAGATCCATAATAACTATTCAGGTCTGCTATGATTTGTCTTCCATATCTCCACTAAAGAATTCCTGCTTCAAAATAAATGACTGCAGTTATAATTGCTTACCAGTACACATAATTTGCAAATAGGGAAGGCTAAAAAAATCTTCCTGGGATTTAGACTTCTGCATCAATTTCACCAGTCAAAAAGCAATTAAATTTGCTTAGAAAAAATGAACATTTTTAAATGAAAATTCAACAGTATCTTCAGTGGGGAGAAAATGTAAAAATTTTTGCATTAGAATTCTCATAAATTGGTTTTCCAAGTTTGAGATTTCATTTTGATTTTTAGTTAATTATTTTTTCATGTAGTTATTATTTATATACTTTTTAATCATTTCATAGAAGGTCAGGAAAAGCAATGTGAACTGATGGACTCATAGTCTGATACTTGTAATATATAACCTGTCAACATAAGAGCTGGAATACTTAGTATTTTTATCACATGATCTTTGTTTTAAATAAATCATTGAATAAATAGAGACACTTTGATTTTGAAAAGAAGACAAGCTTCCCTTAAGGGGTATCAAAATAACCTAAAGTGAAATAAAATAATATTGCAACTAATCATTAGTCATGCTGTATGGAGTATATTCTGAGACTTGGCTCTACGTTCTCAGCTCTTGCTTCAAACCTTCTGCCTTACAGCTTGCAGTCCTCTGACAGAGGAAAGTGCTAAGGCAGGTGGCCTCACCCAGGAAGGATACATTCACAACATTATTTTTTATAATCTATTCTGTGATGTCATATATATCTTTACCTATTGCAAGTATAGTGTTAGGTGAAGAATTAAGACTAAATATTGGAAAGGATCGTCTTTTGAAAGAGGGTTTGATACCAACAGGCCCTTAACTGTCTTGCAGTCAGAGTATTTTGTGAGCTGGAAACACACGTGCAGGTGTTTCCAAGTGTTGGTTTGATTTGCATTCTGGAAGATTCCAGCATTCAAATGCAAAATACCCCCCCCCCCAAATATTTAGCTTTCTATTTTTCCTCTTCACCTTGCATACTACTTTCCCCTGTAGCACTTTTCTCCCTACATGCCTGCTGCAGCTTTACCTTTGCTTTTCCAACCTATTTTGCTGGATTCAAATACAAATGTATCCTGTATTCACATTCCTGCTCTTGTGGTCAGCCTGCAGCAGTTTGAGCTAGCGCCTTCCACCATGCTGCCATCTGACTGTTCGGCAAGTGGCACCAGCCCCGAGCCAGGCATTTTACCTCCTGTGTCAGAGGCTGGCTCATGGCTCATGTTTTCACTTTCACACTCACAAACCCGGCAGATTTACCTGCCTCCACCAGAAAAGAGGAGGGCCAGCTGCATCCAGCTTCTACAAGAAAAGCAGAATGTCTCCCTGCTTCTGAAAGGGGAAAGCAGCCACTGAGATCCTCGTCCAAGGGACTAAATGCAATGAATGCCTCCTGGTCTGGTGCGCACTGTATCACACACGGTTTCAGGAAAATATTTCTTTTCCTACTCCTAACATCTTTTCAGATCGGATTGTTTTGTCCTCCAACAGAAGAGAGCAGGAATTATGCTGAGCACTTGTTGGTATTAACTGTAACCATGGATTATGTGCCAAATGATGTGATTACTAATTTGATCCTCTACACGCTATACATGTATACGCACAACAACCAAGAGCAACACTAACCAAGAGTTAGTCACCCAAAGAGAACAAGCACAACCCGCTTCATTTTCAGCACTTCTGTAATTCTAACTCTCAGCTATTGGATTGGAATTGTTTAGTTTATGCTTTTATCTTTTCCTCTCAAGACTAGCAGTAGCAGAGCTGCCTCGCCTCTTGGCTGGTGCTCATTGGAGTAGCTGCAGCTGGGAGACATGCATATGTGTGCACGCACATACAGGTTAACACAAGCATACTTCTGGTGAAGGAGGTCTTCACACACATAAAGCTGAGAGTGTCTTCACATTTGGTCCTTTTCTGTCCTCCTGCAACACTACTCATTCCTGTATCATGTGTTGGTGCAGCCCAGAAGCAGCACCAGGGCTCATCCAGCTGCTGCTCCCACCTGTATCCCTCTTTGCTCTCCTCACTGCCATGCAGCTGATCCTCTCTCCTCTGTCACTTGATCACAATCCAGGGCTCTTTCCAAAAGTCAATTGAAAAAACAGTTTTCCAGCCAGCAGGGGTCAAATGACTCAGCTGCTCACAATATCCTCAGCATCTGGAGTGCCACAAAGTCTCTGTCTAACTGTCGCCCGTCTTCTTCACCAACACTGCTGCTCTTCAAAGCCAGAGAAACATACTCTCAGCCAAAGCAATAAACTCAATGTAAAAATTAGGATTGCAGTATGCAATTTTAAGAGCTACTTTACAGATAGATGTGTTTACACTCACCCCACTGCAAAATACCAGTGCTTAAAGAGCAAGACACAGGACTGGACAATATCCCTTCTACCTCAAGCCTGCCTCTCCCTGGTCTGTAGAGGAGAAAATGTAAGCTGAAAAAGAAACAGAAAGACTAAGGAGTTGCAGGTGGGGCTGGAGCTGGGAGCATTAAGAGGGGAGAAAGCTCCTGCATAACCATGGGAGTAACCAACCACTAACCCACCATGCCTTCAGTATTTTTACTCTTTAAATTTCTTCTTCAGTAAAAGCGGGATTTCCTTTTCCCTTAATCACTGTTTCACAGTGTAGCATGAAAATCTGGAAACCTCAGATTTCACACACAAACTTTATTTAGATGGGAGTGAAAGAGGGTGAAGGATAGCGCCTGTGATCTGGAAGGTGACCGGAGTGGTAATTATACACGCTGTAACTTCACTATTTTAGGTGAATGCAGGCTTTCTTATCTAACTGTGCCTGCTTTGCAATTGTGCTTTTCTTGAGACCAATCTGGACACAAGGAAAACAAGGAGGGGGGAGCCCTAATTCCCAGGCTTACCATCTAAAAAGTAAAAAATGTTTGTTATATGGGTCTGAGAAGCCCTGATTGGGAAAATGTAAGTAATGAAACCTCCTGCCAGGTGAATTTCTTAGGTCATCTGCCTTATAAATATGTGAAAAAACATATTCCAATTTTCCCTGTGCCATGATTTGGTGTCTCCTCACACAACAGCTGTCCCTGTGGAAACCTGTCCCTCCTGGCTTTCCAGCAGTGTCTGCCTGAAAAGGCCATCAGCCTGAAGCCTTTCACTCACTCAGGGTTTGAAAAGCTTTTCTGAATTTTCCTGCAATAGGTGGAGTTTCTGATACCGAGCTGTCAGCCTAGTGCATACTCTGACATGGGTTTGCTCTGCAAGCCTCCTGCTATTTCCTCATGCAGGTCCCACCGCTGCCCATCTGCTACAGCTGCCTGGCTCTGTGGCCCATGAGACACTTCTCCTGTTGACTTTCTCACCCACCCCTTTTCTGGTTTTATTAATGAAACCTCAAAAAATGCCCTTCTCTCATATGCATTTTTAATTCCTTCTCCTTAGACAAGTGAGGCAGTTCACGAGCGCTAACACTGGCATCCCCTGAGCTCTCCTTTCTCATCCACCTCCATCCCTAGCACTCCAACATAAGGCAGAGATTGAGAAAGGGAGAAAGTGCCTTCCAAAATATTGCTATGCCTGCTTTATAGTTTTACTTTTAACGTACCTCCTTGACCAGCCTGCGCATCAACGTGCAGTTTGAATTAACTGTCGTCATTTATATATGAGCTGCCACTATAGCTTAGCTGCTCTTGAGAGGAACGCAGTCAGCTGTCACCATAAGAATCATATATAAGGAAGGAAAAGATGAGTGTGATGAGTGTGTTAGCTTCCCCTAATAATATCTTTCAAACCTGCTCTGATATTGCTCTAAGAAACCTTTTGTACTTCAAACTCATCAACTCTATCACTCCTAAGAGCATTAGCCAAAGTTAGAGCTGTTCATCATCTCTGTTACATTCATTTACATGCTGTTGGGCTTGACACTGGATAATAAGGTCTTATCCAGCAATACTTCACTTTTTGATCTGGTAAATTTACTATAGGCCTTATTCTTTAAAGATATTATCTTTTTTTTTTCGCTACCAACTGCTTTCTCTTTTGTAGCTCACAACAGCACTGAATTTTGAATGTAAAATAGTTACAGAAACATTGATATTTAAGTTATTAGACTTCCTGCTCCAGACGCCTTGACCAAAAGCTCCCTATCCAATAATGAAAGGACCTTCTGTTCCCTCAGAGGCGGTGTGAACACTATTGTACATAGACATCATTTACTGGATCACAGACATCAATCATATTTCTAGTGTTTGGTCTATGATCACCTAACAGAGACAGACAACTGGCAGTTGGACTGGAACAGATTCCAAGTCATGTCCACTGGGATTCACACCCATGTATGGTCCAATTTAGCAGCATGAACTCACTGTGACACATGGGTCTCCTCTGAAAAATGTTCCTCTGAACTGTTAGAAATGTTTGTGATCTGCTTGTTGTTTACCAGCTGCCTGCATTAGGCAGGTGGGCTCATGCTGTAGGCATCACCAGTGTTTATGGGTACTAAAAGGAGTTGTTTAGGCACTGTAAATTAATTTGGTAGAAAAGGACAACACTGTTCTAGGCATCTGGCTGACATTCACCTGTTCTCTCAAGATAAATAATGTAGTAACAACTCAAAAAACAGTTAACAGTTTCCCTTTGTGTTTTATGGAAAACAAACTTATTTTAACATTACTGTAATTGATGTAAAACCTTTCTATAAAATGCACACCAGTATATTTAATAAAAATTGAGTGATAGGCAACAGCCTATTTTCTGAAAAGTTAAAATTCTAGCTTGTACTGATTAAATACCTACATAAATTCTGAGCCTGGGCAGAGGTATTTTTACTGCTATTAGTCTGCAGTGCCATTTGTGTGACCAAGAAGTGACTTCTGGCCTTCTGCATGGCACTGTACTAATTTACCTGATTTTTAAAACCATGGCAATGTCACTAATGTCTGCTCCCCATCTTTCAGGAACATGAGCTCTCATAAACAGCTGCTCTGGGAGGGAGTAGAGCAGAGCTGCCAGACACCTGTGCTGGGCAGGAACGCAGGCAGTAGTGTGAGGCTGGGATTCAAGAGTCCCTGGCCATGAAGACAAGTGTATGATCAATCAAGTATGCAGCTAACCAGAAGCCACATATTTTCAAGTATCAGCACTATTTCACCCATGAATGGCTGGAAGATAAAGTTTAATGAGGTACATATACAAGCAACCATGACAGTTATCATCTCTATACTACGACTTTTTCCACTTAAATCACATTTTGCAATGCAGCTAAGGATTTCTTAACTAAGTAACTTCCCAATGACCTTAACATCATGCAAAGGAATACCAAGATTAATGGCAGCTATGCCTCTGTAAAAAACACACTTAAACTCATCCAGACAGAAGTAATACTTTCTTCATAGGTTTCCATTTGCTGAAGCATTCAACATAGACAGATGTTGCCCTCAACAGTAAAGGCGCAAGCTCTTTTTCAGTACACCATGTGCAGGACTGTGAGAATATGGATGAACAGCAAGTTGCGATAACTTACCTTTTATTTGTTACTGCATTCACAAAAATCTTGCTCCTGTATTCCTGAGATGCTCTGATGCAAGCCCTGCTGCACTTCAGTAGTAGCTTACAAAGTAATTTTGCTGGTGTCTGGCAGACTAACTCAGGGCAAAGGCAGAAATCAAGAAATTAACTTTTTCTGTCACCCTCATACAGCTGCAGATGTGTCCTGGTTTAAACTGCATAGCACAAAGTAACATGTATGTTGCTGTACATGGATAAACACGGAGGGAGTGATCATTCCCTTAACATAGGACTGAGCGTCCCTCACCTTAGTGTTCTTAACCTGACACTCATACCACAGAGATGTTGCAGGGGTGTGTCGTGGCTTCAGTTGGGACAACTTTCTTACTAGAAGCTGGTATAGCACTGTGTTGTGGATTTGGGATGGGAATAATGATAGTGCACTGATCGTTTTGATTGTTGCTAAGCAATCAAGGTATTTTCTGCTCCTTATATCACCCGACCAGCAAGTAGACTGCAGGGGTACAAGAAGTTGGGAGGAGACTGCAGCTGTGACAGCTGATTTCAACTGCCCAAAGTGCTATTCCATACGATATGATGTCATGCTCAGTATATAAAGCTGGAAGAAGAAGAAGGAAGGGGAGGACGTTTGGAGTTACAGTGTTTGTCTTTCCAAGTAACCATTACATGTGATGAAGCCCTGCTTTCCTGGAGATGGCTGCACATCTGCCTGCTAGTGGGAAGGAGGGAATGAATTCCTTGCTCTGCTTTGCCTGCATGCACAGCTTTTGCTCTACCTTATTTTTCCTCACTTTTACTCTTCTGATTCTGTCCCCCGTCACAACTGGGGTGGTGAGCAAGTGGCTGCATAGTTCTAGTTGCTGGCTGGGGTTAAATTATGATGCAATTTGCATTGTAGGACGAAAGCAGGCTTTTGAGGCAGCTTCATCCTCTTTCCCCACAGGTATGTTTGAAGGAAACGAGAAAGTGATCCCACATTTGTTGCACACTAGAATATAAAGCTGAATGGGGGAAAAAATGACTTAGTCTCTGTGCTTGCTGTTTCTTTTACAGCCAAGAATTAAAAATACATTTAGATTATTTTATATTTGGAACTGTCATGTTAAAGAAAAGGCAAGCAAATTGTATCTGCTAGGTCAAGCTTCCCATCCCCCATCCCAGAAAATCACCAACCCACGTGTTACTTGTCTGTGTTGATTCTCACAGAAGGTGAACCGTATGTTACGTTCCCAGTGTCCATGCATTTCTGCAGTTTCTAAGTAGCTGGCTCCCCTGAACTGCTGTTTGCCAGATTTTGGTTCTCTTCCAGTGCTGAAAGGCAGAGTGTAGGAGATGTCCTGCTGCTACTCTCCTTTCATTTAGAAAATGGAGAGGCTGTCTCGCTGCCAACCTGTCAGTGCAAATAAGTCCCCTCTGGAGACCTTATCAGATGAATCCCAATGTGAAAACTTTTTACATATGAATTGCTTTGCAAGGAATGCCTGACTCTTTTCAGAACAAATAAGGAAAAGAAGAAAATAAAGGAAATGGAAAAGCAAAGAACCTGCACTGAAAGGTCAGGTCAAAGGAACAAAAGTCCACATGGTTTCTTTCGCCTCTTTTTTCACAGTTGGCTCCCCAGCATCTACATGCTGCTCCCCTAACTGCAGTGGGCTTGGTCACCACAGGCCTCATCAGTCTACGATTAATTACTCCCGTTAATCAAAGCTGAAAGGCTTATGGAACAAGATTGCCCAGCAGATCAGTAATGGAATATTGTACTGTAATTGGTGCCAGAAGTCCACTGACAGCCTAGGTGAGCAACGACAGGAACAGCTCACAGCTACCAGATTTTCACCAGCCTAGGCAGGATGAACAGTGTCAGTCTGTAGGAGAAGTAACGCTTATCCTGGAAAATCACCAGCACTGTAAATAATAGCCAGGGCTGTTGGTTATATTAAATCAATATTATTAGTTACAATATTAAATATTAATTTAAGATATAAAAAACAGAGCGTTCTTCTGGGTCTGCCAGAGACAGCCAGTGTAATCATACACAAATGATTTCAGATCCATTTCAGTTCCTTTCAAGTTCCCATCTGTACAACAGATAATGTTTCCAACCACCCACCTTTCGGAAGCTGGTCTCTCTCTAGGCAGGCTCCCTGGCCGCCTCTCACCTTACATATGTATAACCTCCTGGAGGCTGGCACCTCTAGAGGCCACTGTAATGTTACAGATGAAGAGACACAGCAGGAAAAGGTCACACAACTTGCACTGAAGCTCCAGGGTCTCACCAGCTCATGCTAGTTGCAAAGGGCTAATGGCTTGCACAATCCTGTAAAATTACTTACAGTAGCTGAATCAGAGAACCTTGAAGCAAGATTAGATAATGAAACTCAACAGTCACAAGTATAAACCCTATAATTATAATTCTGACTGCATTATCCAGCCTTTTTCAGAATAGAGTAATTTTGATTAATAGTTAAATTCAACCATTAGGTTGAGAACTGACAGGCAATTCAATACTTTGAAAAGGATTGGTGCACCTACCCTGAGCACCTGCCTGAAGAGAATAGGTATTGCTGCTAAACTCCATCAGATGGTTTGTCTCTGGTTAGAGAAGTCAATTTGAAATTGTAGTGAGTCAAAATTAGGGAAAGCACAAGCAAACATTTCCTTCCCATGAACAAAAAGGGCTTTGAAAAGGGCTAAGAAGGAAAGAAGAGGCAAAAGTTTCATGTTAAAAACAAGCATGAGAAAAAAATTAGGAAAACAGAAACCTCAGAAATAATTAACAGGAATAATTAACAGGGAAGAACACAGGCCTCAGCTGAGGTTGTAGCTAAACTGGTGCTTGAGTGATATGCTGAACTGGGGAGAAGCATGTATGAAAGAACATAGACAACAAGTGGGATTAAAACATACAGCATATGCATCCTGTTTCTGCTAACAGTACTTTAAGCATTCCAGAATACTACTGAAGCCTAAACTTCTGACTGAAGTTAAGTACATGCTTAAATGGCTTCCTGAATTGAGATGAACTGATGAAATGGGATCCCAGAATATAACAACTGAAGGACAGGGAAACTTTAAGCAATCATAGAAAGATCACGTTCTCTATGCTTTTGACAGATGCATGTACCACGTTCATTTCTGTCTTCCTAAATACAATTCTGTTATAACAGAAAAATAAAAAGCAGGACCACACTCAGACTCTGGCACTGAATCTTTCAGGTGCCAGTAATTCAAATTGCTTTTCCTAGAAGGGCAGTAAGCCAGGTGAAGTGACACTGGCTCAGCAGAAGGCCACCATGCGAGGTAGTGCCCAGCACTGATCGCAGCACGGTGTCCTGTCCTGAGCCGTTTAACAGCTCAGCAGTACCACAGCTTTTGTGCTCAGACTTAGAGTCCAGTTTGCTTGGAGAGCAGACATGGATTTTCTTGAGCATCTCTAAAGAGCTTACTGTTTAGCAAGTAAATAACAACAGATTTAATTAATAACGGGAGATTTATAATACTGAATATGCAGCTGTTAAGTTTCACAAATGATTGAAGTTTCTCACCTATACTGAAATCAAACATTAAGTCAGATTTCAGCACAATAACAACTTTGAAACACAAAATAGAAGGTACTGCGTATGGAGCAACCAGGCTGACTAATGTGTAGGGACCATTATTGCTTTACAAAAAATCAACTTCCCTTTAAAATCAGTAGCAGATAGAAGTGATTTGTGTTCCATTTAATTTGTTTTGTTTCTCTGAACATATTGCCATTTTGTAATTTTCTATTTGATCTTCAGTCCCCTTTAAAAGGGCTGGCTTATTTCTTCTTGGTGGTTTATGCTAATTTATTACACTGTATTTTACTTGGGTGGTAATTAATAAATTCTCTAAGAGGCTAGTGATTGACACAAATCATAAGGCAGTAGGGAAACTAGCTATCTGCAGAAGTCATATGTTCACATTGACTTCCCTCATGGTGGGGAAACTGCTCAAGCAGAGGCAAGCTGGGATAGCTATGGATAGCAGTAATACTACAGTAATGCCTGCTAATGGTGATAATTACAGTTTTCTCTGGGTTAGGAGACTATGCTTTCCATGATTGTGTGATCTCATGGTGCATTCTTAGCCATAAATTATTAGAAGTTGTAGAGAGTGAAAACATGAGAAAAGGGACACTGTTGAAGGGTTACTGTTATTTTCTTTACTATGGGTAGCCCCACCCATTAAAATAGAGACTTAATGCTGAAGAGAAAAACGTAAGCTGATGTCTGTAATACAATAATTGCCAGCACGGCATCCAGTGGGGCTTCATAAATCTGTACATAAGAGATCTAAATCATAAAAGAAAGATTAGCTTTCATTACATCTCTCCTAATATGACAATTTCAATGGCTAATTATTTTCTGACATGTTTGCCATAGGCATTACACAGAATTTATGTTACTTCTTTCAGCCAAGACTCTCACAAACATTTAAGGTAAGCTTTGTACATGTTACTGTGTCTCATCTGCAGGCCAGGATGGGTAAGAACAAAGCTTTCAGAAGTAACTATTGATGTGGAGTGCTAAAGCACTCAAAAATAAAAGCATGAATACTTGCAGGTCAACGGAAGAAAATTTTGGCCACCAATACAAGAGTTGAAAAAAAACAAGACCTGAGTGCAGGCTGTGAACTTCAACTGGAAAGTCTCACTGATTAAATGACTCCACAACAGACAGGGTCAAACTGTTCCTATGCCTCTCAGAGGGAGAATGAACTTCTCTTCTTTGGGGCGGCCTCTATAAAGGACACATAGGAGATGCAAGACTAATCTCTCACCTCTGGGAAAGACACAGGAATGAGAAGGGCTATGGTGTGCCTACATTGATGTGAAGCTATGGGTATGGTCTTTCAACACATGGTAGGGACCACTAACTGGGAAAACACTTGTGACACTATCTTCTAGGAGGGAAACAAAGGCTGTTCCACAAGGCTACATCACCCTTCAGCAAATAGCACCTTAACCTGCTGCTGCCCAAACCAGGCCACTTGCATTGCTCTCCACCTCAGGGGCTGAGGCAAGGCTCTCACCACTTCTGGGCACAACAGCAGCAAAGCAAAGAAGACATCTGTTTTCTTCTGAGAGTTATTGCCTAGAGAGCTAGAGAGGAAGAGAGCAGAGAGCACCAGCTGAAACGCCTTCACATCAGGTAACTAGTGAGCAGCCAGCCTGCTTCAGCTCTGGTTTTGTGACTGGACCTCCCTGCAGTTGCTCCATCTGTACTCATTCGACTGCTCATTTGGCTAAACCCAGCGTTGCTGCCTGGATTTACTGCCTGTTGTTGAGGGCCTGGAGCGCTGTGCTGGGAAAGCATCATCCTATAGGGATTTTATTGAAGTCAATGGGATTACAATGGAGGTATCAGTGAGCAGGAACTCAGCACCAGTTTTACTTCTACCATTTACTGTATTTATGTTTTTCGGTTTGTCTCAGTCCTACCCATAGCTGTAACTAATTAGATGAATTTACAAAGGCTGATCCAGACTTCCAGCCAGCCCTTTAAGACCTAAAGTGTTATTCCAACCTAATAAAATCGTCCTTTCTCTATAGAAAATGACAACTTTTCATCTGCTTGCCTGACAACAGTGATGGTGTGAGCCACCGTGACTGAACTCCAGGAGCAAACCTGACACAGAGATCGGCTTTTTTGCTGCTCTCTGTCAAGACAAACAACAAGAACCAGAGACCAGTTTTGCAATGAAGGACTAATGTAATTTCTCCACAGCTTCTGTTGTTCTGTTCAGTGCTACATTTCCTTAGCCTGTATTAAAGTGTTCAACAGACTGACTTCTTCTAATGCTGTCTGCCAGCTAATTGCTACCCAGACCAAACTTTCCCTAGCAGAGCCTCTCTGTACTCCCTGTGAGCATTTAATCCATTCCCCAGCCAAAAATGTCAGCATATCATCAATTCTGGTACCCAAAATCTGGTAAGTTTCTAAAATTAGAGAAATTTTATAAATATCCTGCATTAAACATAAGCAATGAGATTCAGAAAATATTGTGCAGTTTTCCCCTCCACCATCTCCTTGCTATTCCCAACCTGGAATGCTATGAAAAGCAATAGCCACATCAGTCTCCTGTGGGATCACAATCTTTAATTGGGAATGGGACTGATTTCCTTCATAGTTGTTCTCTGAGGACAGAAAACCTGAATTCAACTCTTGCTTTTCCCTGAGAGAGCCACAAAGGGAAGGGAGCCAGGCTAAACAACAATAGCTTCAATCAGCCACACATGCACAAAACAAAGGGAATTTTTTTGCTGCACAGCCAGAAGAGGAGGGGTCTGATTGGCATGCAGACTTTGCAGCATCTCACTGTGGGAGAGAGGTCTTCTGCAGTCATTACTCTCCTATGGTGCTTGTTATTGACAGCACTTTCGACTGACTCTGGCAGAGAATAAAAGTATTCCTCTCAGTAATATCACTAACTTCCCCCAGCTTGCTGTTCCCCCTCTCTGTGACTCATCCAGGGCACATGTGCAGCTGACACAGAGTGAGCACAGTGACTCCTCTGAATACACATAAATGCTAAGGATCATATTTTTGTTTTTTCTCTGCTGCCATGGCTTACAAGCAATAGCTTGGCCAGCATTTTGCCTATGAAAGAATGCACTAGTTTGCAACTGCTAGCCCACAGCTAGTCAGCTTTTGAGTCTGGCATCCAGACTTCATATTTAGTTTCACAAGTAATTTAGAAAGCATACAGTTAAAAGTGATGAGGCACTGATTTTCAAATAATGTTCACCTGCTTTTATTTTCTAAGAACAGTTTGGGAGATTATGTGCTAAACATGGAGTAGAGGTGATTTAAGGGAAGAGAAGACTAATATTACCAAAGGATTTTTTACAATTTAGCTCTCTAGTGCTTGGCAGTCAGAGTTTGCATGACTAAAGTACACCAAATATAAACGCAGATTAAAGAACAGGCTTTATTCCCATTATAGCTATGTAGATCCAACACTGCTGAACTTCTCTAAGTTATACACAAGAAAAAGAGGGATTCGCTATCTCCATTCTCTTAAAACCACAATGCAATAATATCCATGCAATCTTCACGCAATAATATGAGTAAACCTAATTAACTTTTGCTCATAATTGTTGAGGACAACGCTCTTTATTTGCTTTCTGCCTTTTGGCACTTACGATCTTATTTTAAAGCATCTTCCTTATCCATAAAAAGTTAAAGGTTCATTGTTTAGTTTTCATAGAAACTGACTGGCAGATTATTTACACTTTAGGACTAGAATTTTCAAAATAAACATGAAAGTGATTAAAATACCAGAAGTAATAGTACTGCAGAATATGGAGACAGGTCTGCTGAGGCTTATTTGCTCTTCTGCTAGTGACTGCTGAGATGAAGGCAAAGAAAATGGACAGTGCCATTGTCTGATGAGTACATTTACTCGGGATTTGCTTCAAGGAACTTATAACACAGAAGTACAATTTCAATTAATCACAGACAAAATTTTAAGAAATAAGTAAGTTGGTGAGGTATTTGGGAATGTCACTGTACATTTACAATTCATGCTCTGCCCTCCTTGAAGAGTTCAAATCATTATTATTTCATCCTTATATTGCCCTCCTCCTACTTTTGTCAGAGAAATTCCTACATTTCTTATATTCATTTAATTTGTCCTTGTACTCCTACTAGTAAGCTCTTACTGTCTGTTGGCCTCTGCCTCCTTGGCTGTTCTAGCTGGAATAATGCTTCCAGAAGACTGTAATCACCAGTGCCACTGACAAACAGAGCTGTAACACCTTGACTTCTTGGGCCTGTGATGCTGATTGCTTGCAACAAGTCTCCTGGAAACACCATCAAACACCCAATTTGCAGCTGATACAAACCACTGTAGCTGAATTAGGGTAAGTGTTGATTTATACTACTTAATTTATACCTGTCCTGAAGTCCTAAATACAAATCCTCCTGTAAGCAGCCAGAATGACAACAAATTTTCCTCTGCAGAAGCTTAAAAAAAATTCTAGGTTTCTTTACAGCTTGTTCATCATTACAGTTGAATCAAAACCTTGGAGTTTTCGTAATGAGAAAGTAGTTTAACAGAATCAAACACAAGTATATTACAGCACACAGCAGGGATAAAGGACCAGAAATCATCTCTCATCAGTATTACTGCTAATAACTACCCACATCGTAAAGAAATTAAGATAGTTTGCTGCCCAGTAAGAGAAAATAAATGAAGCAGGCAGCTGGAGAAATGGAGGAAAAGAGGGAGAAAAAGAGTATATGTAAGGGTTTGTGTCAGCAAATGGAGGTAAGGAGTTGATTGGCACTGAGATTTGTAGTGAGCTTTTAGAAAACCTCCTACTGTTGCACAATTAGTTAGACAGGGGAAAAAACCTAACCAAAAAAACCCCCCAACTTTGTTTGTTCTACTAACAGTTCAGTGGAAGAGGTGTTGCTGGCACAGCTTTGCTCTCCAGAAAGAAGGATCTGGTTCTGCAACTCTGACCCCAAGAGACACATCTTCTCAGAGTCAGCATTGCAAGGTCCAGATTAGATGCCTGAAGTGTTGGCCATCACTTCTGAAAGACTTAGGAGTTTGGAAAAAAGAAAAAAAGCAAACCTCTAATAAAAAACAATATTAAAAGACAAAATCTTCAGATAATGGTGGTCATTACCAATGCTAAAAATAATTTCAAACTTTAATAGACAATTCAGTACATATTCTGCTTTAACTACTATGCTGCCTTAGAAATCTGTGGCACAGCAGTCATGTAGCATTTCCTCTGATTTGTGGCAAGTAAAGAAGTGTGTTAGTGCTGAGTTCTGTAAACAATCCTTGAGAAGTGATAAAAATTTAATGAATTTATATATTAGTCCATTGTTAAGTGTGTATCCCAACTGCATGTGATGTCATACCATACATGGCTGCACAGCATGGGATTATTTTTAAAAAATTAAAGTCTTTCACATTTAAGAAACAAGAGTTTCACTTTGAAAACTGCTGAAAGTGTATTCTTCGATTTTTAAAGAATTACAGTGTGAAACATTTGGGAAAAATAACAAATTCATAAAACATTTCACTGCTGTCAACCAATATTTCCTTTGTAAAACACTGCATGGACAAAACCATCCCTTGTTTTACTTACAGTATTTGGTATTTCCCTCAACATACAGCTTCTGGTACCAATTCATTTTGCTCCTACTGTAATTTTGCTCCATTAAAACCTGAACCCAAGCACTCACTTCATACAGCAAAACTTGAAAATATGGCTTACATGTATTCTAAAAGTTAAAACTAGACATGTGCCAAAGGCATCTAGACCACATTATTCTTAGAACTCAGGGTTTTTTTCATTTATTTAAGTATTTTTTTAAGGTCAGTTGTATGGTATTTGAGAAGGTAAGGCTGAAAAATCTGGCACTATAAACATAACAGAAATATAAATCCTCTGTTTTCCCAGGCTATAAATAAGAGTTACTGCATAAATTAATTGTACCCTGAAGTTTATAACAGAAACAAAAATAAGCATCGCCTTTCTAGAAATCACGACCTTTGGGAGCACTGGGAACTATCGCTATCATATCAATAAACTTTCTGTATACTTAGAACTTTTCCAGAGGAAATAAACTCTGCTCAGATCTAAATACCTTTGAACTGAGACAAAGCTAAAGTCCAGAATTTGTTGATCAATTCATATTATAATTAAAGAATTCAATGAAGTATGGAGAAGTGAAAAACAATTTGTATGTATATAAATAATATTTGAAATGTAATCTAACAAACAATACAAACCAAGCAGATCTATAAAATTCTGAAAAAACAATTTTGTTTTTCACCAGGAGGAGATGGAGGAGTTGCTATTTAAGGCAACACCTGCTCATACTTCCAAGTGTAATGTTTTATTTGAATTGTTTCTAGTCACAGCTGATTGTATTTAAGCACACAGAAGTAAATTACACAGGTGAACAGAGGTGAATTAATAATTCTTGTAATTAGTATTAACTGGGAAAAAAAAAAAGGGAGGTTGGATGAAGGTGATTTTTAAATCAAGGGTCAAGACTATTTGTTGCCCAAAGAAAAAACAATCCCTATAGGACAACTGTGATCACTTCTACAATGAACATGACTAAACCAAAATTCTGAGTAATCTCTGTGACAGAGCAGCTACAGAAAACTTGTATCAATAAATGATCAACATAGCTTTTAATGAGAATGTTAAAAAAACCAACCAAACAAGCCAATTTAAGGCTTTTTTTCCCCCCTTACCTAAAAGGGACAATTTTCTTTGCTGAACAGGGATTAATGGATCTGCCACAAGAAGGTGAAGGCTTCATTTTGGTAAAGGGTATGTGTAACAAGGACTGGTCACAGCCTTGGGATTGTCTTTCCTGCTTCTACCTCGCAGGATCCTGCTCACATAGATCAAATAGAAGTTGAAGCTTCTTCCTCATAAGAATAACCTTAGCTGATGCCAGACTTCAGGTGGACAGAAAAAAGTGCAAGCAACAGGAAAGATGGGGCAATACGGAATTTGACATGGGACACTTTATCCTACAAGGAAGCTATCTCCTTCCTGTCCTATGCTGGGAAGGAGCAGAAGTAGCTGCAAAGTTCTGTGAAATTCTTTTAATGCGAAAGCTTCTAGATTCAAACCTGTACTGCCTTAAAGCCCCTATATGAACACTATTTTGCCTGGGTGGTGTCAAATGCTTTTTAACTCAGGGTGTGAAGAGCATGCATGATTTTCTTACATAATTACATGATATAAATTTACACTCCACTAATGCAGAAGTTAGTGTTTCGCAGCATTATTTGAATACGCTTCTTTGTATTTCAGACATACTTGCATTCCCCGTCTGTTAGATTATGACATAATAATATATTTTTAAACAGGGTAGTTGCATTTTCTTGATTAAACAAGCACTTTTGACATCTATTACAAAAACAAATGCACTGACTTTTTTTGAGATTTTAGTTTTTATCTGTTGATGGGCAACATTTTATAGATGTCTGTGATGTAAATTTTAAATGGGGATAGCAATTTTTATTGCTTTTGTCTCAAAGACAACAGACAATTTGTTGACTTTTGTATTGAAACGCACAAGGAAACTCCACCAAAAGTGCCTAAAAACAATTAGGGTATTGGCTTTATTGGGAGGCCCTGAGGAGTTAAAAGATATCTTAGCATGTGACCAATTTATGGATGCGTAAGTTGTAATGAACCAGAAATTGTAGAGAAAAATAAACAATTTAAAAATATTTAAGCTTTTGGAGCACGCTTTGAAATGAGAAAATTTCTATCTTATTTTCCAAGCAGCAGAGTACTCTATGATTTAAGAATAGGTTTGTTTCTCAAGAAACATTAAAAATTGCTTCAAAATTAAATGGTCCTAAGTAAAAGCCCAAAAGCAGGACTATATTAAGCTTGGAAACAACAGGAAACTTAACTCTCCATTCAGCACAAAACCAATACTCCATAAGAGCTAGGAAAGTCCAGGTAATAGAGATGAAGGCCAAAATTTGATCTCTGGACAAGCTGTCAAACAAATTTTCATTAAATCCACAAGCACTGAAAGCACTGAAAGAGCTCAAACAGTGAGCATCACAACAGAGGATGAAATGGTACCAACCACAAGCATTCAGCAAATGCACCGAAGACAAAAGTTCAGCTTTCTCTTACAAATTCTGATGTGTTCAGAGGAGTAGCAGCAGAAACTACTAGAGTCTACTATAGTAGACTCTATCATTTATTGGATGCTTGGGGAAACACAGTGACAAAGGATGAGGAAAACGATGAGGTACTTACTGCTCTCTTAGCTTCAGTCTTTAGTAGTAACACTAGTTCTTCTTGGGGTACCCAGCTCCCTGAGCTGGAAGACAGGGATAGGGAGCAGAATGAAACCCCCATAGCAACCTGCTACACCACTTAAACACATGTAAGTCTATGGAACTGGATGGGATCCCCCCAAGGGTACTGAGTGAGCTGGCAGAAGAAAAAAATTTCTTCAACAGAAAGGCTTATCAGGCATTGGAACATGCTGCCCAGGGCAGTGGCTAAGTCACCATCCCTGGAGGTATTTAAAATATGTGTAGATGTGGTGCTTAGGGACATGGTTGAGTGGTGGACTTGGCAGTGCTAGGTTAACGGTCGGACTTGATGATATTAAAGGTCTTTTCCAACCTAAATGATTCTATGATTCTGGAATCTAACTATGGCTTTAGCTTAAAATGATTAACCAAAGAAAAATATAATAAATTTCTTAGATTTTGACACAGCATCCTTAGTGTGGGTAAATGAAATTTAGTGCCTAAGCGTGAGTTTTCTGCTTAGTGCCATCTCACCCTGAATTGTGAGGAAGAGCAGAAAAGATCCCAGGTGCTTTGGGAGGCTCCAAAAGAGCTTTCTTTGGCCATTTCCACCCCTCAACTAAAAGTGACCTCAAGATGGACCCACCTACAGCTACAGCCAGCCAGCTCCCTGGGAGCAGGGGAGCTTCCACCCAGCTCCCCTTGGGGCAAGGCAGCTCTTATTCCCTGGGGTAGGGACGCAGAGAGCAGCCTCTGAACTGTGGCTTGGCCCTGCCCTTATGGGGCTCATGCAAAAGGAGGGCCACTATCACTTGAACTACAGTGTGGGGTGCTATCAGGGTTGGTGTAACAGATTGGGCCATTTTCCGCCTTTGACTTTCCACTTTGTTTAAAATATGCCTCTAATTTCCTTTCAAATTGAGTCATCAGTAATGACTTCTTTTTCCTCCCTGAAATTTTTAGATTATTAATGTGGGAAGAATGCCCAAGACTGATGTGCACTCATTCCAGGCCACTTAATTAAATTTAATTTTATTCTGGTTGGATGGTGAGTATTGATCAATTTGCTTGCAGTTACCTCCTGGCCTCTTTCACTCCTTTCAAATATCTGCTTACTAGCACACTGAATCTTCTTTTGGCTATTAACGCTACAAGGAAATAATCCCATTTTGTTTTTGTGAATACCCTGTTCTCACCAGAGTTAAGCAACAGAATTGCTCTTGGAACACCTGACTTGCACCAGCAGGAAATATCATTAGATAGTGGTGTAGTCCAACTGGGCAGGATGCTGGAGACACAGAGTGATGTACAATGGGAGCAGCCGTCCAGACTCCTCTCCACAGGGCACAAAAGCAACTAGAAATGCATTGCAAAGTGGTCTATGCTTTCCTTAACTGTGGGACATTTCTCTTTTCTACTCACCAAGGTACTGTAAATGACAAACAAGTTGCATCTTCTCTCCTCCACTCCAAAATATTGTCCTATATTCTATGAAAATAAAATATTCTATAATATAATAAAGTAATTAATAATAAAAATAAATGATTAAAAATAAATAGAATTTAATAAATTATAATAATGAATAATCAAATATTCTATAAATTAGCATGAAACACAAGGCAATAAGAAGCTGATTTGAATAACTTCCTATTGAGAACATCATAACACTGTAAGAAGTACACCTTTGATTTGCAGAAATAGTCCCCAAACTCTTTGAATCCAGTTCTTCCTTGCTATTTATTGCCTAATTTACACCTGTATTAGCACAGAAGTCAGCAGTGTCAGATTACAGAAAGTAAGGGAAGAACAGGAGTTTTATGTCCTTGTTTTCCATTAGAGAACCCTCTAAGGAGAGCATGGAAATAAATACCCACAGGAGAGGAAAAGCTCTAGGATCCCCTACTTTTGTTCATGAAGAGCATTCACTAGAGAGACTAAACTGCTTGGGTTTATACAGTGCCCTTAAGCATTATTACTTATTATCATTTACGTAATTACAAGCTGTGTTCACAGCAATAAAATAAGGCTAAGCTTGGGTAGTATTAATAGCCCTACTAATTACACTGCTATAAAAGGTTTATGGGTGATATAACTTTCAGTATTATTACTACCATGCCATGACACTGGCTTTGTCTCAAGGAAGGCGTTACAAAGCCAATCTCCATGTGTTCTATTTTCACACTAATTCATTAAGAATTAGTGAAGACAACAGGATATAGGAACTTTCCCACCTGGCTGTAGGGCCAACTGAATACATGTCTAATCCTGCAGCTATAGTAGAAAAATATTATCGCTCTGGATTCCTGTTTAGAGATGGAAAAGTGCAAAAGGGGTTTTTCTCATTTCTATGGTCATTTAAAATTCCAGCAGCGTTCCTTCAGCTGTGCCCAACTTTGTCAGCCATCAAGAGCAATCTGAGATATTCAACCAGAAAATTAAAAACTCTCTAATCTTCTATTTTGTGAATTTGTTCTTATTAATAGATAGACATGACCCAGCTATTATCTAGACTTGGAAAAAGCAGATGATCCATTTAGGCAGGAAACACACCAGCTTAATGATACTACTTTGTGGAATATTTCACAGGTTCTAGGTCACGTTATAGATAAATTGAGAAATCTCAGAATGATGCTATTTGGTTTTAGCAAATCAAGATTCTTTTCGCTCTTTGAGTAAGAAGGCAGGAGAAGGCAAAATATTAGGGAAGTGAACCTCAAAGTTTATATACGATGCAAGAAAGAAAGATCTGAATTTGTTCAACCTTGTTCTACCACTTTCAATATCAAAACAGAGCTGTAGAAAATGGATAGTTGCTATTTCATTCAGTAAGGCAATCTTCCAACAAGCTAGCCATAGTTACCAGTGAGGCATTTGAAGCAAGTGGAAAGTGTAAAATGGAAACACAGGAGTGCCTCTTGATCAGGTGGCTTTTCTTCCAAGTTATTGTGACAATTGAGCTTTCTAATAGGATGGATTTAACAAGACAACTAGGGCCAGTGGGGAAGGAAAGGATGCTCACTTGCTGGAGCCAGAAGATGAAAGGCAGTCTGCCAAGGCCTGACAGAAGAATACTGATGGTGATCATCCAGAATCAGGAAATGAGGATTCATCTGTTACTGGAAGCAACACATTGGCACATACCATTGCTGAGCAAGAGGGTGAGATAGTGAAGTCATTACAGCTGATTTTAGAAATGAATATCTGGGGCCATTGCTGGGTCATTGGGCCATTGAAGTCTAAAAGCGATCTTTTAAATTGGATTGGAAGTGCCTCTCATCCAGTGCATAGCTGCATTCACATTACCCTTTGCAAAACTAAGGCTGCAAGACCCATAGAAGCTTCCAATACTGGATTCCAGCTGGAATTCTAGGAAACTCACAGTAGTCATATAGGAAAACATGGCTACTTCAGTATGTTCCTAAGAGTTTGTTCTACAAGATAACTATCAAAAGTGGCAAATATCATCTCCTTCATATTCTGTACTTGATGCCAGTCGGCTTTCTTCCTTTTACAAGTGGAAGGAGCAGATAGCCATTATAACAGTATACGAGGAGGCTGTGTGCTTTTGGTAGCACAGGACTCCTTTGCACTCAGAGAAGGCTGTACAGTTCATTGTACTTATCACTGGGATCAGTGGGCAAACTGGTATGCATTGGGCATAACACTAGCAGCACCGTTCATTATAGCCTTTTCCTGGTTTGTCATTTTCTCTTGCTCTGGCTAAGAGCACAGGCAAATGTAGCATTTTCTTAAGAGCAGCAAATCACTGAACTTACTGATCAGGCATATACTGTTTTCAGTACTGCCAACCACCAACAGTCAAAATTTTATTTGAATGAGAGATCTCATTCAAAATTTGAGAGAGAGCTTTGAGAATCACGTTATGCCAAACATACTAAACTTGAAATTAAAAATAAGTAGAATTTGAGATACCAGATTGAATATTTTTCTTTGCAACCATGTAAGAAACACTTGTTATAAAGCTCAGAGCATATAGTCTAAGTTGACAAAACTAAATGAGGGTTTTAAAGGAAGAAACAGACACTTATTAACATGAACCTCTTTAAATTACAGAAGGGTTCTATGAAAGTTGGCAGCACTATTCTATACAAAGCACAATCTTTGGCAGTTAACTTCACTGCCTCTGCTGATTTTTTTTCCTGTCCACAGCAGAGAAACAAGAATAAGATTATACTTTAAACAACTTGTCCAGTGTTATACACTGAATCAAAGCTAGAAATAGAATTTTGACACTTTAAATGTGTTGTGTAATATATTTGAACATCTGGGGTCTAAAATAAAATAGCTTTTAAAGGCACTCAGCTACCACAGTAATGGATGGATGGACAGATAGATAATCTGTGTGCTTTTGATGTGATTTACTGCCTTTCAGGAACCTGTGCTGTACAGCACTGAAACTGCAAATTCCTTGAGACTCTGTGCTTGACTGAACTCTAACCACAAGGGGCATACCTTTCAAACATAACTTCACTGGTTTTATTTCCATGGCAGCAGCTATGAAAAGGTTATCCGGCTCAGAGTAACTGCACCAATACTTGTTATGAAAGGTTTAATCATCACATATCTATAAGTTACTATTTATATTTACTATAATTCAAAAAGACAGAGATGCAAATTTGTCTGTTACCAGAGCACATAGCTCAAAAGCTGATCAGAATCTTCTGTGTTAATAAATGCCTGACTTCAAAATAGTCTGTTTTTTCTCACAATTCACCCATATGAAAAATTCTCATTATAGCCTAAACATAAATCAAATTCTTGTGAAATTTCGTTCAAGCCATGTCTGTATTTTAGATATATATGTAATCTATTATTGATATAGTGAAAATGCAGTAACAGAGAAAATATCCTGTTCTAAAATGCAGTTTCTTTTCCTTTTTCTTTTGCTCTATACTATGTATACTATGATTCTTTCAGACAATGGCCCTGAGAAATGACCTCAGAATTTGGCCTTAATGTATAATTTCTATTGAAAACAGCATGCCTTGTACAATCCACTATTTCTGTTCAGATGTTCATTTCATGTCTCCTCCTAAAATTAGTAAACAAGCTGCATTCATATAAAACTCTATTAGAATAAAAATTGTTCCTGACATGTTAACATGGAGTAGGTGGAAAAGAAGCTAAAACCTGACTCGGAATCAAATGCATTATTTGAGGGTAGTTTCAAAGATGTGATCAGTTGAGATGCATTTTCTGTCTATAGGCAGTATTTAGAATAAATCACAAAAATGCTTATAAGATAAGGCAGGGAAGCAGGGAGTGGTGCCTAACACTACTGAAAGGACTTGGTAGAAAAGGAAATCAGAACATCTGAAATAAGAAGACAAACAAAGCTTTGGATGGCACTAACAGTAGGGACAAGCAGCTTAAAAATAATTTTGAAATGATGGGGAAAAATGGAATCAGCAGGGAATTCCTCTGATCACAGATGCAACACAAAGCTCTCAAATTAAGCAGAGGATGAGAACTGCTGTTGTCCAAGCGTGCTGACTCACTCAGCTTTCTGCAAGCCTGCATCAGTGTTTTAGTCTCAGTTCCCACTGCTCATTACAGCTTTGTTTTCTTGATTTACATTTCTGTTTGTCTATTGGAGCAAACCCTTCACAGATTTCTTTGTATACAATCTCCAAAATTGCCCAGAAGGCTACATAAAGATCATATTGTATTGATGTTCTGAACTGCAAATAATAAATCCCTTTCTGCTGCGGTTTGCTTATTGCCTGGTCCATCCAAGTCCTAAATCTAAATTCCATGTTCAAACTCATGCCCATCTCTATTTCAGCCTTAATTTCATTTTTTCTTTTCAACTGGAACTGGGCAAGTCCAGAAGAGAATTTTCCTCTGTACAATTATTCACTGAGGGAATCAAGGAGTTAGAAAGGGGTGCCATCACTCTTGTCTTTAAACTGAGCTACTGCCTTAAAAACCCAGAAATTTGCAGTTTGGATAGGGATGGTCTGCTTTGTAACAATATAAACCCCAAATCTGACTGTCCAAACAGCCAGCCACAGTGTAACCATCTGGACACAGTGCCATCAGCAAATTCAGGCATCAAGAGCATAAGGTATCAAAGCTCGTGCCTGGTTGTTGGGTCTGACGAGGTAAATCAGACTCATCACGAAATCAGATTTCTGCTTCCACATGCTGTAACCAAAATCCTTTCTCTTCCCCTAGGCCATTTCACCACCGGAAAGAGTGGCAGTTCACACCATTTGCAAGCGATGATCACTGAGCAATGTCACTTTGTGACTCTGGTGCCATTTTGAGTTGGAGAAACTGAGTCTACTTCTCCAGGAAATGTCCTTGAGGAACTATTTCAATTAAGTGCTCCTGTCTGCAGTTGCTTTCCACAGCTGTTCCTTCACAGAGTCCTTTTGTAAACAAAACCAGCAAAAACAGAGTTCCAGCAGTGACATTTCAAACCCTCTTTGCAGTGACATAGAGCTAATTGAGTACCACTTTCCCATACTGGGAACACTTGACCACTAGAGGGGAAGAATGACTTACGCAGATCTCAGGGAGGGACTTAGACAATACTGGTGGAAACACTCCTGTGTTTTCTTTACTCAGAAGAAAAGGCTGGCCACAATCTGTGGGATGCCTGTTTTGTGACTGTACAACTCAGCCACAGAAGCCTGCCACACATCTTTCAGGCTGGTGCTCAGGGCATAGCGACTGACCCAATACAACAAAAATAATCCCCTTGTTAAGGATGATCCTGTGGTGCAAGGGCAGTTTCCAGAACAAGTATTTGCATTTCCTGAGCTTTCTGACCTTGCTGATGTTTTCTAACGAACTCTCCTAAGAACTCCTTCTCTGACCACGTCTCCCTGAAGCCTTCCCAAACTCAGTTTCTTATGCTCATATTTTCCTCTCCTACTGGATAGTACCCTCTTTTGAGAGGAAGCACTGTTTGTGCCTGGCCAAAGATTTACGGAAGAATAAATCACCTAATCAGACCCCTTGCAGGATGATTTCTTGCATCTATATATTATCTCTAGAAAATATTTTTGAATACTAGTTCTTAAAACTAGTTGGTGATTGCTGATGCAGTGGTTCAACTGGGTCACACAATGTTCTCTGCAGGTTTAACTTAGGTCTTTTTACTCTTTATGATCATATAATCATCACTAGGCAATATAATTTTGGAAGAAAGTGAAAAAAACCCACCTTTCTTACAATCATATAAAGCTCTGAAATACTCGTTATCAGTGTATCTATTAAAACACTTATTGTCCTTGCTTTGAAGTTAGCAAAGTTAATAGGTAATAAAAATAATTGCAATGAAGAAATCAGTTTATCAAATTCCTTGAACTGTTGATTTTCAGTTGAAAATCACTATCAATAATTTGCTCAAAACACTTCACTAAAGATACAAATTTTGGCTTCTAGAACTAATTAGTTCTAATCCAACAAATATGAGACTTTGCCTGCGTGACTGCAAAAAGTAACGATAAACATCAATGCTATTGATCCTGTTACCTGCTGCTTCTTAATTTTACAGCTTTTTTTTAGACCTTCCAATAATCTCTTTCTCAATACCCAGATTTTCATGAAAAATTCTGCTTCTTTTCAGTGTTACTTACATCTATAATCAATAACCTGTCAAGTCCATTAAATACTATTCAGTACACAACAGATTAAATCCATGAAATATATTAAAGTACAAATAAAATCAACAGTGGGAAATATCAATACTATGACAGATCTTTTTTGTTGAAGAAATATTACTCAAGTAGATTATCTCTCAATATTGTCATTAACAGTAGATAGACCATTCCCTCACCAATGAGGGATTAACGGAAATTATGGAAATAAATACAAGCCTCATCAAATGCATGAGAAGAAATGCCTCTGCAGTGAATATGACAGAGACAGCTGACAATGAAATTCCATTTTTATTCCACTGTTCAAAATATTAAGAAATAAGGAGATGACATTTCGTCACTTTACTGACAAAATATGAAATGTATTAATAAGGTCTAAAAAACTGAGTCTTTTGTGAAAATTGAGAAGGAAAGTGATAGAACCTGACAATTTGCACTAAGCAGCTTCCAATTAGGAATGAGCCGCTGCTGTACTATTAGGTGGGTGTTTAACAGAAATTGATGTAATCGTGAAAGTTTTAGGAAGATGCATCCTGTTTGAATTTTAAAGATGTGATTTTACTTTCTTGTGTCAGTTGGTTTGTGTTTATTATACTGTTTAACTTGGATTTTCAGGTGCACATACTTATAAACATCTATTTAAATGCTTGTTGTGTATATTTGGTTAGAAAAGCTTTTCTATACAAGTCCATTGACACAGCATCTCTACATTTTAGATACCCTTCCTTTTTCCATTGAGAGGTCTATCACTGTCTTTACTACTTGACAAATCAAACAAGCACCTTGCTTTTAAATCAAGATTGTTTTTACATCTAGATGAGTTTAAAGAAAAATACATCAGCTGTAAAGATGACATGTCTTTAAGCAGCTTTGGGCATGGATATGATCCTTATAAACTGAGAAACTGAAATAGAACCTATGTATGAAATGAGTCAGTCCTGCTAGAAAAGTCCCTATCGTCAAGGCATAGTAACAGAACAGTTCTTTCACAGACAGTCTGGGAGCTCTTCTTGCAATCATGCATTTCTGTTAATGGAAACACAAACATATACAGCAAGAAGTAGCTATGTATACCTGTCCAAACTTCTGTGTTACCTTGTATCTTATGTTTGTCTCAATGGGCTGCATTGTGAAAAGCTCTTGGTGAGTGCAATCTCTATTTTGAAAAAGGGTCCTATTCAGCAGTCATTATATTATTGAAAAATACTACCATAAATACCACAGTAATTTGTCTTCTTAAAGGCAGGTTGTTCTGGGATCTGACTTGAATTCCCTGATCTTGAAACAACAACACATTTCTTTTCTGCAGTGTGCCATATCCTTTCAAGAAAAAAGAACCCTACTTTCCTTTTTATCAATTTTATTTCGCTCCATACTTCAGAGAAATATTTTTCTGATGAAGACAGACTATTTTATATTTTCTAAGCAAATAATAATAGAAGGAACAAACACATTCAAAATCCTCACTAAATTAAAAGTGACTGGATTCCCACATCAATAATACCCTATTCACCAGAGAAAAATGTAGGTGGTTTTGAGTGAGCAGATCTCAGACCATCATACATTGCAGATCCACAAGCATTCCCAAGTATTATTATTCATGCAATTTCAGTGTTGCAGCTGCAGTGTGGAGAAAAGCTGAGAAAAGTCTGAGAGTCTTGCTTCTGCTCAGTAACTTCGAGTGATTATTACTTTCCCTATACATCTTTAACAGGGCACTTTCCCACAGAGAGATGCAGAGTGTCTCCCACCAGTGGAAAGAGGAACATGTCACTTGGGACATGACAATGCTATAAACTAACCATGTTATTGTCTAAACAGGAACTAAAATACCAGGGCATACACTTGTTGGTACAATGTGGTTGTCCCTTGACATGACTTCTCCACCATCCCACCTGACTTGCTATTGTTCCTCACGTGCCAGTGTTCAGGAGTGCACTGGGGCAGGACCCTTTCCAGCCTCCACTTAAAGAGATGTTTCTCACTCGGACTTCTGGCTGTGAAGCTGCCTCTATAGCTTCAACTCCTGCCAGCCTGCTGCCCATCGTTTTCTTAGAAAGCACTCAACTCAATGATTTCAAGCCAGTGACTGCTGGCTGCCTGGCTCAATGGCCAAGCCCATTCAGACCTTTTATCTTCAGCTTTAGCAGGGACCAGGCCATCAGAAATTCACTGGAAACCTTCTCTTAAGCTTTGAAATACAGTCTTAACACAAAAGTCTTAACACGTGAAGTCTTTTGTTTTAACACAACATGTAATGCACGTTGTAATGCACAGTCTTTTGCTGTGGCAAAAGACTCCATAGGATCCTTTATCAGGAATTCACCTTGGGGCACGCCTGGGAAGAGCTCACTGGTAACTTGGTTCACATAGTTATTGGCAAGCTTCTGTCCCCTTTCACCACTTTGAACTGTTATAAAAGCTGCCAATGGACATGAGATGCTCCTGGTTACACCATATGCCTGTCTGAATAAGTGTGAAGCGTGGCTCAGGAACACCTGAAATTCACTGGGATCTTGAGATGATAAGCAATATAAAATACTACTGTCATGGTTTAGCAACCACTAAAAAGAAATGCTACTGATAATACATAGGGTTTTTTTGTACACGTCTGCGCATGTGTACATGGATGTAATTATATGTGCGTGCATGAAAACGCTCTTAGGATCACTCCATAAGGGCAAACCCTTATGTGTTCTAAACCACTACAGCTTCTTTAAAATGGAGCCAAAGCTCTTACATGCCAAAAATAGGCACTATTTGCCCCCAAAGGGCACTAACTAGTTGTTCCTCTTGTACACCAAGCAACTGAAATCTTTTTAGGATACTCAAGAACATGTTCAGGCAAAAGATTTCAAATAGGAATTAAAACAAACAACATGCACTGTAATTCATGGTCATGAACATGCAACTCCTTCACTGATATAATCCATGGTGCAAATCGGTGCATTTCCGTTTTATTAAATCATGGTAGTCCACCTCTACGTCGGGGTATTAAAATCTCCTTTAGAATTAAACAAAACCAAACCTGATATCAGACTGCAGATAGATATTCAGAGAAGCATGGACAAATGATATTGCATAAACATTCTAGTAGCTAGTTCATAAATATTTAACTCAGAAAAGGTACAGATGTATAATTTTCCTTTGAAACCTCATTTGCTATATTTCTGTAACAGTTACAAAAATATCCCTGTGAATTGACTGTCACTGTCATATTACTGAAAACTAAAGTGTAAATGCTCCTCCGAAACATGCACATGGGCTCTCCCTCCCCTGTTTATTCGGAGAGTTCACTGCCTGTCAGCAAAGCTCCCACCTTCCCTCAAAGATTCCTCCTCCCATCAGGGTAAATGTGTGCAAGGAAGAGGCTGCTAGACAGCATATATAATCATTCTCCTTTTCTCTTTAATGCTAAATGAGGAAAGATAACGTAGGGAGAGGTTCTAGCAGAGCCGGTTGGTAATGACCCTGAGTTGCTCTATTCAGTAGCAACCTGGGTCTAGAGCATCCTCAGGGTTTATGAAGCAAAGTTTCAGCCAAAGGGAGATCTAAGCCAAGAGGGGAGTCCCCAGGGCCCTGAATTCTGAACATCTTCCAGAAGTGACTCGGTGCTCCCGCCTGCGCTTGGCAGCTTATGAGCAGAAGGGAGAGCATACAGCACAACTGCAGCTTGCATATTGAGTGCTAAATTTGTAAACAACTCTTCAGATGAAGCTGCAATTAATATTATAGCACTATCATCCAGAAATGCAACAGGAGTTTGAAGTAACTATATGCCAATGGCTAACAGCTCAGCCAAATATACAGGAAAAAACATGCTTACAAAACAGTGGAAAAACTTAAAGGGTATTTGTATATTTTTCCCTGAAAGATGTATTTAGTTTTAACAATAATAATATGAATTACCCTGACAATGGAGATGAAGGAGGAGGAAATTACTATTTCTGTTATGGCTTGGTATTAAATGTGAGCCAGAAGAATAAGCTGAAAATAGATATTTTCCCTACTAGCATAACCTTATTCCCTTGATTCATGCTGTCTCATAGTCCCCATTTTAGAAAAAGCAGTTTACTTAGATTAAGTTTTAAAGTTGTGGCTGCGAGTTACCTGAAGCACACAACACTTGTTGCTCTTTCCTCCATTCCAGTACCATCTTGTTACAAGAAGAAAACAGAAAAAAGAAATGGAGAGGTGGGCTATTTCCTATGTAGGAGACATACATTGCACTTCCAAACCTTCAGAAAGGATGTGATCTTCATTGGGACTTTGCTGCAAGTCTTGTGTACAGTTTACAACTTGGCTCTGCAAAATGGGATGCTGCTGAGTCTTTGATTTAATGAAAACTTAGGAAGGCAATCTAGTTCACTGCAGGGACCGCTTTGTTCTTTCATTATGATTCTTTTTTAATGAGAAAGACGATCGCAAGGATAAACTCTATTCCTCTGAATTTTTACACTAATTACATACAAAGCACCATTCTGGCAGAGCGGGACTTATCTCCTTCAGGCAATACAGTTATCATCTTGTAACCACACTTCCAATCTCCCGTATGAGCACTGGAGTTATGTGTGCTGAATGTGGATCCTGCTACCCTGGCTAGCTGCTTGAATTGATGAATGTTTAAATATTCAATAAATCACAGGCAAATACTGATACTGCATGAACTGGCAGAGACAACCCTTGCATTCTACTTACAGCTGTAGGATCAAGGGTACACTATTTTATCAGAACCATTAACTTCCCTCATTGTCGTGGGAAGGGATGGTTGGTTTTGTAAACAGCACTTGAGATGCTTATGTATTACGAAGAAGAGTCAGACCTATATGCTAACACTACAGTTATCCCTTAATTCTACAGAAAATCAACTGTTTGTGATTCAGCTCACACCCTTAAGAGACGATTTATCATCTGACATACTATAAGGCAATGTGGGCTAGGTGCGGAGCTCCTTTACCCTCAAATAAAATTACTGAGGACCACATTCACCCCTGCACAATGCTCTGATACTGTGGAGCAAATTTCAAAGCTCAGTATGAGCTCACTGCCATGGTATCTGAGCACTTCCAGGATTGGAAGTGCTGTGCAATGCCTGACTTTCTGCAGGCTCAAAAGCCTTGATTCTTTTACCCATAACACCTGTGCCCCTATCTGAATCCGTGGTGCAAATACATGTTAATGCAGATGCAGAGATGGGAATTCAAATCAGGCAGCAAGCTTTAGAAGTGTTCCAACTGCACTTCATCAAGGCTTCCTCCAGCCTGCCCATTCATGCCTCTAGTGACAAGGTTTATCATCTCAAACAGGTACTCACAGGCTTGTGTTCAGCATGTTTGACAGGCTAGCATGGTATCTGGATAAGTGTGCAAAGAGGGAGCTTCCAAGGCTCAGCAACAAAATCTAAACCATGTATTGCACAAATGCTTGCAAATACGTTGCAGATTTGCCCCAAGTCTCAGATTTAGGTGCTGGAGTCACTAAGAAAAGCATCACAGTATAAAACACCACACTGACAATTTTTTGAATCTGCTAAATTCTACTAGCTACCTGCGATGTGGAAGCTGTGAGCTGAATAACTGCATTGCCTCCCATTTTATTGCATCTGTGGTTTCTATTTATGGACTTACTGGCATGGAATGGCCACATCTGGCTAAATGTTCCTAAACTGTATGTACATTTACCTCCAGGGTAAAACTGCCTTATTCTCAAGTACTATATTCAGTACAAACATTGCCTTAGAGCCACGATGCAGCATCTTGATGCAAGCATGGTCCATCACCCAGGACTTTGCCAGCCTAAAGCTTGGCATCCCTTTTATGCTCACTGCACTTATTGCCTGTAAGATTTGCTCTCATAAAATATGCACCAGCCTTTGAATCTTGGTGCAAATCTGAATGCTTTTTCTAGAAGAAACTGGTTGAAGGCATAAACCTGGCAGCCAGAAACATGACCAGGTCTGAACTTCCTGAAGTAAGACTGACCTGAGCATCTCTGTGTTGAACTGCCCCATTTGAATCCTCCAGGGACTTTGTTACAAGGAGAGGTACCCCTGGTTCACATGCAACCTTTGTACAAATTCACTTCTCTGTGTGGACAAGACCTTCCGTTTCCTCATTTAGGGCAGGAGGATGCTAAGAGAACTCCCCCTTTTTTTGGTGTTCTCGTCTGCATCAGCAAGCACAAGAAAAATGAGGTGCTCCTGTGCATTCACTCAATGCCTTCTTGCACCTTCTTTTGTCTCTGATTGCACAAAGAATGTTTCTTGGAGAAGCAAAGCTATTTTGAAAGCAACCTAGTAAAACAACAGGCATCTCTTGACTGAATAAGCTGCATCAGGAATCATGAGATACTATTACAGAAAATGCTACTGCATAGATGCTTGATTAGGCCTGGCCTTTATTGCTTTGGGGTCATCATGAGTGTATTAATGTTTGCATCATTAAACCATGACACGTAGTGTTCATGCTTAACTGCTGCCACCTGCACCCTAAAGGAACAGTACTTTCCAATTTTCAGTTTGTATGTGCTGTGGGGTGTATATGATTTATTCTAATGATACGATGCAAGACAGACTATGCTGCTCTGTCCAGGATTCACAGAAGGACACATATTTTGTAACACAGGACGTGTGCTGTATGTTGAGACAGCAAGTGCTTAACCTAACAATCAGGAGCACATAACTGAGAAATAAAATCACTGGAAAGAAAGGCCTGAACTTTCTTTAGAGTCTTTACCCGCCAACACATTTTCACTACATTTGGGGCCAGGATTCCTCTCTCTAAGTGTTTATTCATACCTTCTTAAACAGCTTGCAAAGCAAAATGCACCTTACGAAAATGAAAATTGATTAAGCCCTGAGATGCCCTGAGATGCCTTGTCCCTTGTGTGGGTAGAAGGGAGCAGCAGGGCCACAGAAGAAAGCATCTGTTTGTTGGTTGGTGTAACAAGGACAGCTGACAATGAAAAACCACCCAACCTAGTGGAGAACTAGGAATAGCAAAATAAAACAAAGCAAAAGACAGAAAGATCAAGTCTATTGGTTTCAACCCCGCTTTCGTACCACTGAGGTGGTCTATGGTTTTTTACTCTGTCTTCCTACCAGCTATGTGGAATAATCATGCCCTGTTGAAATTGCATCTGTTTCTGTATTATTCTGTAAGGATGCAATCATACTTAATTGGACTGGAAAGGGAAACTGTGGTTTTGGGGAACTATCCTAAAGAATAGGATCCCAAGGTCCTGTATCGAGACTATAAATATAGGAAAAGTTTAATGCCTCACTGAATTGTAACCATCTATAGAGTAAAATAATAAAGATTCATGCAGTAGAGAGCAAGCAGTATTTGGCATTTTACAGTAAGAAATTTTTAAAACTCAATTGAAAGTAGAGGGAAAATTCAACCAAACACAATGATGATGTAAATGGGACTGAAATGGGACTGAACAGGAATCTGGCTCTAGACATACTGGGGTTTTTTTAGCTAGCTTGCTGGGTGTCCATGCTGTGATAGGCAAATCCTGAACACATAACATGTCATAATTCTTGCTCCTGTGAGCATGCTCTCCGAAACAGAAAATTGCACATTACAAAAAAAGGTCCTTGCAATTTGAAGTGTTTGTAAATAGCCAGCATTCTTGTTTCCTTTCTCCTGAAGTACAGAATTCCCTCTGAATATGAAAAGGGCTCCTCAAAGCCCAGACAAAAGGACTGTTTGGCTGACCATTTTCATAATAAACATATCCCACACAGTTTGGCATCCCTAATTAGAAGCCCAGAGTAATAAGGAGAAAGTGCACTGCAGACTGCAAAGCGCAACACAGCAGGAAGACTCTGCAGTGCTGCTATGAGAATACCAAAGACCTGAAGGTTATTATTTTTCACTGGTCCCAAGCCATGCTTGCTGCCATGTTCCATTTCTACAACCAGCAGGAGGGCCAGGAGGTGCTGGGCGAGCTTCACGTGCCTCCCCCTGTGCTTCAAGAGGAACGCTGCCGCTCTTTGCCACATCTGCCATGCGTTTGCAGGCTAGGGTATTGGCTGGGTCATCACCTTGAGGGACCAAGGACCACTTCTGTCACAGGCAGAGAGGACCATAAAGCTGCTTGGCTGCAGTTTGTGCAGGTTTTGTTCAACACTGAAGCTCTTTGTTCTACAGCAGAGGCACGAGTGTACTTAGGAAACTGAACAATGACGAAATGCATCTTTTCTAATCAAAATCACTCCCTGTCATTCTCAGTGAACAGAAAGTCCCATATTTCTGAAGGCTTCTCATTGTGAATGCCAATGGGATCAATGCCTTTCCAGAAGACATTTCATCTCAGTGGTACAACACATATTGCCCAAAGTACATTATATTTAATATAGTTTGATCGGCTTAAATCATGTTCTCCCTTTGTTTTCCTGGTATGTTCTTACAGGCAGTTGACAAAAAAAGATGTTAATATCAAAGATATTCTGCTATGTCTACCTAAGTTAAGCGCACAATGCTAGCTTTCTGTTACTACAACATTGCTAGTGGAATGAAACTGAATAAAAAAAAAGAGACATTTACCCTTTCTATCATTCAATAAATAGCTGTCAATCACTGCAGTAAAACAGAGCAACTCCTATATAGTGCTCTACTTTCCTTCAAATAGCCTGTTTCAGTCAATTCTGGGGAAGCAGGAAGGGTTTTGGGGTGGTGTCATCATATATCTAAATGGAGATACCTATTTGAATAGCAGATAAATCAGGAATTTACACTTGACTGAGATACCAATGTCAATCCTAGATATATATGAATAAAAAATTATATTCCAGCAACAGGACTGCAGTCGTTAACAATCTCACAGGACTCTCTGCCTGACTCAGGGGCACAGATCACATCTGATTATATGTCAAATCTAAAACATTACAGTTACTCTAGGGAAAACCATATTTCCATTGACATATGCTATAACCTCATCACTTAGACTAGAAGCAGAATTCATCCAGACATATACAGATTCATAAAACCTTTTCTCAACTAGCAAATTATTGCCAGCCCTCAGTAACGATGGGCTGAAAATACTCGGTAACTTGTTGCTCTAAAATTAAAGGAACAGCTTGCAATGTGGAGCCCTACTCGCATAGAATCTGGCCCTTAAGGCTTTATGATTCCCTTCTGTTCAAAAGACATCTCTACTGCTCCCTCACTGCTCGTTTCCCAGAATAACAAAAAAATAGCAGTTTCATATTTTTTTCTTTTTTAATGATGTCTGGTAGATGTGTTGTTTTCATTTGTAGCATATGTGAGGTGGATTTTAGAAGTAATTTATTTTTGATGGCAAGCGGATGATACTTGCACCCATGTTGACTGTTAGTAATTAACACCTTCTGGTCCACTATGGACAATTTCCCACTTACTGCTTTTTAAGGTGTTAAAACTAATCTCCACTACTCTACATCCCATAGCTCCATTTCACTGACAGGAGGCTTTTCTTCCTGATGGCCAAGGCTTTTCTTTTCCTCTATTAATAATAACACACAGCCCAAAAGGAGTATCTGGTAGTGTCCTAACAAGATTTTGTTAAGTGCAATCCTCTGCTGACAAGGAGACTGAGCTGAGATAATATGTGTTAAAACCTTCTTCTCAGCTCAGAGGTGTTACCATGGACAAATACAGGTTTTGGCTGTGAAAACAACAGGCATGAGAAGAAGTTACCTCAAGAGAAAGAACTGTGGAGGTCTTTATTACCTATTAAATTTTTGCCATATCAGCCAGTTAAAACATAATGACATTCATTGCTTTATAATGCTGCAATAGGGACAAGAATTTTATAGTATTATTCTATTACAAAGAAAACTCCTAAAGAATTATATTCGGACCTAAGCAATGGTGCATTAATGAGCATTGGACTAGAAGCACTAGTGGGTATGTACTTATGGACAAGTGGGTACTGGTATCTATGTATTCCTGGACATATGCATTCATAACCACGAAGAACCTCTGCATTCACCTCTTTGGGGAAATAATATGTTCAATTTCAATTTACATATAACAAAAAAAAATTAAAACAACCACAAAACCATCCAGAAAAAAAGTGAGAGTTTTCTAGATATCATACTCATCTTTTGACAGAAACTTTAGTGTTCAACTGACAGAAAAGGTGTTTGGATTTTGCATCAGGAAAATCCCAGTTTGGCCAAATTCTTTCCCATTTCATAAGCACTATCTGAGTAGCATCCAAGTTTTAAGGCTCCTGTGAAAATCCTACAAGAATGGATCTCCTTGTAACATTTTTGTCACTGCTTATTTCTGGTCATGAGAACAAAATTACACTAATGATGAAAATACATACTTATATGGACTTCATTGCTTAAAACTGTTGAGTGCAGCTTTACTGCATTCAAACTGGCTCCCCATCTAGAGCTTCTTTTTCTTTTTTTTTTTTTTTTTAATTCATGGGAATGAAGCTTAAAAATACTCAGAGTTTGGCACCTGCAGGACCTGTGCATCTCCTACACATACTGATCACATATGGATTCATTGCAAGGTGGTAGTCCTAATCTTTGTACCTGTAAAGGTTTGTGATAAAAGTGTTTTGGACAAAAACCTTCCTGGATCCACAATATAAAATGTAGTGGAAACTGTTGGTGCTCATGGACAAACTTTAGCTGCTGGAAGCTGGGCATTCACTGCAGAAGGCTCTAGTCAGAGGAGCTCAGGAATCAGGAGCTTTAATCATCTGCCAATGATGATTTTAAGAGACCACTGCAAATTCTACATTTTCAGTATCACTCGGGGAGTTTCTATAGGGCAAGAAGATGAACAGTGCGGGAAGGCTAATTCAAAGAAGATGCACAGTAAATCAAAATTTGGAAGACGTTTATAAGGGAAGAGGAGTTTCTCGTGTCTCCTGAAATTACAATTTTAAGTTCTATAGTGAATTAAGGGGTTTTTTGGCTGCCTCAAGTGACGCCTCCTTAGCCAGTACATTTTTGCAAAACTTCCAGAGATTAAGAAAGCAAGCAAAGAAAAAGACAAAGGGATGCAGTTATTTTTGACTACCCGCCAACATATGATGGTTTGATTCCTGAAGAAGAAAGAGGATAATTTAAAGAATCTTAAATCTTGCATACGGAGTAGGAGAACTGCACTTAAAAAAGCCTTCTGATGTTCCCAGCACTCAGAACAGAATCATCCCATATAAAATTAATATCATTACTAGGTGATTTCCATCTGTTAATGAAGCCAGACTGCCTTAGTGAAACAAACACAGATAATGGATTTTAATAAATACACAAGCAAAAAGACAATGTCAGGCTCAATCACTTGGCAATATTAAATGAGCTGGCTGCGTAATGCTATACCATTCAGCAAGAATTTTATACTGAATGCCTGAATCATGGCTTTCATTGCTTCTGTAGCCATTTTTGTTCTGGATTTTTTTTGAATCAAACCATCTTTCTTTTTTTTGACAGCTCCTTTTCCAGACTATTCTGTTGGTACTCTTTACATTGTGCTGCGGTTGTTTGTATGGTCCGTATTCAACCACAGGCCTGTTCAAACACCTTCCCCAACTCTCCTCACTTGTCCAGAAAATATTTTTCACATATCCCTAACACTTTCCCCATTCACTTCCCAAATCTGTCTTATTGGCACAACAGATAGCTCGGACAAACTCTCTTTAGTCCACCACTGCATTTTTAAAGAGTCAATAAATTATTTTAAAAAATAGTGTCCAGTTTTAATACATATTTTTATACCTGTAAAAGTGAGCGCTCGATAGCATTTTTTAAATATTGATATACACCAGGTGTCAAACATTTTTCTAAATAAACCCCTGGAATGCACAGCTGGCCTCTCACAAGCTAAGGTTTTCAAAAAAGTAAAATCTATTTGAAAGACACAAGGACTTGGCTTTCACAGTATCTAAATTAGTCCCAAGAAGGACATTTCTGGGACAGAAGTTGTGAACATATATATAGACAATTCTACACTCAGAAGAATTATTTTTAAACACAGTTCTCCAGCAAGATGCTACTAATACACATTTTAAACCTTTTGCAGAGTAAAGCATGTGGTGTTGTTTCCCCCTACACAATCTGAAATACCAAGACAGTGAAACACTGCCTGAGCAATCTCTCCTTATATAAGACCTGAAATTTCTTCCACAGATTGGCCTTCACTGCTTCTGAAAAATGTCAATGGAGACAAAGGTTTATAAAACTTAAGTTGTAACATGATTCTGTGATTTAAGCACTCTGAGCTGGTGGACAGTGGTATAATTTTGACTGCTCATTTTTTTTGCATGGAAATGAAGTTGTTGCTGTTTTGGACCACTTTATAGTATTGTATCACAACACTGTACTATAAGTGCAGAACTTAAGCCTCAGGGTTATTCTCAAATCATTAAAAGATGTGACATCAAAGAATGATCCAAAAAATATTTGTTCCTTTATGAAAACATGAACCTCTCAGTATGCTGATAAATGCACCATGGCCTAGTACATTTTGTAGTACTTTTTCTCCATAGAGCACTTCCGTCCTTGTGTCAGGAGAGCCGAGTCAGGAAAGCACATGATATTTTTTTCATTTATTTTGCTTCTAATTCTTGTGTTCTGCAAAGGTGAACAAATAGAACGACTACAAGAAAGTGAGTGGGTGAGAAATGTACTTAAACTTATTCACCTCCCACACCTCATCTAGATGTGAAATCTCGAAGACAGGAAGAATGGGCAGTAAAGGCACAACCACCCCTATATAACATATATATGTTAGATATATCTCTATATATACATATATATACACATATATATATACTGTCAAACAGAGAATCATTTGATATCCAGTACCAAAGCATACTATAATGGATTTCCCACTTTAGAGGTCAAACTGGTTACACAGACCCTATCGCAAAGCAGTGGCAGAGCTGCTCTGCCCACACAGCACTCCAGAGAGACAGCACCCTGAGTTCCCTCCATTCATCTCCTACTTCCCAATGGTTAAAAATTGGCTGCTATTTTTTCTAACAATAGGTGAACTATTGAATTGCCTTGATCAGCCACTAGAACTAGTAAGATCCTTTTTGCTTGCATCTAAACTTTCCTTAGCCTAGGTAACATGTAAAGCGTAGTAATATTTCAAAGTAAGACACACAGTAAAATTGAAAGTGAACCCTAAGCATGTGGTTGTGGTGCCAGGGAGGCAGGTGTAAGAGAAGCATTCCCATGAAAACAGTTGGGAAGTGAAAAGTATTGATGTTTCTTTTTTGCATGGCTTTTTGTACCACTATCCTCATATCTACTGATTCATTCTCTGTTAATGAAGATTTTTGGGTTTTTTTTCAGTTCATCCAATATGTATTACTAGGTAATGTAAACATGTAACAAATGTTAACGGACGATGTGTCTAAATCACATTGCTTCTTGTTGTTCTGCAATAGTCTTTATCCTCGCTGTTTTCTACAAAACAGTTTCAGAAAGGCACTTACCTTGTCTGACAGCTAATGTTGTTGTGTAGACCAAGAAAAGAAGGATATAATTGAGGAAGCTCTGGAAAACAGGTGTGTTGGCATGGAAATCTTCTGACAAATACTTGCTTGTGAGACCAATGCCACAGATAAGGAGGGAGAGTACCTGGCCAAGCGCCACGGACAGCAAGAGATCCCTAAAAGAAAAGAGAAAAATACAGACATAAAACACTAAGCCTCCTCGCCAAGGAGGAAATGCTCATCCTCCTCCAGGAATCATGTTCGACAGTGCAGAGGCACAGGAAGAAACACGATGTTTCAGGCAACAAGGCATCTGCTGGGTGTAGCCAACATAACATTTCCATTATTTCTGCTCTTATCATGGGCTTAAACATTGTCCAAATACACTAGCTTTCATTCACATATTAAACAACAGCAGATGTTACATTTCTACCATTTAATTTTGCATTTCACGTTACACAAAGGATAAATGATAGTTTAAATCAACAAAAAAACAGCACTGCTTCCTTCGAGCATCTTCCCTAACCAGAAGTATCATTCAGATAGAGCAGGAATCCCAGCTCTTCCAGGACTTGGTAGCCACAGAGAAAAAGCAGAGAAAGGATTTTATTGTATTTCACCATCAACAAGAATTTACCATATAACTTCCTTCCCCTCATTTCATCTCCATTTCATCACATAAACTATTCTTTCCCATCTACCATGCAAATATAGGTCTCTTTTCTTTCATCTTTGTCACTGCTTGCTTCCCCTTCTGTTTGGCAGGAACAGGAGGTTCCACTTTTTCCCTTCATGTTTCCTCCTGGTTCTTAAAAATGTATTTTCTGGTTTGGCTTCTTGCTTTAATCTGTGTTTCTAGACTTTGATCTCCGATCTCCTCTGTTTTCCCGTATGACAATGTTCACTGCTCCCTCTCCCTACAGGTCTCTGATAGTTGCTCCTTTTGTGTATGTTGTTTTCCTACAGTTTTCTACTCTTTACGCAAGAAACTGTTATACCTCAAAGCCCACCCGTTTACAATGTATATTATTTTTATATCTTTTCTTCAGTCTTCTTAGTGGAATCCTTTTCCCTTCCAACTGTCTTTATCTCTTTTATTTTCCTGTAGAATTTATTACCTAACCCCACAGCCCAATTCAGGCCAAACAATCCTGCTTTTCCAAATTTTGTCACAGGCTCTCCTATACCCGCAGCACAGCAATATGTGTCTTTTTAAATTGCCCGTAAGAGGTTTCCCAGGTTCCCCATGTGTCAGTACTTTCATGCTGACCAGGCCTGCTCCACAGCTACACCCTCCCGTGCAGAAGAGTTAAATGGAAAAGCGTTGGCCTGGAAGAGAAGCAAGTACAACAACTGCAAGGGAGAGCAAAAAGACATTGGAAGGGGATGTTTAGTCCAAGCCCATCGGGCTGCTGTTGTCACTGACACCAGCCCCCAGAAAAGAGAAGCCCTATGTCCCTGGGGGAAGCCACCAAGGAGAGGGGAAGGTGGGAGAGAAGCACAGTCTGCAATGTCTCCTTAGAGCCTGGTACAAGGAAAAGGGAGCACGCAACCCCAAAGGAGTAGAGGAAGGAGGGCAGCACTCTGCTCAGCTGTAACAGTATTTCATGCATGTGCTCTTCTGCCAGACGCTTAAAAAAAAGTTACTTCAATGCTGTTTTGCTTTCCCTGACAGATTTCCCTGACCTCGGCTGTGCATATTCGGCAGCAATGAGCATCTGTGCTCCCGCAACAACTTTCCTAGTAAACTCAAGTGTCGAATTTGTTTCCCTTTTTCTCATAAACAATCCTCCTACTAATGTGTCTCGGTGTCAATCATGGTGTGATTCAACCAAACAGACGCTGGAAAGCACAGGAGGCTGGGTAGTTATATTCAGCTAACATACCTTGCTGACAAACCGCCTGACACAGAGAGTAAGAGAACAAACTTTACTGTGCTAACCCCTGTGTTTTGACGGGAGGCTCCTGGGTAAGTAGCAAGACTCCACAACTGCTGCCTCCACTTTCAAATTACTCACTCTACTGTGAAACATAACCATGGGAAACAAACATGCTTCATGGAAATGACATCTGAGATCACAATGCAAATGCTGCCAGAACTATGGAACCTCAGTTCCTGCCATTACCTGCTATCCTGTTGACATGGAATAGGAAATATGAATAGTGACTGCAATTTAAATCCACATATTAATCTTGTAAACTTGTTTACAGTTCTTCATTCCATTTGTTAGCATTTCCTACGTCGTCCTCCTGCAATGAAGTTTCACACAGGGCTGTCTTCTTGCCTACTGCAGTTTTTGTAGTTTTATTTCATTAGTAAATTAAGTGTTTGCAAATCTGTATCTCTAAACATGTTGCCTGCTTTACACGGGATGCAGGTGGTTATTAGCTGTTCTCTGTATCTCAGCTATGCCCACGAACAAATGCTGTGTTACATCCATTGTGGGACTGTACTTGTTCTGCAAAGAATCATCTTGGATACTACTTAGATTTATAGAAAGCCAAATATATCCTCACTCATGAAAGGATTTTCCCCATAATATATTCCTTGCTCCATATGGCAGTTAGCTGTTGGACATCACTAATCATTACATTTTTTTTTTAGACTGGTGGGAAGTTTGATGAGGTCTTACAAAAAGCATAACTTCTTTATCTCAGCTCTCTATATGCAGGCGTGTCACCAGGAAGTACAGACCTCTATATTAAAAATCCAACCAACAAAAAATGAAAAACACGAGGTAATTGTTCAATGATGTGTATGGTAACTCTAGCCCTTTCAAGAGTCCATCTTGATTCTGTCATTGTCATTTTGCAATTTATAAAACGGACATATTTTTTTCATGGTTGATTCTTTGGAAAGTCATTCAACTGCACCTTCAATTGGCAGTTCTCCTAAAAAGTTCAAGCAGCCATCTACACACCCACATATATATATATATAGCCTCAGCTATGTCTCTATATACATATATATAAGCCTCAGCTTCTATATATTACATTTCATAAACATATAAACAAGAAGGTAATTCCAAGTAATTCAGATTTTATGCTCTTCTTCCAAACAAGTAATTTACAATAGCTATGTCTTCTGTCAATTACAAAATACATCAAAAATTCCATTCACTATTGTATTTCTGAAGTCATCAATGAAGACAAAGGGTAATTAGAAGTTTAGTAAAAACAGACATGAACAAGAATCAAGACTATGAACCTGAACACCTCCAAGACCGTGCATAAAGGCTGGATATAGATCAGAGTATAATCTCCATATCTTACAACAGCCTTTCGGTAGAAATTGTCTTTTGAATAATAACAATGTAAAAAATGCAGAAAACTGCTTTGTGAAGGACCAGTGCAAGCACTACTGTCAATGCCACCAGCTTTCAAAACACTGACTGCATAAATGATATTGATACTGCTTGTCTGATTTTTGTACACATATGGTGTTTTTAATTATGTGAGAAAACTTATTCTGAAATCAAGCTGTTGTGTTCCTCCTCCATCCAGAACTTAGTTAAACATTTCAAAGATGATGTGACATAGAAAGCTACATCTCTTTTTATTATCTCCTCAGTGCAAAGAGTAGAATAAAGTTAGATGTTCAAGGAAAACTAATTCAAATGTCCATGAAGTGCTCAGACTTCAAGAAAAGATGATCCATTTTATAATTATTCCTAAGACTGTTTATGCCCATATTAACTCTCCTGCCATACCCAATGTCTGTCCACTGCAGACATGAATGACATGTAAGGGCACAGAAGATGTGGTATGCTCCTCACCTCTCATCAGTGCAGGTTGCAACAGACACTAACCGTGACCATGGAAAACAGTTGAAGTGAATAAATAAGAGAAAACAAAGCACAAGATCAATTAAATGCTGATTTTTGCCTTGGGTGAATGGAAGAGAACAATTCATCTCTCTCCAAGCAGAAAAGTAGAAACAAATCTTTGGTTATTTGTTTTAATTACTGACAATGGCAGCAGCAACAAAGGATAATACAATAACCCTAATAAGGAGTGTAAGATGCCTGAATTGCAGAGAAAATGCCTGATAGCATTATCTGTATTTCATTTTTCCTGGCAACAATGATAAGAGCTTTAGCTCCTGAGACTTTAATGCCTGGATGAGAAGAATAACATACCCGTTCTTTTTCTAAGAAGCAGCAGCAAGCAAACATTGAAAAGAAGCCTTCAGAGGCTGTGAAAAGCCTACTAGTTCCTTTAGAGCAAAAGGCAACTAAGTCACTGCTGTCATCTCTGGCACTCATTAGTATCTTTCTTAAATATCATAATACTGTTGAAATATGCAACATGGCTCCTACCTGCAACACCTTCCCTGTTGGTTTTCATATCCTCCACTACTCAAAGCCTGGCACAAAGAATTATTTCTTCCCTAAGCCTTTGGTCTATCATGCTGGCTTCAGTAATACATTCATTCACTGAGGAAGCAATATTCATTCATACCGTGAAGAAAAGCTGTATAGTTTGAGTGCCTTCAAACATAACACCAAAAAAGAGTCTGACTACAAAAAGCTTTATAAAACAGGTATTTTCTGCCTTTCAGGGTCCAATTTATCTTTAGTTGAGTGCTATTCTATTTCTCTACTTGCATTATGCTTAAATCAAAATAAAGCAATTCTTCAAAAATCCTATTTTCCCTCACTAAGATCAACAGCATCTACTCAAGTAAAGTTAAAACACAAGAAGATCTTCAGTTTGTCTCTCAATTCTAATCTCTACTTTAATGCATAGAATCATAGAATCATTTAGGTTGGAAAAGACCTTTAAGATCATAAAATCCAACCATTAACCTAACAGTGCCAAGTCCACCACTAAACCATGTCCCTAAGCACCATATCTACACATCTTTTAAATACCTCCAGGGATGGCAACTTAACCACTGCCCTGGGCAGCCTGTTCCAGTGCTTGAAAACCCTTTTGGTGAAGAAATTTTTCCTAATACCCAATCTAAACCTCCCTTGGCACAACTTGAGGCCATCTCCTCTTATTCTATCAACAGTCGTTCACTAATACAAAGCAAATATAAGACATTCTTCTCCTGTAAGCTACTAATTTAAGGCCTGCTCCTTGATTTTTTTGCTTTAATAAAAATCTTGCATTGGAACCAATCAAATTAATTTCACTGACGCTACACTTGCTAGTTAATCTGTCCAATGGTTCCTACTAGTCAGATAGGTATTTTGAAGTAAGAAGTAGGTCAGAATTACTCCTAAGCCTCCAGGTGTCACAATGCTAGGCATGTGTCTTGGGTTTTTTATGATACCCTAACAGAAAGTAAACCATACTTCTTTATCGCCTCTTTACAAGTAGAACCAAAAGACAAAGCCTCATCTTTGCCATTTCATTGGGAGCCATTCATTGCCAATGGGAGCCATTTCATTTTGTTTAAATGCCTGGGCTAGTATCTGCTGCGCATCATTTTTACTTGCTCCTCCAGGCATACGGAAATTTCTGTCACTTGAGTTTCTCCTTGTTTATCAGCCATGATAATGCCATAGACTTCTGAATGCAGAGAGCAGACACTCTTATATTAAAGAACTCCGAAACTAGTGCTCGGTTCCTAGCACATGTACACTAGCACAATATAAAGTACTAAACAGCTCTCCTCTGGTTCTCTTGTAAGTATTTTTCATAAAGTTAAAACATTTAGTTTTGACTGTTAGTTCATTTCCATGTTCTCCCCAGAACATTAAAACACCATTCACAACACAAAATCAGTGCAGTGCAACAGTCAGAAGGGGCTACACCAGCCACTGTATCCTGGAGAATCAGTGACACGCAGAGGGTGGCCAAGATATTTAAACATTCAGGCCCATTTTATTCTGACACTAAATCCTGTTTTAAAGCACTCTCCATGTCAGTTTTCTTTTAACTTAATTGCTTTCCCTCCTCTCTTTTGTAGTTTATTTGGTCTCTTTCTACTGAGAGGTCCCCACTGCATCAGTTAAAGAGTACCTCAGAGGGTAAAGAACAGAGGCTACCGCTACTTTTAATCTCTAACAGGAGGTGTGTTAATCCTTCAGCATGCCACAGGCTCCAGCAGACAAGAGATTAGCAGTCTGTTTCCTGAGCTGAGATTTCACTAGAGGAACACATCTGTAAAGGCAGCTCTACAGCACTGTTACAGCGGGCCTGCAGGCAGGACCACACTTCTTCCGTGACGGTAATGGCTGCTATACAAAGTTATGGCTCCAAATGTTCCAAGCATGTATTTAAAAGAAGAAAAACAGATACACTTCATTTACAGACTGATTACTGCTATGCCATAGTGAAGTTGATGATGTCTGTCACAGCACTGTGATCTTGCCAAGCTTCTTCACTTGAGTGCATTTTAGTATGTTTCTATAAAAATGCAAGGAAAAATAAAACAAGGTCTTAAAAACTTTGATTCAAAGTGAGCTGAAGTTATGCCCCTATAAGGATCCAGTCAAATTTGTTTAAAATAAGATTCTACCTTTAAGCCCTTAAACACCTATCAACAAAAAATTGACACACATTACCACAGCAAAAGCAGCAACAGCACACATGTCAAAACCTCAAATACTAACACACACACACACATCCAGAGGATGTGGCTTCTTCCACTGTGACCAAGTTCCTATGTTCCCACACCACCCTGCATTTCAGTAGCTGCTTAATGAGGACATGGACATTGCTTGCATATTTTGCCCATTCGCACTCAAATGCACGCATAGGCAGCTTGTGAAAGAATAAATTAACAAGATTTGGTAAAGCTTTTTTCAGTACAATTAACTGGCCTCTCATTGAAAGATGAAACTGCAGATTTTCCAATAAGTCTGGATAGCATATGAAGCCTCCTCTTAGTCCTGCATTGCTCTGAAATTGATTGCAGCTAGAGAACAAGATTCTACATTAATTTTGCAGGGAAACTTACCTTTTCTTATTTTCCCATTATTCTGACGTCTGCTACACAGGAAAGAAATTCTACAAATTGGTATATACAGCCCTTCCCTCATCTGTCTCCCTCAATAAGGTAAAGATTGCAGCAAATATCCTCAATTAATGCATCAAAGCTGCTGCACGCTGTGCTAGAGCAATTTGCAGCAGTACTCACAATATTCTATAATAAAATGTTCATAGCACTAAAGAGCATCCAAAATCCCCCACATACATACTGATAATAACACCATTGGCACATGTACCACATTTATTCTATTGGTCATCTCCTCCCACAGTATACATTCTCCATGAGCATTCTAGGTGATGTCTCAAGAAAAATATAACAGCCTTGAAGGCTTAAAAAAAAGATTTTTTTAATATTCTGGCAAGGAACAACAAACCAACCTAAAATATATTCAGCAGATAGGCATCAAGCCATCATTGAACAGTGAAATACCAAAGCCTGAATCCCAGCTAAACCCATATGCTGCATTAGAATATGAATAACTAATAACAAACCAGAGAGTGAAACCCACGCAGCACTAAGCCTATCCATCACTTAATTCCTACTGAGTCATTATTTTGAGATCTTCAGTTGCATTTAAATGATGTATAGGCTTTGTGCTTGATCTTGGCATAAAGGGTGAATTTTCTGCACGGTGAGTTGCAGAGCACCTCAAGCTCCCACTGATGCTCAGAAGAAATACAGATTCTCTGCAGTATCTTGAGAGGACTGCCTCTTTATTTTCCCAACGCGAAGACTTTAATCTCTTTATGAGAGGACAGCACTGTGGACTCCATGCATCTCAAATCTACAGGCTGCTCTGAAAAGCTCCAGGTCTTGACAGCCTAGGCCTAATTTTTGAAGGAAAGCTAGCGAAGGAGTAAAATGCTCCCCATGAGTTCTAATCTGTTTTCTGCTCTGTCCCTCAACTAAGCTAAAAATACTTAATTTCAATTTATTTTTTTTTTAAAACCAAGGCTTAGATCCCTTCCAGGTGTGCCAGAAGTACCAAATTCATTCATTCCTTCTCACAGCAGTTAAGAGTCTGTATGCCTTAAGCTGGGGAGAGGAGGGGAGCCCTGAGCCATCTTGCTCTCGTCACCCTCACCCTCCCCACCCCCTCAGCTCCTCACCATCTCCTTATTCCCACTCTGGCTCTGGACCAAACCCAGATATTTCCTCAGGGGATTGAAGCTCCGTATAGCACGGCACTGGCTGCACCTGCACATTCGCAGTCATCCATGACGTTTCTGTAACAAGTCACTGACTTGGAGAGGCCCCACAGGAGGGAGGTGGGGTTGTTTGTTTCTCACTTTCGGCGGGAAGGCTGTGTGAGGCCTGGGCAGGCAGAGGTGAGTCCCGCTGCAAAGCCGAGGGCTGCAGCCCATGCCTTGTCCCAGGGACAGCCCTGAGGAGCAGGGAAGGGACAGCCAGACCTGGCAGCGTGGTTGGTGCTCCCCAAGAGCTGGAGAAGCTCCAGCAGTCACGTTGACTGGAAGGATGTGCTGGGCAAGGGGAGAGCTGCACGTGTTTCTTATCCTGCACATTTTGGCTTTCCCAGTTGCTCTGAGGTTTTTCTATTTAAAGCTTTAAGGTTCTAACTGCTATTCAAATACTACTGGGCTGGAATTTAAGAGCCTTTTGGGGAGCTCACTACAATTCAAGGTCTAGGTACTTTGGCCCCAAGGCTGTGGCTGGCTCAGGCTCTGCTGCTTTTAAGTGACAGCTTGGGGGACCAGCACAGATTTCTGGCTTCGGATAAAAACAAAGCAGAATCACATTCAGCAGATCTCGGGAGTCTCTGGAGCAATTTCTTAAGATCAGATCTTACCTAATAAATTTCCCAACTCCTGTGAATTGCCAAATACAGCAATTCTTGAAAATGGGTTTTGTTTGTGATAAGCTCTTACCCCAACTTAATGCATACACCCCTCACACACATGCTCACAAATACATGCATTTTACAACTCCTTAATAACAAAGGAACTGGAATTTTTTCAGACTGTTCTTACATAGATAAAACTTACCCCTGCACTTTACATTTAGCAATATACTGCTGAGACAATGTGCTGCACTGACTATAAGTGCAAAGTTAATTTTTTTTAATAAGAAATACATTAAAATATAGCAAAGGAAAGTATGGTGACAAAATTTCCATACTACTATCTTGGTGGAGTCCGGTGGTAAATCATTACAGGCAAATTAGAGGGCAGAGGGGTGTTGGTGCAACTTACTAATAGTCAGCTTCAGTCTACCAGTGAGCAAACAAAGCAAAAAATGCAAGTTTATACTAAAAACACGCCTAACTTTTGAAACAGACAGCTGTCTTCCAATCAGCAATTTCCTAGTGCTTTTTCAGCTACAAATCACAGGACTTGGAGCACCAGAGGCCTGTTCTCTTTAAGAATGAAAGTCTCGCCATATACAGTTTTTGGCAAGTTCCCAGTCTAAGGAGCCCTGGGTAGACCAAAAATATTCCAGTCTTTCTGCTGGAATAAAAACTATAGTTATAGATGACCATGTGATAAAAGCACTGCATTTCAGGCTATTTTGGCCAAATAAATTGTCTGAAGCTAGTTGCAGGCCGTACATCTTTATGAATTGTCACTGTCTACCCAAGTATGACTAGAGAAATTAAGACTCCTAGATTTAAAGATTTTATCTGAATTGGAATAATAAATGACAGAATTAACTTTCCACATGAGAGCTTACAAAACTAGTTACGAACACTAATTGAGGAATATGGTACTTTTAAACAAGTAACTCTTCTTCTATAATTTTCCAGAAATTAATTTAAAAAGTGAGATTGCCATTCTTAGAATAAGGGACTCAAGTAAGGATTAAGTGTGAGCTGTAATTTATCAGGCTAGAACTCCATAGGAAACATGACAGTTGCTGAAAATATTACATTTTAGTCTATGAAAGCTAGACAGTCATTGGGCTGCTGATCTCTGTTATTTTTATAATTCAAAAACAAAGCACACAGATAAACATCTTTTTATGAGATAGATGTTTGTTCTTATTCTGTTCCAAACAAACCAGTCTGAGCTTTCCCCTGTTGGAAGAAACTGGGATGTGGAAGGACTGATGGCTCTCTGTCTCTTGAAGAAAACGAAATGTCAAATTCCATTAGTTCATCTGACTTGCAGTGGTTTTTATGCCTGAGGCTCAGGCCATTATAAATACAGTGATGAATATATTTAGATAATATGAGAAATGGTTTTAAAAGTTTTGGTTCAGTTAAGACCATGATTAGCTCCCAGTTTTCTCAGAGGTGCTGAGAGCCTACAGTAATAGACCTGGATGATTCTCAGTATCAAGAAAAATAGCTCACTAGTGCCCTAGGAAGTACAACATCACTTCTTATTGCTCTCTTGCCGTTACTGTACAGTGCTAATACAGTTTAAGCTGATGGGAGTTTATAGACTAAGTCTTACAGCTGTTGAGAGACAGCTGATAAAGAAGGAGGTGGAAGAGTGTTACAGCTCCTGCTATACCCCTGCCACTGATAAGCCAATCTTGATTGAATGCTCTGATGGAAAACAAGTTTAAATGACTCAAGATTCCTCAACTGATACATGCTACTGTAACTTAATTCAGTGTTGTCAGAATCAAGAAGTATAGGCTTGGAAAATTAGGTAGAGTTCCTAGAAAACAGTATGTATGTGAGTCAGTGTGATGGTATGATGGATGATTTCAGTTTTTTCCTAATGCTCCTGAAAATTGCAAAAGTTGTTCCTGAATTTCTGTCCCTGTAAAATGCATAACTCTAAGTGCCTGCACTAGTGTAAGTACTAGCTGTCCATCCACAATTAGGCACCTAAAGTAACTGAAGTTTATTTGTTTCTCCAATAAAATCAGAGGTCAAAGAAGCACCAGGTATGAATATTCAAAGTGCAAAGGTGCATCTACGAAGATCATGGTTGGCTTTTGGGGAAGTAAAACTAGTAGTTAATTTATCAGATGTAGATTTTTCCTTTTTTTTTTTTTTAATATCAGCACATCTTCAAAACGCAGATATTAAATAAAATGACTGTTCATTCTAGAGAGCATTTCATAACTAATGTAAAAGTTTAAAAATCAAACTGATTTGCCTGGATTTGCAAAATCTTTTGCGTGGCTAAAACTAACTATATATAAAGCTTCAGAACATAACTATTATTTTTTTTTGCATTTTTTCTGAAAATTACCAGTGATGTTTTCAATAACATTGAAATGCAGAAAAATTGAAAAATCCCTGCTTAAGTAGGCCATGTTTTCTCCTCAAGTAGGCATCTGCAATTCCTATAAATGTGAATCTTCTTTACAGTAAATTCCAGCTATTGTCTATGTGCTTAAAACATGTAAAAGAAATCTTATGAAAAATGTCCTTAAGTAGGCCCTGGTACAGAAAGACAAAAGATACCAACATTAGCATTTCAACAAGCATGGCACTAAGCTGCTGTGCACTTTCTCCAACTACTTCAAAGGAGAGATGCTCATGTGCCTGTGGCTCATTCTGACTTCCACTCTTCAAGGCCCTGACCTTCTTTCACTTTTTCCCACGTGGGTTACTATTGCTACTGCCTCAATCTGCAACACCTCAAGCAGGAGTGAGGCTCAAAGTTGCTTGCTCATGGATATTACAAAAAATACAAGAACATTAAAATTTTATGCATTTTTTCCCAACAGTGCTTTAAGACAGAGAGGACAGAACTTTCCCCTTTTGAGTGACTGTCTTTCTCTACCTCCTCCTTGCCTGTGAAGCCTGCATACTTAGTTTCATGGTGGCACAATTCCATGAAGGAGGAACAGAAAAGACTGGTTAATAGTCAGAACGAGACCACAGAAGCTACTTAGGCAAACAATTTAAGGGTTCAGCTATTTCACATAGCAGAGTATGTTCTGGAAGAGAAGGTGTGCTCCAGCTCCAGAAGCATAGATGGAGAGTGAATTCCTGGTTCAGGTGGGTACTGCCCCAGGGCTGCAGCACAGTAGGCTACACCCTTCCTGACCCAGATCATTTCCCTTAATAGGGAATTGCGGTGCTTAACTCAGGCTTACAAATTCTGCTGCAAGAGTTAGTACACAAAAATTACAGTAACAAAGCTCAACATCACCACCACCACATCTCTTTGCAGATCTGGGCAAAGCCAATACTTTAGGGATGGGACCAATTCTGAGTGCCCTGCTTACAGGACTTTAAAGGTATTGAGTTTACTTCTGTCTACTACTGTTCCTTTCTAAAAACAAGGTCCAAGGTGTTTCAAGTTGGGTGGCCAGAACTGATGCAGCACGTAGTTGCTCTCACAGGTCCCTTCTACCTTTCCACTTCTGCAATACCTGTGGTCTGCAGGAAAGGAGGCACTCAGTGAAAGGGGCCACTGCAGAGCCAGCTTCCCCAAAGGGTCGTGGAGTGCAAATACTTCTCCCCTTCATTGCTTTCACTTTTCGCTCACGGCAGTGATGGCCATTACCCAGCTAGATACACACGGGAAGTCCAAACTTCTGCATCTGCCTTTAAGTTTCTATTCTATACAATTAAAAAAGAAAAACAGTATTTTGAGCAGAAATTACAACTGGAGAGAATTCACCTCCCGCTAAATGAAAAGTCCAGCTCTCTGCAACACAAAGTTCTTCATTTTTAGGGATGAGTGTAATGGTTCTGGCTTACTGCTTGCTGCTGTACCCTTAGGCTCCAAGATAAATCTCTCCCTTTGTCTCTTCCTTTCAATTCGGTGAAACATCATGACTGCTTCTGTCAACATTGTAAATTTATTGCAGACCTGACACACAATGATGGAACAGGCTCAGTTGAAAAAAACATAAGGGCACTGATCTCATTTTTGCTAGTTTTAGTCAAGTTTTAAATTGCAAGGCGTTTGAAATAAAAAACAAATGTGAGTGATCTCAGAAGTTGTCAACTGCAGATTTTTAGAGGGTCAGGACTGAGAAATTCTTGGGCTACAGGATCCTGCTGTGGTGCCAAATCACCGACCAAAGCCACCAATGACCTAAAAGATGAGAATGATGACTCAAAGTAAAATGAAACCTTTGAAGAAGGGGTAGCTGTAAGGTCTTCTTGAAGGAGACAAAATGGGTCTGACATTTTAACAGAGCATCAATCTGCCTACGCTCCCTGCCTCACAGGTTGCTTTACTGCAATTTCTTCACAAGATTAGCATCTATATTTTGCATATGCGAGAATAGAAAGGAAAACTCAGTCATGTACAATAGATATTCTTAGTGGGATTTCGGTATGTTTTTGCCTTCCCAGCCCCAAACTGGCAATGAGTGGGCTGTAACCAGGCCATTGAGTGTCTCCTCAGCGTGTGTGGCTGACATGTCATCTCCTTCCCATACCCAGGGTGGTGGCAGGCCAAAATGCTCTCCCGAGGAGAACATGGATCAGAATCAACATCCAGCTGCAGTAAATAAGATCTGTCTCATAAGGCCTTCCCAGGTTATGCTGGGAAGTTAATCTGCACCACACTGCTCTCCTGATGGTGGCGGGTACGGGGGAGGCATAGCTCCGTTCTTCCCCTTATCCGTCAGGTCTGCCAACCTCCCCACCCCTGGCATTGGAAAATGGCACTCCTGTGCCATGGTCCCCTGCATTGCTCTGCACGTACCGCTCCACCAGCAGCACTCGTACTGGCTCAGCCTCACACACGGGGATCAGACAGCAGCCTGCACAAGCTGAAACAGCCCTCTGAAGAAGCCTGTCTCCTGTGAAAACAGCCGCCGAGGATGCCATTCCAGCTCAGCCATCTCTCCAAAACAATGGCCTCTCAAAAACAGAATAAAAAGTCTATTGGGGTGTAGGGAGGCTTCCTCACAAACCAACTGCTTTTCTTTAGCAGAGGATCTTTCGCTTCCAGCCATAGACAAGCGTGGTCACAGCCTTCAGCTGGAAAGGTTATTTTGTTTCTCTCCCCGCCCCGAGCAGAGTTTAGATCTGTGCCAGGAGTGAAGAGAGCAGGGGGTCAGTCTGACAGTTGAGATTAAAAGTGTAAGGAAAAAATCAGGGATTAAATAATTTTCTGTGCATGCATGACATTTGAGACACTCTGTTCTAAAGCTTTACACAGCTACTGCTACAAAAATACATGCATGAACCCACTGTTAGCATTAAAAAGAAGAGGAAGAATTTCTCTGTTGCTCAATAGCATTTCCTTTCCAGAAACCAACCCTGTGAAAGGAGTCTAAGGCTGTAGTTACAACTCAAGGATGAAATCCCAGCCTTAGCTCTCTATTTCCTTGCCCTTTGGAATTGAATCTAGCCATTAAATAGGATTTCACTGCAATAATACGCACTTCATTTTCCATTGATGGGGTTTTTTTTCCTAGTAAGAAATAAGAGAAACAGAGAAAATGCAGAAATTCCTTAAGTTGCATGAGTGAATCAAATGACATTCCCATCACATGCCACACAATGGGTGGGTTAAGGGATTGTGTTCCTGCAGGCCATACTGCAGCATGATTGTAGGTACCTTACACGTTGCTTTTGAGCAGCACGCACTGGTTAATTTCTGTTTGGAAGGGGTTATCTGACAAGGGCCATATGGGGCTATAAAGCACCTAAATACTTTGTAGGTGTAAAAAAATAAAATAGCTTTTCCTTTCCTTCCTTAGTTTACTTATGGATTAAACTAAAATTTGTCTCTATTGTAATTCAATTACTCTGTATAAGTCAAATGCTTTTGCTTATAAAGCTCAGTTTGAACACACAGATCCATGTGTATATCCCAGTTAAGCAGGTGCAGCTGATCTGGGAGCTTGCACCACAGGTGACCCGGGGCCAAGATGATTTGGGAGCGTGTTTCCTAAGGCCACCACACTCAGCCCTCAGCTCCCCACACGGAAATTTGGCTGCGGGACAAAACAGCCCAGTGGCCTGCCCAAGCAGGAGCAGGGAAATCCAGAACAGGGCTGAAAGGTTGTTTAGACTTGTGAAATATAATAAATATGATTTACTGAACAGGATGTCATTCTGCTTTTTCAGATTCTGTTCTTTATAAAGAAGATTTATTTTCTTGGGCAGACAGATGGAAAGAACATCACAGAAGACTGTTTGCAGCTGCAAAACCATCTTTAGCTACAAAAAACAAATTTGGCTTGACAATGGCCCTTCAAATGTTCAGCTTTACATGAAATTAATGAGGAGGATTTTTTTTCATTGTGACTATCTTCCTATTGCTCCCTAAGTCTGATCACTGGGCCAAGCACCTGGAGAGACATCAGAGGGCATCACAGGGGAAATTACCTGAACAAAACAGTGGCAATCTATGAGAGAGTTTTGGTTTCAAAGGCCATCAAATCATGTCACCCTGCTGTTTCAGCTTCCTTACTGCATGCATCTCACTATGCAAAGGCAGGTAGTACATGGCCCTTCAAACATGAGAGTAATCTAAGAAACAGATACTGGTTTTTGCCAGTTTTCAGTTTATGCTGTTGGGAAGTATTACACTTCACCCGTGTGTACTGCACAACTATGTGAGGTACAGAATATCACCGGTATCATATTAAGGTGTACATATAAATATTTTCATGCTCAACTAATATGATTATGTATATGCAGGCATACTTGAGAGATATCATGGGACCAGATAAGAGAGATTAATCTTGTAATTAATTGTATGCTTGAGTTTAATTTATATGCTTTTATTATTTAGTACCTGTGTCAACCACTTAATTTGCTTGCAAATCATTTTCTTATATAATATTAATGAAACATGCTATAGTGACATTCATCAAACTATGGAAATTAGAGGTTAGGAATTATATCATCAATTTATCCTCCTCTAGTTTAAAACAGTTCAAGAGCTGTGGCTTCAGAAACCTGCAAGAGTATTTCAGTTCAAGAAATACTCACCAAATGGGCAATGTTTTTTCATAGTCAGAAATCAGAATTAAAATGTGGAACAAACTACTTATGGGAGTCTAAACATAATTTCTTTCCTCAAGACTTTTAGAAGGAAGAAATAACAACAACAACATTCATTTCTGCACAAACATTACACAAAGATCAATGTTTTTACAGTCCTGTACCTACAACATTCTGAGCAAATGAAGGCCATGCAATTTACACAATAATAAATACGCAAACCCATCTGCACAACCTGCTCAAAACAATTAATGCCCAAACATGGAGACGGGCTGCTGACTGAGCACCAGGAGAGATCAAATCAATGAGAAACATCAAAGTAATCGCTTGCTTAATCTTTGCTTAATTGCTTGCTTAATCTTTGGGTTAGTCTAATGACTGTTTAGGGTACTCCTGGACTGTCCAGTTGGGAGGGTGCGCCACTGTATTTCAGAAGGAAGTGAGAATGGCTGGAAATTGGCACTCTTGTGAGAAGAGGAAGAAATTGCTAAGGGAACCACCTGTCTGCAAGGTCCTTGGGGGTCATACTGGCTCTGGCTGGGATAAACTACCTTTATCTTAACCCATGAATTTTTCATCTTCTCTTCTTCCCCTGTCCTGCTGAAGGAGGGGAATGAGAGAGCAGCTTGGTGGCCATCCGGCAGCTAGCCAAGGTCAACTCACCACAGGGCTGGATATGGGGGAATACTAGCAAGCCTCACACAACCACAGGAGCAAATAAGTCTCACCTTGAGACACTTTTGCCCTCCCTCTGCCTGTGCCCAACAACAGGAACTTGGAAGGTGGAGCAGCAACCATGCCGAGGCCATGCTGCCTGCTGAGCTTGTGTCACAGCACTGTCAAGCAGTTAAAAAAAAAAAAAAAAGCAGCCCTTCAGCTTCTGACCTTCTGGTGAGCATATCAGGGCTTCTATTGTGTCTGATTATTTTTGCAAGGCCAGAGAGAAGTAGCACTCCAGTAGCCCAGCCGGGTTTATGAGATGCAAATTATGATCCTTGGTTCAGAGGTCTTACCCATGCAGTGGGGATCAGGAAAAGCAGGCAGAGGTCCTTAATTATGGGATTTTTCCCCCAAAGTCTATTCCCAGTTCTACCACAGACCTACTATGGATATCTTCAGTTAGTTTTGCCTCAATTTACTCTCCAGTAGTGACTGCTTTGTCTGTTCAGGTCATAAAATCTTCAAGAGAGGACTCTCATATATTAAACCAGCACCTACCAGAAAGCCTTCCTTTATGTAGGAAACAGAATAGGAACAGAAAGGCAACAGAAAGATGGAGTTTCCACAAGAAAACCCAGTGGAAGGTGCCCACTAGTGCTGGTGGTTTCACCCCTCCTAATTTGTTGTAGGCAAGACATCCTTCAGCCCTTAAAAGAAAACGTATTGTATTGTCTCTTTGTAACTGTGGTTTATTTTTCACAATTTTCTTGAAACAGCTAAAGCCTTAAACTTTCCTTGTTTCCATTTTCCGTGTATCTTTTGTTGTGTGACAGCTTTTGGTTCTTTGTAATAAAAATGCTTTCATTGCCCGGTTATATTGATTTGCTGTTTCCTGAAGCTTTGTGCTTTCCTTCTAAGGTTTCGCTGACACAGCTTAGGCTGAGTCTCACAATCCGATTCCCCCCTGCTCTTGAGTGAAGAAACAGTTCTGAAGAAACTGGATGAATTTCATCAGGCATTTAAAAACGATGCCTGCTCAGTTCAGGCCTCCTATTTTCTCCATTCTTTTCATCTCTTCCATCTTCCTCCTGGCATTTCAGGCCAGGAACTGAATGCAGTTCAGAACACGTATTTTTAAAAGCAAACCTCTACCTTGGTGAACTTCTTCTGCAGACAAAATTACAATGATGATCTATACACATGGGGCTTTATAGGTATTTTTTTCCGTACAAATATACAGTTTACTGAGGTCAGAATGTAACTCACAGGAGAAATTTACATCAACAAAATTCAATGATGGCATGTCCAGTCTCACTACAGGTGAACCTGGTGATTTGTCTCTATTTCTTACTTCAATTGATTAAAAAAGGACACGGAGAAAACCAGATTCTTTAAAGTGAAATCAGAGTAAGCTTGAAAGCCTCAGCATCCAATCATTTTTCTTGTCATTGAGAATTCCCTGAAGCAAACGGCAATGCAGATTCCCAGGGTAAGTGCTTTTTTTGTTTCATTGTCAAGTAAACAAACATCAGGTGTAATTTCATACCCAAAGTATGCATAGTTCACAATCTGAGCAGAAATTCCCAGAGAAGAAACTTCTTTATATACCAGCTAATTTCACATCTAGTAGCAAGAAGTAACATTTCCATATTTTCATATCTCAGTAAGTTTTCACTGGCTGCCTACTAATGAGTCCTCTCAAACTCTCTTCCTGCACTTACTGTCTCTGAACTTTCAACATTCAATGTCATATTTAAACCAAATATCACTTTTGCGAAGAGTAAACCATCACAGCATTGATGTAGACAAGACAGTATGCAACCTCCAAGTTATTCTTAAATTATTTTTTCATAATTCCTATCTGTTGCTTCCTTAAAAGGTCTAGTATTACCTGTTTGAATTCTTCATTTTTTCTGACAAAATTCTTTTGATCCCAATCCTAGCATGCAGGCAGGTTCACATCAAACAGCTAACCCAAGCAATACAGGATATTTAGAAAAATACACAGCTTGATACTTTTCATGCCACGATATTAAAATTAAAATGGAAACAATCCATTAATGCAATCTAACCCTGAGTATAACACACACCAAAGCACTCGACGGAACAACTCCAGGACAAAATCAGCATTTCTTGCACAAAAGCCTCTTTCAGAAAGATATCCAGTTCTGTTTGACTGCAGGGCATGGGAACCCATCAAATTCCTAATTAAGTTCTTCAAAGAAATGCTTATTTCAACCTTATTTCTAGTGTGAATTTCTGTAGTTTCATCTTTCTACCACCAGGTCATATCGTGTTTATGGTCAGCTATCTGTTTTAGGAGAAGTAAAAAAAGGAAAAAGAAAAAAAAAAAAAAAATCTATCTATACACTTTGAGTTTAGGTGAAAAACTGGAAAATAAAGCTCAAAATACATTGAAGGAAAATCAGTTTCTGAGAAGAGCTTTAGGAGGGACCAGTGGCTGGGCTGACTGTGTGACCAATTGTGCTCTTAACGACCTGGCATCCTGTCTAAGCCACCTCTGGTTGGGAAGGTACCGAGAAGGCTTTTTTTGTAAAGGTTTTTCCTGTGAGGCTGTCTGTTACAATTACAGCTGGCATGTATGAAAAGAAAACTTGAATGAATACAATTACTGCAGGTATTTATTCTAACTTTTTTTCATTTTTCTTTGCAGTTGACTAGTTCGAGCTGTGTGTAAGTTCCAACAAAAGAATATAGATATAATAAACTAAAATGTCAGCTGGGACCCACATGATCATTTAGTTTGACCTCTAGCGTAACACAGGTCATGACACTTTTAAGAATTAAATTTTAGAATTAAAGTTTGAAACAGAATATGTATTTTATAAAGGCATCCAATATTGCCCTAAAAATGTCCAGCAATGGAGAGACTTGACAAGTTGCTCCAGAGATTAATTAACTAATTATTAAAAACCTATGTGTATTCTTTCTAAGAGGAATTACTTTAGCATCAACTTTCAGTATACCAATACTTCCTGAGCCTCTATTATCAATTTTCTTAACACATAAAAAACTCTACCAAGTCACCCTCTAGGTCTTCTTTTTCTTTAATTAAACAGGCCAAGTTTCTTCAGCCTTTCACTATAAAGCATTCTTCCTCTTAGCAGTCTCTTCTCTTAAACTTCTCTAGTCTATCACTATTTAGCAAACATGAACAGTAGTACACATTGTCCAAAAACCAGTCACACTGTAAACAAGAAGTGTGCTAACATTGTCTCCCTCCTCAATATTCTCTTGTTCACAAATAAAAAAAAAAAGTTTTGTTATCCCTTTTCCACCATACTGTTATAGTAGGAGGTCATACCGTGCTAATTCCACACACAATGTCTCAACTTCTGTTACTGCTTTCAAGGATAGAGCCAACAAACCATCAGCGTGGCTTACAGTATTTATTCTTATATATAGTCCTTTTACAAACTCCTACTGCTTTCTTGCATTTTATCCACAGCAATCAGCACAGACCACTCTGTACAGAAACTTGTTCTTTTAACTATTATGACCCCCTTTAACTTTGCATCACCTGAAAACTTTATGCGAATTATTTTCTCATTTCTTCCACATCCACTGCTAATAATGTAAAATAGCACACAATTCACCAACCTATTTGTTCAAAAAACACATTTAGGTTTAGAAACTGCCACTAAACCAGTTTTAAAACCATTTAATGTATGTACGATGTTGATTTTGGGTCATTCTTTCTTAATTAAACAAGTTGTGTAATATCAAGTTGAAAAGACTGAGAGTACTTTAAATACACAACTTCAAGACTGTCCCTAAACCAGCAACCTCCTCAAGAAAGGTGCAAAGCTATTTTGACAAAAGGTGTTCACCATAAACGCACATTGATTAGAAGTAATTATTTTAACCTTTCCTTAATATTTGATTAATAAGATCCCAGATCTGCTGCTATTTCAAATCAATGGCAAGGTGCAAGGACAATTAATATTTGGATCACCTGTTTAGCCTTTAATAAACCAGTACTAGACTAGCTTATTCCCTCTTCTCTGGAACCTCCTCAGTGCAAACCAGCATTAGCAGCACAGAGCGCTCCTTTGGATGCAGATTGCATTAGCTTGCTCATTTACAAGGATCCAGCTTTGGTTTTAAATCTTCCTTAATTACTGCTGGAACAGAAAGTATTTCATCATTGCCATACAATACACCACCCGGATTTTTCTCAGAATCCTTCTACTTTTCTGATTTCTCTCTTGAAACAAAATGAACAAAAAAGTCCCTCTTTCCCTGCAGGACACCCCCACCACCTCCCAAGCAAAGCAAAATCAGATCTCCTCCTACCTTTCTGCCTCTGTTCCCCACACATGCTTTCTGCAGTCCTCAGCTTCTGCTGCACATAAAATTCCTACCTGCTTTCTTTTCTTTCATTGGTTATACATTTTAAGTCTTTTTGTTGATTTTTTAATGTAGTCATGAAAGCATGACTGACTGGAAGGTAGAATATTTTGTGTGTTCTTTTAAGAAATGTTGTAAAACTCTTTTCAGAAAAACTAAAAAGAGGTATCCAAAGAAGACTGGAGAAATATCTAGAAAATGTTTGTTCTCACTCAGAGAAATCCATTCAAACCCAAGTAATGCTGAGACTGGTGGCATTTCTCAGCTCCATTAAATATGAGGAAACTTTCAACCCCTAGAAAACTTCACTGTAGTTCAAATGAAATTTAGTTTCGCTGTTATCCATCTGCCCTGATCTTTCACTATATGGACTGAATATTGATTTCCAAAACACAATTTGCACAGGGATGAATACTTTGTGATGTGGGGACTGTGTTTCTATAGTTCAGACTTGGAAGTTTTTTCAAAACAGGGAAGAATAACAAGTTTTTATTAATTCCCTACAGCAGGTAAAGAATGTCATAACTATGAGAAAACTTAGTAGAATTATATGAGTCTAATTGACCCATCCTGTTAATAAAAGACTCATTTACTTTTGGCAAAACAGAGGTTTTGCACCTGAACATGCAAGAAGTCTATACTTCTATATTATACTATAGATTCTATAAATCTATTAAAAATAGAAAAAAAAATCTTTGTACAAAGAAGCAGCATAATTAATTTTAAAATACTGTTTGAGCCATCAGAAAAGGACTTAACAGGAAATTAATTGCTGGGAAGTCTTTGTGAGGCTCTTCATGCTATAGAATGAAATCGCGGTTTCCCTGAAATCAGTAGGAAAGACATCAATACTGACTATTGAACCACAGTTTTTTTGCTCCTCATTACGGCCTACATTGCCTTTTGAATTTCACTGTAACAACAGCTGGATTCAAATTAAAGTCATTCTCCCTATTGCTTCAATGAAATAACAGTTGTATTGTTCTTTAGTGATCCAAGGGAATAAATTTTATCTCTATTATTAAAAAGGCTAGCACTTTATCAAATAAAAATGTGTGTTGATTCTGGTTTACTTTTTTCCTGTAAAAATAATGACTTATACTTTGATCTTTGAGAGAGAGCGCGTAGTGAAAATGAGAGCACAGTTTATATATATTTTTACTGAGAAAGCAACAGAATCATAGAAACATTGATTGAAAGGGATCTCTGGAGGTCATCTAGTCCAACCTCCTGCTCACAGCAAGATTATCAGCAACATGAGATGAGATCAGCCTTGGCTTTGCTTATCCTAGACTTGAAAACCTTCATGGATGGAGATCCCATAACTTGTCTGGATAAGCTGTCCCTGTACCGCAGTACCCACCTTGTGAAGAAGTGTTCCTTAACGTCCAATTCAAACCTGTCAAGCCACAACTTGTCCTATTGTGACTTTTCATGCTGAGCCTTGAATGATTCAATGTACTAGAACCAAATACAGTGCTTGATGTCATGGGGTGCTGCTTGCCCTACCCTCCTATATAAGTCAATGGGAATTAAAAACCACTCAGGCTGTTAGCAGAAAGTGCTTGGTTTCTCAGTGGCCTTTTCCACAAAAGTCTTCTCATGATTCAGCAGTCTGTATTTAGCACAAATAATGCACCAGCCTATCAGTCTGTATTTCTACAACAGCTAGGTCTAAGCACTACACTTCCCAGTCAATGCAAGTCAAGGCTACACAATGGATAAGATGCAGAACTGGGATCCACCTTTCTTCTAAAGTGGCTCAAAAGACTGACAGATGTTTTCTTTCATTCAGATATCTATGAATAATATAAATTTCTTCGAATGGAAGGCAGAATGTTACAGATGTGTCACCTTTTGAAACACAGGTATGCATTGTTCATAGTTCAAAATGCAAGTTATAACCCACTTGCCTTTCTCATGCAAATAAATGCTCCAGACGTAAGGAAGTATGACCCTATATATGCCTTATTCTCTACTCTCATTGCTCTTAGTTCAGCTTGCTGGCATGCACTGAAGGAAAGAAATAGTATGCCAAGATGTTGAAACCCATAATCTTGATAAAGAGGATGTTGTTCAGCCTCTATGGGAAGTTTAGCTCATGGAAAAAGAAAAGAAAAAGCTTCTTTATTCTCACTTTTTTTTTTTTTTTTTTAAGAACTGTGCCTGCTACAAGGCTATTCAAGACTAGCAGTAAATGCTGAAAAAATAGCAAGGAAATGAACCAAAGGGCACCCATGCAAGTCTTATAATGCTATCATTTAGAATGTAATTAGAATAATTTCTATTCCTGATTTCAGCAGTTCCAGGAAGCAAATTTCCCCTTTTAAAGCTCCCAGCTTTTTGAAAGGCTAGATATACATACAAAGAATTTGGCCTGGCCTGTCAAGCCAGGGTTGATAGGCCTTCCTCAGCCATTACTTCCTGCTACATTTTGTCCTCCATTTGTAATAAGCATTCTCCTTCGGTCAGCCCCGAGCTGAACAAAAAGGTAAAAAAAAAGAGACAGGCTTGCAGGGCAACTTCAAGAAATGTTAAATCCTTATTTACTCTAGGAAAGGATGTTGAAAATGAAGGCAACAAACATTATGAAAGTGTATTAAAATAGATGTGATGAAATGAGGACTCTGCCTTTCAGGAAAAATTTCCAGCACTGGAGAAAGGTGAAGCCCAAATGGGCATATCCCTGTCCTGTCGGGTTAACTGCTCCAACCCCTTTTTCAATTCAGAAACTTTATCCTTCATTTCATGAGCATTGTTATGAAAGGACCATGACTCATGTTTTCTAAAGACAAGCAAGACATTCCTACCTTTCTTTATCCTCTTTACATTGGGTCTATCTCTAAATGCAAACGTGAATTGACTTACCAGACATGGTGGAAAAGACAATTGATTAACCATGTCCTGAATGAATTATCAGCAGCAGTGAGTGAAATCCACCTGTATGTACCAAGTCTATAACCCAGCTGGATTTTTTATGTGTGACTTCAGTGGTCTCTAGGTTTGCTGACTTTGTTCAGCTTTTCAAATGGATGCTCTAGTCCACCTTAGAAAAAGTGAACAGAGCTTTCAGGAACAGCTTATGTGAGAATTAGCAAATTTGTGAGCTTTTGTGAGAATTAGCAAATGAAATCAAAATGGTGAATCCTTTGCAGCCATAAAGCCCTCTCCTTTTGGGGAGCAACAACAATAGCTCTTTGTGTGGAATGCAGAAATATTTCAGTGAGCGGAACTATGAATCTTCCCCTTTTGCTCTTGGTGAAAGGTAATGATTTTACTGGATGAATATGCCTTTGACATTTTAATGTTTAAGAGAAGGAGGTATTTGCATACAGTGTTCCCCCCCTTCTCTCCCTGGTTGATGCTGAGCTCTGGTGTCCCTCTCCTCAGGCAACTGTCAGCACCTTTCTCTTCCCTCACCAAAATCAGTTTTCCCATGTTGTGATCTGTTCATTAAAGCATGGCTTTCTGGTCTGAAAAGGGAATATTTCCACTTAGGAAAAAGGATGGTAATTATGTTAAATGAATGTTAACTTCTTGCTAATGAATGCATTACATCTCTCCTAAACATTTCTGGAAGAAGCAGCAAGCAAAGAAACAAAAAATAACGAGACATGCCATTCATTTACCAGAACTATTAATTACAAGTAATTAGAAGAAGTGACTCATTTTTGAAGTATACAAGATTCCTAAAAAGAAATACAAAGGTTTCAGCAAGAGCTGAGTAGATGTATCTGTAACAAGCGGCTAATACTGTGTAAAAATATAATATTACATACATAGTGGTTTTAATTTTGAAGGACAAAAAATCCAGTCTTGACTTTTAAATTTCCAGTGATAGTAACCTCCAATCACCATAAACCATACCAGTATCCGATTGTCTTCATTGCTTAAAAGAAGCATCCAAGATCCAGTTTGCATTTACCTTGACTTGCCTGCTCTTGGATCTTGTCCACCCTTGCCAGACCAAAGATTTCCTTGCCATTTAGTTTCCACTCTCTAGTTCTCTACTTAGAGATAGCCTCTAGGCAACTTATCATCTTTTCTCCCTATGGCTTCTCCCTTCCAGCATGTACCCGGCACAATAGTGAATTAAGAAAAACCCTTTATCTTTTTTTTCCCCTTTGAATGCTATTGCAAGTCCCCATAGAGTTTTAGTAATGTCTCCTACGTTTAGACTACGGATTTACACAGTTGTTATGTCTAGGGAAAAATTAAACTAAACAGCTTGAATTAATCAAATCTCTCCCTTTAAAATTTCCCAGTATTCCTTTTGGGTCTTTTCTGAGTCATGTCCACTGAACCAAAAGCCTGGCTGAGACATGGGTCAGGGGATGGATGTGGCTCTGGGACTCCCAGCCTGGCCTGTGGTTCCACCTTTTCCGAAATCTGTGTTTAAACGACATCCCCACAATGCTCCAGGAAGCTCCAGGTCTCCCCATCCCCTACGGCATTTGACCAGCACACACAACCTCTCCTTTTTTTACCACCAGATCACCCTGTTACTAGGGCCCACGCAACTTCCCAGTTTGCAACTACAACAACTTTTCAATCCGGTGGGACGCAAAGTACTTCCAGCAACAGCAGACGGAAACACACGCAGGTATTAATCACTCCACATTATTAAAACCCATTCACATTCATGATTCCCCAGCTATTGGGCAGCACTGGGGAGCACTGCAAAACCAGAGAGGAGAGAAAATGTCCAGCCACGCACAACGGGAACCGCAGTGGAATGCAGCTGGCGAGGCTGCAACACTGGACGGGACCAAGGCAGGACCCTACTTATCTGTACCAATGAATCTTTAATGCTGTTAATGCATAGCATAACCAGAGAGGGGGAGCAAAGCTGTCATGCTACTTTAATCTTTGCTCTGTGTGAGCTATCTTGATACCCACCAAACAATAACAGTTTATGTTCTAACATTGTTGTACTTCAATTTCTATGTACAGGAGAGAAAAACAAATGAGGAGACTGGGGGAAAATTGAACTTATAAAACAAATCTGACAAACTCAATTATTTTATTGTGATACACTGTTCCAGCATAATTTTGCCTTGGATGTGACACCAAATAAAATATCACTGCCTGGCACTGCAAAGGGGAAGCAGGAGATCCTTTCATTGGCTCTGTGATTCCTTAGGGCTTTATTCACTGTGTGAAGAACCTGCTTTAAAATGGGATCACTGTTTTCCTCAGAGGTCCTGGTGGGAACAGTAAATCTCTTTTACAGAAGTGCAAGATGAATTCCCAGAGGTGTTAGAGACAGCTCAGAAAATGCAGCAGGGTACAGTAGCATATCTATTTTTTAAGTTCTTAAAATATACATACAGCAAAACACTGTACAGTAATTCATTGTACATTCATATGCATGCACTTAAAACCAGAAAAGAAGTATGAAAAACAGTGAATATTGTGAAATGCAAAAAGGAGGAAATTACAAAAACCTGTGGAATCTTTTCTATCTTCATTGATGGTTAGTTTAACCTCATCATTTATCTCAATAGAAACGTTCTGCATTTTAAATCAAGCACGTGCTTCCAAACCACGTTATCTTTAAACGTATGAGAGACAGATTCAGTCAGGTCACCAACAGCGTTGCCGTGCTGGCACTGTGACTTCCATTTGGAAACATTTACTCTATCATGACTGCTCAGAGAGAATGGAAAGGTATTATCTGACATAAAGAAAGATATCTACATTTGATCCTCAATAAAATTGAGGGAATAGAGTTTCTCTTCAAGGTTCATTGCCTTTATCTGGGAGGTTGGTCTTCCTACACACAGGTTTATTTGTTCAGCAGTTTAGGATGAAAGAAACATGTTAAACCATCCCTAGAGAAAGATGCACACCGTCCCTGAAAGGCTTCTCCTGTCATATGCTCTGCCCCGGAGGAGTAATGAAATCTGTAGGATAAAGATTTGCTTTTGAGTCTTACTGCATACAGTGACTCTCCTTTGATAATTTACCAGTATCAGACTCCATGCTTTGAAATAGTTTCCAAAAACCACATGTAGTTGATGAGGGCTCACAAAAGAGTTTATTAATAAATTCGGCCGTCAATGCTTCCATCTTCCTACAAGCAACCCCTTGGTGTTGCACAGGGACACGTTTTGAGAAGATCACATAAACATCCCTAGGCTTTTGTCAACTGAAATACCACTAGTTCTCTACTTGTTTCCGCTTTTTTGCTCCTCAGCTTACCTGCCTTTCCCTCTATCAGTTACTGTCCATACGGCTGCTTTGAAGTTCTGTACTCAAAACCCTGAAGACATGAACAAACATTTGTATGTGCTATCAATAGCACAATCTCCTGATTTGCTTGGTCACATCTCTCTGCTTGACATCAAATATAACATATATGTGTGCATTTATATATGTGTATATGTACACTATATATAAAGCCAATTTTTTTTTCTGTGTTTTGCAGTCCAAATCTCATTATTAAAAAAGACCAACATAAATTGCTATTCACACTGGGACCAGAAAAAAAAAAAAGAAAAAATAACTCTTAGTTGAAATACGCCAATAGAACAAACTATGGTTTGAAAATTTCACTGTAAAAGAACTATTTGTAGGGGGAAAAAAAAAGCTATTAATTTCGTACTCCATAGAAAATTATTGTGATAAGTGTTAGTTGTAGTTCACACATTTGCTTTTCTCTCAGGCACGCTCAGGGCAATTCAGAGGTGGATTTCAATGGACAGCAAGGGTGCACTCCTATTGACAGCTACCACAGCTCCTAAAGAGCTGGCATTTTTTCACGATTTATGAACTGTAACCCTGTAGGCCAGGTTGTTAGGCTTCACGTGTAAGTGATCATTATTATCTCAACTTCAACCAACTTGAAAATTATACTTTCTCACTTTTGTTGACGTAGTATTTGGCCTCGAGAGGCATCATTGACATCCTGAGCACAGAAAAGATGATACTTCTTTCACACACTGCAAACGTGTGTGCACTCTGAAGGACTGGCAGGTGGCTCTGGACCTCAGCAAGTGTATGTTTCCTGGGGTTGCCATTTTTTCTAAAAGAAATAAAGTCCATGCCAAATTCCCCACTTGTTAAGAAAGACAATTTTTTTGTCTTTGGTGTCACCCATTCCTGTTTAAAATGGAAAGGCTTGAATAAAATGGCACATTTCTTCCCTTTTTCTTCTGTAAGAAGGGAGCGCAACTTCCCTGGTGACCTGTCCCATTAGCAAGTGTTGAAACTCTGCATTAAGCGGCAGAGGCTCTGCTGTCACAGTGGGGCAGACACCACTCATTAGCTCTGCCCTTGGCACTAACAAAGCAAGAGAAATTCCCTCAGCAGGGCAGTGAGGGCAGCTGGGGCTCTTGGGAGAAATCCTTTGGGTCAGAAAGTTTAAGGTGATAATATACGCAGTAAGGATGCTGTAGGGACTTCAGATCAGGTCTAAGGAATTATATTTGTCTGTCTAATAAGTAGGATGAGTCAAAACTGACTGCTCACGTTCAAACTATTCATGTCTTAGTCCACTTCTCACTCAGGTCATGCGAAGTTGGCCACCCACCTCCTCTCTACAGAACCTGGGTTCTGCATTTAGGTAATTTACTAATTTACTAATTGCCCACCTGCAATTTTCAATTTTAAAGATTAGAGCATGCATCTATGATGACACAGACTGGAGTATTGTCTCTCCTCAGCTTTGCTCCATCATCTTTCCTGGACATGGGCATCTGAGGCTGCGGCATGATGCAACAATTAAAGGCACACATAAGGAAAACCACAAGAAAGCAAGCTTACAGAGCGAGAGGAGGTTAGGGTATTCTTTTGAGTACATGAAAATTTCAGTCACACATGGGGTTCTGGGATTTCTAAGCCGTATTTGAGATTCCTTTTAATGTGATCATTATAGCCCTTCCTCTCCACAGGTGGCATCACACATACTGCACTGTTCTTAGCAAAAATAAATCTTTTTTTCTCCTTCTTTCTAAATACATATCTCAACTTGACATATATTCCAGAAAGTGGAACTGTCTTTTTACTAGCCAGCCTCCAAAACAATGTGTTTTCTTCTTTCTCCTGTTAATGAAACATGGAAATGAAGACTTAAGTGATGATATGGAAGAATAACATACCAGCAAAACTGAGTAGCAAGAGATCTTAAAATTTGGCTTGTATAGCTGGTATATTACACAATAAATCCTACTTTTGCATCCAGGCCACTATACTTAACCATGCAAAAAAAAAAAAAAAATCTGCAATTGGAAATATACTTGACAGCCAAGAAGTAAGATTTAACTTTAGAAATCTAGTATTCTGACAGCTATGCATAGTAGACTCATTTAACTGACTTTTTAATTGTAATTTTGAAGTCTCTGCCCTTTATTTTGTCTGTAAGTGGCCAGCTTTCTTTAGAAGCTGAGCACAAAACATTCTTTTCCCTAGCCCTTTATCTATCTAAATCAAGAATTAATTCAATGTCCTTTCTCCTGCTTCTATTAGCTGATTCATAACTGATATAATTAAGCAATAAGGCATGGCAGGAGTATACCCATGGGTATCGGTATCATACCACAAATGTCAGGATAAGATATTAAATTTTAAACATCCAAGAAGTGCTGCAATTGTCCAGAGATATTGTTTGAAATTTCTGTGCTATTATTAAGGAGAGGAATCTACTAGACTTTGAAAAAAATCAGGAAGACTGGAAGCTTGCCTCGTATACCTTCACAAGGGGTAGAGATGAGTGGGGTGACACTTTCTGAAGGGGCAATGGGTGGCTTGCTTTTCAGTGGTGCCCAGCTTAGGCTTTCAGAAATTGCTGTAGAAATCCTCTGCTTGCACCTTCTCTGAGAAGCCCACCAGAAATTGGGCAGATGATGAGACCTGTTATTTGTGGGAGAACAGGTATCGGTCTCATTCCATAAGCTGCTCTCACTTTCAGAGCACAATCATTGAGCAATCCTAAAACACGCCACTGCAGAAGCAACCACAGAGTGCAGGCACTTGCCACTGGCCATTTATTTTCTGGCTAACTGAAACAACAGCAACAACAGGAAAGCACAGTCACTAAGTCTTCTCAGGCCAAAATTTCATCATGTTTGTTCTCTGACAAAACCTTGGCTCCTCTCTACTGCTTCAGTTTCTTCTGAAAGCAGCTATTTTTCAGAAATTCCTCCCTACTTCCAGTTTAGCATTACATCAGGTTTTATTGCCGTTTAAACACACCTGTTGTTAATTTCTAAAGCCCAAACTCTCTGAGGTCCTGAGATTCGTGGCCAACACGTTGCCACTATTTGCAAAGAGCTTTTAAAAAAATCCAGCTGCATTTATTTCCATGGTTGTTATACAGGTGTGCAATGAAAAAGGACCCACTTTCTTCCCCCACCTGGCGGCCTCCTACTGCATCTACAGGAGTTCTGCCTCTTGCAACTTGACAGCCTCATCTACTCGCCAAGACAGTCACATTTTCTCACCACATACCCCAAAGAAAATCTTGCAGTAGCACAGAAGATGGCACTTGTCAACACCAAGATAAAATATCCTGATGATGAGCCAGATTGTACTCAGGCATTCAGACTAGCCAGAAGAAAAGAAAAGAAAGGAAAAAAAAACCCTAAAAACCCCAAACCACCCAAGAGACATTTCTTTTCAGGATTTCACAGCCAAAGCAAGCTACAGCAGTCAACGCTGCAGAAATGTCTGCACTGGAGAGCTGGCATGTAGGGAGGCATGGGGGAGGGCCCTCAATTCTAACAAAACAACGTAAGTGAACAGAAATACAACTTAACATTATGAGAAGCTTAATTTTCATAGTATGGGAAAAACATTATATGTTCATTAGAATTTAGAAGGCAAAATTCATTTTTTTCAATAGGGGTTGGCCAAATATACTTGAATGCGGACCACCAAACTGGCCATTTCTAGCAGGTGGACTAAAGCCAGTCTAAACAAATAACTACAGACTGAAGGATATTCTGAATAGTTGTAGGCAAATTAAGGTTTGTTTCAGTTAAATCCACTTCCCATCCTTCCATATTACCTACGAGTTGACAGTATCAGCATTTCAAAATACATGCCACACATTATAATTTTTTATTTGGTAATTTGGGCGTCTCCCAGCACATAAAGCTGAGCTAGAAAAGAAAGACAGGAAGAATAAGAAGAAAACTTCCTCCAAGATTTCATAAACAAAAGTCAGGGGACAATCATATCAGTTATAGACCAAATGACACAGAGTGTAAAAGACGTTACTTATATGACAATAGTGGAGAAGCATCAGATTACGCTAACACAGAATTCAGTTCTGTAAATGAAGTTATCTCAGAACTGTAATCTAGCATCTCTCCAGATTATAGTATGCTTTGATTTTAACTTTCATTGCATGGTATAAATGTACAGCAGTGTCAAAAGTCTGCAGTCTCCTTACAGTCCAAATCCTAATTTTCCAGGCAGAGAAGATCAATTTCACAGGAGTCAGAGAAATGTTCTTTCTGAGCACTTCTGTCCCACACAACCATTTCATCTACCCTAATATGCACAATGCCTTTACAAAAGGAAGAAGAGGACTAGGAAAATAGATTAAAATAGCCAAGTAAGAAGGTATTACAAAGCAAACCTAGAAGTCATTAGGCAATGCACATTTAGGAAGGTGATGTAAGATATCTGCATTTTTACTACCCAAGTGGGCATCTTTTCCCACCCCTCTCAGCCTCTCCTGTTAGAGACTATTTCCACAGCTCAGCAGGCACCTTCCACTCCTGCTCCCACTGGGCTTCACCCTGCTGGGGCAGTGCAGCATATTTTACATCTGTCATTCCCAGATTTGGTAATGGATGGAATAAAAAAATTACCACAATTGGATTGCTTTCTCGCTGAAACGATGGATACCCTATTATTTCATTAAGAACTGCATTATTTTTTTAATGATGAAAACATACTTAATCTGACTCCGTAATATAGAATATGTCCGTGTTAGACAAAAGAACTGGAATGCGTGAAGTAATCGGTGCTTATACCCAGAGGCAGCAGGAAAAGTCTTGTACATAAAGAATTTAGCATTCAGCACCACTTAATTTTCTCACCCTAGCTAACTGCAGTCAAGAGCAATGTACGGGCAGCTGCAGATGCTCCAAGTGATAGTGGTAACTAGGAAGTTGTGCAGGCTCTGAAAACAGTATGTCCAAGAGCTAACTGAGAACTGTGAGCTCTTCTTGCAGAGCTATTTTTCTGCTGGAGAAATTAAAGGATTTTATTTGTTATCTCAAGCAGAGCTTTATTTTTTGAAAAAAAAAGCTTTAATTCACAAACAAAATTTGTTTCCACCAGATACTCATTTCAACCATGCAGCTAGTATCACCAAATAACTTTTCATTTCATAAATACTTAGTGTTGCTATTGCAAAACCCAATCTGATGATAGCCAAGAGATTATAAAGACCTCAAAAGAAATCCATCATTTACCATGAAATTCTTTTTTTTTAATAATCATTTAATAAAAAGACAAAGAAAGAGAATAAACTGGGTCTGATCTTCTCCTCTGCTTCCATAAGCAAAGCCTGCCTTTGAGTAGATCTTACCCTGCTTGTATGAAGAGACGCGTCCCCAAAGCACCACATACCCCTTTCATCTGCAAGAAACTCTCCTATGGATCATCCAGATCAGATGAATGAGATGTGTACAGATAGAAGAAACAGATGTGGGTAATCTTCTTTACAGCACTCTCTGTTTTGAGACAATAGATTCTTAACTAGATATTGCAGCCTGAGGAAATAACTGTTTTAAAGCAATATTTGGTTTAGGCTCCATTCTTCTACTCTTGTCAGAAAGGAAGGCAGGCCATGTACATCAGAGTGGTCAGAAAATGGGTTTGTAGGCACAAAGTGAAAGGCTGAGAGATGCTTAGTAGCCTGGTAGATAAAGCAGTATTTTGAAAGCTTAGAGACGTTTGGTCAAATGGAGAGTAAAGACTTACATCTGAATACTTCACCAGCTATTTCCTGCCCACCAAAAATGGACAGAAGGGAGACACCATCTCTGCCAGTTTACTGAACCTAAACTTCAGCGCCTTTATTTTCTAAAGTAAAACCATCTAGTGAAGGCTGGGGAGATTCTGTTCACAAAGGCCTGCAGTGACAGGATGAGGGGCAATGGTTTTAAGTTGGAGAAGAGCAGATTTAGATTGGATATTAGGAAAAAGTTCTTTACTATGATGGTGGCATAACATTGGAACAGGTTGCCGAGAGAGGTAGTTGAGGCCCCTTCCCTGGAGACGTTCAAGGTGAGGCTCCACGAGGCCCTGGGCAACCTGGTCTAGTTGGGGTGTCCCTGCTGACTGCAGGGGGGGTCGGACTAGATGACCTTTGGAGGTCCCTTCTGGCCTGGACGATTCTATGATTCTGATTATTCCAACAGAATTAATGAACCATTTTGTGACAACTGAAACTGAATTTTTTGACAAACTTATTATCCCCTTTCCTTTCAGAGTTAAGAAGCTTTGATTTGCATGCTTAAGGATCTCAGGTCTCCAGAGCTGGAATCAACGGGATTTGAAGGCTTCATCCAATACCTACAAGCTGTGCAAATGTGCTAATACACAGGAAAGGAAAAGGAATAAGGACGTGGTTAATTATCCATGCTGCTAGGAGGGAACTTTGACTGCTACTTCTTTAGGGCAAAATCCATGAGTTTCCCGTATCTCCGTAAGAGGATTTGCTTGACCCATTGTCATTAATGAGAGATAATTTGGAAACTGAAGCTTTCCAAGGTCAGTCCTGCTCAGATCACTACAATGGAAGGATTATCATTGACTTCAGTAAGAGCAGAATTAAGTCTTCTGTTGATATAAACATATTTACTCCATGCTAAAAATTTTTCTTTCAGATTTCTTTGTTAATTTAGAACATGCAGATCAATATTTGCATATAGGAAAAAACCTTCCAACAAAAAAAGACAAACCATAAGTTCTTGATATTAATAGGATATGACCTGTACTTGGTTTGCTATGAAAATGCTACAGTGTAGCATACGCACATGTGCATATACATGCGTGTGTGCGTGCACGTATGCATGTCTATTTCACACAGTTTTGCTGCTGAAAATGAGCATACAATGTCCCTACACAAATAAACACGCCATGATACCCAGGAGGATTACTTCATCATGCAAGAACCAAAACATCAAATGGAAACAGACTTTCATTTGTACCTAAATAGTGACTCCTCAAATTCCTTATTTGCATCACCACCCTTTTTGGTCTTCCCTAGTTCGAGAACGCCAACCCAGGATTGCTCGGTTCCTCTACTTTGCCATTTATACATGCTGATTGTGCTCCTCGGGTGTGAGAAAGAGAGTTGAGTGTGGCGTTGCACTGGGTTTTGCGTCCAGCCTCAGGCCAGATGCCATGACATGCCCATCTGGCACCCAGTGCGCTTCAGTTCAAGGAGGCACTTGCTGCTGCTGTGACTGAGATTCGGGGTGCCTGGACACTAACCCCTTGTCAGTCAACACACCTATGGCTCCCTCCAGCCCGTCAGCAACTCCTGCCACTAGGAACATGGACAACACCCCCTCTCCTCTATAAATGCCTGAACTAGATTATACTACTTTTTTTTTTTGTTTTTCCATGGCAGAATCTTGCATTTGGATGACTGAGTGCTCACAGGCAAAAGCACAGCAACAGCTTGTGGCACTCTGAGCTGCGCTAAAACTTGGGCTCCTCTGCCTCACTCTGGAGAGCAGAGGAGGAGAGGAAGAAAGAGGCTCCCAGCCCCAGACCTTCCCCAAAAGCATCTTGCAGTCCTACCTCAGTGACACCCAGCTCAGCTGCAGGGTCACTGGACATCTGTAATTCTTCCTGCTGTGCACTAGATGCCACTGCACAGACTGTTTTTAGCAGCCAAACAACCATTGCCTTTTCTCAGACAGCCTCGCTCTACCTATTAGAGGTCCCTCATTAACGCTGGCCTGGAAGTTCAACAGGCTTAGCCCAGCAAAGCTCCCATCAGTTAGGATACAACTGTCATCGTTTTACAGATGGGAAATGGGGGTAGAGAGACTGCAGCGTGGTTTTGCTGTGGGTCAAGGATGGCAAGGCTGACAGAGCATGGGCTTCGGCAGCAGGCACTTGCGTTCACCACCAGGCTAAAGTCCTGCCAAGAAGACTTCCTGGCTCTCTCCCACTGCCTCTGCTGAAGGAGATCAGGTAGGAGACCAACCTGGAGGCAGAGTGGAGAGGATGGGAAATAATAGTCACAGTACTGACAACAACAGCAATGTGACCGGCTAACAACAAGTAAATTCAGCACTGCATAGAGGTTCCCGTGGTCAGCCTCAGTTTCTCAACCTCCTATTGCCTGCTCAGGCTCCTAGGCATCTTCCCAGGAACCACCTCCACAGCGCTCACAGCCAGAAACTCTCTTCCCTGTGGGCACATCTCCATGTTCCTTCAACAGCAGAACTTTCTGGTGATGAGGAAGGAGAGGCAGCAGGAGAAACTCCCTAGGAGGGCTGGAGAATCATCATCATTCAGGGTTTTTAAGAATGGGTTAAAGGTAGCAGCAGCAGGTGTCCCTAGATTGTGACACTCCCCTCATTTCAAAGCAGATGTGTGGTCTGGGATAAGGAAAAGCTTCTACTGCTGCTAGTGGCTCCTCAAGGCAGATGAGGTGCTGGGAACCTCTGTGGTACAGTATCTGTTCCAGCCTTACTTTCCTTTGATTTTGATTCTGGGAACAGATATACAGATTAGTTCCTCCTCCTCGTCACAGATTTCCTGACAGGACACTCTGTCTGACCCAGACACAGCATCTTCTCACAGATGCTGTCCAGCATTCCCAGACGCCGTCCAGCACACTGTCCCCTGACCCTACTCCGGAAAGATGCGCTAAGCCTTGTGCATCTTGTCCTGTGCTTGACACAGTCAGCAGGGGAGCACGTTCACCACTAGCTAAAGGTTGTGTGACATCTTATTTATAGTGTGTAACGTGTCTCACTGGAAACAGCTGATTACAGCCGTGAGGGACAGGCTGCCACCAGTACTTGGAGGTCTGGTACCAGTCCCTCCATCTGCTGCAGCAAGAGCACACGAGTCCTGGCCGAAGGGGGGGCAGCTTTAAAGACGATGAGCCCTGCCTTTGACTTTCCACCTCCCAGCACAATCTAAGCTCTGGGTTTGGGGACTGGCCAGGAAACGCGGCTGTGCCTTAACTCCGTGCCAAGAAATACAGCCACATCCCGGCATCAGCCGCGAGCTCCTGCACACCTGCGTGGGCCTTTCACGCTCGCTCTGCCAAGCAAGCTCAGTCGCAAGTTCTGTTACTACAGCAGATTTTACTGGCTTTCGGGAGCCAAGCAAATAAAATTAAGGACTCTCTGACAGAAGCAGGTTTCATCCCTCGGCTAAGCTGCATGAAATAGGAAACAACCACAAAGTCTAAATTGAGGTCTTCCTTGAGGTCTAAATCAATTAACCGCAAGGTCTGTCAGAGTTAAAGCTACGTTACAAAAGACTGAGCTACAATAAATACTTGTGTCAGCCCACTCTTTCCCAAACAGTGAATTTTTAAGAGGTAGTTTTCTGGTCCTGGTAATTTTCAGTTCTGGTTGGTTGATTTCTGCTTGCCAGTCGAAAAGCCTTGATCATTTTTTTAATATATTTTTTTAATTTTTTTTGTTGTGTGTTGTGAATTTTGAAGTTTACCCTCACTCGGGCAGCCACTGGGAAGGTCTCCAGAGTGGCAAGAAGGCTGCTCCCAGAGGTTGCCAAGGCTGAGGGCACAGCATCATGCATCTATCCATGTTAGTGCAGAGCTGGGCAGCCGCAAGACCCAGGGCTGTGCTGCAGGCGGGACAACGAGCCTCCCTGCTCAGTGGACCCCGCATGACAGCCCCTCCTCATATCACCCATAGCGCTTCCTCCACCTGCTGCAACACTGCGCTGCCCTCACCGCTGCGTTCCCCCCCCCCAAAGCCTGGATGTAGCTTACACTCGTGGGGACCCCCCGAGCTTCCCCTGTCCCTCTGGAGCCCACCAGAGCCAGCAGCCCTGTGCCAGAGCCAGGGGCAGATGCTGGGCCAGCCCAGCAGAGGGGAGAGCCATGGTGGTGGGAGTGATGGGCAGCACCGGATCCCAACTTCCAGCCCACAGGGACCTGGGGCTGGGCAACAACTTCCACTAGCAATAAATACCCAAAGCCTCCACCCTGTCACAACAGGGTTTGCATTTGCGCTCCGGAATAAGTACCTTGTAATTGCTCTTTTTTTTCCTGATGATTATTACAGCTTTTACCTGCGCGTTACTTGTTTATTTTATGGATTAGCATATTTTGCATAGCTGGTGTCAAGTATTCCTGCTGCAGGTTTATCAGCCACCACTTGTTGCCAGCTGAATAGTTCCGTAAATGAGATTTGTATAAACTCTCCCATGTAAATAAATCTGCACACACTGGTGTTACTCCATGAAAGCGCTCTCTTGCTCAGTAGGTATGCTCTGTGTGTGCACCCATCCAACACTCAGACCAAAAAAACCCCTGGCTGCTGAACAGGGGATTGTGGAAAACACAAAGCAGCCTGTGGGAATGCATGCAGTATTTTTTTAAATCTGTAGAAGAAAGAAGGCAAAGGAAACTGGGAATGCCTGTAGGCAAATATTCTTAAAACAGAGTGAGAAAGAGTAGCTACTAGAACAATACTGGTTTTCTTATTCTATTTTTTTTTTAACACCAAGCATTCAAATTATGAGTTATACATCCTAAAACCAGGAGGTTGGCTACAAAAATCCAGAAATTTTAAACAAAAATCCAGAAACTTTAAACAAAAATATTCCAGTCATTATTATTATTTCTCCAACTTCTGAAAATTTTGTGCTTAACTTTGTCAAACTTTATTCTGAAAACATGAAGACTACCAACATAGCCATGAATTTTAATTATTCTTGGGTTCAAAATAGAAATGTTAAATATTCTGACACAATAAAATTTTGTTCATACAGACCTATTTTTCACTAAGTACCTTTTAAAAGGGTAGACTTCTAACAGTATGTCAGGGTGCAAAGATAATCAAATTAAATAAACAGAGTTTCCTGAAGGCAGCATGGTTATTACAGTATAAAAAAAAAAAGCCACTGAGGTGTGGGATGAAATGAAGAATGTGGGTAAACTAAAACAGATTCATAATGCCATTACATATAGAATTTGGTAATTATACTAGCTGAAAAACTATTAAGCATGGATAATAATAACAGCAGTGGTCCCATTAATTGTGAATTGCAGTAACACCATGCAAAGCTTAAGTGACCATTTTCAATCAGCTGCTTGAAAAGAAAAAAGCAGAGTGGAGGGCAAACAGAAATCTAATCATGATGGTGGTCATCTGGATTAATTTATGGGAGCTGCCGACAGTGAGAGAATTTACCTGCCAGCTCTGGAGCATGCTACATAACACCACTGGGTCTCAGCAGAGCATCAACTAAGCCCATCCAAGTCCATAGGTCTGCAAACTAACTCAAAAAAAAAAAAAAAAGACTAAAATCTTAAGGAATCACAGGTCGGAGAATTTTCTTCCTTAAGACACCATGTTTATTAAAAAAAAAAAAAGATGAAAGCAAATTCCACCAGTAGTTTGAAAAGAGGCATCAGTTTGACAATATAAAGGTATTTTCTCTCTTTCCCTGCTCTGAGAGCTCAGCAATTACCTTTCTTTCCTTGCCACACTCAAATAAAGGGCATGATCAATCAGGGGACTGGCTCAATTACAAAGAATGAGCGAAACATGATTCCAGGTACTACATTGGTCCTTTTGTCCTCTGTTAATTTTGGTGGGGTTACAATTGCTTCAACCTTGGGAAAAAAGCTAGACAAATGGAAGGTAGAAATGGCTAACTATACTGGGGTAAATATGAGAGTAAGGGAGCATAACTCACCTCCTACTGTTTATTTTCATGCCATTGGACAAATTAAAAAGATATTTGTTACAGAAAATCTCTAAAATAAGTAAGTTTATTACATTGCCTCAAGAGATGAGGCAAGCAACAGCTGATCATCAGATGATTTAGGATGCTCCAAAAATACGGCAACTAACATCTGCTGATAATTCAGACAAATCCTGGTAGAAGTTAGAGAGAGATGTAAGAGACTTAGTACTGTCTGTCACTAGCAGATGTTCCACTAATATACACTGCTCACTTTTCTCTATCTTCTTTTTTGAAAGAAAATAAGTTTTCTTTACAAAATCTGGACTAACCCCAAACCAAAACAAGACCTGTTGCTTATCAAGTCACCAAAACATATAGGGCCTACTGTATAATCACAGTTCCTCAAGAAAGTACCTTAAACATCAAGCAGTATTTATTGCTATTAAATTCATGTGAATCACTAAATTAAATCCAGATTTAAGTGTTTTGCTGAGCAGGAGCGAGCTAACAAAGCAGGATTCTTCAGAGTAACCAATTAACATCAAATTTGTTGCTCAGTTATAATACTTTTGCTAATCAAACAACTTACAGATGTAGCAGAGATAAGCATAATAGTTTAGACCCATCTATAAGGAGTGTGCTTATCCTCAGCACACTTTAAAAGAGTAGCCCATGCAGCTGTTAAATCATTAAAGCATGTATATATTACAGGAAAAAATACTGAAGGTGGAGATGGGATACTCCTTATGATCATACAGTCCAGGATACTCATATAGGAGTACATTCAGACAGACAAAAAAAATTAAATTCCATTAAAAACTACATACATTGTAGAACAAAGTTATTTTCAGTTCTGCCCTGTGAAATGCAATGCAACTTTTCTTCTAATTTTCTTTTCTTTTGGTGAAGTATCCTACTGTATAAAAAAGGAATGCACGTCTGTATATAGGCCACAGTTCACCACAATATTTAAGTACATACCTAGATTATAATATTATGTTAGAAAAATCTCCTAATTAGATGTTAGAGGCTTCATGCCACCAACCAAATATACAAATTAATAGATATTATAAGTGTACCTACACGCACACAAACATATGTACTCTATTAGTCAGTGTTCTCCTGTTGGTGCTATTTGCACATCTAATTGTGGCATTATTCATCCTTACATTTTCATTACTCTTCTAATGCATAGTGGGCTGAAGCCATCTAAGTCACGCAGCTCCTATAGGAAAAATGTAGTTTATGGGACAACAGTCTCCAGTGAACAGTTTAATAATGTTAAAAAGATACCAACATAAAATTAATGACTACATTTTTCATGAAGGGTACACTGCAATTCCACTTAATGGGGATTTAAGCAGTTATTTCTCTATTATTACTATACTGCTGAAACTAATGTTCAGTGGCCTGTTGTATGATCCAACGGAGAATCCAAATTACTATTGGCGCTAATGATAAATATCCTTGGAGAGTAAATATCTTCTGAATGCTGTGCCAGATCTAATCTGACTGACGGCATTTCAGCCAGTGTAATGAAATCTCTTCTGGTGGTTTTTGAAAGAACAGGATTAAATAAGACTTCAGTTACTTTTCCGTGTCAAAGGGAATATTTTCCAGGCTCTGCAATTTCAACTTTCTACAAAGTGGAAGCTTCCTCATGGACTCTGGGCTCCAACATTGACACACCTGGTGTCAAAAATCCAGCAGGTCTACCCTCCAAGTGTCCGAGCAGCACCACCGCTGGCTTGGCTGCAGTACTCCCTCCTGCTGACAGGCAGAGCAACCTGTGTCCTCAGCACAATAAAGAAAAGCCAGAAGGATCCAAGCGAGAAAACAGCGTTTTCATTTTTTGTGAAATACACATGGCAAATGTGTTACATTTCTTCACTGTTTCATCTGATAAATTTGAAGGTGGATAGATACCCATGTGCCGATGTTCTATCACGTAACAGTGTTACACAAAGGGAAGACATTTTTCTCTTTTCTTTCTCCTCCCTTCTGTTCCCTTCTATTCCGTGGAAGAAAAGCTGCCCGACAGCCTGAGGAAACAAGCCTTGCATCTTCCAAGAGGAGACACAGCCTAGACAGCATGAGCACAAGCTTCCCACACAGTCTCACCAGGGTGCTCCTGCGCGCTCTGGAGCGATGCAGATACCCCTTTTCACCTCCTCATCCTTTACCATGAAAGCAGGTTCCAACCTCCTTAGCCACTTCAGTTCCAGGTACTCCACACATCCCTACCTGCATCTCATTTTTACTCCTCTTCCTTTTATGTGTAAAAATCTACATTTTTTCCCCATCACTGCTCATATACCATCTGCTCCATTTAGCCATTTCTCTTTCCAAACATGATTTCTGTGACCTTATGGCCTTTCTAATTCCCACATCTTGCCTATGTTATTCATAAAAATAGATTTTCTCCATAGATGTCTTACTTGCCTTTTTGCTTTGCTCACATTGCCTCCTCTTTCTTCACCATTCACACTCCTTATCTTAAAATACTTTCCTTAAAATATTTAATATATCTTCTGAACACTCCTTTTTCCACCAAGGTTTTTTTGCTCCCTGCCAGCTGGAGAGCAGTGCTGTCTTATGCCTTTGTTCTGCATGTTTCCCTCATTGCAGTCAGTATCTCTGGTCCTGCACAAATTGCTTTAAGCCACTACCTGTTATCTCCAAGAACTGCCCAACCTCCACCTCCCCAAGTGACCACAAAGCCTAGATGACCGGCAGATTGATCATCCTGCTCCAGCTTCTCACTTGCACACATGCCCTTCAGAAAGAGAAAGTTTCCTTTCATTCATGGGACCTGCTTTGGTTGAGCCATGGTGCACATCAAACAGGGTTTGGGTTTGGTTTAGTGTTGGTTGAGGACATGGGTAAGAAATGATGCAACCACCAATGATGCATAGGTAAGGCGCAGACACTCACACCCAGGGTTGCAGAGGAGCAGGCACTCCTCCTCAGGGAAAAGGAAAGCCAGGCAAGGGGACTTTCTCAAATTGGCTGTATCACCAGAAAAATCAGAACAGGGAACAGCCACTGAAGTCACCAGCTCATTTGTCCATCTAATTTCTGATACCATATAATACTGGTGCTTGCCCATGAGGCCAGTGTTGGCCGGCAGAGCTAGTTAAACCAGCTGGTTTCAAATAACTATGGGTGCCAAAGCTCACCAAAGATCTGAAGCTGAATTAATTTTGACTTTAGAATAACTGTTTCCTCTTCTAAATTGAACACAGCAATTGAACACAGCAGGCCACGAGCATGGCACAGCACAAACCGTGGCTGAGATGTCACTTCTTCACTGACAGTATTTTAGACAATGCCATTTATATCTAAATTTATACTTGTTAAATGTAAGTGTTCACAAATTAAACTTAGAAGGATGTGGAAAACTAACCTGATACTTTGCCTGCTTTTGATTAGCTAAAATATTGGCTCAGGGCAGTAAATGGATGACAATCCATCAGTCATGATATAAAAGCAAAAAAATGGACGGAGACACTATGGGAAATGGCTTCTTGGCTTGTACACGCATTTACAAAGATCTAGTAGAAGGAAAAAATGTAGGAAAAAACTATTGCTACATATGAATTTGCAAAGATTTACCACCCAGTTTACCACATACAAAGGCTGTGATTCTCCACTTATATTTGTAAATAGCCCAAATGTTTTTAATGACAACAGAAATATTTCCTGAAATTTGCATTCTCTGTGTGATGACTTAAAGTTGCTTTTGAACAGTGACACCTCCCACTCTTTTTGTTAAATATTTGCTTTTATATGACTCAATCTAATGCATCACATTTCCCCACATTGATATTTACAATTTTCCCATCGCTGACTTAATCACAATAATTTACTTGAACAGTTCAGCCCAACCTAACATTGTCTGAGATCCAGTTTTGCAAGAATACAGAAAGCCATATTGCTCATTCTTTTTCAAGTGGGCAGAGCTCTACCCACTAATAGTTACCCATTCATAGAAGGGTTTATATACTTGTGTTTAATAATAACAAAATAGAAATTTTTATAGAATAAAATGTGCTGAATTTTGATCCAAGTGCTAGAGTTAATGCCAGTGCCCTTACCTTGGTACAAGAGACACACACCATCACCATGTTCTGGCAAAGCTGGCTTCAGAAGCAAAAAAAAAATTTTTCACTCCAATTTAAATTGAACTCTTCCCATTGACTTGACTGTGCTGGGCTTTAGATGAGGGCCTGAAGCTCCCCAGAGGTGGAGAAGTGTGAAGAAAGAAGTTATCTATCATGCTTGAAAGTTACAGTCAGAATTCTGAGCAGGAAAACAGGCAGTGACATTGTACTGAGTATAAGCCCAACAGACGGGTCGTAGTCCTGCTTTATATTTTTCATTTTTTAAAATTAACATTTTTGATATCAGAATTTAAGAGACTCCCTGAGGCACCATGGAAATTAACCATTGTTCACTTTTTATTAAGTTACAAAAAGAAAATAAAAAGATCTTTCTGGCCAATTCAGGATGCCTCAGCCAGGCTGTAAAGCAGAGTCCCCTGAGCTATTCCTTTGTCTAACAGATCATTTGCTTTCTGTAGGATTTTTCTTCTCAGAATGGAGTATGCAGCCCAGAATAGCCTTAATTCTTCTTGACTAAACTGTAAGCCAGCCCTTGGTCCGTGACAGAGCCACAGGAAGTATAAATCATTGCAGAAAACAAGCGATAATTATCTGGCAGCTTAGTTACCGGTTTAGATGTCAAGTTACAACCCGCTCCCCAAACATCCTTCTGCCACTCACCACAAGCACGCATTTCTACAATAAAATCAAAGACTTTCAAGTCTCACCAGGGCACCTGGAAAGCTGGCAAGCCGTGCAAGACTACCCACAAACTTTATGAGGTATATGGGACAAATAGCAACTGTAAAATGATAGTTACAGTATCTATAAGCAATAGGGATGAGAATTTCCTCTGTAAAGCAGACATACACATTAGCCTGGTCTCAGCTCTGACTTCAGGGCTGGGCTTTTGAGAATGGTTTAGGCCCACAACACAGTTCTCCCTCTGAGAGAGAAACAACAAACCAACGCTACCACGCTATTCACCACGCTGCTTAGCTGCTGAGGTGTGTAAGGACTTTGGTCAAGTGGAATACAAAAGTCAAGTTCACTAGACTTCTCGCAGATTTAATGCTCATAAATGCTGGCTATGGATCTTAAATCAAGTAACCTGACAAAGGCAAAAAATGAATAGAAAACAGAGACAAGAGCTCTTCTTCCCTGGTGAGGCTGAGCCATCCCCCAGCCATGTCACTCTCCCTGTGGCAAGACTGTCTTCAGTGGGATAAAACCAGAAGATCCTCCAGAAAGTCTACTGACAGTATGAAACAAAGATTGGAGCAGCTCTGAATTTTTTTAAAAATAAAAACAACCCCAACTTTTAGTCAGTAGTTCCACATTATGTTCAGGATATTGGAGACAATACAAAATATTTCCTACATTTTCAATCACTCCTTGTAGACACTTCTCATCCAGTCCTCAGAGCAGTGCAATAGGAAGCCAGCACAGCCATGTCATCTGACAGACCAAAAAAATACTTTCTGCCAAATCAGTCGGCAGCAGCCCTGGTGAGATGACTTCTTCTCCGTCTTATACCAGTCTCCACTCCTGCTCTTAAAAGTTCAGACAGCAACTGCAAATTTTCTTTGCCACGCATCCTAGCAAGCCTCCACCAGCAATGACTGAAATACCCCTATTAATCAGAACAAAAATACATCAGGCCTGCTGACAGCAAGGCAGGAAAAAAGAGCAATGTCCCAACCATGAAATAACACAGCAACACATTTTATGCATGGTTTCATTTGTTAAAGTCCTTTTGCCGGCTGACATTTAGACCTTTTTCTCAAGCTTAATTTCTTACAACATGAGAATGTGTCTTCAAATTTCAGGGTCAAGTGCAATATGGTCTATATATATTCTTTGAGCTGGGTTGAACTTGTAAGATTTCTCTGCTGTGGAGGCGATTACACTAAAACAGGTTATACCCTTTTTTGTATGCTAAAAACACTCTTGTATTGGTGTAGCAGAAGTCACATAAGACAACAAAAAAAATTATCATATCCATACTATACATTATTGTCATAAACTTAATTTTGTAATCTCAAGGCAAAGGAATAAATTGCAACTTTTTTAAAACCAGAACCACTTATGCGGTTAGATAAACCCTCTCAAAGAAATTAACTCTATGGGAAATAACTGGATTATTAGCTTGAAAAAATACTTCCAAACAAAATTTTTGTCTACAGTAACTTCTCTCCCTTAGTTATTAGAAAAATGAAAAAGGGAAGAGCTGGGCTTACACTGTTTCTGGATGTGGCCAATGTCCTACACCTCAGAGTCGAGGAAAGAGCTAGAGAGAAGCAACCTAGAGGAAAATTAATTCTTCTGTTTCCTGTTTAATAAAGCCAAATTTCCTCTCAAAGATCAAGACTGCTGGGTTCTGACATATTTGCACTAAAGGCCAATTGGCTCGCTCCCCAGTGCGTGGCCATGTCCTGCCCTGCACCCACATCCCACTGCACAGGCCATCACTCCCAGCACCACCACGGGCAGGTCCACGCTGGCTACACAGCTACAGCTTTGCAGGAGGAAGACAGGCTTTGACCTTACACTTGTAAAACATATAAAAAGCTTGATGGTATACTCAAGCAAGAGAAAAACCTTTAAAGTCTGTCACTCTGGGCGAGGTGCGAAAGGGTAACCTGGAATACCTGTAAATAGAGCCATCACTATCTGAGCATCTCCTGCCTAGAGTTATCATGGGATGACATTTAAGACAAAGCAGCTCAAACACAGTAGAGTAACTGGGTATTCGACTACAAAATAGGGAAAACAGCTACAAAAAAGGAAAACCAGCAAAAGCCATAATGGAGATCAACCAGAAACTCAGATGCATTGTGGTGGCTGCGTAGATTTCCTTCTCAGGGCTTGTCTCTCTAGGGAGCTAACCCCAGCACATACTCCATCTTTCCAAATACAAACTTGGAGAGCCAACCCCTTCCTGTGGACTCTGGTTATCAGTTACCTCCTACTTTGTGGAGGTAACAAACATACCTGGACTTTTCCTCCTATTCAACTCGTCAATATGAGTGTACACTGTCACCCTCTGTCAGACAAAAACCAGGGAAACATTGTCTGACTTGACCAAAACAAAACCACTTGGAAACTCTTTTGGATGCAAACGAATCCTTTTCGACTTGCTTTCCTGCCTATGAGCCTTGGTTTCACCCAACATCTGTCTTTCCCATACAATGCAAGTATCATTTGAGGCTCATCAGGAAGCTGAACCAGCTCTACTCAACACCATTCTTGCACAAATGTGTTCTAGTTAATGATGTCACTGTACCTTAAATACCATATGCATTAGGAACCAGTTATGCACATCTTATAGACATACACACTTCTTACTGACTGTACTGAATTTTTTTCATTTTTTGTGAACAATATTTTTTGCAGATTTTATTTGTGCATGTCCTCATACTGAAGTCTTTTTGCTGAGGAGATATGCCTGTTCACTTTTGGGGAATTTTTTTTTTTTTTTAAATCTCAAGTTAACTGACTGCCAATTAACTGAAGCTATTTAGCATCATTGAAAAAGCAAGTCAGAACTCCCCCCAAACATTTGTAATGGGCTAGAAATATTTGTAACCTGGCTTAATCTCATCCTGAAAGTAAACGGCAAATGATTGTAGTATACATTTTAAGATTGCTCTAATTCATGGCTGACAGGGGAGTTGACATCGAGTTGAGTTGCCCTTTGGCTTTTTACACTATGTTTTTTGTAAAAACACCAGTAACAATTTCTGAAGTTCCAGCTCTTGGACTTATGTCTACATGGCTTCCTTTAAATAACTTTCTCATTGAAAGAGTGCTGGAGTTTAACTACACTATATCCCAAGATTCCATGCCTCTCCAAAATTTTAAGGATCTTCAATGCTACAATAAAAAAAATAATATTGGGAACCTGAATAGTGCAAGATACGGGGATTATTTTTAGGAGTACCAAGGAAATAGAATGCATCATGTATATAAACAACCACAGAACTATTTTGTAATTTGTATTATTTGATTACATGCAACTGGTAGGAACTGTCTATGAGCCACCATCCCAATACTCCCTACAATTGAATAACATCAAAGCAGGAACATATACAATCGTCTCTTTCACTAGAATTTAATTATCATTTCTACTCTGATTTATTTAAGTGAGTGGGATCCAGCTTAGCTTTATATCATCTAAACGTAGTAATTTAAAACTTTGGTAGCTAGTTTAAGATTGCTATTTAAGATTGCTTTGGTAGCTAGTTTAAGATTGCTATTAAGGGATATACATGTATATCCCTACCCACAGCAAATAGTTGATGTGACACATCACAAACCAAGTAAAGAATTTTCAGAGAACAGGTATTTACTCAGCTTTGCATATAATGGTTTCCCTGAATCTCAAGACTCTGATGTGTGATTTGATTAAAAGAGGATTATTTACAATGACTGGCAAAGTAGAAATAAACAAATCTCTAGCTTTACACTAAAGCTCATCAAAATGCAGCTATATTTAATTCAGTGTTTGGGTTGACCTACTGTTGCTTTGAGCTGGCGGAGTGATGAAACATGTAATACTTGGTATGACGAGAGCAATCTGCTTAATGGGTATAACATAAGCATCTATACTCCCAGATTTATTTAGTTTTTTAAATGTCCTATAAATTCTAGGCTTGTGCTATTACAGACACACTTTTATCCAGAATGATGAGAGGATACATTTGAAAGACAGAAAACCATTGGTAAAACATCGATTTCGAGCCCAATTACTCCTCCCAACAAGAGATTGTACATTTTCCCCCATAATTCGTTTACTGTAGCTATCTGACAAGCATATCTTGCAGCTCTTGAGGGCTGTTTAAGATTTACATTCATATGTAGCGCTTAAACACATTGCCCATTTTATCCAACAATGTCTTAGAGAAATGACTTTTCAGAGTCTGGAATATTTTCTAGCTAGTCTGTCAGATTGACATAACTCATATCCAAACTTCTCACTTTCTGACAATCCAGGCTGTCTTTAGATACAGATTTTAGCAAAGCCTTGGAGTTTCATAAAAAACAATAGACACAGGAAATTGTTTTCTCACGTGTTCCTGCAAATCTGTTCTTTTGTCTAAAGCTTTCTTTGCTCCAGATAGTACCAAAGCCCTGTAAGTGAATCTAGGTGTATTGCGGTGTATAAAGTGAGAGCAGAGTCTGCAATCATCTCAAGAATTGCTTAAAAAAACCTCTGTATCACAATTCTGCCTTTATATGGTTCCATAAGAAGAGGAAAGGTAAAGCTACTTCCAACTGCCAGGAAAACTTAGCTAGTAGCTTCTGTTACAGCCCACAGAAGTTGTAGCTAAATGACATTAACAACCCCTCCAAGGAACCTACCGATACCTCCTTAAACAAGTGTCAAAAGTCTGATGTAAATTTTCTCTGAACAATTTATCATAAAGTTTTTGTCAATATTTGCAAATCTCCACATTGAGAAACGTTTGAATAATTTCTGGTGGGATAACTGAAATACACAGATTTTCATCACAACCAGGAAAACTTTGTGAATGTGTCTGCCTGACAGACATATCTGCGTTGGTAAGTGCATACTATTACATTCAAATTAACAGAATCTCTGAATAAAATTGGTTAAAAAAAGGCATGCCTATAACATGCTATTATTCTGCAAATTTCAGGAACTCAGATAAAAATTGCCCATTAATATAATAAACAACAAAGCTAAGCTTCCATTTGCAATGGTTAGGTTTGCTTCTAATAATTACAAGTAACTCCCACGTAAATACTTTAGATTTCCTAAATAAATATTTTTTTAAAAGACAATACAGGAACTCAAACAAGGAGGAGAATCCTATGGTCTATTTGCTTTTGTACAAAACATCCGTTTGCAGATGTTTAGGGTTATCAGTATAACTTTTGTTATGATAAGGAATTAACTAAATCAATAATTAAGAATTAATTCTTGACTTCATTTACTAAGCCACTAAACAAATCCAAAGAAACATCTACAGCTGAAACATGTTGCAGATCTGCTCCACAATAAGTCATTTACAGCAAAATCTGTGTGACCGGTGTGACCAATGTGCCACCCACCATCATCACTCCTGCAATACTGCTCTTCTGGCCTCCCACCTATCCAACCCCACAGCATTGCAACCTTTGGGAATAAGCTGCAAGCATCTGGTCAGACATCCTCTGGTGCAGTAACTCAACCACCAGGCTCTAGGGTTTTTGATGCACAGACATCACTATTCCATAGTGGCCTTGTAGATCCAAAGGGGGGGACACAGAGAGGGTTATTAATAGGGTTGTGCAGGCAGATCCACCTACCTTCTCTCCACTCATACACACACACACCCCCTGGAATTCAGCACAGAAAGGGTTATTTTGACAAACTGCAAGGCTCTGGTGATCAATATGGAAGGTTCACTAATATTAGTATGGGATAGTCTGAAAACAACCATAAACCCAAGCTTTTTACAATGTCTGGACTATTTTCTTCCATGGAAAATTTCTGCGGTGGTATTGACAGTCCTGTTTTCTTGCCTGTGCCTTCTTATTTCTTAGACAAGAAGATGGTGAGTTACAGCCCCAGCAGCTGAAGAATGCTGGTGGAATGTGCTTTTAACACACCGGAAGATAGATGGAGAAATGGGATGCCAAGGCTGATGAAAAATATCCACACTTTACGACAAAATAACCACTTGCTGTATTGTATTATGACCTCTGTGAGACCCACAGAGAGAACCTCAGAGATAGATGGTAGGAAGAAACAATCAGACTAAGGTGTTTAACACCTGCCGCACAGGCTTTTTTTACTCCTACAATACATATCAGAAGATTCAGGCTATGCAGTTTGGGGCCATGGCTTTGATGAAGGCTGCGCTGTGATAGTCTGCAGTGTTTTCAGGACAACTCCCGCATGTTCCTTGACAGGCGACAAGATCCAGGAATTCATAATCAAGTTCTTCCCTGTTGGGACCATGGATGATAATGACAGCAGTGGCAGGACCTTCTACCAACGCACAGTCACACCTACTGCTGGAGCTGCGGAGCCTGAAGGCCCACATGGGGGTCCTGCAACTATTCCTTACACTCTTAATGCTAATGAAGCTTTTTGGTTCTGCAGAAAGGAAAGTTGGCAGAACGTGTGACAGAGGAGCTCGCTTCAAGACAATCCGGTATCTTGAAAGGCCACAGCAATCTCAGCCACGAGTTGTAAAGAAAATATAGACGTGTCATTTTTCTTAAGTGAGAACATCTGGAGATGTCCAACATAATTATCTTTTTCCTGGTGATGAAGCACAAGGTTAAGCGGCACAGCTTAACAGCTGATGTGAGTAATTTGTGCAGCCCATAAGAATTGAGCATCCAAATGCAATAAACAACAGGATGAGGAAAGGTTTCTTAAATGTCTCTGTGAAACAAATAAGATATAAACAGCACATTTAATAAGTGATTCTTTCTAACCAGGACAAGTTAAACAATGACAGGAACGAGGCTGAAGAAAAAATACAGAATTAATTTGTCTCTGATAACTGAAAAATGATAATTGCCTCTGATTTCTGCACAAATAAAACCTGACGTTTTCACTGAAGCAGAGGGTACCCCTGTGAGGCAGAAACACACCAATCCGCGGTTGGCTTTATCCAGTCTCGGGGTAACCAGACAGCCATGAACACTGCTGTCATAACCCAGCCACAGCTCCTGGCTTCTCCGAGGGCAGCAAAGGGGCCTCAGCAGTGTTAAGGCTCAACAAGGCTGGTACCCAGTAGAGGGAAGGGAGGCTGCCGAATATCCGGGTCCCCAGGCCCAAGCAGAAGCCAGGCTGAGCATGTATTCCCCATAGGGCACAGGCGCACATATTCCTACATCACACAGACGTATACATGTGCAGCCAAGCACATCAGCTCAGATAAAGAGTGCAGTACTGACACAAAGGCAAACAGCATCTACAGCAGGGCCAGACACAAGTGCTAACCAGCCACTTGCTTACATGTGACCAGTGTTACATCCCAGTCCAACGGTTGGTCCAGGAGGCCTGTAATAATCCCCCTTTTATATCCTTGTCCTCTAGTTTTTCATGTTTGTCCTTCCCCAGCCCGTCGCTTTCCCTGCCCTTGGCACTCTCCCCAAACATTCCACTGTGAGTTTTGTGTGATCCCCCAGAACCCCCTGACAGTGACCCCCAGCCCCTACGAGATCTCAGAGCAGGGTCTCCTGCTGACTCTTGGTGGTGGGTGTCACCCCGGCAGTGAGCGACACAAGTAAGGAAGCGATATCCACCCAGAATAAGTCACCCCAGCAGAGGACAAAGAGCAGGCAGGAAGGATGGGTGAGCCATGCAGCTGAGGAGGCGTGGAGGAACCACCAGATGCACAACAGCTTTGTCAGGAACGAGATGCGTGACAGCTGCTGCGGATGAGCGAGTCCTGTTTCCCAAAAACAGGCCCTATAAACCTGTGTTTCTGGACACAGAAAAAGGAAACACAACACAAAATAATTTGAGCAAACCTGTAACAGATTTTGAGAGCACATGAGCTTTTGGTTCAAAAGAACTAAACCCATTTTAAAAAAAGCAGTTCATGAAAACAAAAACACAGCTCCAATCAAAACATACCAACAGGTGGCACAACCCATTCCTCTAAAAAAAATAAACAGAAGGGCTGTCAGCATGTCAAACCTATCAGCAGCTTTCATTCATTAAATCTAATTGCTACACATTAGGGATTCCAATTGACACATAGATGATGGAGCCCCCAGCCAGACTAGAGAAGAGGCAGATTCCAGGCACCTACTTACACTCCTCTTTGAAACAGAAAAATTGGTCACATAACATCAGCCTTCTCCCCCTATACACTAGTCCTGGTGGCAAGTAAGTATAAATTCTCTGTGTACTTTGAATTTTGAGAGGCAAACATTTTTCACCAATGCTTGGCAAACACAGCAAAGATGTTTTAATAGCTGCTGGTTGACAGTTCACAAATTGATTGGGTAAGTAGATGAGAGAGCACTTCTTTCTGATTTTGCAAGCATGGGTTGGGTTTGTAGATGTGTAGACTGCATGTGCAGACAATGAATTAACCTTTGAAATAGTAATAATGATCTTATGTTAAAAAATTTTATAAAGAATCAACCAGCACTAGAAAACATACAGTGAAAAACCGCTCATCTTAAAATTTTGATTCTACGCCTTTGTGCATCTGGAGAGTATTAATTCAGGAAGTTATTCCAGCATGTGCTTCAATCCCTCTGAAGTGAAAAGAATTTAAGTGCAAGTTTAAAGTTACGTGAATACTTATGCAGCCTTCTTAGACAAGGCAGTGCAATCGGGGTCATAATTTTTAACTTCAATCCTATAGTCCTCCAGTGTTATCATAAAATCATAGAATGGTTTGGGATGGAAGGGACCTTAGAGATCATCTAGTTCCAACCTCCCTGCTATGGGCAGGGACACCTCCCACCAGACCAGGTTGCTCAAAGGCCCATCCAGCCTGGCCTTGAACACTTCCAGGGATGGCGCATCCATGACTTCCCTGGGCAACCTGTTCCAGTGTCTCACTGCCCTCACTGTAAAGAATTTATTTCTAGTATCTAATCTAAATCTCCCCTCTTCCAATTTAAAACCGTTGCCCCTTGTCCTCTCACTACACTTCCTGACAAAGAGTCCCTCCCCAGCTCTCCTATAGGCTCCCTTCAGATATTGAAAGATCGTTATAAGGTCTCCCTGGCACCTTCTCTTCTCCAGGCTGAGATTTGATATGATAGTTATGATACTTTTTACAGGCTGATAAGCATCTTTTTGTCACATGTAGTCTTTAGCTGGAGTCAAGCATAATTCATGAAAGCAATCTCATCCCACAGTAAATTTTACTACCAGGTCCTTCTACAAATTAATGAAAATAAAGTGTTACTACAGGTTGGTTGCACACATAGCCCACTTTGGCTTGAACCTCCTGAATTACTGCAGTTTTACAGACAGGACTCTTAAGATCCATCTATCAGCTGCTCTGAACTGGGAAGTGCTGTCAACAGACCTGCAGGTGCCCTGCTCTTGAGAAAAATGATGACTGGATCCATACACTGTGTGGTACCAGCACTCCTTCCAGGTGATCATGAACCTCTGCAACCATTTTTCTGGGTTCTACCCTTTTTCATACTAGTTTTCAATCATTGGTATGTCACCAACTGCACATATCACTTCTGGCCTGTTTTAGAAAGCTGATTTCCATTTGGAATCATAGAATCTTCTAGGTTGGAAGGGACCTTCAAGATCATCTTGTCCAACCATCAATCTAACTCTGACAAAAATAAACACCCACACAACAAACAAAATGCAACACCATCACTAAACCACATCTCCCAGCACCACGTCAACCTGTCTTTTGAACACCTCCAGGGACAGTGCCTCAACCACAACCCTTGGCAGCCCATTCCAATGTCCGACAACCCTTTCAGTGAAAAAATTTTCCTAATATCCAGCCTGAACCTCCCCTGGTGTAACTTGAGGCCATTTCCTCTAGTCCTGTTGCCTGTGACTTGGGAGAAGAGATCGACCCCCGCTTCTCCACACCCTCCTTTCAGGTAGTTGTAAAGAACGATAAGATCTCCCCTCAGCCTCCTGTTCTCCAGGCTGAATAACTCTTTCACCCAGCCTCTTAAGTTACATCTCAGAAACAACCATCTTGCTCAGAAGCACAGTGTCCTGCAAGATCTGCATATGTGTGTATAGACATACACATATACAGAGATATAACCCGAAAGAAAATCGTACTAGAATCAGAAGATATCACTCAACAGGATCAATGCTATCCTTGTATCTGCTTTTGCACAAAGAGCTGATTAATTTCTATATGTGGAATTGAGGCAACTGGCTGCTCAACAAAGAAACTCAGTACATTAAGAAGCGAGGACACAGCACAAGCGGTCCTTGAACATGGCCTGCTGCTGTGGCCAGCTGAAACAGTTGGAGGGGTGTTTCTACGTCCACCCAGTGACCGTCAAGATATGTCCCAGTCTTATGCAGATGAGAGGCAGCAGAAGTGACTCCAGAATTTCCAAGCATGGTAAGGCTTTCAGGAACAGGGACACCTTCCCACGCTGACATACTGACCACTGGTGGGTTCACAAGAACAAATAGTTTTCTTGAGCGTCTGACCTAATCTTTGCTTCCCTGGCTGAAGCTATACAAACAGCAAACAAAGAAAACAAAGAAAGATTGAAATAGCATGTGCCCTGCCACCATTCATCTTGCTCAGGGGCTACTATCAAGCTTAATAAGCATCATCAGCTCTAAACATTTAACTTCTGCATCTTCCGGCAAAAGCTTTCAACTGCTTGTAAAATGGGGAGAGAGCACAGGTTACTGGTGAAGAATCCTTCCCCTCGGCACCCCCGGCTCACCTCCCGGCAGGTCTTGGACCAGTCCCAAGAGCAGGACTAGTTTGGGGCTGCTCTTTTCTCAACGCCGCAGTCATGCATGAATAGGGGCCAGATAGAAAGGCGGCATTGTGTCATTGCGTCAGCTCTGCTGGGCAGGCTGCAGCTTCTCTTCCCTCCTCCAGCTCATCCTCCCCATGCAGGCAGCTCGCTGCAGCTGCACAGGAACGCTGCCTTACAGACAGAGTATTTTAAAAGTTCCAAAAATAATTCCTGTGAGGAGTGAGAAATCGTGTTTGAATCCCGACAGAGTAACAGACAGGCTGAAGCTGGATGGAGCACAAGTGGATCAGAGACGGAGCAATCATGACAATACTATGCTATTGAAAAATCGGAGGACCTAGACAAGTTAGAATTTCTGCAGTCTGGGGGAGAATGAGGCTTTTTTTTTTCCCCTCTCCTACACAGAGCTAAAAAAAGAGAAGAAAAAAAGCAAAGGAGTCTTGATAACCAGAGATCTCTGAGTTATACCCTGCACTGAAAGCACACTGGACAAGTGCTAACTTTTTGATGACATCCTCAAAGCCTGCAGATAAACAGGCTCCAGAAAACAAAGAGCACTGCTGTAAAATGAAAGGCAACCAACCCATCAGAGAGGCAGACCCCAGGCATTTCATATAACCACCCCCAAAGGCATCTACCCAGGATTTAGAAATTAATTTGGAGAAACTTTTAAAATTTTGCCTTACACTTGAACAGGTGACTTCAGAGCTACAGACCACGCTGTAAAGAGCTGCTGGGCATAGATCTCCCCATTGCTGCTTTGAAAGGTTAGTCACAGATTCGGTAACAGTGACAGTGACTTTCCTTGAATTGCACATTCTGGAGTTCAGCCTCCCATTATATTTTCATTGCAGTGAAATTAAATTAAAACTGATCAAACGATAGCTGAGGATTAGAGTCTATTTTAAGAGGCTGTTCTTTCAGTTTGAGCTACAATGAAACATTGCCAAGGGCTGGCAGAAAAATAGCAAAGAAGGAACATGATTAAGAGAGAAAGCATTATTACAAAGACAAATGGCACATTTTGCATGTCGGCTATTAAAGATACTTACAGACCTCATAAAGATAATGCACTGAGCTACTGTAGAGGTGGTTTTGGGCAGGTGTATGGGATCACAAGAAGGTACTGGGGCTATTAAAGAGGGAAAACCCTTCTCCTCCAGGCAAGGGAAATTAGAGAAAGGCTTTGTATCATGCACTGCTGCCAGTCCATCAGGGCAGAGAGAGAAACAATCCCAAATGGCAGCTCTCACCGAGGTGTCACGGGCAACATATCTTCACGCTTCACTCCCACTTCTTAATTCTCGCTGGCGTGACCCATACGCCGAGTCTCCGTCTGCGCTGGGCACACACCGTCCGCAGCCCCCCTGCACTGGGGGGAGGCGAACAAAAGCCAGAGCTGGCCCAGAGGGCTGGGTAACAAGCCTCTCTCCCTGGGTAACAAGTAATGCTGTAAGGAAGTTCATTAATGCCTTGAATGGCAACTCTGCTCATGGTATTTTCTTTGAGTGACAAATCCCAACAGCATTTAAGTATTGTTTGACCTTGTTTTTTTCTGGTTGCTGGTGCATTTAAATCTGAAAACCAAGGTGCCATTTGGGTCAGGTAATAGGCTTGGAAAATCATGAAATTAGGCTTTCAGGAGACAATTTCACCAAATGAGCCCATAGGGTTTCTGACAGGGTGTGTAGGTGGCACTGGTGATCTGCCCCTGGAGAGAATGGGATGCCCCAGTGAGCAGGCAGTGATTCCTCAGCACCCAGCAGGGAGGGATGGCAGAGAGCAGAGCTGGGAACCCCTGCACCACCATCCAGCACAGTTGTACCGGAGCAATATCACATCACTTATTAAGATAAAGAAAACCTATTTAGTTGGCATTTTCTTTGTGTGCCATTAAGACAGACTCTGCCCTTGCCTGCACTTGCCCAGTTGGCACGTACGTTGATGCACAAAAGGGTACAGACAGGCACCTACCCTGTGGCAGCCTTTCCTGGGGCTTCAAAGGGAGCTGGGCCTGGCACCGCCGCCCCAGGTCCTGCTTTATTCCAACTGTAAATGGCTTTTGCTGCATGCCCAACCGGCACGTCCTTCACAGTTGCGACAGGGGCTGGAGGAAGGGGGAAGTGTTTGCTTTCCTAAGTGAATTAAGCAGTTCTGCAAGAAGCCAAATTTGCAATTCTGAGAACCAGACTCGTGTTTAAGTGCTGCACGGACCAGGGGAGCGGGAGCAATGCAGCCTTCCCCACACCTTCTTCCAGCCCTGGCTGACGCCAGCCAGAGGCACCGTGCCGGCCAGGGCAAACACTGCTCCTGCCAACCCGGGTGGCAGCTCAGCACCATCCATGACAATGTTTTTTGTCATTTATACAGCTGTCCTGGAGCAACTGGGCTGCTGTCACCTACTCAGTCACCACCAGACGTTTAACAGCTGCCTAATAACAACCGTTTTTGCTCATTACTGCTTTAAACCAGGAATTCAGAAGAGAAGGACAGATTGAATTACTACCTCTCTGAACTAGACTGCCTTCACCTAATATTGTTAAAGCCTTATGCGAAATAATACAGGATGAATTGTGAACCTCTTTATTGGTTTCTGGGTAGACAGCTTAAAATGCTAATCATAGCTAATTAAATTACTTAACTTCATTTGCCTCTGCCAATGGGCCACGTGACAGCATGACTTTGGAAGACGGTGCTCTTGGAGGCTGTGGCTCTTATATTTTACACTGGGGCAATGTTAATCACCAGAAAATGCAATTACCACATTATTGCCAAATCCATATGTATGAAATAAAATGAACTCCAGCAACAGGAAGACATGAAATATCCAGCTTCTTGAATAATGACAAGAACTGTTATTTAATCTCCTCTGAACACCCTCAACTCTTGGTTGGTAATGCTAACAGCACAAGAGGAGCGTGTTTATGACCAAACTAATATTTATAATACCTATTAAAAATCTACCACTTATCTCCACATCCCAGAGAACTATTCAGTCAAGCATTTGCTGTCACCATCTCAAGATTTCAGAAGTCCAAGCCAAGAACAAACACTGGCAGAAACTCCTCTCTGTGGGAAGACTTGTCACGCTGCTTCATCACACTAAGTGTTTTTCACATCTCCATTCTACATCTGGAGAAGCCGAGGCAGAGCCATTAAATCATTTCTCCCTAGTTATTGAGAGAAAGGCTCTCAGACTCTAGAACATAACTCGTGAGATCTTGGGCCCTGTTCTTCTTGCACCTTTCTCCCACAGAACGCTGCTATTTTTCAACACCATGATCAAAGCCTGAAGGCCAACCTCTGCATCACTGGACAGCTGTACCCTTCTGCTGCTTTGATCTCTTCTACGCCAGCAAGCCTGTCGTTGAACAACAGTGCAGTTAAAGCACCACCACCATTCTTATTTATATTAGTATGAAAACACTTCTGGATGATGACTGCTGAAGAAGTCAGGAACAGGAGATTTGCACAGATGGCCAAATAGCATAATTTTGAAAACACTAAGTGACTGGCCACTGAAATTTATCACTCAATTTCCACCCCTGGCAACAGCCTGCTAAAGAAAACTCCTTCCCATTGCAGCCTGGCACTTTGGCCACAGGAGTTACAACACCACAACGTCTTATTAACACGGGGGAGGTTCAGTCCTTCTGTTTTTGCCGGGGCCATAAGCGTCCTCTAAGACTGCCTGCTCTATTCACTTATTTTTAACGTCGGCATTTGTTCACACCTCTCGCTTTTCCCAAATGGGGCATTTTTCACATAGTGGTTGTTTATTCAGTTCTCCTCTCAGCATCTCCCACCCACCGCTGAGCCTGGCTTCAGCTGGCCTTGCAGTTCTTTCTTCATTCGCTCTGTCCTGTGTCTGCTGCAATAACTCTCACCTGCACGATCATCTCATATACCCACTATAGCCTCACGTCTGTTAAACAACTGCCCACGCTGTGAAACACTGAGGCCTCAAGCTCTGCAAATGATGAGATCTGCACTCGGGACGCCCCGCGCTAACAGCGGGATTTTGCAATGCTCCGATTCCATCAGTTTAAGAAAGCAACTTAGAAACCTCCCGCTCCTTTCTCCTGAAGATGGAGCTTCCCCAGCCAGTATCTAGTGACAATCCTATGTTACACGTCAGCCAGGAAAGAGAGTGCACACATCACGATTAACATGGGAGACAAAAGGAGAATTAATGGCTTCAAGAAGGAGTGAAACCTGTGCCGGAAGGGAGACGTGGGAAACTGGGCAGCAGCAACACTCGCCACCGGCACAACCCAGGAGTCCCGTTGGGCAGCGGGGCTGTGCCGTAGCCTGCACGTGATGGGCTGGCAGGACCACTTCTAGTCAAAGAACATGCAAACATAGTCCTCCTAAAGAGAAAACATATACACACAGCTCTAGCTTTCCCTTTGGGCCATTTTCACGACACATTTCTCGCAGAGAGAAGCAGGCACAACGTTGGACTGTTATTACTTCATGATACATTACTAGCCAAAACGATTGTGGAAAAAAACCTCTTTCTGGCAATATGTCACCATGAGGCCCTTTTAATCAAGAGCAAACTGACTTAAACGTTCAGCCTGGATTAAAAAGTGCTCTCTTGCCTTAAATACGCAATCAATCAAAATGACACAATTACCTGGCCGGAATTAAAACACTCGGTGATTTGTAGCTCAAACGCAGACAACTCTGGAAATACAATTATCCCTTTAATATTCAGAACCAAAGCAAAACGCTTCTGAACACTTAATAAATCTGCAGATGGAAAATTTAACACTCAGTAACATGTTATATTGGTTTTACGCCCAGTTTTATAAGTACCACTTTGTCTCTTCAAAAAGAAAGGCAAGACTGACAGCATTTCTTAATTGAGTCAGCGGCTTTGCCAAAACACTCCACACCACTTCTTAACACCAGGGGGAAAAACCCACAACCCTGCTTCAAACAGAAAGTCATGCCAGGCAGACTTTGAAGGTACAGTCTGCACCAAAAAGGCTAAGGAGAAGACTCAAGGTCCTCATGATCGGTTGAGGTCTGAGTAAAGACTTGATGATCTGGTGCTATTTTGTTTGCATACAGGGATCTCGTCCAGAGCAGAGTAAGGCAATTCAGCTTAGTTTTCACTAAGATTATCCCATGAAGTTGCAGAAGGGAGTTCCATGCATTAAGGTAATATTGAGACATATACTAATTGTTTGAAATGCTGTATATAGCATTTTTCTCCATCACTTCTTTTGTTATGAATTACAAAAAACAATAGTCATTGTTACAAGGGTAAAAAGACACATTCTTGCTTTCACCACATAATTAACCAAATGTTCTTTTTGCATCAACTAGAAATGAAAACATGATCATGCAGACTACTAATAAGCATTAATAAAGAGATTAACTGTACTTAAATCACTAAGCTCAATATAAATGTTAACTTCAGTTTCACGCCATGAACAGTAAATCACTGTCACAGGAAGACAACAGTTTACAAGCTGCAGACTACAGAATAATGAACCAAATATTATTGCAATCAGATATAGTCCTCAGCCAGAAGACAGCGGCTGTACCTCAGAAATAGGATTTTAACTGAAAGCATTTGAGTAAATTCATCTTCAAATTTGTAAAACTAAAATTGTAACACTGGGCTGCAGCAGCGATAGAAAGATGTCTATGCTTGTACAGCAAGATCATGCTTCTGAAGGAATAACAATCCCAGACGGCAAGATATCAAAGCGAATTTGTCACATTTTAAGATCTTCTTTACAGTGAAATCTTAATTTAATTAAATTTAATCCAGCTTTGTTCACCAGGGAGTACTTCTTCATCATCATGTCATGCCTCTAATGAGCGCACACAAATTCTCAAGTGGTGGCAGCCAAGCAAACCAAAAGGGAAAATAGAGCATAACACACCTGTATCTCACGTTTGTACCACACCACTTCCGAGTAAGAGCCAAAACTTCAACACCTGCCAGTTCCAGTAAGTGAGAAAGGGGGAAAGAGTCTTGGCTGCAGATGAAAGTGAACCAACTCTGCCCATCGGTCCCATCAAAGAGGACACTGGGCTGCCTTTGCACACCAGCCACACTCTGACATTATTTGCATCACGGTGCTGCAGCTGAAGTTACTTGTGGGGGGGGGAAACTGGCTCAGTACTAGGATGTATTTCAAACCAGCAAGTTGTAAGGAGATTTACCAAGTGCAAAGCATTTGGCAAATACCAAGCTGACAGCAAAGAATGAGGGGAAGGGGAACCCCAGAGTATTTGAAGATCTTTTTCTGCGGGTGTACTCTAAATTTCCAACAACAGTATGATCAATGTATCTTCCTTTAGATGGATAACAGGTCATTTGGTACACACTGGAGAGGCAAAGTTGCATTGGACAATATTCCCTCTCATTCTACAAACCAAAATATGACTTTGGATTTCAGATTAGCTTTATAATTAGTAATTTAGTTGAACTGTAGAAATAATATGATATATCCATCAAACCTTAACTTCCTTCATGACGAGGACCTGCATAAGACCACGTGGCATATATAAATCTTACAGTGCTTAGATGGCGGCTTTAGAGCTGTGGCAAAGCCCTTTCAGCCTAAGAATTTTTAGAATAGCATTCCACATGTAAAAAGCTAAATTAGGAACCTTTGAAAAGGTATATTCTATTTGATAAGATATTTTGTAATCCAGTGTTGTCGCACACATATACTTAACATGGAATAATAATCATTTCCTTTCCAAATCTAATCTGGAATTACAACCATGTAATCATAATCTTTTAGTTAATGGATCCTCTGGGACCAAAAAAAAAAAAAAAACAACCGTTTGGCAGGTATAAATGCAGAATGAGTAGTTACCCAAGTTACTCGAATGCTAAATAATAAAAAAACCCAACACAACAATCAGGACATAATAAAAGAAAAGAGAAGCCAGAACCAGTGCTAAGAACAGGTGGGAAAAGGTGATTTTTGCTTTGCTGTGACCAGAGCTGCAATGCTGTACAACCTTCTGCTAGGTATCTTCTCCAAAGACACAGAAAACACAGAAAAAGCTCTATTTTAAAAAAGCCGGTAAAAAGGCTACAGATCTCAGAAAACACCTCATTGTGAGTCTATAATTGGTTTAGCTCTAAAAAACCTGATTACAGTCTATAAATACCGTTATAAAGAGAGACTATTACCTGGCAAAAATATTCTTAATTAAGTTGAGGAAGCGTGGAGAAAGCTAGATAAATTGATACTGAAAAGGAGGCGCAAAACCTAGCTGCTGCTAGAGCAAACAGCTGAGAAAAGTGGTACATTTTTCCAACCGTGCTGTCTTCAAGCCAAACCTGGGCACCTTTCTGGAAGGTCCGCCCAGCTCCAAATCAGATTTGGGCTGCCTCAAAGAGAAAACTGGGCAAACTCTAATTATTTGTCATTACATGAGTTCACATCTTACAGCTCTGCTGGGCTGAGCACCTCTCTGCCCGAGCAGCAGACATGGTGGGAGTGCCCCCCCGAGACCGCCCAGCGCTGACACGGGCAGCGGAGCGGCCTCCTTCGGCCTTATGCTTCTCATCAGCAAAAGCCCAGAGCAGTTAAAGAGATCCAGTTAAATGAATTAATCAGGTGAAGAGAAAACAAACAGCAGCTCTGTAACTTGTCAAAAAGCTTTTGAAGCAAAAATTTAATTTTTCAGTGGCCATAGTAAGTTTCTGCTATGTCATCTTTTAAGGTTGAAAGATAAAGGGCAACATTTAATGACACAAACTCCTCCTAACAACCAGACTGAGAGAATCTAAATCCTGCCCTTGGACAAATTAACAGATTCAAAATTTATCTCAAATACAGACAACGTTCACATGCTCAGTGTCTTTATTCTTTTGCAGATCTATATTATCAAAACTAGCCACAGTATTCAAACATTTCCATGCAACTTTTTAAAATTACTGAAGTAAATTTCACTCTGAACATCTGCATGCTTTTATTCAAAATTGTTCAGAAGTTTTCTTTTAAATAGCCTTCCTCTTACAGTTTTCAAATGTTTTTTTTTAATACTATGACCACTATTAATAATTGTAATAATTTCTAAGGTTAAGAAAGAACCTGAGTGTCTTCACCAGATTTTGGGCCAGTTAGTTGCTGTTCTGCATCAAAGACATTATAGTCTTATCACTGCTGGTATAATTGCCTTCGCTCCTTTTTGTTCTGCTCTCTACTATAATAGCTCTATGCTTCACTGACCTTCCCTTATTTTCATAAGCTGTACCAACCATTTCCCTTTATTTGCTCCTCTATTGCTACATTAAAACAATTCAGGAAGATTAACTAGCAAAGTACAGGCTGCCTTTGCACAAGTCATGCTAATTTGACCTCATCTTATCATGATTTTCCAGCTGCTTGATAGCAGTATTATTTGTTTTTCCTTTTTCAGTTTAATCAGTTTGCCAGGTACTGAGATAGAGCATACTGGTTTGTAATGCCCTAGATCACCTTCAGTGCCTATAGAGAATACAAACACCAGCGTGCTCTTTGCCAGTGCTCCAGTACCTGTTGTTTTAATCAGAAAGATGCAATTTCAGTAGTCAGCAGGAACGCTCCCATGGTATATTTTGCCAAATCCGGTGCAGAAGCGAGGCTGCCGCTGCTCCACGTGTCCATAGCAAATGGCACATCAGCAGCTATCGCTACAGCACAGAGATACTGAGGCTGGAGTCCCCACACCAGAGGCTGGAGCCTTGGCAGTGGAACGCGACTGCTGTGGGTGGGCAGTGCTGCTGGTGCCCCTGTACTGCCCAGCGCCTGCCTGCAGGGCACCAAACGCATCAGCCAGGTCCTGCTTCATCAGCCAGGTCCTGCTTCGTGATGCTGATCTGTGTGGTCCAGAGAGTTAGAGAAGTTCTTGCTATCACATTTCATAGTGCATTTTCCTTTAAAGCTGAGCCAGGAGCACGAGCCACGCAGAGTCGTGTGGGAGTCTTGGGGCAGCGGTGCTACCACCCGGGCCATCTGGGCCATGGGGACATTAGCATCTTACAAGAAGGCAGGAAGAAAAGTGCTACAGTGCTTGTTATTTTTAGAAGCTTCTAAAAATAACCTGTGTGTGTGTTGCCGAGTTGGAGATTTGCAGGAAGGAGAGCCCACCTGTTACCCACAAGTGAGCCCGCCAGACACCACACCATGGCTACACCATCAGCGCTACCTGCAAAAGGCAACACGGCGAATGTGTCTGAGCAAGGGTTCGTTGCTAAGTTTGTAAGGGCTTCTCAAGAAAGTTAAAGGCATGTGTAAAAAAAAAGACAAACAAACCATGTTATTATTATTTGCAGTATTAAAAAAAAAACAGGTAAAACATGGCATGTTAAACTAAACATTTATCCAAAGCCATTTTCTTTTCCAGTTTGGTATGGAATTAAAATATTCTTCTGTAGCTGACGTGAAATATATATTTTTTTCTATTAGATAAGCTACCTCAAGAAATTACTCATAGAATATTACTTTACAAAATTTTGTGTGTGTGATATCCTTGCCAAGTTTCAAGTCTCTAGTCCAGACCCTAGAATTACAAGAATTTTTAATAACTGTAAAGTAATGGGGGTTTTCCCAACTCTATTCTAAGATGCGGTTGAAAGGCTTTTGTAGAAGTAAAGCAAGCAAGTGTTCCTCTCCTGAGAGCTCCTTCTTATCCCCAGAATTAGGTCCCACAGACAGGGGTAGTCAGATGGGAACACCGCAGCCCACCTGGTCAAAGGCTAGAGCCTAATAGTTAAAACCAACTTGAAATAAGATCTTAAAATCGAAACCATTAGCTAATATCAATTAGAATTGTCATGAACCATGATATGTAAAAAAAAAACCAAACCCAACCCCAAAAGGTCCTATGATAACAATGGTTTCAGCAGAGTGGTACTGAATTACAAGATCCTGCAATCTGCCCCCGTGCATAGAGCAACTGTAAGGTATCTATCACCCACAAACCTGTCACACAGTATTTCTGCAGCCGTAAGACACTGGCACACTAGACAATCATCCAAAGATGATTAGAATGGTAAGGCAAAAATATTTCTGAAAGTGATGAGATAGTTTATATTGAGCAGCTCTTCTTAAAATTTATCAAGTTAATCCTTCTTTTAGTCCAAAAATCCTGAAGAATCTAAACCAACAGACAAACATTATCCTTTTGGGGCACATTCATAGATGGAAGCTATACAGGCTACACAAAGAAGAGTGAACAAATTAATACAGTTAACTTCACATTTGTTTTCTATGTATAGCTTTTAAAGATGGTCAAATTTATTCTTCCTCCACTTGTTCTTTTATAAGACTCCAGAAGACGACGCTGACCTTCTGAGAGATGTGTCATAGCAGGATTGTTAACACCCTTCTTCATTAAATGTGTGTAATGCCTGACTGGTTTTAGCAATGTGATGTGTACATCTACATACGCGACAGCTCAGTAAAATCAAATGATGAACAAATGCAAATTTATGGGATCAGGTGTCTAATATCTAAATGCATTTGTTAACTGGACTCCATAATTTGCTAATGTGCAATCATTAATGATACAATCACAGGAAAAAATAGACATACTAATTCATTAGGTAATAGTCTGTAAAATAATTAGCTGCTTCATAGCATTTTAAATGAATGCACTCAAACTCCTTTAAAACCTACCAAACAAAAAAAAAACCCCAAGCCTGAATCCTTGTGTGCCTAAGAGTATGTATGTGAATTATTTAATTCAAGCCATGAAGTGATACAATTATACCATTAGAAAAATGTACCAAATGTCTTCCTCATCAACCACTTAAGACAATTCAGAAGTCTCATTTTGAAAAGCATGGTCTCTCTCGTAGACACATTTTTCAGCCACCACTCTGGACCATTAGTAAGCTGCAGGTATAAGCTGGTGCAACAGCAGCCATACATACCTGAGAAGAACATGATGACAAAATGCTCAGCTGTGATGATTTGAGCCTACAGTTTACACATTAAGTTTAACCCTGTTATTGATACAGATACTTTAGAGGTTATGCCTATAAGACTGTTTAGATCCCTGCCTAAACCCTCCTTCTCCCAGTGTCCAGCTGTAAGAGACCTGAAACCTCAGCACACATCCACAACAAAGCACACATCAGGGGATCTTTGGGGTGGGAGTGCACACCAACCATCACAGCCCTTCTCCTACTGGAAGGGGAGAAACCAATTTTGTGATGGATCCACTTGAGTAGTAGTGTCTGGAGCATTTAAAAAAAATTAAAATATCCAAATCTCAATCCTATACCTTCGATTTTTCCTCTATGGCTTTATGCTCACATCTCAGAAGACTGCACTTTGAAATTTCCGTTGCTACTGCTTATATGAAAATTACTACAAAGTCATGGTGCTCAAGAAACAGGTGAATCTACGTATTCTCATAACTTGCTCTTACTGCAAATATTCTTGTTATGTGCAGAGAACACATAGCTCGTTTTTGAGAGCTGAAGCTCATTTCTTACATATGTTAAGAATCTGCTCTAAGGCAGGAATGCTTTCAGGTGAGGTGGGCTATACGGGAAAGATGACAAAAGTGTCATGATACTGCAGCCTGTTTCAAGTATTAGTTATTTTTAAGCACTGGTGTACTCCAGGCACTCTTTTATTGTATGCTGGGAAAGTACAAGTATTCATCAAAACACAGCAGGAGCCAGTTCTAAAGCTGGGTACCTGACATTTAATCCTGCCAATAAAATGCTGCTGGTGCACAGTTCTTAGGGCAGGCAGGTTAGCAGATAAAGAGCTCTTTTCATCCTCTGCTGTCTATAATTACTGCATCCCCATCAGGAACAAGTAGCGCAGACCCTGTCCTGCACATGCAACAGTACAAATAGTGAAGGGTAAATTTAGTAAAGAATACCAGTTTAAAAGCAATCACCTACATCAGAAAAGCTATAAGGAAAACAGTTTATTGCTATGGATCAACAAACATTATCACACCTACTTAAGTGCAACTCTTCATTGCCAGTAATTTAAACCTTTAGCAAAGCAGTTGCTTAATAGCACCTTCTAGCAGAAATAGAAAAGGGAAGGCTGAAAACAACACACAAATGCAGAGTCTGGCTCTTCTGCAGATGCAGCACATGAGGAGGCTTCTGGCTCTGCTTCCAGAGACCTCCACCATGCAGCTTCTCCCACATTTCTGCAGTGTACAGGGCTGGCTGCAGAACTGAGCTTCACAGAGCTAAGGCAGAGAGCAACAGCCTCCAGAGAATAAAATGTAAGCACTGAATATAGAAGAGAAAAACGGGAAAAAACCCAAACCACATCATTCAAGAACTTTGGCCAATCTTGTACAGCCCCATCCTCTAAATAGAAGATGGACAGAATTAGTCAACTGCAGCCCAGAGAAATCAAGTGCAGAATAAACATCTCTGTGAAACTGCAGTTTCAGTATTTTTATCACAGAATCACCTAGGTTGGAAGGGACCTTTTAAGATCATCTAGTGCAATTATGCCAATGAAAACAAGAGTTTTCAAGGACATAAAGAATTGAAAGCACTCAACTTATCCAGTATCATTGCTCTTTGCAAAAGAGACCCAGAAATCTACTTTTGACCTATACGGGAGCAGGAGTCACTTCTGTAGCTCAATAAAGGCACACGAAATCCGGGTTAACAGGGTGACACCACAGAGAATTTGTTAGTGTCAGACAGGACAGTAACTCAGATACAAAACAACACTCTTGAGAATGTTTAAAACATTTAGAAATTTCAGAAACGTTTGAAAGCTTTTTATTCATACCTTCAAAAACATCAGAATCAACTGCCAGGCTTTCAGTTGGGCTACTTGGCCACTTGCTAATGGGTTCCCTTGAGATGTTAACAGGAGAGCTCTAGGAACCCAGGAAAAACTTATCTAAAGCACCATAAAGCACCAGAAGGCAGTGTCTGGCATAGTGGACAGAAATTTATGACACGTAAAAATGGGAAACATATGCCAGTAGTGAAAATTTGGTAGGCAAAAAGATCTAGTTCACTGGCAAACCAGTGTCTGTTGACTCTCTAGTACATCCTTTTAACAGATTATAATGAAATCCCACCATCCTACATGCAGGGCTGATATTCCTACCCATGAGGCTCACTAACACCATCTTCCGTTTTCTTTCCTATTGCAACCAAGCAAGTCTGCACTCTTGGGTAAATAAGGTGTTATTGGTTTGAGTCTTGCAAGATATGGACAACCAACTGTGGTAGAAAAGCTGTGCAAACAGTCAGAATTTTTCCCCGTCCTGAGAAAATTAGTTTATTAGTAAACTTTGCTTATGGTTTCTGAAATGTCATTGCAAAAGCACCTGAATTCTCATTTATTCAAAGGAGCCAGATGTATTGAGATTCTGGGATCTAATGCAGTTCTGCAGACAGCTGAAGAGTCTGCTAGCAGACTCAAGTGGAGACATGAAAGTATCATCCACAATTTTCATGGAAGCATAAATCACATCTTCACCATTTTTAAATTCAAGGAAGGGTGGGGAGTGGGAAAGAGAAGAAGGTCACCCAAGAAGGAAGGCAGGCAAAGAAACATGAATATTTTAAACTTTATAGAGAACATGTCTTCAAGTATCCAAGTATTCATATCACATGAAAATTCCTGCTTCAATGCCCATGTATTACTTTCATAACGACTTGTCCTGATGTTTAGCTGCCTTCCTGGGTAGCATTCTGAACAGTGTTCTCTGTATAGGTTTTCCATCAAAGAACTACACTGAAATATTTTTTCCTGCAGTTGACAACATGGGCGGTGAGAACAGTAGCAAGGCTCTGTAGGTACCAGTAATTTGATTCCTGAGGAGCCATCCATCCATCACACACTTGTATGGCTGAACCCCCGCCCCTCCCAAACTAGCTATGTTAATCCATTTCTGTGACACCTCATGCTGAACAGCTCAGCATGGGTTCTGACACAGATTTGCCAACTTCCACCACACTTGGCACTTTATGGATACTTCTTTGAAGGTAATCAGTCAAAAAAACCTTGATAAATAAATAAGGAGTCTGAATACAGTAATCAGGACCGAAAAAAAAATAATCAGATACGTCATACTTGTGGCCTTCAAGATGATGTAGCTTCTCAAAAAAGTTATTTTAAGTGCCTAGCCAGTCAAAGCCAGGAGTTAATAAGTCCACGCAGTAACTGCCACCAACAGAGCATACGCTTTTATGCAAAGAAAAAGTGGTACTGCCTTAGAATGCAAAGTATGAAAAAATTACTTGGTGATATATAGGCCCTGAGAATAAGAAAGCAGAGAGAGAAATTTGTTGCCTAGAGGTGGCTAAGACTGGAACTGCTCTGTTGCTTAAAGCAAAAATGACAAATCTCAAGACAAGGACGAGCGGCATCATTTGCTTTAGCGCTGTACTGTTCTTAACCTGAAAAATAATCCTGCATCGTGTCGCTAACAGAGAGAATACATTGCAAAGACGTTACTCAAGTCTTTTAACTGCTTATCTATTTCTATCTCAGTCTACACTGCTACAAAGATGATAAATTACAAAAAAAATTTCAAAATTTAGGAAGGAGCAACATCATGAGGTGGATACCTCATGCACCCTTAGTAGGGTCCGTTGACTGATCTCCAGTGCTTCACCAGGGGTACTTGGCATTTTCTTGATATAGGAGAGATTTTCAGTGGACTTTTTCTATTCCTTTAAGGTAGTAGCAAAAATATATGCACTATATAAAAACGAATGTTTGAGAAAGTATTAGCAGGATCAGAACCTTGATTTCTATTCTTCTAAATCACTGCACCACTTTCCCTATTTCATAGACAAAAAGAATAATTTACTTGCAAATAGTCAAGACCACACTTCTAAGTTGCATTGGTGTTCCTCCAACATCATCCATCAGTTTTAGCAGATAATCTCTATTTCCATCATGGCTTCCCTGCACATTTCAGCACCTTGGCTGATTTTGTCAGGCATGTGAGAGAAACTGCATTTATACACATTTTTATATAAAGCAATTTCTGAATGTTTACCAATTTAAAATTTGAGGAATGCATGTGTCCTGTAATTTAACAGGTAACATTTCCAGTATCTCCGTCTACTTAGAAGTGCGAGTTTGAAATTATTTCTTCTGATATACTGTGAGAATGGAAGTTTTCTGTTCCAGTGGGTTTATCACTAATCTTTGTCTCTTGCAATTTCATCAGAACAATTAGAATAAAATGCAAGTTGGATATCCACTATTACTTTCAGTAGGCATGCCGTTTACAAAGCTATTTCCATTAGGTGCTCCTGCTCATGTATTGGTATCTCAAAAAGATATCTGTGCCAGATTTAAAACTTCCATGGTTCATTTCTGCTTAGAGTTGTATTCTTTGTTTCAAAATTTGGAGAAATAAACTGTACAGTTCAAAGGTGGAGTTTTTTTTCAAAACTTTAATACTTGCTAAACAAATTATAACCATATTTTCAAACTGTAAATCTGCTGACTTCTGAAGCTTGGCACACTGAGGCTTTGTCCTCAAAGCCAAACCTGTTATTCTTGCTACAGGCCTGTGTGATTGAATGAAAAATAGGAAGCATAGAGACACTATTTTCTCCTCTTGCTGCACCCCAAGACTTGTATGGCCTCTACAGGTTGTTGCCAGCACCACTATACACCACAGGCTTCCAGATCCATTCTCTGGACCCACCATGGAAAAAGAGAAATGACTGCAGCGCAGACCAGCAACCCCTCATGGCAGTTGGAAGAGTTGAGCCACCTGAAACAATCCAATTACTGCCCTAACTATTCAGGATGGCGTAAAGAACTAAGTCATGGTAAGCATTCCCTGTCCTTCAAATGCTTGGATCATTATATGGTAATTTGAGAACTTATATCAGGGATAAACATGTAAGTTAATTAAAAAGGAGTGAGGTTGTACATTATTTCTTTTTCCACTATACGACTCATCCGTACCATATCAACTACACTTAGGGTTTTTTTTTCCCTGTTCGGAGTTAAATAAAGAAGGAAGTGTTAGTATAATCTCATTAAAAGCCAGAAGCATTAGTAAACTTTTAAATAACTGTTCAACTAGCAATATTACTTCAGCTTTAGTATGCATACTTAATATTTTTCATCTTGCTTTTCCCATTAATTATACAGCTTAATATAGTACTACATTTTACACCATTTAACAAATACTGTAAAATATGCAGTACATACTGTGAGACAACATTCATACTCTTGGCTGGAATTTTTACTTTCTGATATTCGGTGATTCGCCTTTTTGCCTCAGTGCTACATTAGCAGTTTAATATCACTAATGCTTTAAGACTGAGTAGCTCCAGCTGCAGCTGTTTCCTGTAAAAACAGCCCAATTTCTGTCCACCTGGGCATTCCTGAGCCCTCAGAGTGAATGTTCACCTACCAGCAGAATAGGGCTTCAGTTTGGATCACATGAAGACTTACACACCTACATTTAGCGGCAAGTTTTCTTGCACCGCCACAATTGTCATACAGGTAACCATCGACAAAAGCAAGGGAAGGTAACACCAGTTTTGAGGAAAATCAAGAGCTGACACTAGCATTGGACTCTATGATCTGATATGTCCCTTCCAACCTAGAAAATTTTATGATTAATTATTTGTAAGAGTTGTTTCCAGTGAATGACAACATAAGCATTGTTTACGGCAAAATCCTTAACAGAGTGACGTGGGATCTAATTTATCTATGATCTGTTTTTTTATTTCCAATATACTTCCAAACTTGATTTAAAGATGTAGTTAAAAACTAATCCTTTGGAAGCAAGCCACAGCAATGATATTTGCAATCAAAGAGGGCATCAGGCATTAAATGAGAGCTATATGAAGCAAATGCATCAATTTTAAAAGAACAATAAGGATAAAGGAGAATACAATACTATTAGGAGAGAATGAAATACAAATGTTTTATATAAAAAAATATAGTACATAAACTATTTTTCTGGGATTGCACAACAAAAAAAAAGAAAGAAAATCTATTTACTGCATATAAGTGGCTAATGAGAAAACCAAATCAAGCTTATTTCGGATAGTGGATTCAATTTTTATTGTCATCTGGCACCCAGCCTACTAAAGCTGTGTCATTTTGTTTCAAAGGCTGAGCTATTGAAGCAGCAGATGGAACGAGCACAAACCACTCCCAGCCCATTACGCCCACGGCAGGTAGGCTGTGCTGGGTTACGGACGGCTGTGCTTAGTTTCACAACTTCTACAGATGTCGCTGTTACTACTTTTTGCAAAATACTGCTCTTCTCACAGCCGTAACTGTCACCATACTGCGACAGGCTCCAAGTTGACTGCAGACAACAGCAGCCTTTCCAGCTTTTGGTTCAAGATCCCTGAAACACCAGGTATAAGTAAAGACAGGAAAGGTTTGTTAGGTAGCACGGCTTGGCAAGGTCTCTGGTATGGTTATATACCCAGGTATACAGTTATAAGCTTTATAATGATATGTTTAGTTTCCTGATACCCAGAAGCAATTTTGGAAGAAACACAGCTTCTGTTTTGGAGGGTTGAGAGGAAGGAACAGCCACCAAGATGCAAAGAATGAGAGAAATATCATTGATATTGAAGACTTGGCAGAAAACCTTACAACCGGCAGCAGTGACTATTAGTGCAAAAAGAGCAAGTCTTCCTCAGATATCTATTAGATTCTGTCCATAGAGACTGTGTCCAGTAATTAGATCCTAAAAGAGGAGCCCATATCCCGACAATGAGATGAGGAGAGTGATAGTAAGACCAAAACCACATAAAAGTTCACAGGACGTGTTCAGTATTTGACGAGCTGTCTGACAGGGAGAAGGACCCTCATGACTATTGCAAGGGCAGAAAAACCCTGTTAAAGAAAGCCCTCTATAAAGAAGTCAGACTCCTGGGAAAGCCATTGGTGGTAGCTGAACAACAAACCCAAGAGCCCTCTTGATACTCCTTGAAGGGTTTGCAACAAAACGTATGGACTTGCATTTCCTCACTTGCATTGTGAACCTTAGTTGAATATGCAGACTGAGTGTCTATGGATTTTTATGAAAGGCCATCATCTTGAGCTTAAGAATAAACAATCTGGGATCCTTTCCAGTAGATTTGAATTGTTTCTTTTTTGTAAGGAGGAGAATCTCCTTCAGGGGAAATCAGTCCTGGCCACAATACCCACGAGCAAAGCTTCTTACAGGAGTTTATGCCAAGCCGATCAACTCTGCCCACAGCAGCTCCGAGTAATTTATTAGAGAAAATTAGATTTTTCTGGGACTATACATAATGTCTTCACTGGCTAGAAACCATCCAGCATTGGGTGGAGGTCAATGAAAATCAACTCTGAACTTCAATGCAACTTGTGGATACCTATAAAAAGCACAACCGTTCCCACCTGTGACTCCAACTCTTTTCATGTGGAAAGCTTCATGTGGCCTCAAGCAGATAACTTATCCCCATAAAGAGGACAGGCTCGAGTCACAGCGTTTAAAACAGGGTTTTTCTTGCATTTCATGTGAGGCATTTCAGACTGATGGGCTTGCAGCCAGCTACACCACGGCAATTCCTAAGGAGCAGCCAGCCCCACCAGGCAGCTGCTTTCATGGGTGTTCAGTGCAATCAGCAGGGGAGCTGTGGCTGGAATCAAACTCCTGTGATTTAAATTGATATCTGCTTCTAAATTGCAATTTGCAGATCCGTCTGTTGTGACTCGTTGAAAACTTGCTGAGATACTATCAACATTCTATAACTCCAAGAGGCACATGGTAACAGACCTAAGCATTGTGTGAGACCCAATTATCCTCTACACATACAGGCAGTTAATTACTTGTAAGCCTGCCCTTCACCTATGCATTCTTCACTACATCGATAAAAGTACTTGTTAATAAACCTTCTGGAAACCTGTGTGTTGGTTTAAGTTCTATTACTGGAAACAAATTTATTTGATTTTTCAAAATCTGCATCATCTCGTGTTCTCTTTTCAGCCTTTGAAAAGTATTTGACATAGTAAGCTCTTAGCAACTTGGAAAGACAACTCAGAAACGGTATTGTAACATACATTTCAGTGACATTAATTTGAACAATTTTACCAGTAGCACAGTAAAGTATTTGAAAGGAAAGGGAAGGTTTATTTTTTGTTTTGTCTTTGTTTGGGTTTTTAGTTCAGACCTGTCCTTTTTGTTTCATTCTGACAAACACAGTCTGATCACTCTTTGCTTTAATTCTTTTATTTTATTATTTATCAGATAAAACTACTGTGCTTTCTGATTTTGCCTACAAGGATATATTGTTAGCTTTCTGTATTTCAAGGGCCTGGAGCCTCTCTCCTGTGAGGAAAGGCTGAGGGACTTGGGTCTTTTTAGGCTCGAGAAGGGAAGATTTAGGAGGGATCTGATCAGTGCTTACAAATACTTAAAGGGACGGTGTCAGGAGGACGGTGCTGGTCTTTTCGCAGTGGCGCCCAGTGACAGGACATGAGGAAATGGGCACAAACTTGACTATAAGAAGTTCCACCTAAACATGAGGAGGAACTTCGTTACTGTTAGAGTGGTAGAGCACTGGAATGGGCTGCCCAGAGAGGTGATGGAGTCTCCTTCTCTGGAGACATTCAAAACCTGCCAGGACAAGTTCCTGTGCAACCTGCTTTAGGTAGACCTGCTCTGGCAGGGGGGTTGGACTAGACGATCTCCAGAGGTCCCTTCCAACCCCATGAGATTCTATGATTCTATTGGGAATAGTTGGAAAAACAACATCTTTATTAAAAAGAGGGGCTATTTGTTCCTTCAGTGAAAGTAGGAGAAATCAAATAACCTTCCAGAAAAACTACTAAAGAAGAGCATTAACATTACTGATACTTTGATAAGAAAACTTGAGGAATGGAAGTGAAAATGTATAAAGAAGGCCTGAACATCAGAACAAAAAGAAAAAAATGTTGTTGTTTTTTTTCCTTTGCCCATCACTTTACAATATCTGTATCATTAAGAGTATTAAGGGCCTTATGATGGATTCCAGGAGTCTTGCACATAAGTGAGATACTCCAATATACAGAAAACAGATAAATAATTTAATGTACCCTTAGGAAAATGTGGACAGTGACGGTAAGTCAAGTGATTTTTGGGAAGAGAGATGCTATCCCCTTTTTGACAACACAATAACTACATGAAACATCTATGTAAACTGTGATCGCCTTTCCAATAAATGGATAGAAGACAGACTTCACTGGGTCAAAGAATATAAATTAGCTTCAAACGGCCTAGGTTGTAAAACTGAAAAGCCAAATCCTTAACATCATGCCTCCCCAAAGCAACATTTAATTCATCATTCCCATCCTCATTTGCTAGCTCCATATGCTGGCTCTCACTTTCCAGATTTCTCATTTTCACCACAACATGGGCAACAACCAAATCAATCTGAAGAAAAACCTTGAGTAGCTGTGCTTACCAAACTCCATCAGCACAAGCAAGAGGCCAAGTGGTGGCTCTGAAACCTGGGGATACAACGGGAACTGGAGGAGGGCTGAGCTTGGCAGGACTGCATTGAGGGAGCACCGGTGAGTCTAACCAGGGACAACACAGCGACATCCTCCAAGGTACGAGGTCACCTTCCCACCCTCACGCACTACATGGTGTGCGAGAAGAACCTGGCTGTGTGAGCTTTGCAGTTCACACAAGGCAAAAATATTTCCAAAACTGACGGAAGGTCAGGAAGATGACATCATTTTCTTACCTCAGATTCAGTTATTTCCAGAACTAAATAATGAAAATTAAATAGAAAGAAGATGTCTTTAAAAGACTGGTTTGCCACTGCATCTTTGTTCTGGAAACAAAAAGACACAAAGGTGTCCACAAAGATTTTGTGTTCAGCTATGAAGTGACCTTCTGAATTTCATTGATGTTCAGTTACATCCAGGTTCCTGAATTACCTCCAAAGTTTTGAAGTTATATCTAGAAACTGATACAACCTTTTCTGTCTTTTATAATTCCTCTTTTCTTAAATTTTATCATAAATAAACAGCACACTTCAGCCGTTAGGTAGAACGGAAAGATTATAAAAAAATATTTAGTTTTCTTTGCATCCTAGTAGACAACTATTTAGAGAATCAAGTTTAACTTGTAGTTCATAAAATACCAAGATTTATAAAGCTGTCTTAGAATCAGCATTCATAGTATGAACATATAACAAGCGTAAGTTAAAGCCAGATACATCTTCTAAATGACAGAATCAAGACTAAAAGACAGATCTTGGCTCCTCTGTCCCAAATAGCCCTAAGCATTAAGTTATGGAAGCAGCCTTCTCCTGTGGACTGGCTGCTGGCTCTACTCTAGTAAAGGACTATCAGTGGTCAGGCTACACTCCAGTAAAATAGATCCAGGTTCCCCCAGGCTAAAAAACACCCAAACCCTGCTCCACCTGAGCTTTCTGGATCATCATCTTACTACCTTAACACCTGAATCCATGATAGTCAACTCTGAGCTGCTGCAGCTGGCGTTCCACATCACATCCTTGGCAGAGGAAAACCAACAAGCCTTTCTAATAGCAGCAGGAAAATAAGGCTGTATCCTGGATGGTTGGTTTTGTCTCGTGTAGGGTTGCTGCCTACTGAAGGACAGTTAGGAACAAAGTGACATTGCTGTGTAACACAATACCTTCCCATCACTTTTCATTTACAGAAAGCGATTAGACAGAAATTTCATACACCCACAAGCCGCTTCAAAACTCATTAAAATTCTACAAACACTCCTTTTGCCTAGTTCTAGCATGTTTTACTCTATTATTTATGGGCATCAGTGCTCATTTTAAATGTTCTATTAATTGGAAGTCCAAGCAATCATCAAGGAAACTGTAATTTTGATTTATGCCTTGTGGGAGTCGCCAGTTTTCTTTTTCATTTCAGCCCTTGACTGAGTGACAAAACAGGCATGTTGCTTCAGCAAATGGAATAAAGTGAATTTTTGTTAAAAATTACAAAAATCCAAATCCTGTATCTTCGTATACTGCAATAAAATAAGGTGATTTTAACAGCTGAAAAATTACAAACAAAACCAAAAAAAAAAAGCAAACTCCATAGAAGTAAAGCAAAATTTGAGTAAAGCTGTTGTAAATCTGCACCATAAGATCAAAAATCTGCAAAGAACTCAACTTCCAGAGCAATCATACGCACCGAACCGATGCATTACTTCAGGCAGAGGAAGAGAAGTACTGCTATTTAAACACACACAGCTGAATGCCAAAGGCCCTACTTGAATATTGCCCAGCGGCTTCCTCCTTCCCCCCGGGTACCCATCAGGGGTGCGTCAGCATAACGTGCAGCGTCCCTTCCACTACCCAAGCCTGCTGGAAAAGGGGAAACAGCCACCAGTGCCACTTGCACATTCAAAGGAGTGCAACCATGAAGCACCATGCTCCAAGATCAGCATTGTTGCTTACGAGAAAGCCTATCAAACCTGATCCAGCCTTAAGGGCAGCCTTCGACAGGGCAAGTACAAAACTTCTTACTTGTCTTTCCCTAAATTTCTCTTTTTAAGCTGCAGTTCTTGCTGCAAGAGCAAATATACTCAATATAATGGCACATTTGGATGAGAGAATCTACAAAGTCCCGGATGCCCTTTGCTACAGCATCTTGCTTGAGGTACTGTTGTAGACAGCTCTAAAGATTGAGACTTCTTTAAACTACATCCCAATGGCACAAAATTAAACAGTAACATTATGGTTCCTGTAAGGGTTAAACAGAACAGAATTTGGTTCAGCAGGGATCTAAAATGCTCCCAGTTTTGGAGTTTTCCATACAAACAGAAGTGTAACACAGGCACCGAACACATACTTGGAGAGGAGAAAAGGATGCCCTTGGATGGCAAGGGTGGGACTTGCTGAGCTGCAAACCTGATGGTTACACTAACATGAAGCCAAAGTAAATGCACACAGAGCCATAGTATCAACTTGGCCTTGGGCCAGTAAAAAGGAAATTAAACCTTCCTGCCCCCTGAAACCTCAAGGGAGCACGAGAGCACTTGTGCAGCCTTGGTTGACTCTCCTGAAAATGTAAGCAGCAGTCTCCAGGCATCTAGTGATGCTGCAGTGGGGCACCAGCTGAACCCAGCCCAAAAGTGAGAAGTTCCTGCCTGAATGGAAGGAGGGACCACTTCCAGTCCTCCCCTCCACCACTAACTAGTCTCAGAAGCAAGAGAGAAGGGCATGCAGGACACGGATAGCTCAACTGGAACAGTTCACCTAGCAGGTTCTGAAGATTTCAGTTTCAATTAGCATCTCCAGCCCCTTTATTTTTCTCTTTCTTTCTTTTAAATCTGTCACGACAACGCTAAATCATCCTTGAGAGTCTTTTGCCTTATGATCTCCACAAATTATTTTTAACACTTATTATCTACAAAAGTGAAATGAATCCTTCATCTCTATTTGCACAGCCTTTTAAAGTGATAAATCCTTTCTTGACAGGCCTTCAATGTGCAATAAATGGAAAAGACGGAATCAGAGTTAGGTAGTAGCTATTGTTCTTTCCCAAACCATCCGGATCCTGTTCCTTAAGAAAAACTCATGCCAAGAAATGGATCTGAAAGGGAACAACAGGGAAATCCAAAACATACAAAAAGGCTTCTGATGCTTTTTTCAGTTGTTGGAAAACCACAGGGTTCACACTAGATCCAATTAGCCACTCTAAGATCCTAGCTTTATTTCTCTGGCTTCTGAGAACATTTGGCTAAGTTTTTACAGGTTTTGCTGCAGGAGGCAAATCTTCAACTTGAATATTGGACTGCTTATATCCCCACTGAGCTTGCCAAACTAATAGAGCAAAGCATTGCAAGGTTAAATATGCCCTGCTTGGCTGAGCAGCATTCCTATTAGACAGATACTAAAAAAAGAAAAACTAAGTGGAGTGAAATAAGAATGTAAGAACGTACACCAACATGCTAACAGGAGTCAGGAGATGAATTGGCTTCACAAGGCAGGACTAGGGTACAGCAGGCACAAAGATGTTCACCTAATGTGTTCAACACACCTTTTGAGATGAGACGGAAGGAACCATAAGGGTAACTTTATATGATATTGGAAATGCCAAAGGAAAGGAGCTCTGTAGATGACCTGAAAACATTTCCAAACACTGTGCGGAAAAGCAGCCTAAAAACAAAACAGAAAATGAGGAACTAAGGCATAACTAAATAAGGCAGCAGTATGGGAAAAGAAGGAAGAGAAAACAAAGCTGAAGAAAGAATCTCTTTTCCCTCATCCTTAAAACCACGTCTTTTCTCCAGACGTGTTTTTACAAATTCTACAATATTTGTGTTTACTTCAAAATTATATACTTTGTACCAAAAACTACCTATCTGCATCAGCCCCACAAACATGTCAAGTCAACAAACAGCTTGGTTCACTACAAGTGGCTGCAAACCCACTGACTGATCATTCACAGAATAATTGATTCACAGAAATGACAATCTTTGAAACAAACATGGGAGGATATTCAGAAATGCTGACTTCAGACTCCTAAATTTGATTTCCCAAGGTTCTCTTTAATAAACCCCTCTCCCTCACCCAGGACCTGGCACTCAGCAGACATGAAACAACTCAGGCTCACCAGCTCATCTGGATGAACACAACAGGTCAAAAAAAGAAAATACGCATTTAACTTTTTTTGTTAAGACAACATGAAAAGAAAGATATTTAGACAATTGCTTGTTTTGTTTTGGAAAGGGAGACTTCAACACAAATCTTCTCCCATTGTTTTGATTTTTGTGAATCAGCATTTTCTGCTAAAATGAACTCTTGCTGGAAAATTCCTAACCAAATATGTTTCAATTGCACCGCCACAGATAATTGCTGCATGAATATTTTACCTGGACTGCAGCACCCTATGTGTTTCAGTTTCCTCACTCATGTGCTGAGAGGTTTGCTAATTTATTACTTAGGCAAAACACTATTGACTTACGAGTAAGGATTAAACGGTATTTCAGTATCATTAGTTGCCAAGGTTATTGCTGCCTTTGCTGTCAGAACTGAAGTCCAGTTGAAGCACTCTCTCCATACCCCAAAACCTGCCAAATGAATGAAACGCACCAGCGATCCATGGATAAGCATATGTTTCTGTGGGACAGAATCACCTCTTCAGTGTTTTCTTGCCCCAGTATGAACACATCTAATTTTAATCAAGTGCTGGTGTCATGAGGCAGCAGAATTTAGTCAAGCAATGAAGTGGAGAAAATTAGTTGTATTAACAACTAATGTACACAGGAGTTTCAAGTCGTCCTGCACAAACAAGAACTGAAAGGGCACTGGAGCAGAAACAACAATGTTGATGTCTGACCTGGCATATTTAAACAAAGAGAACTACGTTATTGATCTCCATATGCTATTATTATTGCATTACAAAAGTAGAGAAAAGCAAGAAAAAAAAATTTCATGAAGTAGAAAACTAGCACCTCAAAGGTGCACAAAGCCTTGACAACTTTTATTAAGGTCACACAATCATTATAAAAGTATTGACAGCATACACTGGCACTTTTATGCTCTTTGGGCTCTCATTGAGCAATACCACAGTCTAAGTTAACTTTTCTATCCGTGGCTCTTTACTACTTAAGATTGTGCATGCAAACATACTTTCCTGTATTTAAAACAATCCTAGATAGTAGATAATACCTTATATATTGCCTTGGTTTCTATCACAAATTACAGAACGTGCTGAGATGTTCTGCAACATTAGTGTGTAACAGAAATGGCAAGACTCAGCAGCTCAAGCTGACAACTAATCAGATATTAGCAGCTGAGGTATCTCATGCATCTCCCAGTTCACATAGGTGGAACTTTCTGGAATTTGGCATTTTACAGAAGTGTCAAGAAACAATACTATCAGAATAATCTCTCACCATAAAATACATGATATGCATAATCACCTCTCGTATCTAATGTAGCATTTTTGCTGCTCTGCTCTACCATGATTAACTGTTGCTTTCAGCAAAGGAAAACACATGAGAGAGAAGTGACAGATCATGCTCTTCTGTCATGCAGGAAATGCCTGAAAGCCCACCCTGTTCATTAAGCATGTGTCCTGCATACATGGAGAGGACTCTTAGCCATCCGACAAGGTTGACAATGCACGGAGAACACAGAGAACTTTGCATCTGCTATACACCACATATACAGTCTTGGTCTTGGTGTCAGACCAAGGATGCAACACTCCGAAATAAAACAGGAAGGATGGCTACAGCAAAAAAAAAACCACCACAACTAAGACAAAGATGTCCAATAAGCAGCTCTCTCCCAGCAAGCCTACGTAACTTCTATGTATTGTTATCTAAGCTAATCTTCTCCACAGCTGGTGCTTAAAACTGTACTAGCATCACTTACATCACCGTAATTAGGACCTCTTTTTCAGGATATCATTTCTGCTCCTTTATACTCAGTCAGATCCACTTACATCCACTTAGTTACATGCAACTTATGCCTCTTCATCTGTCAACTCTGAATCCAGTACAGTAACTTGCCTACTTATGCATTTAAACTGTGCTTGGCCTTCAATTTCATAGTGCAAGTAGCCACTTGTTCCTTGCTGTGGCTCACACATCTCTCATTTCTTCTTAGACTACAACAGCTTCAGCAAAAAAACATGAAAAGGATTGATTTCAAGCACTTCAGTCAATGAGTACCTTCTACAGAAGAGCACTAAAATAACACCACTTTCACATTAGGACTAACACAAAAGCCTACTATTGATGAATGATAGAAATGTAATTAGTACAAACCCACAGCGTTGCTTAAATCACTATTATTTAGAAGAACCCTCTTCTACTTGCAGTTGGGCTTCTGACACGCTCTGTTGAGTGGTGTTGATGGCCTGAAGCTTTGCAGCACCCTGAGAAGCAGGGGTGGGGGGAGTGCTCTGGAAGAAGAGGAGCGCTGCAGTTTTTACTCATATTTTACACGGCTGTCAAAGAGGTACTGCTACATTGCCAGGCCTCACAAGTAATGGCAGGTACCACGGCAGGTGGCAGATTCCTTCTGTGACACCCAAAAAGAACAGGAGGGCATCTCTAGAAGAGATATGAAGACCAGCAATACCGTGCAATTTCACGATCTCCTGGTTATTGTGGCAATAGCCATGTTTATTGAAAATCTTTCCAACAGTATTAATTAGAAGGTGATAATTATAAAATCTTCAGATCTCAATTCCTGACAATAACCGACAAAGATTCTGAATGCAGACTTAATCAAAGGTCAGAAAAATAAAGAATAGTCTCTAGGGTAAGCAAAAGCATATTCCAGAAATTAGTGATGTAGCCAGACCCATGATAGCATTCCATTAACCGTGCACATTTGGTAATGCAAACACAAATCATAACTCAGTTGCCATTAAAATTGAGGAAAATGCTAGATTTCTGTTTATGTTATTATTTATTATTATTATTTCTCTGCTTATGAATCTATATTGCCATAGTCAAAACGTGCTCCATCTTTCCAGTATGGTGCTTCTGAGCCTCCAATGACTCCACCTTTGATTTTTTTTTTTTTTCTAAGTCTAGATGGGAATTTTACAGACCCCTATTTGGTACAAGGAACATTACTTTGGTTTTTATCTTAATGGTTACAGTTTTTTGGCATGTCAGCCTAGTTCCCCTACTTTACTAATCGATCTGCTTCTGATTTATAACACAATGTGCATACACTAAAATAAACTCTGAATAACGTTAGCCTGGCAATACCAGTGGTATTTTGAATATATTCTTTTTTTCTTCAGGGAGTTCATTTTCTGTTCTCTTGAGACCTTGTACATCTCCCTGCAAAAACTGCTACCCAATAGCCTTCTAGTTTTATGCTATTTCTTTTAGTTTTTTTATCCTATTGCTCACACGATGTTCACATTTTACTCTGGTGGGATATACAGTGTAAGAAATATTTCTGCACTCCCCCCCACTTTCTCCACAGAAAGGATCCCACTTGGTGAAAAGGGAGGACGATCTTGTGGAAGACACTGGGACAGCACCCACCAGACCTTCCTACATCAGATCACGAGAGAAAAGGTTGAGGGTAATGGGTGGTTAGAACAATGAGGAGTATACGTCTTTCTTTTAATAAGATCTTGCCGCCTAAATTTCCAAATGCTTTCTTAAGGATCTTGGACAAGGCACAGTTTAATGACAAAGATAAAATGGCCTAAGAGAATGGGCATCTTAATGGAATAGGGAAGCCAACATGAAATACTACTGGACCAAAGAAAGAAAACAATATGCTTACAGGATTATCAGGTTTGGAACTCCTACTGGCTACCTCTCTCTTTCTAAACCTCCAAGCTACAGTCCTTTCCCCCCCCCCCCCCCCTTATTTTTAAAATAAATTAAACTGAAGTTAACTGGAGAGTTTTGTATCATTTCTTTGGTTATCACAGAATTCATAACAGCTCAAACAGCACGGTCATTATGTTGTGGTCCTTCCCATTCTGATACATGAGTGGGCACTGCAAACAGAGGAACAACGTATCAGAAAGGCACAGCATGTCCTCCCAGGATTTCACTGACCACACCCCAAAATCCCAGGATGGGGATGTAAAATTCTGTGACGCAAAAAACCTGGAGGCAATGTTGGTTTGAATTAAATGGACATATTTTAGACATTTATGCAAGCATAAACCGAAAAAATTTGGGGATTGCAAAAACAGGTCTGCACTTCTTTACTTGTGAAGGTAAATTAAATATTAATTACTTTCTTAACACTCTGAAAAGTCAAATTGTTGATAGGGGAGGTGGTTCCCTGGGGAACAGCATGTGAAAGGGTAATTATATGACATTTCACCCAATATGACCTTGAGATTGAGAAGCCATGAATCAGTTTAACACCGCCTGTTCGATGCTTTCCCCCCAACCCCTAGTTTTCTTCTGGTATGGTATATATGGAAAAATTGGCACCTGGACAAGCATCAAAGTCTCCCAAATTGGGGATTAGAATGAGCTCATCCCATCGTGGTAAGAACTACTCTTTGTTCTCAGTGTGACATCTTGCATTAATAGGAGATCATTTTCTCACAATCACCGCCATTCATCTGGAGTGCAACGGGGTCTGCATCGAACAACTCCTCATTGAATTGCAGAAAACAGGGAAATAACTGCCGAGTTTTCCCGGTTACGCTATTGATATTTAAGTGCTGTTCTCTGTGGGGACGTAACAGCTTAACTCCAATGAGGCTGTGACCTATTTCCATGATTACTGCTGCACTAATGAACAAATGGTTTCTAAAAGGACATAACCGCACAACAGAAGTCTTGAGAAAGATGGATGCTCCCAAGAGAACAGGTTGGGTTAGATAAAATATGTAACTACAGGAATTATTTTTAATTCTGTACTGAACAACAAAATAAACATTTGCATACATATCCACAAACAAATACTTGATTTGGTGTTTTACCTCTGAATCCTCTTGAATTTGAAGCTATTCTCACAGCATCTTATGTTTGGAGGAGATGGAAGGGTGAAGATCTGAATGCAGATTGCCCACACCCCCAGCTCTACCAAGGCTGTAGAGAGCGATACAAGAAGTCCATGCTCATGTAAAACATTTCCTTTTCAGAAGATGTTGTCTTCAGTGCTGTGTCGTTTTCACTAAGGAAAGCTAAAATCATAGACAAGAATCTAATTTTAATTGAGAATCTGCCTTTTCACCCTAGTTGGCATCGGGGTGGCAGGACTAAAAGGTCAGTAAGATCACGGATACCCATAAATTAATTTAAAATAGCACTTGAAAACGTTCAGGCTCAGGGACCTTTATTTAACATGAAGCAGCCATCTAAGTTGCTTTATTCATGAAAGCACGCTTATGTGATAAAATGCTTCATCCCTAAGAACCATATTCAAACTCTCATTGCTGTGGTTTGCATTCAACAGTACTAGGAGGGAATCCAACTAAGTGAAAAGCCACTCTCTTTTGAGACCTTATCTATGTAAAACCTCACAAGTTACTAGAAAGTTTGCAAGTCTAACTTGAGAGAAAAAAGGCTTCTGGGCTTCTAAGTGCTGACTGGTCTAAACTCAACACAGAAGTACAACAGAGAAGACTCTCTGCTACATAAAAGATTTGCTCAAAACAACAGAAGTGGTTCTACCTCTGTAAGTGAGAGAGATCAGATCTGCTTAACAGGGTTGTTAATGAGTATTTGCCATAATATTTCAATGATCCTATAAGGTCTTCCAAAAATCAAGCTGTATTTTTTTGATGCACATTGTCCAACTTGAGCATGTCACTGGTGGATAAAGCCACCAATGTTAAAAAAGTTAACCAAGTACTGATTTATTTGCCTTCACCTCCATTTAAATTTAAAATCTTTCATTGATGTGGAGGGCAGGGGTAAGTATTAAAAAAGATATTATAACATATGAAAATCAGAAGCATTAAATGTGGGTTTTAACACACAGTACTTCATGAATATGCAACAGCATTTCTTTCTTTGAGCCTTAGTGTTTGACAAGAGTATAGCATATTTAACTCAAAGATAGCAAGCTAACATAAGTAAATATACATCTCTATCAATATTGAATTACATATAATTTGTCACAAAAGACTCCATGTGTGGATTTGTTGATAACTGCCTTGAGCAATTATACCAAACATAGGGATGTTCAACACCACCATCATTATATACTGCCTCATCTCCTGAAAATAATTCCCAAGTTACATGTAACTTCTGACATACTTTTCCCTAGCTTTGACCCCTGAATAACACATAAATTGCACAAAGATTGTAAGTGCCCTTAAATCCATTATGCATGGATAATTACAAGACTTCAACTGACGGTGGTTACTCTCATGTTATTCTCTAACTATATTTTATTAAATACTTGAAATACAGCAAATAATAGTTGTTCTCTTAAGCTAAATCCAAAACCAGGGCTTATAAATATTAGTCATGGTTCATCAGTGATGTGTTAGATAAGTTACACTAGCGCTTCTAAAGACACAACAATAACAATTGACAGATTTCTCAGTATCTTATCTGTACCCACTCAAATTTGGTGTCACGAAGCATCCTCCAGGCTAGGCTGAGTAGGACCCTTTACTTTATTTACTTTTTGTCTATCTTTATAATAAAAGGAATGATCCATGCCTTTTAAATCAGACTTTTTAGTCTAATGACTTTTTATTGCAGTGCTCTAGTTAATTGGTAATATCCCTAATGTCTCCTGAAGTTTTCTGTGGCACATTATTATCTAAAGTTTATAGTATACATATGGTTCTCAGAATAATATAAACTCCTTGAGACATTTGTCTTAAAATAGCACCTAAAGGGTCCAGGAAAATCATGATGCCTTAGCATAAACACAGACAGAAGTTAAACAATGATCCAAATGTTTCACTGTGGTCCCACCGAAGCCAATAGATTTCAGCAAAGATTCTGGAAGGATTCAAGATCTGTAGTAGGTCTGTTAAGAGTTGTATATGATCTCACCTTTTTATGTTCTCTTCCTGCAATCAAGAGATAGAGCATGTATGCATATGCTTTTTAACACAGAATAAGTCAGTGGAGCTGAGCAGGTTGAGCTCCCCCCCATCCTGTTTTTTAAGTAGCCAGAAAATCCACAGCCAGACATTACTCTTGGCTGCTCTTTAGGGCTCCCAGATTCTGGGATGTTTCCTTGCTAGTTGTCAGACAAGGGAGACACAACTACACATGAGCTATTTTAAGACACCTTTTAAATTCAGTGGCAATAGTAGCATATTTAAGCAACAACTCATGAAATCCTTTTTTTTTTCCCCTTCCCCATTTTGCATGAAATGCATCGATCCCACAGTCTTCTCTGCACTAACTACATGGAATAGTCCAGACATGAGAACAGATGTAGGTGTCTACCTCCACACTGATGATTCCCCAACACTTCTGCTAATCTTAAACCACGCTGCCCCTCTCAGACTTTTATAGTGTAACGAGTTCACAAAGGTGATGAAATAAAACCTTCCAAGTGAACACAGAGAAGTTTTGGCTGTTTTTGCAGTACACTAGCACAGAAAAGTACAATTTTCCATAGTTATTGATATTTATTCCCATACTGCCTGAACTTGCAATTTGATTGCTCTTTCTAGAAATTATCTGCCACACAGAAGGAAAACAAAGAACAACTTCAATTCATAAATTGTTGTACAACACCAGTGCCCCATAATCTCATGAAACTGTAATCCCTTAAGCATTTTTCTGACCCAGTTTCCCTATTTCTGTTGTGAATTACCAAGCTACAGACAACCTTTGTGACCCTGGACTCGGAATAAAGGGATAATACCTAAATGTTCCCAAGTGACTGGTGGCTCTGGGTGTCCATCTTTAGATACTGGAATAGTGACAGACTTTAACAAATCGTAAAAACTGATGCATCTGAAACCACTGCCCTTTTCTGAAATCCTAGGCGGAAGGCAGCTTAACTTTTTGGCACATTTGCACACCAAATGTTCCTCAGCGCACCGAACTGAGAATTATCTTGATTGCACTCCATTTTACATTTGCGTGCTGTACAACATTAGTGCAGTGGAGCTAATGGGGCCATGACGGCCAAAAAGCAGCTCTCACTGCTTCCTTTGACCAAGACTTTGCTCTCATAACTCCACTATTTGTTGTCAGTTTGCTCAAAATCCATCCACGGAGTTTGGAAAAAAGGTTGCAGCCACTTTCAGTGCAGCACAAACATGCACTAAACAAGTCACCTATGTGTTCAAAATCCTACAATAACAAAACTCTTTATGATACAGAAATTCTCCCCTTCTGTGCCAGATTTAACGGCTCAGTGCAACTAAGAATAAAACAAATATAGCAAGAAGAAAATAATTTCCACCTTTATTTAGCTGTTAGCACAGCACTGAGGGTTGTACCATTCATCCCTGCCTCGAGGGCAGCTCCATCAGAGCAGAAAGATGCCTTTCCCTTGTCCTTTCTGGGCCTGGTCCCCTGAGAGGCTGAGTTCAATAGGAGCTATTGGTACTCGGCAGGAATAGGCTTTTGTTAATAGGTAGTGGAGAAATACAATCCCAAATCCAGTAAACTTTGCTGCCGACTAAGTGAAGGCAATACCATGCTGATTCAATATACCCAGAGGAGTTGCATTTAAAATGCCAGTCTGCTGGGATCTCCTACTTTCTCCAAAACCCCACCTTTGATCTTAATCTACCTTCTTAACTGCTTCTCATATTCCTTCTTCCCAAGGTAAATTCAACAGTGAAAAGTTATGTTTCACTCCTCCCATTTCATCTGCTGTTTCCATTGCTGTCCCTTTTACTGATTTTGCTGTCATTGATGTCTCCACTAATTCCTTCAAATCCAATGCTTCAACTTAGTCTCCATCCCCCTTGGCCCATTCATGACTTTCAACAGTTCTGATTCAACACAACATCCCGATTCACACCATCGACTCTCCTCCTGCTGTGTCAGTGCCAGGGGCTTGTCCAATGATTCTTGCTACACTTCTCCACAAAGTCCTACAACTTCTCCGTTGCTTCCTCCATTTCCTTCTTTACCCCCATTAAATCCGGGATGAACAGTATTTGTTTCATTTATTTGGTTTCCTGTGGGAATAGATTATAAAGCTCTTTTGTTCTGTGTGAGCGGGATACAGAAAGGGAGCATCACTGCCTGCCTGCTCCCAGCTGCAGCGTGCTGTAGGGGGTGGAAGTCACTGGTGGGAGCAGGAAGCTCTTCCTTCCCCAAAAGCCACAGGCCACACTAACCTGGGGGAAACCTTCCAGATCACAGGAAGAAGTAAGAGAGACAGGTAGGAAGGAGGAAGCCAGTTGAGCATCAGAGGTCATGTCAAGACAGAGGCTTTCCCCTAGAGCGGTGAGGAACCCCATGGAAGCTATTCAAACTGGAAAAACTGGAAAGTCACCAAAATGAAAAGGATCAACTCTGCAAAGACAAAGTGAGCAGGATTTGTTTTCTTGTTCTTCTATTTTCATCTGTTCCTATTCGGAAGTTACTGTGTTAACAGAGTTAACTGCACCCTAGTCACTTTTAACATCCCTCAGTCAGGATGCAGGAAACCTTCTCCGTGTTCTCAGCCTCTTGGACTTGGACTTGTTCTCTCAGTCCACCATGTTGAGGCTGTATCCAAACATTGCCTTATTTCTCTCTGGAAGATTAATTTATACGCAACAAATCCCACTTCCACTGATTTCAGTGACCACTGTCTCTTCTCAACTTCAAATCTGTTAACAAGACCCTCTTCTACCATGTATAAATTGAATATTATACACGTGTGATGTGTCCATCTCAAACCCTTCCCACTCTGCATGTTGCTCTGTAGAACAGAAGTTATACAGGGAGTAAGACGCTTCCATTTAGGTGTTTACATATAGGTGTCCACAGAGGTACCAGTTGCCTACACTCCCATTATAATCAACGCGGATCTAGCCTGCACAATCAGTGGAGCCTAGAGCGGGATTCAACATCTAGGGTACCATCCACTTTTCATAAGCACAGGACATAGAAAAGTCATTAGACATTGCTGTCTAGTGTCGCATTCACTAGTGTACCCATCCTTACTCCCAGCTGCCTGTCCAAAAGGGCATGGAACAGGTCTCCTGCAAACCTGTATGGCACCCATCCATGAAGATATCCCAGAGTCTCCAGCGTGTCACAAATATCACTATACATCTATGTTTAGGCACAGGCTGAATAGACCCTGTAAGTGTAAATAGCTGAACCACTGCTCTCTAGGCTTTACTGACCACGCTGACTGGAAGTTTAAGCACCCGTTACACTCTGTAACACTCAGTGTAGGTGTCTTCACCTCAACTCAAGTCACACCAGGATGCACTGGCAGCACTTAGTGCCTTGTGGCTGTCACAGGAATTTGGCAAGTAACGATAGCAAAGAACGCTTGCCCTTCTTTCATTTCACTATGCAAACATTTAACTGTTAATCTAAAATTCAGGATGGAAGCGTTTTAAGTACCTATCCTGTATCTTTCTTGTTAGATGAACAGGACGTGGAGTTTTGCCCTCAGTGACAGCAAACCTCTGAAGCTGCCTGTAGAAAAGGAGAAATTCCTGCAAATACAGTGTGATAAGTCACTTAGCTTTCTTCAAATGAATGGAATCATTATGTGCAGATGTTCAGTGCGCTTCTACAAGTTTTTACAGAAGAACAAGTCACATCATTATTGTGTTATTTGACCAGAAATGAAACATGGACTAATGCCATCTGAAAAAAAAAGTTTCCTGTACTGTTTGAGTTCGAACCTTAGGCGAATGTAAAAGATACATGCAAAATGAGCAAGAATACACCTGGAGATGCTAGATGATTCCTGTGATGAATAACAATTCATCAGAAAATAAGAAACTGAATTTTTCATTGCACTGCTGTCTCTATAATATCCTTTAATCTGCTTCAGCAACTTTACTACAACATCCAGAAAATCACTTTAAACTGTACTCTGATAGGTTTTATCTTCATCTTGGAGAGGACCTGAGTGCAAACTATTTCATTATAGCAAGTAAGGAAGCTGAGCATCCATGGCAATTTTCTAATTCTGTTTATGCCTCGGATTAAAAAAAGCGACTCATGTAAGTACTTACACTGGCAACTACAGGAAAAAAAAAGCAGCTAATTATAAATTGTATTTCAATACTTTTGTTGAGTTATATGACAGAGTTCCTTATTTTCAAATTTTATGGCAGCAGAGTACAAAAATCCTCTTTCAGATACTACTGATATCCATGTAAGTTAGACAAACCAGTAACTCAGAAGCACCCCCATGTAATAGCAAGGAATCAGACCACCACCACAAGTTTTCTAATTTCTTCAACAACAGGCATGGTATAAACAGAAAAATATTATTTGGGTCCAAACACTGAAAAAAAACCAAAAAACAGTGCGAGAGCAAATTATCTGATGAAGAAAATGTTTTCAGGCCTGAAGGCTGGTTGATCAGAAAGATTTTTGTTAGTTGGGACACACATCAGGGAAAGCAGCAGCAGCACTTTCTCCCTACCATCAAGGCTCTGCAGGGGTCAGGATCAGTGGGAGCCCCCCCCCATCCAGGCCCCCCACCCAGGGCAGGGTTACTACTTTAAACTTTCCTTAATTTTATTATACTAATTCTGTTGAAATACACTGTTTCTAAATGTGAGTGAGTAGGAAATGCTTTTTCTGCTAGCAATCAGACTGAACCTGGCAAAACTGAAAACTCCAGTCAACAAATATTTTTAAAAAGTCATTTTTACCTAAGAGTATAATACCATGTTATCACACCTCGTACAGAGCTTTATGTTGTGTGCGTCCTACACCTGATGCTTAGGTGCCTCAGCAAAAGACAAAGAATCTAAATAGAAAAATACTTCATTACAGATGGTCAAACCTGAAACTCTCAGGGTTTTGCACTAGGGCATTTTGGCTTGCATTTTTTATATTTGTTTGCTGATTTTGGCATATGACTCACTGTAGCACTTTAAAGAGTACCAAAAAGCGGGCGTGATGATACTGCAGAACAGGATAAGGGCAAGTGTTAAGTGGACATCCTTTGACTACAGCACAGGGCAAAGAACCAGCAAATTTATCTGCAAATCTATGTCCACTGTACATGGCAAGTCAGCCCTACCTGCTTCCTGGACACTTTGGCATTGTAAAGGACTTGTGGTAGATGTTCATTCTAGTGATTACCTCCTGATTGCATGTAACAGGTACACCGCCAATCTACCCAAACAGTCCAGTTAACCTATGCTCAACCAAGGAAAGCAGTAAAACTGTGGTTCTATTGAAGCCAATGGACCCAGTAACATTGTTTAAAATTAAGAAGATGCTTAAAAGGCTTTGGGATTCCTTCCTATTAGAGCTTCCTATCATCAGCTAAAAAAAAAAAAAAAAACAAACCCCTCAAACAACTGCTAAATCAAAGCATCAATGTAAGCAAAAGTTCTACTACACAGTATTTTGTTTCCATAGCACAAGTCATAGCTGAAAAAGATACTAATTACAGCACTAGTGCAGCTGTATTAATTACAGATGCATTAATTAGAGCAAATTTCTGTAATTTAACTAGGTTGGCACTTAAAAGTGCTTGTTCAATTACAATACATTTCAGACCTTTGTCCATCACTCCTCAACAAGTTGGTGAACTTTTAAGTTAACCCCCCACAGGACTACACAGGTATCCATTCAAAGGAGGTGATGTTTCCCAAGTGTTACAGCTTCAGCTGCCCTTGTATTATCAAGGGAGCTAATAAAACTGGCTGGCAGAGCTCAACCTCTTCAAGCTATCGCCTGCCACAGCCCCCACATCCTAAGATGTTTCTCCTTTTGGGTCTGCCCTGACAAGTGTCAGTCTACATTCTGCATCACTAAAAAACCTTCTAAACTCAAAGTGATAATTTCAATAACCACCAAAAAAACCCACAGTTTGCCTTTACATGCTACATGAAACAGGGCATAAGAAAGAGAAAACTTCTGGGTCAAGATTTCTCAAACACTAAGGATATTGTTGAGTTTTTAAATCAGCCCATGCTCTTACAAAAACCCAAAAAAAACCCAAACACCACAACAGTGGAGACATTGCCTATGCAAGGATGGAATAAAGGAAAAATGAACAGGAACTAGACCTTAGGACTTAGCTTTTTATGTGCAGTCAGTGCTTTTTCAAGGTTTTTTATTTTCCAGTACACGTGTGCTTCAGCTGAGGTTCTTGCCAGCCCAGACGCTTTCACTCTAAGTTTAACAGTATTAATGTATTTAAAGACCTGCAAGCCTACCCAAATAAAAGGAAGAAAAATTGAAGAATATTCAGTAGGAAGAAGCTTTTTCCTTCAGTATTGCCATTCTGCTGAAAGGACAAGACAGATACTGCATTTGTACCACAACGTTACTGTTGGAAGTCCACAGCCCCATCTTCAAACAGACTATGCAGGAAATGGAAGGGGTGGAACTGAAAGATTAGAAAAGTTGAGAAAAACATGAGGATGCTGTACAGCAGAACAGCATATCTTTCCTTGAAGTTGGGATGTCAACTATTGGCATGACTTTGCCAGATGACTCCAGTTTGGAGTTAAGAAGCAGCTAATAGGCTCCTCTTAGCAACTTGAGATTTAGGTATATACTTGAAGTATTTAAGGTCTAGTAACACTCTATATTAATAAAGGAATGCAGATACTACGTTCATAAATATCAGCAATAATTTAAAAACCTCTGGATATCTAAATAGACATGAATTACAACATACTCAATCATCCTGTTTCTTTAAAATTGGTGTTTTACATATGTGTATATTCTCAGATGAATTTAACTGGAGTACAAGGATCCCAAAGAGAAAATTGTGAAGACACACTAATTTTTAAGTGGCATATAGCCATAACAATCTAACTAGATTTTTGCAGGTTGTGGTGACTAATTAAGTAAATGTCACTGTCTACAGGAACATATGTTAACAGAAACTGTGCATAAGCATATACGTGTGCATGTGCTAGTGTGATACCCAATTCAATTAACAGGTCTATACTAAAAATATGTCTATACAACAAGAGAAAGCTAAGTAAAAATACAGTCTTAGGCTTGACTGAAGAGGCAGTGAAGAGGCTGAAGCTGTGGAAATGGAATGAAAACACAGAAAATTATTTTAACTCCAAATAAATAAACCTTAAGACAAAGAAAAACTCACTAATAAATATTATTACTGGTATCGCTAGAGGCAAACATTGCTTAACAAAATGATAACATAAACGTCAAAAGCTATGCTGTGCTGAAGATGCATAATGGCCTGCGAGGAATTATTGGTTGCAGTGAAGTTGGAGACATAAATTGCCTGCATGTGGCACACAGCCTACATGCACATCGATTACCCTCCTACACAGAATCCAAAAATGCATTCCTTGCATGGCAGCCAAAATGCACATCACAGGACATTCAAAACAGCATAAAGGAATCAGATGATCATTTACATACGTCTCAATATGAATTAGGTACCCTACTCCCTTACATCAATGTATAGTTATAAGTGGTTTTAATCAGTGGACAGCTTAATAACATAGAACATCTGTCTACTGTAGCCCTGATTGTCAGCATTAACTACAACACTTAATATTCTACAAATGATATGCTGTCTGAGCCACCACGAGCAGCTGTTAACCACTGACATGGCAATGAAGCAGTGGATATGGATATACCACCTGCTGGTCTGCTCCATCTTAAATATAGGTAAAACTGTCATTATCTCCTGAACAATCACCCAAAGATAATATTAATCTGTGCTGTCTGATAGCTTAACACCGCTTTAGATTTGAGTTGCATTATACTTAAGGAAAGATAAGAATAAAAACTCCCTATTCCAATATATATAAAAACTAATCATAATTTGTACTACTGTTACCCACTTCAGTTAAAGGAAAACACAGCATCAGGCTCCTGCTACCAAAACCCACCTGAAGCATCTTCTGAATTGGCAGCACAAGCCATTTGCTTGTTCCACATTGTAAATCACACAAATCACACCCAAGACACCTTCAGGTCACTCTGTCTTGTCCAAAACCTCAGAAAACTTCAGCTATAACAACACTCTCCCCTTAAGGAAACAGTAACACAGCACTGTCATTCCTTTAAAGCAATAATTGAGGCAGAATTTTATTGGCAGGAATCAGCTCAGGGATAACAAAGCCTGTGCAAAAAAGTGTAATGATTATTGCTTGTCAATCATAACATAAATTGGAGACCCACAGCTCCAGGAGTAAAAATGGTCTATGTCACTTGTTTGTGATGCACAGCTGGCTTGGTGATTTATCTTCTAAGATCAAAACAATACACTGACTTCTGGGTTTGTTATAATGATAAAATCTTCATCATTCAACATCCTGAACTAGTTCCAGCCTAGTACTAGTCCTGCCCTTTCCCATGAATGCTACATTCTTTTTTCCTTACCTTCTGTCGCTATTTTTCCTGGATTTTATGAAGGTCTTGACACTGGAAGCTGTGACATCAAGGGCCCAAAATCAAACCATCGGGTCCATACACACTTGGTTTGTCCCTGGCTATTGTTTTCTTTCCCAGAGAGTTCGCAATCTCTACTGGCAACTCAAACTAAAACTTCTGCCCAGAAGAGATGAAAAGAACAAAGAGCACTTCAAAATCCTTAGCTGGGAAGTGTTAAGCTTCACCTGCATTCCTTGACAAAAAAAACCACTCAAATGACATTATGGTGACATTTCTGCATCATAAAGGAACAAATATTTGAAAAACAAACACTATAAACTCAAAGCAAAGTAAAAATTTTCATCTCGTAAGATTAGAGATTCTCCTTTTTAAAGCTATTACGCTGTTTTATTTGTTGCCAGGACGTATCAGGGACCAAACCCAAGTCTATTATGCTGAACGATGCCTAACACCACAAAGATTCAAATATGACATTACATGGTGCATATCTTTTTATTTTCACCTAGAGTGAGAATAAGTGCTGCATTTCCAAAATACACTTAAGTTACATACATTAGGCCTAAAGAAATAAAACCCCAAAGCAAAGACTAAGAACTGCTGCTCCTGAGCAGTCTCCCAGAGCAGAAGCTGATTTCAAGCTCTTTCTGCAAGTAGCTGATCAAAACCCGCTCCTGGTAAAACGAGAGCAAACGCAGGGAAAAGATGAAGCTGACTCCGGTCAGGAAAGGGGCGATTTCAGGTTTCTGTGGGCGAGGAGGGACTGCTCTCCTTAAGGAGATCTGGAGAATCAAAAAAAGAGGTATCTCTTGGATAAGTGAATGACTGGCGTAGTGATCACAGCACTTAAGATTCTTCTTGCACAAAATTATTTCTGACCAAATGGAATTCAATCATAACAGAAAGCCAGTCAGGGTTTCCACCTCATATCTCACGGACTAGCTATGGACACGTTTTCATTTATCTGATTACCTGTATCCCCAATAGCTGTGTATTGGTACAGAAGAAGGATCCGAGCATTAGCACGTGCTGTCTCCCCCCTACAGAAGCGAGAAGAACCCTGCACCTGGCGCTGCCAGCCCCCTCCTCCCGCTCCCTCAGGCGCCGGGCAGCCACAGCACACACACACACACGGGTCAGCACAGGGTGTGCAAAACCTTCACATTGCTGTCACCGGTGAGAGTCCAGACAAATTTCATCTTGGGCAGCCTAAAGAACCGAGAACCAGAGACAGGCAGCTAACAAACAGCTTCCTATCAGCATCAGTCCTGTTAGTGCCTTGCATCCCAGACATTTATTATGTGGCAGAAAACGAAAAACTATCAGATTTGGATTTTTTTTACTTCTGTAAATAGCACTAGTTAAATGAAAATAGAAGAGATTTAAAGGGTAGCGTTCTCCTTTTTTGTTTTCAGTATAAATGCCAGCAATTCATTAAAGAATGTGTGCAAGCAACCAGAGACAAAGCTTTCCTACAATGGGAGTAAGGGAACAGGAGCCAAGGTCTAGTAATTACATAGGACAAGGAGCCCTTTCACCTTCCCATGTTATGGCTTTGGCTTTACATGTGATACTGCTAAAAGGAAAGGAGAAGTGGCTGTAACTACTGCTTGCTTAAACAACCCAAGTTACCTACATAATACTCAAGCCCTTATTTTTCTCTCTGCTTATTATCCTGTTGTGACTAAAACTCCTCTATTCTGAATTCACGCCAGGGTGTTTGCATGGAACTTTATAGAGAAAGATCAAGCCACTACATATTACACAGACTTTCAAACAATACTAAGACATTGCTTTATTTGTAACAGCGGTAGAAAGCTTTAGTACTTGGCAATTTACTTGAAAATTTAGTGGAATATCTGATCTGCAATAATTATTTCAGAATACCATCATTTTTCTGAAATCAATCCCCCTGTTATTAATTAATATCCAAAACTCTAACTGTGCTTTCCTTACACAGTAATGAAAGACTCTACAAAGGTTTGGTTGGGTTTGTTTTCGATTGAAAACAGACCCCTTTGCTACAACGGTGACTGGACCTCCCAAGGAAAAAATTCTTTTTGCATTCAACATTTACTTTTTCAGTAATTAAGTTTTTTTTAAGTGAACTGTAGCTTCAAGCTGAAAGAACAGATAGGACAACAGATACTGAAACTTTCTAGCCACAAAAGTAGTACTGCCCTGCAACACGAGTGGCATCAATATTTTATTCCCCAGTGACTGACCAAAACCCTCCTAAAAAGAGCACTAAGGACCACTTCTGTTGGGTGAAGGTATCTCAGGCTTTATAAATTGTTAATTTGTGCCTCAAAGTCTCAACATCAGATTTTACGTTCCATCAGTGAAGTTGAGCCAGATGGTGTTGCCTCACTATCAGCTGGCAAAACTAATTAACCATACACGAGTTTGTCATGGTTTGGGCTGGGTTGGCCAATGACAAGATGACAGATGTTTTTCCCCTCCAAGGGGAGGAAGAAGAGAGTAAAGAAATTTATGAGTTTAAGAAAAAACTGAACTACATTACTGAAATATTAAAAATAAAAAGAAAATATTGAAATAGATGCAGCACATATAAATATATACAAAACCCTATCAAGTTCCCAGGAAGATGTCACCAGCAGACACTGGGGAAGTTCCAGACTGGTCTCAGTGACAATGGGAACTGGATTCCAGAAGTCACTAATGGAGATCGAAGGCAGATAAACTGACAGGGTCCTCCTCATTGAAGAAGAACCTTTGAAGAGGAGGCAACCTGATCCCTTTGATCCCTCAGCTTGAGTGAGACTGATGGGGTAGTATACCCTATTGTCACCTGACCTGTCCATTCCTCCCCATAGGTGTGGCCCCTCCATGGGGTAAACAACCAGGTCAGCTGACCCTGATTGCCACAGCAACAAGTGTAAAGAAGAGCCTCTCACTGAATTGAAAGTTGGCTCTTCTCCACCCCAAACTAGGACAGAGGTACTCTTAAAAGTTTAAATTTTACTATTTAGTTTATCTATACCATTTACTATGGCATAGGTAACAGTCTTCGCAACATCTCCTCCCTTTTTAGAGGCCTCATTGCCATGCAGGATGACAAGAAGGATGCTGAACACAGGACTCTTCTCTAAAAGCACCCAACAAAGCAAGAAACTCCTCAGAGAAGTCGGAGATTAAATATACTGCACTCTCCTGGCCTTACTGGGGGGCTCTTCTTTGCCATCAATTGTCACAACAAGAGCATCACCACCGAACATACTGATTACAATTCATTTTATATTGTTACATGCTTAAACAAGACACCCCCCCCCAAAAAAAAAAACTAGCCCTATACTGTGTAACAGCATAACTGATGAGGCCAAATAAACCATATACAGCCAGAGACACATCACTGAAAATCTATGAACATTGAAGTAATAAATATCAGAGAAGACAACCCTTCCTTTGGTGGTTCAGACCTAGCTTTCAACCTCTTTACAGCAGATGACAAACTTTATTGTCCAATCTGCTGTTTCACACTACACTTGATGCTTGACAATTTCATTGTTGAAAATTATACACACAAAAAACACAGAACCATAGAACTACTGTTATTAGAAGTTATTACTGTGGAAGGCATGATGCCATAAAACATTCACTTTCATGGAGTGAAAATTTCACTTTGTCTGTCCCACATTTTGGAAGTTTGTTAAATGGAGCCAAGCCAAATCAGGTGCTGAGAGCTGAGGAGGCACAGCTATAGAGAGAAGAAGAGACCCAAGAATCAATGCTCTGTGACAAAGTAAAAGAGCAGCTCAGAATAAAATACAAGCGCACATGCAGTTGGTTTTGTTACGTAGATGGGGATCACAACGTTCCCAAGCTTTATGACGCACACAAGCAAACATATCCTCACTGGCTACGTCAAAACTCAGCAGAGATAGCTCATCGAAACATAAGAAAGCTACAGACTTTGGCAGGTTATCTTTTCTTCCGTTCCCTCACAGGCACCAATATTTTTTAGGAAGAGAGAAATACATGCACACGGATTGTTTCCCTGCAAGAACATGACCTTTGAATACAGAGTGAAATTTCCAAAGGAAGAAATGGCATCAAGGTGCCTGACTCTCACTGAAAGTCAACAAGAACCGAGTGCTAGATTATCATTTATGTTTTATTATGAAGAAATGCAAGAGCTTAAATATAGGTTGCCATAGAACACCTTTGACCTACACAGGCTTCAACAGAAGCAGGAGGAAAACAGCCTGATCAGGCTTAAGTTATAACTGTCATCCCCAAACAAACTAATAAATAGCAAAAGAAGAGTGTTGTGTAAAATGCAAACTAATTACTTGCATGGGAAAATTAATTATTGCGATTCCAGGCAGTAACAATGGTCACTGGACTGGAGGAACTCTGCCCTCCCCAAACCAATCAAGCACACGAAGAATAAATTAAATTCTAGCTACTGCAATGTGTGAACGACCTCCCACTGGCCAAGAGCTATGCTACACCCAAGCGTCTGCAGCAACTGCCCCTGTGAGAGTACCAGAGCCCTACGTTCACAGGAAAAAGCATATTACTGAACTTGGTTTTCAATACCCACAGTCTCTTCCCTGCAAGCAAGCAAGCAAAAGTGGTCAACATCAGACCTTTGTCACTCCCTTTTCTTTTTTCTGACACACTATGAGAGAACTACAATGCCCAAGTTCTTGCACTAACACGGAGCTGGCAGCGCCAGCTCTCAGCTCCAGTCAATAGCCCGCAGGCTACTCTGAAGTCCCCACACCAACTAATTGGAGATGCATGAGCTTCTGGCAGCAAAATAATTATTTCCTCAGAGGTTCTTATTGTCTCCAGCACGCCACGAATTCTGTTCAAGTTCAATGTCAATTTATCACTCTACATTACTGGCAGCAGCTGACATCATGGGTGCAATTGTTAAAGAAAAGGGAAATTATTTCTGCCCTCGTACATCTAGACTCTCTTCCCCCCACCCCCCTCCAAATAAGCGCAGTGAAGGGAAAAAGCTTTGAGAAATCTCAAATCACAGAATGCCTCTTTCAGTAAAAGCATTGCTCTTGTCCAGCAAACCTCTGCCACTGCTGAGTAGTATCAGGTACTAAAGGGGCCTGAAAGGGAATAGAGAAAGTATGATCAGCCCAAAAGGTAGTATTTTTAGAGTAGGTTTTCCTTCCTCTAATATGCAACACTCTCTTTGGGCTTGATGGAGCAGGGTGCTGGCCCCTCTCTAGCAAAGCACGGTGCAGTCAGTGAGACTCGTTAAGCACAGCCAGCCTGACACAAAATAAACTGCTCTGCTGAGGGGAGACCAAAGTGCCAGCATCTCACTGGCTGCAGCCCACCCACCTGCCTCTTCTGGTCCTGATACAATGCATGATACATAATTTTACTTTTTTTTTTAAAGTATATTTTTATATATAGATTTGCAAGCAAGTGGGGTAGTAAATTCGCTTAAAACTAAGCTACATTTCCCCTAAAAAGACAAGGAACTGTTTATACAAGGTGCGTTACTCTGTCAGTACAGAAGTGTTTTACCTTCATCTGTCACCAACTCCAAGTTAAAAAGCATCAAAAAGCCACCATTTCAACACGAAATGACAACACTGTGAAAGACAGGACTTGTTTCAAACAACCATTCTGAAAGTTAGCATTACTATACTATTTCCAACAGAATTAAGCAACTTAAGTAAAAAAGATGAAATGAACATCAGATGGATGCTTCTTCATAGACTCCAAAAATTCTGTACCTGCCCTTGAAATGTTGAAATCTGTTTGATGATATGGAAATCTTCCCAAATGGTGTAAGCACACCCTGGCAACGCCCAATACGGAAGGGGGTTAAAAGTGGCAAGGCTGAATTTTAATCACCATTAAAAAGGAAAACATCTATTTAATTCAGCATGCTGAAACCTGCAGCGTATGTAACACAGCCCCTCCAGCAAGCAGCTACAGTCCAGCTGGTGGCACCAACTCTTCTCACTGGCAGGACAAGAGGCAGTGCGTACCTGCTGAAACACATGAAAAAACTGAAGACAAGACAACTTTTTTACTGCAGGAGTGGTCAAACACTGGAATAGGTTGCACAAGTAGGTTTTGGAGACCTGGCAGTATAACAGGCTTACATGTCAACTCACAGTATTATTAAAATTTGATCAAAGGATAAAACGTTCTCTCATTATCTTTCAATACTGGATAATGTCACGAATGGCACAGAAATTCCCTTCCATTAGGAAATTAACCTCCATGGTTTTAGAAACTTCAAAGATGCTTCATTACTGATTGCCTAAGGTAACTTACCACGGCTTGAAGGCATTTTCTCTTTTTTTTTTTTCCTATGTTCACTCTGGTAAGATTCTTAAGAAGCAGTTTAGCTTATATGTTTCAATACCCTAACAGATGTCCACCCCAACTCTGTATTTAGCATTACTAGCTAAAACGCTAAATCCATAAGCACTTGAAGGTTTGTCACTTTGAAACCTGTACGACTCATCCTTCAAAGCAGCCTTGGATATCCTGAACTGCCAAAACCCTCCTCTGCCATCCTGCAATTCCCTCATTTGCTGCATGTTTGCCAGCTTCTGATACTGGGATACAGGCAGCAAGGCTGTAGTACAGTACAGTACCCCAACATGGTCCTGAGAAAGTCCTTCTGTGTACTGACAGGGCAGGGTACTCGCAGCACACAACTGTACAGTGAGAAGCTCTAGTGTAGTAGAAAGGGGAAGCAAACTCTGTGTTTACAGATCACTCATTGCAGCAACTGAGATATGCCTCACACGTAACCCTAACAGTTGTAGCTTCAGAAATCATAAATTTTGGCTTAAGCTTAGAAAATAAATCTGAAATAGCCACTGTGCACCCTACCAAATGCGCCATCCTGGGGAGCACAAGCTCACCCCAGGGCAGCAATGAGCACCAGGAGACAGCACAAAGGAGGACAGTGCCAGGTCCCCATCTCAGGCACCTCCACCAACACCATGCCTCAGAGTCACTTCAGGAGTCTCTCCCCATCACACAGCCCAAGCTTGGTGGAAACTCTGCCTGCTAAAAATAGCCTCTGTCTTCTCATTTCTCCCCCAGACTCCCAGATCATTCTCAGATCATCTGTCTTCTCATTTCTCCCCAGATGAAGGAGCAGAGCTGAGTTCAAACAATACGGCAGCACTCACTGGAGGAGAGTGGTGGGGAGCTGAAGGACAGCCTCAAGGTCTGCGATCCTTATGCAGATGTGGTGGCAACATGAAAGGTTTATCTGCGTTTCTAAAGTCTAGTCCCTTATTACAACAGGGTTGCTACGTACTCCTCAGACAGACATGTAGGTTTTTGCTTTGCTATGGAAGAGCAAATTCATGCCTTCATGGTTTCTCTTTTTAATAGTAACAGAATTAGGCATTGGTACTACAGTATATTAAAAACAAGCAATAAAATGAAATATAGACAAAACCAAAATACATACATGCTGCTGCAGTATTTATTCTTGAAGTAGTTAATAATGCTGTTCCTCAAGTTAAGAAGCTGGGAAATAACCCATTCCCCACCAAATCAAGGTTTTTCAATTTAGATTAGTCATAGCCAGGCTTAAAATTCGCAAAAGATAACCACATAAGGCAAATTTATGTCACAGAAGAGTTAATTTGCAGTTAAATGTTACAGTATGGAAGAATTTTACCTTGCCAATGAAAATAAAATTACAACTAGATCAACATTCTGAGACTGAGTCAGCAAGACCTTATGAAAGAAAAGCAAAGACAAGTCAGGTCTTCAGACAGTTTGAGAACTCCTTGCTTTCTGAAGAATGAACTCTACCTCTACACCAAGATTAAAAAAAACCCCCACAATGCAAAGGTCAATCTATGAAAAGATGACTCCTCTGTAGAGAAAAGGACCTAAAACTGGATCTCCATTGAATACTGACTTATCTCTCTCATCCTCCATAGGTATATACACACACAGCACTTCTCCAGTTTTTCCATACAAATGAGACTATAAAAAAAAAGAAAAACCAAAATATAGGAAATACAACAAATTCCCATAACTACAAGATATATAAATACGTACTACTGCAAAATCTATTGCTTCTCGTTCTCACCACAGCCTTTGACAGAAAGTTGACAGGAATTTGAAATACGCATCAATGAAACACTGTGGTAGGAAAAGAAAGGTCAAACCAAAAGAAACTCCACTGGAACGCATACTTAATGTAACATTTTCACCTCTGGGTTAAAATAATGCAAGAGGTGCACAAGCAACTTGTATCAAAGCAAATCAGCTTCGCATTGTGGTTTGTGCAACCCTTTAGTGTGTATTTACTGGAAAAAAACCCAATATTTTTATCAGGTATTCCCCAAAGCACAGTTTAAGACAGTTCCATGATTAAAGAACCTGAAGTCTTTTCATATGCTATTGACAGGTACTTTGTTTTTAAAGAGGTATGGGAAAAACCTCCAGCTGCACGGATGCCTTACTGGCTGGAAATACAAGCATTCTTCAAAGCTGGAATTGTGTAACAGCTGGTTACACCTATTTCCAATATCCGCTTCTAAAATAAAAAGCAAATACAAAATCTCCCGTTTACTTATGAACCTTAAAGAAACCCCATCATTTTGGGCTTGAGTATTCTGTTGGCTTGGTGTCCTGGCCAAACTCCAGCTTCAGTAATTACTGCGAGACGCATCTTGCCCTCAAGCTGTATTCAGCAATATTAACTTGTTTGCATTTTCCTCCCTACGGTTACAGAGAAAACGGTGTAAATTTTTTTTTTTTCATGTGAACACTGTTTCAAAAGACAACTTCAGTGGCGTTCTACATGTATATGGAGAGACCCTCCTCCAGAAACCTTTCCATCAAATCTATAAATTACAACAATAAAATCTGGAGTAACCACACTTCATATCAATGATTAAAGGTATATTCGGTCTTCCTTAATGCCACAGAGGCACACAGGCTGGGCGACAGATCTAGCCGTTGCTGGTGGCCTCTGAATGCTCCCAGATGGACAGGGATTATGTTTGTCATCCAGATAAAAGAAAAAAGAAAATCACTTTTCCTCACCTGCGGTGATATGAGCTACATGCTTCAAATGCAGAACGTGTAGCTTAGAATACCTCTGCATGTGTTCTAAATGCCCTGGAGTTATGGGAAATCTGCATCATGAAAAAAGCAAAAGAAAGACTGATTGTTCATTGTTTTTTTGTTTAGAAATTATTATTGTCCTTAAAACAGCTTGGTTTTGGCAAAGCAAAGAGAGACATGTGTAGGAGTATGAGTGTAACAGGATTATGAGAAATTCATTAATTGAAAGGAGAGAAGTGTGAAAGCAAGCACAAAGATGTGACGTGGTCAAGAAACACACCAGAAAGAACCAGAACAACTAGGGAGAGGTAGACAGCCAGGCACAAAGGTAGGAGAAGAGGACACAGAGAGCAGATCAAGACCAGGAGTCCACAAGACAGGCAAAAGTTACAACATTTGAAAGAAAAAAAAAAATCAGAGACTGAACATGATGCATTGCCTCCACCCTGCTGCTGAGTGGGGAGCAGCCCCAAGGAACGTTCTCCTCACTGAGCGCTGGGTTAGCTTCTCTCTCAGCAGGTGAGTTTCCCTCTGACAAATTAAAACCCTAAGTGACTGATTCAGTCTTATCAGCCTCCTGATGAAGGAACATCCAGCACTTGCAACTTGTCCTGGTTGGACCCCGGGTACACTGCTGGAAGAACAAATCCCACTGCACCTGATCCAAACCCCAGCAAAGCAAAGAAAAAGACTGCTGCTGATCCCTATGGCATCATGATCCCAACAAACAAAATGTGAAAAGCACAAGAAAAACAAGACACTGACTCAGACCCTGCCCCAAGATCCTATTTGGGCAGTGGGACCCATGCCCTTTCCTGGCTGCCTGCCTGTGCAACTGCTGCAAGTCTCTTCATGTGCTCCTCAAGCTGAAAGAGCTTTAATCTCTTACCTTGCACAAAAAAAAAAATAAAGGCACTTTTAAATTTATCTTACTTTGAAAGAGAACTGCAGGGCATTTTATAATTAGGTACTAACCAAGGGAGTCAATGCTGCTGTATATCTAGGCAAACAGATATTTTTTTTTTTTATGAAAAACCCAACTATTCCAAAAAGGTATCAACTAGAAAAAAAATCACTGTTCCCCAGTGGTGAAGGCTGATCACCCTGATGCCTCAGGATTTGTAGCAGCCTGAAGACCTGCATTAGCTACCTACCAAGTAACCTCCGTGCCCAGTAACTTTAATGCTAAGTACCAGCATTCAGCATTATTGCAACCACAGCAAAGCACAGCTTCGGAGAACTCACAGGAGAAAGGAGTAGTGGGAGGATACTGGATAGACAAAGAAACTATCAGTTCATAAAGGCTTCTAGCAATACTGTATTTATCACTGATAGCTATGGCAATACGGCAAATGCTTCCTTCACACATCATCCTTGCTTAAAAACCTCAAAGTCTACCTTCTCTTGTACAAAACACGAAACACATAGGAAGAAACAAAGAGGGGAAGACACAATTGTCCTTTCAGACTACAACTGGTTTTGATGTGTTCATCTATTGCATTGTGATAGCCTCACAAGCACAGCAAATCACTTCTACCATTAAAAATTCCATAAATATACACTTTTGGGTGTATAATATTTCTTAGAAGTATTATTTGCCTTTTATTCTTCTGTCAGCATGCCACTTCATCAGCCTCCCTCTGATTTCCTTTCCCTCCGGAAGAGAATACTTCCTGCCTTGCCCTAGAAAATATGAAACCTTTGGAACAGAAAAGCTCATTTTTCCACTTCATCAGATGCTGTTGGTGTTCAAATTCATCTTAAGAAATACTGCCTGTGTTCGTGGTCTGCACGCTTGCTCATTTTCCCATGCCAAGAAATCAGCTATGAATGCCAGAGATGGAATTTCTTCCTGCTTCTGTCCAGTTCACATGAAAGTCAGCTGGAAATTACCACTCTGGTTGTTGCGGAAAATCACGTAGAAAGCAGTAAAAAAAAAAAAAAGGGTGATGCCAACTTCAGTAAAAAGAATCTCTGTTCTCCTATGTAGCCCTTCAAAATTTAAAAAGAAAAAAAAAAAGGAGAAAAAAAGCAGCTGTAGCAAGGTTATTTTAAATTGCAAGTATAAATAAAAATCAGAATCCAATATAACCCATAGCCCATCTGTATCTAACATCAGAGGGTCTGGCCATGCAGTTATTTTACTGCTTTTCACTAGGGATGCTGCCCACAACAGTTTTGCAGGTGCTCACCCACTGGTTTGCTCTGTCTGTACCAGTGCACACCTGCTCACATCACAGCACCAAACTCTGGCTCTCAGTACAGGTACCAAACACCAACAGCACCACTGAGCAGCACTAGAGATGATACTTAGCAGGAATTTGACCTCATACACCAGCACTAAAGCCTGGCCACATGTGACCCCCTAACTTCAACCCACCTGTTGATTCACAAGCGCCAAAAATAAAAGACATGAAGAACAGGGGGGATGGGGAAGTTCAAAGCCACACCTGGTTGCCACTCAGACAGATGAGCCTGGAGAAGGCACTTCAGAACTTGTGCACATGGAGTGCAGATGGAAGCAGCAGCCAGTTTCATCTTGTAAAACCTCCTCAGGGGAATACTGATCCCCAAAATGATATACTGGATTATTTAGGCTTGCTTTGTGATCTTTACAATACCCAAAACTTGTATGCAGGCACACAGAGATATGTTTAGTCATTTACTGAGTACATCCAGGTGTCTATAGTTCACTAGTTATTCCCTTCAGAGAAAAGCCCTTCTAATATATGACAGCTTTCTTTTCAGTGAACTTTACATCATATGATCTGTATTCAGTGGACAAGAGCCAACAAGCGGGCTGAGTTACAGTCCTCCTCAAAAATCACAGCTTTCTACTTAGGATACTTATACAAAATCAAAATGGTCTAATTTGTTATGCCTCTTTCTTCAAAATGTGCAACAAGGACCCCACATTAGAGGAGCAGCCAAAGCTGTTGGTATCAGCAAGCCTCTTTGGAGGCTAAACAGTATTCAATATTGATAAAGATAGAAGCTGCTGCTTTAAATACTCTTGTGGGTATGGTAACAACTATATTTTACCACTGTGCAAATTTTAAATGAGGCTTTAAACTTTTTCAGTAAATTTAATGTTTGGGCTTTTTAGCAGTCTTTGGTTTTGTGTTTTGTTTTTTTTTTTTTTTTTTATTGGTGGGGTTTTGCCTGAGTCAAAGAGTAAAGAAAATTCCATTTGGCAAATGGCAATACATGTATTGCCCAATACAAAACTTGTATTAGGACATAGAGTCCACAGAACCCAAGATTTCTTTAGATCTAGAAAGATAATTATTCCCAGCCCTGAAACACATCTCAGCTTTTGCTCAGACAGACTCAATGTTTTTTCTTTAGCTATCAACGTTTTCAGCCACAACAGTGTCAGAGAGCAGGAGACCCCCACCTCCTCTCTGCTGACTGCCAGAACTAATTTGATCAACTTGACTTATCGATTGTATGCTTTATATTCTTCAGAGATTGTGCATATTCTCTTTTCTTGTAGGGACATCAAACTATTAGAAAATCTTTTGCTAAACGTACTTGGCAAGATAACAAACCCTTATTAGAATTAGCTATGTTATTCCAGCTAAAGACAAGGGAGGTCCTTCCTTTCCTAAATGTATAGTTTTATAATTGAGTATGTCAATTAAGATCTAGCCAAGATTAGCAGGGAGTAGCTGAGGGCAATTACTGCAAAGTCACTGAGGCAAAGATATGTGCCTTCACTTTTCCAGAAGCTGAATTAATTTTATCTAGTCATTTTGTACAGCAACCATCTTCTTCATGCAACTTTTCTGCCTATTTGCAAGATTCTAGACTTTACATTAGCAGGTCAGAGGATGGTACTGTCACACTATGGGAAATTTTATCATCTTCGTTAAAAAAACCCACTTTTTATTTGCCCATGGGAAATTTGAATGTATTTTTCCTTTTCTGACTCTGATGCTGACATTTGTGCTACCACAATTCCAAGTTAGATTTCCCAAATTCAGGTCTTATTCCTGAAGACAGGAGCATATTTACAGAGCTCCAAAACTCTTGGTAGGAGACACATTTCTAAGGGTTCTAGGCCATGCTCATAGAACACATTATTTTAAAGGCTCAATCCTTATAAGTGAACTAAATGGGGTCCTGCCTAAACTAAATGTGGTTTGAGAACGTGAAACGTTTCCTAGGAAGGCGGCTGCACCTCAATGGTTAGATGCCAGGCATCTATCAATGACATACTAATATCAACATGATGGTATCAAATGGTGATAATATCATATTGACAAAGACAATTTGAGATATAATATCTACAAGTTATGGTGGGCTATCCATGCTCAGTACTACCTCTTCCCCAATGTCAACAACTGTTTTAATAGTGGAAAGCAAAAGCAGGAGGAAGATGACATTTTCCTGGTGTCCTGTTTGGGGGCTCCATGGCATGTAGAAGATGGATCTGTGTCCTATTAGAGGAACACTTGAAGTCTGGTGTGTTGCAAAACACAAGCTATATTATAGGACATCTGTATGTGATTTATGGGGTGTTTTTTTTAGAAGTGTAACACTTGACCAAATTAGAGCAAGTTTTCATAAAGCAAGTAGATGCTGTCCCTCAGTCTCCACACCTACTCAGTGTTAAGGTCTCACTGAAAGCTTTGAAGGGCTCTGCTGATATGAAGCCTTCATTAAAGTCACATAAAGTGACATAAAGTCTAGTACTCACTGCCACTTCTCCATAACAAAGACACTCACCTAAGATTACCCTACATTGATAGAAATTAAAGCTAAAGGAACACATTCTTTATTAGCAACAAGGGTTAGGTTTGACAGCTTTCCACAACTATTCACTCAGTGTGAACGCTGCAGAACTGCCCTGGTGTTACCCATATGAGGAACTTTCCAGTGCTGCCTCCAAGCAGAAGGCAAAACAAGGGATTATTTTTGCAACTGCTAGGAGTGGCAAGATCGCATGAGCTGTAATACAACAGCCCACTGCTATCACACAGCACAGCAGCATGAAATATCGCAGAAGTACAGGGGCTGGGAGAAGGCAATCGATGGGTATTTAAAACACCATTTAGTTGATTTACCTATCGCACAAAGCACTGTCATTTAAAAATCTCTCATGGAGATGTCTCTTCTCCAAATAAATGTCTGTACCGAGGAGATTATTTACTAAAAGGCTCTTAAATGCTGCCATTAAAAGCAACACATTAAAATCAATTAAAAGATTTTCTAAAAACACCCATCTTCTCTATCGTTTCCTATATCCGTGCCAGAATCATTCTACCCTTTTATACTCCTACTAAAGCAAACAAGATGTTTTCCCCCACTGATTCTAAGAGCACAGGTAGGACCATATTCTAGCCATTACAACACATCAGAAACCTTCCTCTAGGTACCACTCAGAACGTTCCCAGATAAGTATGTGTGTGCTTTCATTTGATTTTAGCGCTCTTTTGCTTAATATAGGTTTACCTTGTATATGTGTTGGGGAGGAAGCAGACAGTCTCGATCATAGTATTTGTCAAGGATTTTGATTTCTTCAAAAACACAAAGATAGCAAAATATTAATTTAGGAATGCAATCTATCTCACCTAACTTAAGCCATCAAAACCCCACCTGTCAGGTGGGTTCCTCTCACTCTTTCTTGAAGGAGAGGGAAAGGCACATTCAGAGGACAATGATACATTTTAAGACTGGACAAGCTTAATCAGGAGCTTAAGACAGGACAACGCACATCTCTCTCCACTGAGCAGCGAGGGAACACGTGTTACCAAAGGCCCTGCCTAGAGACAGCCAATGTCAAGCAAAACAAACCCCAATCTACATTATGATTAATAAACCATTATTTATACATGGGTTCGCAATCAAATTTAACCCTGTGTCTATGGCAACACCTGATGATCAAAGTCTAGGAGCAAAAGTTGCTGAAATACCAGAAATCACTTGGGAGTCTAAACCCCATTTTGCAAAAGACACAGCACTGCTTTTGCTCTCACACAGAGAATGCAGAAGGTGCAAGAGGGGATCCGTGACTTCCCCACTTGCCAGATCCAGTTTTGTACATTTTAGAAATGCACATATATTTATTAAGCATGTATCCAAACTTAAAGATTAAAAGAATAAATAAATAATCATTTTAAAAAATTAATCACACTGGCAATTTGTCAGTGAAAATTATTCACTTTTTAGCACTTTACAGCTTGTAGAAGTAACTCAGGCTGCTGGTTGTGGCAAGCCTGCTTTAGGTAGCACAGCCTGCTCAGGTGAAAAAAACACATCATTCACACCAAGAAGAAGGGACAGCCAACTGATAGCTGCATCGTGGCCAGCATCTTGGGATAGCCAAAGAGAAGCATAAGTTTCCATTTCTCTTTTTCCCTTCTTCGCCTTTTTTAAGGTTGGATAACCTTTGGGGAACCAAAAGGAGAACCAAATCTCGTCCAGCATGAAGATATCTTCTCTAAGCAGCAGCTCTGTATCTACAACAACTAAAACATGGCTAAAGGGAAAACTTCTGAAGCCTCTATCCATCATCAGGAGGCTGAAGGTCAAACAAAGCATCATGCTTTTGGGCTCTACAGAAGAGGGGGGAAAAAAAACAAAAAGAAGGGGAAGAAAAAAAAGAAAGTGCAAGCTCTGCATTATTTTTTTGCTTAGCCCATGAAAAATAACCAGCCAGGGAATTCTCAAAGAAGCAAAATTTAAAATTCATTTTAAATCACAAACTAATTTAACAGTTCCACTTGCAAATCTCAGAAAATCATTATGTGCTCAGTTTGTGTGGTAATTTGAAAGACATGCCATTCCCCATTCATAGCCAGGCAGTTGGATTATCTGCTTTAGAAGAAAAATTCCACTCATTCACAGCCTCTAAGCACGACTGGGGCTTCCATAGGAAACAATAATTAGAGCTGGGAGAGCGCTACCCCGAGCCAGAGCTAGTCCACTAGCTCAATGGAATTTCACCCATTTATTCCAGATACAATATTTGCTCTCGGGCCAGTAGGCAGAGAAACATGTACCTTATACTCAGGTAATTTATTGTTTGGCTGCCAGGAGATGGCCATTGTTTCACATTTGTGTTTGGGGAGGGGACAGCCACCACTTTTCTTTTTAGTTTGGTTGGGGTTTTTTTTAAATCTTTTACAGAAGTCTACAAAGTGAGTGTTTCACCTCCTCACACAGCACTTCTCAGCTAAGTTTCTGCTTCCAAACGCTCACCGGTCTATGGAAGAGTCATCTGGGGCCCCAAGTTCATGTAATGTTTTGTGGCGATCGGTTATTTTAACATGAGAGATTTAAAACCTCAGAGCAGGTCCCAAGAGCCAATTTGGCGGCTCCGATTAAGCCCCCAGAGGGCTCGGGCAGCAGAATTTGGCGGCGGCCGGCTTGTCGCAGAGGCCTGGATGCACTCACACAAAGGCATCATGGTTCTTTCAGGCTGGGGTTTTATCAATGAACCGAGCGGATTCCAGGCGCCGTTCCCCCCGTTGCCTAGCGGAGGGACACTCATTGAGGCTTTAATCACAGTTTAGGTGCCACAAAGGAGGGGACCAGGAGACTGCACCGCACAAAGCGGCCCAGCAGCACATCAAAGAAGCGGGAGCTCTAGCTGTGCCCCCTCTCATGTACGCTCTCCCACCCAGCAGCGGCTGCCAAGAAGGAGGGTCCTGCTCTCTCCCCTCCCCACCACCATCATGGGAAACCCCTGCAGGGGAAGACCAGCTGTGGTCTGGGATGCCACTCTGGTCCCCACCACCGCTCAGGGCTTTGTACCCACCCGTGCACAGGGAGGACGCCCGTGACAAATTATAGCCCTGCACCAGGGGAAAGAATTAGGAAATGGCAGACCACAGTGATGTAACAAGCCTCAGGTCTGACTGTAAATCCTTCATCCCTTTCCTTAATAACACTGAAATTGCAGCTTTGATTAAGGGGGGGGAATCACAAAAAATCAGAGATACAAAGGATGTTTTAGATCATCTGTGCCTTCCTCTTCCATCAAGAGAGAACGACTTCCTCCACATGTGTTAGTAAGGGTTTTCTGTGATTTAGTTTGGATGATACTTTATATTCCATGAAAGATTAGTCCACATTCAATTAGATATTTCCATCAAGTCCAGTTTTCTATTACCCATTTTTTTAATCTATTCCATTAGTTCCAATTATGTCTTTGTGGAGATGCCACAAATGCCTTCTGCTCCAGTTCAGAAAATAAGTAAGACTTTCAGATTTTGTCCCTTAAAAATAGAAGTGAGTGGCACATACAAGTTAGCTTCTTTCACATTCTTCAGCCTTTCTATCCCAAAATGAACACAACCTCTTTTCTGAGAGCACACTACAAGACAACACAGAGCCAGGACTTAACAGAAAAAGATACCATCACAAAAACTTCTAGTAAAGACAGCAAGGATAAAGTTTGATGAAAAATTAGGGAACTTTTTGGGGCTGAATCAATCCTTGATACCAGAGGGCACAAATCTCCTTCAATGCATTTTGGGGCTAATTTTTATCCTATATCAGCCAGAAAAATTCAACTCAATTAATGAAGAAATAATGTTTTAAGAAGTTCATAAATCTTGTGTTAAGCTTATTACAATAGCCCACGATGAAGAGGCAGGTTTTGTGTTGAAGCTGGTTTTCACGAGTATGCCACATCACACCTATGGCACATCACACAGGTGCCAAAACACTTGAGAATTATATTCCTTCTGATTTCTTTCCCTTCTTCAGATACCATATGAGATACAATTGTTAATTTTTCCTACTTCTGTATGACCAAACTCCACAAGCTTTACAAGACAACACCTGTTTCTTCTAACATATACTCCACACTGATCTTTACTTCCTATAAATTGAAGACAACCTTTTTCAAATACTTAAGACTGAAATTTCAGGTTCATTAACTGCAGTTAACATTAGCTTGTCAACAACTGTCTCTTCATCCAATTAATACTGTTTGCTATACATTTTTGTACCCCAAAATCCAAATCTCAATCTTCTTTGCTTGTCTGGGCTTATGGATACATATATAAGGCTCTCACGTCATGGCCAGAGCACTGCATTTGTAGGTTATTCTGCCTCTGACTGGAGAAATTTGTGTTCCATCGCTTAAGCAGTAAAGACACTGGTGCCTCAGGGACACAGAGCTAAGATACAGAACAGAAATTTTCACAAGTCAAGGAGGATGTGGATGTGCTGCAGAGTAGACAGTGTACATACAGACATGTTTGGATCTGAGGCTGGACTAAAACCTTCTGCCCAGGTTCATTCCTACTGTTTCTAGGTCAACTTTAAGACATAAAAGCTCTAGAAGTACTATGCTCACAGTATACTTTACTAACTCTCAATTTTACCTCTGTTAAGAAGGTATACAGTGTATTTAAAACTATGTTGGAGGCCATTCTTATTGCGACAAGCTATTCCAGTGGTAAGAAAACTGAAGAACGGCAATGGAACTGTCAGCAGAATGGCTTTTCCCATTTTTGGGGTTGAAGCATGTGCTTTTATGTGGTCAGTTAAAGCAGTGAAGTATTTCAGATGTAATCCTAGAATACCTACCAGGCTGAGCTCAATATTAATTTAAAAAGTCATAACAGTCAAGGGATAATTGTTTATAATCAAGCCATGCAAGTAAATGAGTAGGCAGCTCATTTGCAGAGACTGTTCTGTTGGCAAAGAAAAAAGCATTACCAAAACGAAACTAATAGAGAACACAGTTCCAATATTATACATAATTCAACAGTGTCCCAATTATATTGCCCTTTTATGCTTTCTTGAGCTCAGGCGAGAGATGGAAGACACTCTTCCATATCTGTGCCATGGCCTTTATATTCTCTTACTCCCCTCCACTGGCTGCTCCCCTCCCTTCCCAGCCTCTGTTTACAATACAGATTAGAAGCATTTATAAATATCTTTCCCATTTTTTCGTTAAACAGTCCAAGTCTCCTGATTTTTGCATCCAAGGGGGAAAACCAGAAGCAAACCAGGGAAATGCCTTGCCTGAGAGACAAGGACTGCATGTCAGAACGTGGGTTTTAACTAAAGAGGCTTTGTTCTATGTTCATACTACTACCTTGTAATTATCCCACTACAGCATTAATCTTGGCAGCTAAAAATAACATATCAAGAATATACATGAAATCAGTTAAACCTGCTCTTCCACTAGAGGGGATGTGCCTCACATGACTTTTGTATGTGGCTGGAAGGTCCATTGCCCCCAGAGTATGACACCAGAACAGCAACTAAAGACCTTCACGTGGTATCGGTGAAGCTGCTACCACAAAGACATCATTTCCGATCCAGTGGTTATTGTCACACTGAACAGTCTCAACCACAGAAATCAAGTCTTAACATAAGTTTGTACTTCTTTTCAATCAGACATGTTGCTTTTGTGAGACATGCTAAGCAGACTGAAGCCATGGGAGAACAAACCCAGCTCACTTCTGTTCTTTAAAGCCCCTTCAAGCCTGCACATGTTTAAATAAAGCCAAATATCTCTACAAGAACCCAGAGAAGTGAGGGGAGAGGATACAGGCTAACAACTCCTCCCAGCAGGTACCAAAAAGCAGCTGTGCTATTTCAGTCTGAAAACCCTGAGCCACTTTCCTCAGAAGCCCTGAGATTTGACCCTTGGCTAAGAATATCTTCTCTCTGGGAAGGGCAAGAAGAGGAGGCAGCCAAGCAAAGGAGAAGAAAGAGGAGAAGAAAGAGGGGGAAGCTGCAGGTGACGGGCTGAAGGGAACAGTGGAAAAGGGACAACCGACTAGTGCTTCACAAAACCAGAGCACTAAAAAGACAAAAAAAATAAGAGTTTCTCAGCACTGGCCCAGGTGGAGCAGGTGCGATGCTGCAGGGCTTGGTGCACAAGCTGGAATATAGGAAGTTCCATTCAAATACAAGGAAGAGCTTCTTTATGGTGAGGGTGACAGAGCCCTGGAACAGGCTGCCCAGGGAGGTTGTGGAGTTCCCTTCTCTGGAGATCTTCAAGATCTGCCTGGATGCAGTCCTGAGTGATGTGCTCTTGGCAATCCTGCTTTAGCAGGGGAGTTGGACTAGATGATCTCTAGAGGTCCCTTCCAACTCTGACAATTCCATGAGTGGTGCGGGGTGACAGCCAGCAGCAGCAGCTCCTGCAGTGGCAGCTCCTGTCACCTGCCTGGTGACGCACAGGTGGCAGGGACCTGGGGGTTCTAGAAGGGAAAACCTCAGGAACAGGCTACTTTCTTGTGAGACAGACCTCTCACCCTAGCCCACCAGCCACCCCTGGAATAGCTTCACTTCAGTAGGTGGGAGCAAGCAGCTGCCATCTCGCTGACACCACCGGAGTACTGCTTTATCCTACAATACCAGTTGTTTTTCCTCCCTCCCTCTTTCCCTTACACCTTTCTAAAACCAGGATCTGTCAGCTCCACTGCATTCAACAAGTGAGCCCCTCACAAAGCAGCTTGCTCGTGTAAGAGATGCAAGCGAGGTCTTTCTTCCCAGACATAGTGGTTTGAAGAAGCCCATGCTCCAAGGCCACCGGGACATGCCAGGGCCCATCGCTTGGCCTTTGCAGCTCCCATTTCTCAAGTCCGCCCTCTGTGTCCAGGCAGCTTTCCATCAGAGCAAGCTTACATCAATGGTCCTGCTGGCTGCCCTGCTGCAAAAGCTGCTGGGAGTCACCAGGCTGGAGAGGACAGGATGGTTGGTGTCTGCCACTCTCAAACAAGAGCAAGTTTCTTCTTTGCCTCTGCTGGCCAGCAAGAAGCTGGTTGTATGTCGTTCTGCCAGGCTCCAAGACATCATAACTGAAGAGTTGGCCCAGCTTTCCACTATTGTGTTAGGATATCTCCTCCTGGCCTCCACCAGCCTCCTCGTAGGCAGTCCCACTGGGACCTTGGTGAATTTCATCTAAGAAAAGCCCTGAGAATCTGGCCCACCATTTCCACGAGGGGTGTCCTGGCACTGCAACAGATGGAGAAGGATGAAAGGAAGTTTTCAGGACTTCTGCAAGAATAGAGGATGCCTGCTGAATACGATATGCCACACAGCACCAGAACCTGCATAATCACACTGACACATTCAAGACAAGCACTGCTCACGTACACAGGACTGACTGCCTAGAATACTTTCAGTGAAGCAAAAATACCATCACAGTTTTATATTGTAATAAAGGAGAAAAAAAACACAACCAAAAAAACTTTGTATTAGAAAAAAAATATTGTCTTCAACAAAGTTTCTTGGGAAGAACAAGGCAAGAGTCTGTTAGTAGTATGGATGTGGGCATACCCAGGTTCAAATCCTTGATCTGCTGGATCATCAGAATCATCCTGGACGAAGAGCCGCTTGTAAGCATGGCACAAACTGAAACCCCCTCTCTCTCCCATCCCCTGCAAGCGTTCCTGAACCGTATCCCAAGACATGGCTCTGACTGGCAAAGGCAAGACCAGAGAACAGCACCATCTCTGACCAGTGCCTCCAGGACTATTAGCAAGGTGAACATGTACCACCCTGAAAAGCCCATCTGCCTGGGGCATTTCACATGCCTCTGCTGACCAGGAACAACGCAGACTCATGAAAGGGATTTCCACAGGCTCCAAGAAAAGGAAGGAAAGAACCGTGGAGAATGCTCTTTATTTAACTGGTTCTTATTCTTCCACACAGGAAAGCTGCTCCTGGGGGATACACACTGAAAAAAAACCAAGACCTTAGCCCGCAGTCCTTGAACAGCAATCTTGCACACTTCCAGTTTAAAAGTCTTTGATAAGGGGAAGAGGTAATGGCTGCAGAGCCATACATCATGGGTGCAGTCCATTTTGATTACTTCTCCTCAAACTGCTCCAGTTTGGCCAGTCCTGAAAGATCATACTGATCTGCCATACATAAGATGAAGCAAGACTTTCTTCAGCCCCAGTTTAATTACCAGCAGTAAGTAGTACCTGATGTTCCTCAAGTATTGAAATATCAAAAGCAGAGCAAGCCAATATTGCGTTCCTGTAGTCCTGTAAACCGTATGTTCCTGTGTCTGTGAATAGTGGGTCTGAACTAACCATCTAAAACCAGGATATATTGCATGGACCAGGTGTGCATAGCTATTAATGTTACAAATTATCAAAAAGTTACCTGATCTGTTTCATCACAACATCTGACTCCGATCTGGCATACCAAAGAACACCAACATCTTACCCTCCATCTCCAATGAAAGTAATTGCAGGTTTCCATGTGCATGTGCTCTCTATACAAATGTGTACAGATCAAGGTGACATTCATTAAAAAAGAGTCTGTGCTGAATCGTACCTACCACGACGTTTAAGGCCAAGAAAGAATATTGTGCATTTGATAACTTAGACCTTTAAACTTGTTTCCCTTCACAGGCTTTGTTTTGGTGGTTTGTTTAGGGGTTTTGTTGGTTTGGTTTTTTTGTTTTGTTGGTTTTTTTGTTTGTTTGTTTGTTTTTCATCTGAGAAGCAATTTAACAGAGGTAACAGAGTAACAAGATAACAGAGACTTTAATGCCTGCAAGGAAAAAAGAACTTCTCAAACTTCGGTCCAGATTTTCCAACCATTCTAATAACATACCGAGGAAATTAAGACTGCTTTTCAAAGGAATTGGGCTTTAACCTACAGGAAAACTTTTAAGAGGAATTTATGCTCACTGCTGCTTAGATTTCTGGAATAATGTCATAGTAAACATTTCCTATTTCTCTCCTATTACCTCTGCAAACGTAAAGTACAGTCTTGCTGTAGCTGGTTTTCATTTCCATCCTGGCTACATAACAGCTGCACAGTAATTCCCAGTTGTTCTCTTTACAGCACAAAGAAAAGACAAATGCATACACATTAACTGCCTGGTGTAAACCTTTTCACAATAAAAAAATAAAAATCCATGTGCAACTCAAAGACTACACTTGTTACATTTCCCAGACACACATGATCTGCTGGTCACATGAAGATTACATGCACAGAGCTGGATGCCACCACATCCCCACCTGTTTTGCCATTCTCCACACAAGTTACCTGTGTCTCAGCAAGCCAGGAAGGTAAGCCAGTCCAACAACATATACCAAGTTATTCTGGCTTTTTTCAAGAGTAAAGGGGGGAAGCAAAAAACTCCAAACACCCCCATTCCATCTTTTGGGGTAAAATCAAATAGAAAGGTGCCTAAGGAACAGCTTTAACCAGTGTTCTGGGCAATTTACAGGGATTTGTAGTCGACACCAGCCCTTAAAAGTGGCGATTAATTGCTATAGCAACCAGGGCATCACACCACACGCATTTGGGCTGGGATACAGGGAGTGCAGTGCGCCCCCTCACCCCCACACGCATCCCTACAGGGTAACGGGCTCCCCGAGAGGCCGCTTTGGGCACAATTAATCCTTTAGAATAGACCCTCTTCATTGGGGACGGGAGACTCTGCCCATATTCCCCCCTTCCCCTCCAGGAAATCTTGCAACAGTGGTGCTGCTGTGCCTTTGGAGGGAGGCTGCATGTAGCGGGGAGAAGGAAGAAAGGGAAAATGGAGGAAGAACACTGGAGTTCCATGTAATTTGGGATCCAGGTAGGAATTCGACTTAGGAACTGATGTACAACTTTTTCCTTTGCTGCTACTGTATTTTATTCGCTCAGGAAATGAGTGAATAAAAAAATGGTGGTTTTTTTTAATAAAAAAAAAATAGATGTCCCTCCCTCTTTCAAAACACCATCATTTATAGAAAACAATGCATTTTCACCAATGCTGTGGACACCTATGTCCATAGGTACAAGCTAGTTCACTGCAAGCCACACAACCATCTCTGCTGACCTGAAATCAGCACAGAACCATAATCATTAGAAACATCCAAAAGGCAAAGAAAACAGATCCTTTCTCCCTCCCTGACAGTTTATCTCTGTCGTAGAAGCACACTTAGACGCAGCGAGACAAAAAGAAACGGAGATTTTTGCTGTGTTGCACCTCTCCCAACAACTGGGATTCAAACACTGGCAGAATTTACCTAGAAAAGCCTTCTCTGGCTTTCTGCTCACTCATCTTGGTATCAAACCATGTTGTATATTGCCCTGTAGCACTGACGGGTTTTTTGGCGGTTTTGTGGGTCTTTTTTCCCTTTAAAAAGAATCCACAGGGCCTGTTCTCCAACTAACAGAGACCTTCCCAGTCTAAACATGACAGTTCCACTTGCCCATGAGACTTTTTTTTCCCCTATCAATCAGAAACCAAAGGTATTTACAAGCTTAAGTGGGAGCAGCAGTGTTTGAGCTCAAACCACTGGTTTGAGCTTCCCCAAAACAACACAAGCCCCAGCCAACAATCTGAGTTTGTGTTAGGCAGTAATTCAGGGAATAGGGGGAAACTAAGAAGCAGAGGAATTCCTGCATTAGGGCATAAACCAAAAAAAAAAAAAAAGCAAAGCAGTCATCTACCACCACTCACAGAAATATCTGGTGAAGAAACCCAAGCACAGCCTCATATTTGCCAAAAGCTGGATAAACTGCAACATCCCAATTTTTTATTTTTTTCATTTTGAAGAGAGTCTCACAACCCAAAGACACTTTAGACCTGATCTGGATTTTCTATAACCACTCGCATCTCTTTTTAATAGGAACGAAATGAAGAACTGTATAGTAGTAGATGTCCTCTATCTGGATTTGTCAATCCCTGATTTCTCTTCAAGAACAGCATACAGTCATTTTATTCTATAGTTATTGTGCTCTACAACACCCATTTTCCTCCTTACCTCTGTCTACCTGTGCTTTTGTTGCTCCAAATCCAGCAGCTTTACCTGCTACAATAGGGGAGGTGATATTGTGAAGCAATACAGATAGGACTCTGCCAGCACCGTTCCACAACAGGAAAAGGGGTTTGGACAAGATGTCCTTTAAAGGTCCCTTTCAACACAAACTATTCTAAGATTCTAGGATTTTAGCAGCACTGACCACTACAGTATAACAGCGTGCTGGAGGACACGGGGTTGGTTCAGGAAAGGGGACTAACAGAGAAACGCTACCAGAAAACCGTCTCTATGTCCGTGCAACCTGCCTACCCAGAAGGAGCTCTGCTGGGACTACTCCCAAGGTGATCGAATTAGTGGATGTTTTGCTATTAAGAAATTCTTTCTGTAACTCAAACCACGGGACTGCTGATCAGAGCACTCCCTCAACAGCATGGTTTTTGGGAAAGAAAGCACACGGCTGATGGCTCTAGGGAGAAACGGAAGAGAGAAAGACCTCCAACATCACATCAGCCAAATAAAAACTGCTATTCACAGTGCATCATATACTGGAAGGCTGTAATACAGTACATGCCATCACGGAAAGTGCTACAAACCAATTCAGCAGCCTGATCAATTGTCATTTTCCTAATCAGCAACAGAGAAACTACTGCACACCTTGTCAGAGAGACAGAAATGAGTCATAAAGCCCACAGCACCACTACCACACACCAGATATAATGATTTCAGACCTGCTGAACACGCATCTCTATTTTAGTTACTGTGTAAAAACAGTATCAGAGGTAAGGCTCCCATTCCATCTTCCAGCAACAGGGTAACACACAGCAGGTTTATATCATGGTTTTGCACAAATGCCCATCCTCACTGAATTCAACCCTGATTAAAAATAAATAAATAAAAGGAATAACAATGGGGGGCATTGTCCATTTAGGGCTGCATCACACCTCCACCATCACCTTCAGTAGCACAGCAGGTACTTACAGGCCTAACAGCACATAATTTTCCCCCAGCTCCATCCAGACTCATGCTCTCAGATAGAAGGCCGCCTTTTTTTTTTTTTCTCTATAGGTACAATCACATCACTTCCCCCCTATTTAAGTGAAGAATTGGCTACAGCTGGCTGTTTACTCATTGTTAATACCCATCAGGTCGCACCTGGGGTCATCACCACTCTTCTCATGAACATCAGCACTAGAGTTTGCAATAAAGAAGAAGGCAGGATGGTGTGGGCAGCAGGAAGCTAAGGACCCTGGCAACAAGCAGACAGCTCAGGCACGGTAATAGAGTACAGATAAGCCAAATAAAAAGCTTGTGACAAGGCAAAAGATATTTTCCCTTTGTTCTTTTGAGTTTCTTTTACCCCGATTGCTATTTTCCCCATCTCTTCTGCCCCTACTCCTCCCCATTCTCTGCTCACAGGCTCTTTCCTTTCACCACTAGTCTAATCAACTGTTTGCTAAAGACCCGCAACAATGATACCCTTTTTCAGCCAGGTTAATTCCATGCTATTTTAGTGAGCTGATTGTGAGACGTGACAGGAACCAGATCTGGCTTAGCTGAGGCAGAAGGAGCAATTTGGCCAGGAGCAGGGAAGAGAGAGAAGCGAGACCTCCTTTTGGCAGTTTGTGAAACTGTGACCTGAGAACAAACTCACTCCTCAGCTTTAGCTCATGTTTATCTTGCCCAGGTCTGTGAAATGGCTGACAGGGGGAATCTCCACATCTGGTAACTCCTCACTACCCTCTCCTAACAACTTCTAGGTATTAATTCAGAAGTGGCTGATTAGGAAATGGTTTCCTCCCACCACCTTTTTTCTTTTTTTTTTTTTTTTAGAGTTTCCTAGTATGTCATAAGTATCCCAAATAATAGCGTCAAGACACAAACCCCAAAAATTATTACAGGCTCATCTCCAGCACATCTTTAGCTCCTTTCCCCTGGTTAGCAGAGGTTCACACACAGTGTGTTGAGCTTCAACCAGGATCAGCTCTTCACTAAATGTTGTCTTGTGCTACTGTATGTCTCCAATGAAGTCAGTATAACACGTCTTAGGAGGCGGGAAAGAAGGTTAGGTCACTAACCCTTCCAACCCCCGTGATGGCAACATCTCCATTTGAGTAACATGCTTTGTGGCATCAACTTCAGCATCAAGAGAGCTTCAGCAGCTCCAGCCCCGCTTCCTCTCCCGGCTTTTGTTCTCACTCCTGTACCAGCCGCTTCACTCCAGTCCTAGTCCATGTGTTTGTAGGCACATGATACACCGCACTGGAGAGAAGATCCAGCCAGAAATACAAACTAACAACAGCAGAAATTTTTTTCCACCTTTTTTTCCCACCTGGATCAAGCCACCAGTTCTCCATGCCACTGCACAAAGAGCTCCACCAGCACAACAAAGTGGGAAGAGGCTGGGGACGGGGACAGGAGTAAGAACAAGCAGCTGGGATTGGAGCAAGGAGCTCTTCTGCCACCTGCCAGAGTCCCCCTCTGCAGTCCCAGCCTCATCTGGTGCCAGTTTCAGCACCACATCGCTGCAGGTACTCTGGGGAAAGCTCCCCTTGTGTGCTGACAGCAGGTACCTCAGGAAAGCTAGATTCCTTCGAAAAGATGCCACCCCCTCGTCTCCCAAAGCCCACATGTACTGGGCACATTAGTCATTTTCTTTCTTGGCAAACGTTTGCCCATAAAGTTCCAGAGAAGCACTACAGTAACTGCAGAGCAGATGCTTCAGAGTACTACACTGTATTTTATAGCACTGTATAGCCTTTTACAAGCATTAACTAATCAACAACCCTTCCAGGTAGTTAAGTTTAATTGTCCCCATTTTACAGGTGCTGAACCAGACCCAGGGAGGTTGAGAGATTTGCCCAAGGCTGAAAAAACAATTGGTATCCAATTCGGGAACTGTAAATCAGGAGGTACTATATGTAACTTCTTCCTGAGCTTCTTATTGCAGCAGCAGATGAATTCCCTTCATTTGCTGCTGCAATACAAGCTCCTCCTGAAAACAAAACAGGCAAAAGCCCACCTCTGCCTGCTCTTCATTGCAATGGGTTGGTCAAGCTGCTGTCTGTCCACCAGCTCTCCTGTAACTTACTCAAGCACAGTCAAGATGACACAAACTGTCGTGCGCTGGCTTTGGTCCCAAACCCCACGACTGGATCAGGCAGGCAGTATTCACAGGGCATCTCCCCATCTTTCTGACTGTGATGCTTATTTCTGCAACATACTGATATAGGATGGTTTTGGGGGTGGGTTTTTTCCCGTTTCCCTTTATCTGGTCTTTTTGTTCACACTGTTGTTTATTTATCAGGCTGGAACTGCAGTGGTGCACAAGTAGCAGGTACAGGAGCAGCAGTAAGTTCAGACCAAAAAGTGGTGAGATTGAGTTGATATATCAACTTTCACTAGAAAACAACAAAGAAAGACTGGCAGAAGAGTCAGTTTTAAGGGGCTTCACCTTACAGACCACTGGATGAAACGTTATCTCTGGGCAGTTGTAGCTGCTAGAGATTTTTCCACTGAAATGTCTGGTGAGATGCTTTGTCTTGGATTTAAAGTCTGGGCTGAGGTCAACAAGTCCCTGTAATTCTCCTCCTGAGAGTTACAAAATATTTCTGGTCCATCCAAAGGAAGAAAAGATGGTATCTCCAAGCATCACTGGTGCTGTGATGCCAACAGAAATGCCAGTGTTGGGAGTGCCTGAAGACAGATGTCTCCCTGCTGTTGGTGCTCTCAGAATCACAGAATCACCTACGTTGGAAGTGACCTTTAAGATCATCTAGTCCAACCATAAAAAAAAAACAAAAAACAAAAAACCCACCAAAAACCAACAACAACAACAACAAACCCCAACCAACCAAAAAAAAAAAAACCAACCAAAGAAAACACACACCAACACTAAACCATATTCCCAAGCACCATGTTAATTCATCTTTTGAATATCTCCAGGGATGATGCCTCAACCACTTCCCTGGGCAGCCCATTCCAACGTCTTATAATCCTTTCAGTGTAGAAATTTTTCCTAATATCCAGCCTGAATCTCCCCTGGCACAACTTGAGGCCATTTCTTCTTGTCCTGTCGCCTGCAACTTGGGAGAAGAGACCTTTCAGGTAGTTGTAGAGAGCGATAAGGTGCCCCCCTCAGCCTCCTCTTCTCTGGACCGGCAGCGCAGGCAGAGGTGTCCAAATAGCTTTCCTCCCTTGTAATTTCCCACTGTGAGCCATCAGCAGGTCCCATCTGATGCTCACACTCTAGAAACAAGAAAACCCAACATTGGTTTCCCATTTTGCTACTGTTTCTCAGATAAGCACCACTGCTTATGAAAGATAAATGCATGCATGGCCGCTGCTCAAAGAAAAACATGCAAATATACTCCATTTGGCAGGCAATTCAGTTGTAAGGTACATTTTTACCTTTGTTCCCTCTCCTGCTTTGGGCTTGCCATGCAGAACAGCAGCCAAAACACGACTCAAGGATTAGGTCTGGCCTCAGAGTCCTCATCTTGCAAAAACACATAAACTATCAACTAGTCCCAATGACTAGAGGATTGTCATGACTTGTTTGATGCTTGATGCGTGGCATTGTGCTCAAACAGAGCCCACATATATGGGGGAATTAAAGGACAAAGAAGAAAGACACATTTAAAATTGTTGGAGTGTATGCTTGAAAATAAATTGCAGCTAAATACTCTCAAGTGTAACAGTATTTTGGATGTTAGTAAGACCATTCATAAATGAGAAAAGAAATTGGTATTGATTCTGTTGGGCTCATGTCTCAATACTTCTATAGGTTGTTAAAGTGTAGGAATAAATCTAATAAATTAATCCAGCTGAGTAATAATAAGTTCCATTAACACAGTAATACCTACCAAATCAATATGTATGCACAATTTCAGACACCATATTTAACAGAAATTCTTTTCTGAGTTAGAACATGCTAGAATTTATTTATTTATAAGAGGGCATTAAATTTGGGTAACTTTTGTAGTTCATTTTAAAAGATCTCACACACTTACACGTGCAGGGTACTTTTTTCAAGTGAATTATTAGGGGAATACTTGCTATCTTAAAAGCAAGTAACCACTTTAAAGGAGAAGAAACTTTGAATACCAGCGATTTTGTTTGGTTAATGCAGATGCAACGTAACTCTTCCACTTGGGGCAACCCTCTAACTACCACGTGGCGCTGCATCTCACCCTGACCACTCCGCCCCACTCCCTGAGTGCACTTCTGCTACTGAACAGTTGCTCTGATATCACCTTGTTGTTTAAATGAGAGAAACCACGGAATTTTCCTTTTCAATGCCAGTAAGCAGTGCCTTCATACATGTACAAGAACCATCACACCATTTTGCACCTGTGCTTCTAGATTAAGTCCTCCAAATGTCCTGGACTCTACTGAATCTCTTCAAAGACATGATATTCCCTGCCACAAACTGGACCTGAAAAAACACTGAAATACACTGTCAAAAAAAAAAAAAATACCGGTCAGCACTAAATCAAAGCAAAGCAAACTTCGTAGAAGTTTGCTACTAAAGCAAAGCAGCTTTTGTAGAAGAACCTCCCAGAAATTATGGGATGAATTTCTGCAAATTATGATCTCTAAATTCCAGAAAAATAGTTGTTTTTCTACAAAGCATCCCCCTCAGAACACCAAGTGCCCAACAGCGGGGGTCAGGTAACCAAAATCTGACTGGAAGTTACCTGTGCACATCAGGTAGGTCATGTAGGAAAATGAGATGTTTCAGTCTGACAATTACATATACTTGGGTGCCCACCTACTTTTCCCCACCACATTAGATGAAGCTTGGAAACTTTTTCTGCTTGATGGTACTAATCTTCATATCCAGCCTGATGAAAATTAAATCTACAATATTAAAGTTTTATTTCCTTCAAGTATCAAATCCCACAACCATCAAAATATTTTCCAGCTCCCTGCTCAACTCTTCCCAACCTACTTGCTATTTGCTGTCCTTCCTCACTTTCAATCTACCCAGGATGGTCCCCACAGACCTCAATATACTGGCAGCAGGGAGTAAAAAACCATAATCAAAAGCATTTCATTTCTGTAGCAGCAGCAGAGAGAGAAAAGGAAAGGAGCAACAGGAAAGAAACACTTGTTCAGTTTCATTACAGCTCTCAGATTCTAGCAAGAAGAGATTTCATAAGGTAAATGGCCCAAATCAGAAGCTACTGGTAACACACATCTATTTAAACTCCATAAAATATCTGGGCTTAGAATAATCACAGCATAGTTAAATTAATTTTATTAAGTATTTTCCAGCATTTGTATCATCATCATAGGGGCAGAAAAAAGCAAAGAGTGATGCAGAAGAATATTGCACCCTGGGGTAGCCACGGAGGCACCTGGGTAGACAACTTAAAGATCCAAGTTTTGGTAAAAATCAGAAAGCACGGGATTGGGTACAGCTTATGCCTTATGCCCCTTGGAGCATTAGGCCCCTACCTGTCTGTGAGTCACTTCAGGCCTTCCCTGTCTGTGACTCACAGCCTTGAAGAGTTAGACACAGACATCTCTTTAGACACCTCCTCTCTTCAAAAAAAGGAAGAGGGAACTCGCTTTTACCTTGTAGCCACCACTCTCGTTCAGCTCAACCCCCTTAAACTCCCCCTTCGGCTGACAGGGGGGCTAGCAGCCCCACGGCTATAGTAAGGGTCAGGATTTTTGTTATTAGGCTGGAGAGATCCAGGAGTGGAGCTGTGGAGCCTTCTTCCTCTTCGATGAGGTAGATGAAGAGGCACCAGAGCAGGAGCAGACTGCAGTCATCTCCCTCCTGTGCTGCTGGTGGCTTCCTCTTCACTTCACCAAATGGGGGGGGAAAACGCTTAGTCCCCTCTTAACTCATTTTCCATTTCTACCAAATGGAAACCAGAAAAAGTCAGGTCACATCAAAACACTTGCCAGATGAGACAAAGCAATAAGAACGAACCATTTAAAAATGAATGCAGCCCAAAACCAGACAGTAACGTGGGCTTCTGGACACACATGTCACAGCTGCTTTGATAAATGAACGCCAGAGAGGGTTAAGTAAACTAATGCCCATCACTATCAATGTTTCAAATTTTGTTTTCATTCCGCCATCAGCTAATTCTGGCTTGCAGGTCACAATTAACACTAGGGTTTGGGAGGTAATAATTATGGTCTTGCTACTGGACAAAAATTACCTCATCTATCTGTATTAGAGATGCAGCAATCTGTTTCAAGCATAGTGTGCTTTTGTAAATGACCACCCTGAAGCCTGAAACGCCTTGGGAGATGAGCTGGGCAAAAAGCACCTTCTGGTTCCAAACCTAAATTGCAAAACTTCTCCTATTTTGCATTAGGACAAAACCATGACCTTTTTAGGTTCTTCATCCCAAGAGAACCTCACAGTCCATGTGTTCACAGTAGCCCTCAGGAATGCAGCAAAGCAGAGTTAAAACTGGTCTCCTATGTAAGTACTCCCATCACCAGATTACCATGAAGTCTTACTCACTCTCCATTCAAAAAAATCTAGTCTGGACATAAGAAAGCTTGCTGAAAAAGCAGTCTTGAGAAAATCCCATCCTTCTTGCCAAGGTCTCCATTTCCTGACAGGAAAAAAGGGTATAGCAAAAGAGAAGATTCACCAGACAGCTCTTAAGTTCCTACATGCTGCCACGGGTCAGACCTATCTGAAGGTGGAGCGGGGACTCCTCCATCGCTACAGGAGAAAGCACTGTAAGGAAGCAACTGACCACCACACTAACAGAAAACTCAAATTAAGGGTTGAAATGACTGCATCGGCTACAAGCAGAAGGTTGGCTTAGCAAGTGTCACTATTTTTTACAGTGGCAGCTCCACAGCATCATTTGTGCACAGACTTTTCCGGTGAGATTGACGGTCATCCACCTTGTCTAGGAAGTTATCTGGCTAGCACTGCGTACCGTGGCACATCCCAAAAAGCAGATGTGCTCCCTGTAGAAGTACAGTGGGTACTGCCACACAGTAGTGCCACACGGGTGCCGCACATGCTGCCACACGAGCACAGCCAGGCCCTGGGGACCCTCCCTCCGCCATCTCCTGCTCTTTAGTTCCAGCTGTACCAAGGAGAATGTGATGCATGGGAGCCTCAAACTCGCTGCCTCAATCATTTGGTGTCTCTGAGAAAAGCGACAGTGAGAGAATATGTATTGAAGAAATTCTTTCTTAAATCATGAGAGAAACCGAGTCAGAGAAAGCTGAAAGACAAGCTTCAAAACCAGTGTGTTTTGAGTAAAAATCCCAGAGAGATGGATGACAGACATAAATAAGGTGAGACAGGTAGATTAGGCAGTTCACAACATGAATTTCGCAACCATCAATGCTTACACACTTTACAGTCATAGCAATTTATGAGTCCCCATACAGCTGTTCTTGCAACAGGTGATTTCAGCAGAGTGTGAGCTCACCTCACAAGCCTTTGAGCATGAGTTTTCTGTCTTGTTGGCTTTGGGGGCCAATTTTTGTAGTTTTTTAAAGTCAAGCTTCTTCAGCAAGTTCTTTTTCCTAAGCTTTCCTGGTAATTAGCCCTAATCAGTATTCAAGTGCTGATCCGTAAGGCTATCTGCTGACTTAAAGGAAGGGAACACCTCAGTAATAGCCCCAGTGTTTCCCTCTGCCAGCAGAAAGAACCGCGATAAGGACAGAGACTCAAGCCATCTCCAAAGAGACAGAGCCACAAAGAGCCCCTCTGATGGCTGCTGGCATCTGGCCTCCCCCTCATTAGCACATTAAAGCTGCTCTGTCCATCCCATAAGAGCCACTCTGTCCATTCCTGCAGCTTTCTCTATGGAGCCATTTACAGCGCTGCTCCTTTGAAACCCCCCCCCAGTTCAAGAGGCAGTAACCCCTTCCCAAAGCCCACGGCCCAGCCAGCCTCAAAAATTCCCACTGACAGACAGGCACCCGGCGAGTACCAGCCTTCTGAATGTCATAGGTAGACAGGAGACACCCACATATTTTGCCTTGCCAAGTCGCCCCTCCTCAGGAAAGTCTTTTCCCGATCAGTGTGTGTGAGCTGTCGGGTTTGGATGACAGGGCACTCACCGTATCAAATCACGCCGCTTCAAACAATTCCTATTTCAGAATAACACTGGCAAGGCTTGTTTTCCAAAGGTGCAAACTCTCAGGAGGAAAAGCACTCCTAAATCAAAGCATTTTAAGCACCAATAAGCGTGCATTCACTGAAATACGTCGTTTGGATGGGAAAGGGAAAAGCTTCTTCTTCTTCTCCCGTTTCACAGGTATTTCCCTCACGCACCCACTTTATTGGCAGCGTATCTAATTCCCAGAGGTCACTTGCTTTCAAAATGGTGATTGCAAGTTTAAACTAATGAGAAAAGGAAACAGTGGACACTTTTTCATCAGTTGATTTCTATATCCTCTGCCAGGATGTGCTCCTAAAGGCAGATATGACCTTCCCACTCCCTCCACCAAAAAAAAAAGCCAACCTGGTTGCTTTTTTCTACGCTCTGAACTCATTTTCTTTGACTTACTGGTATAAAATTTTTTACCTAAAAGGAGATCTACAGCTATGTGAATTGGGCTCAAAGTCTCTCTTCTAAAGTCACTGTTATTCGGGGTGAACTTTGAGAAGCTATTTGTACTTTCAAAGAATAAAAATCCCAAAGGAAGTCAATCCTTTCGTTTTGAAGAAGAAAGCGAAGCAATTGAAGGTTATGAATACTCACTCTTTTTTTGGATTCCAAAAATGATGTGTTTGATCCTTGACTCGCTTTTCATTAAGGAAAAATGCCATAAATTATTTGGTTTGTTCGCCTCTCTGATCAGTCAACTGAAAGACGTTATTGCTTTGGGGCAATGAAATATGTTGCCTCATTTCCATTATTATTCAGTTTCAGGTTCTTTTTAGTACCTAAACTCCCTTTGTCTGATTTACTACATGACTACACATTACTTGAAAAAAAAATATCATTAGGTTATAGCTTTCGATACTGGAGCTTTCGTTTACACAGTTCTCATCTCTGAAGTTAGTAGCTTTGATACACAGTTCAAGTTCAAACTTAGTCAGCTAGTGGGCCAAATTCTCCCTCAACTCCATTATCTGGAATGAACTTGGCCTGTAACAAACTAAAAAGGCAAATGTTTTACTCAGGCTGCACCTGAACAGCCTGGCTTTCTGACAAGAAGAACCCAAATTGCTCTTCTACATATAATTTTGTTCAATAAATCAGTGCTTAGCTTAATGAATTATACTTATTAGCAAAATTATTTTTTCTTCCTTTTCCTAAGAAAGGTAGTGATAATTAAATCATACACTGGCTTTATGCACAAGGCTAAAATTTATCTGAGAAAGTGAATAAGAGGGCAAAGAAGTAGAGAGAGACTGACATTGCTCTAGAGAAAGCTTTTGCAATTGACTAGTGCCGAGAACATAACTACGAAGCTATTTAAAAGATGGCATGAGAATGAGTGCCTGAAATTACTCTTGCTCCATTTTCTGATATCAAGTTGAATGTGAATATTCCGATATGATTTTTAGGAAACTTTTGAAAAAATAAAAATTGCCATTTAGCAACAGAGAGCAAGCAAAAGCACATGAAGACGTCCTTGAAAATGCAAGATAAGGCAAGGCTAGATTTTATAGCTAGTGTTCCTTAAGAAAGTACTAAAAGGTAGAAGTGGGTAAACCCAGAAAAATATATGTGCTGCTCAGCTTTCTAAAAAAGTCCTGATCAAGGAAAGCAATACAACAGCAGGTCCTCAGACATTACTTTGGAGACCTGAGCTCATTGACATGGGTGTGGGGTATTTTGCTTACCAGAACAATATAATTTATTTAGGTAAAATAATGTTGTCATAGTATCTAAAGATATTAACTCATTTTCCTTGCAGAAACTTCATTTTCCCTCCTTGTCCTGGTGCCGAGATAATGTCCACATATAAGCAGGTACCTCATTTGCTGGCTCACATTTAGATAAATAATTAGCAAGAATCCCCCAAAGAAATCATATGGTAACCTGCTCCCCCTCTGTTTCAGTGATGTTTATTCTCTGCCCAGTTCCTCTGAGGAGGTGATAACCAGACTTCTGGAGGTGAGATTGGCCTGCAAGTTAGTTCAAAAGGCTTCAGGGGCCACGGGCAACACTTTGCAGGTGATTCTCTGGTCTTGACCATTCAGGTCACCCAGGGAAGGGAGACAAGCCACCGCTCTGTGATGGGATACAGCCAGGCAGAGCGAGTTCAGACTCATCAACAGCTATCTCTGAAATACGCCGGGGTTGGAGGCCTGGAGAGCTGCAGAGCTCCAAACCACATGATTTTCTCCTTTTCTTCTTGCTTCCCACTATAAGTGGGAGGCAATATGGAGCAGGTGAGTCACTGCTAAATAAGTGGTCCTCTACGAGCAGATAGAGTTGGTGGAGTCCAATTTTGGCTTCGCAGAGGCTGTGGGGAAGCAAGAAAGCAATCAAGCAGCCAACATTATTCTCTCTCTCCCTGGCAATAGAGCAGGGCAGGGTCAGCCAGGGACACCTGCTGAGCAAATGTCACAGGGAAGGTACCAGGCAGGGCCCTGCAGCTGGGATTCATGGACCACGACTGTGAGTCACAGGTCCAGGAAAGTATTTGCCATATGTAATCACCACAACATTTCCCCTTGATGCAACAGCAACTCAAAGCCATCCTCTCCAGACTTCAAGGATAACAGGAAGCTTCTTCCTGTTGTAGCAGGTCCTGTTCAGCATCACTGGCAGCTCAGAATTTATATCCAAACTATTCCAGTAAATCCCACAATTTCATTGAGCATCTCCAGTCCTCCATGATTCTGACCCTTCAATTTTGTGTTTTACTCTGGTTTTCTGTTATGGCCAACTTTGTCACAGAGTGTGCTGTTTGCTGTGATCACTGAAATAGATTTTTACAGTCAACCAGCTCTGCTTTCAGTACAGAGCCTGGGGGGGTGTTCCGATGTTTCTCTATTACCTCTGGATCTATTGAGTGATCAGCGAGGAGAGGTTTAAAGGTGAAGTTAAAATAAGTTTCCATACTTGTAAAGCAATTTTAAGAGGAGCCTTCAAAGGCAATTCAGGAATCACCAAGTGCCTGGGTGACCAAACTACTACACACAAAGTGAGAAAGAAATGATGCTCAGTTTCTGCCAGTATCCCCATTTTCCTACTGTCTTGTTTCCTCCCTGACCATACCAGAGCCTTCCCCTCCCTGAGGACAGACTTTTTAGTAGGGCTTGGAGCAATAGGACATAGAGTAATGGTTTTAAACTAAAAGAAGGTAGATTTAGACTAGATATAAAGAAGAACTTCTTCACAATGAGGATGCTGATGCTGAAATGGTGCAATAAGTTGCCCAGAGAGGTGGTAGATACCCCATCCCTGGAAACATTCAGGGTCAGGTTGGAGGATCTAATGGAAGGTGTCTCTGCTCATTGCAGGCAGGTTGGACTAGATGTCCTTTAAAAGGTCCCTTCCAACCCAAACTATTCTGTGATTCTATGATTCTACCAGTTACGGGCAGGTTTCTGTTGTCAGCGCTTTAATTTTGTTTGTCTGCCTGAGAAGCCCCCACTTTGTCCAGCAGAAAACAGAAGCACATGAGCTCAACTCAATGAGTCAATCAGGAACCTTTCACAAATGGGCTTCAAGTGAATGGGCACATGAAGTATAGACAGCACAGAGAAAGTGTTACTCTTTTCCAGTAGAAAAACATTAATTTAAGAAGCCAAAGCCTGGTTTGTTCTGGGCTGCTACTTCTTTAGAGACACAGCATAAATATTTCTTCCTTTCCCTTACACATTCACATGTTATTGTTTCCATAGAAGATGAAAACATAAACATTGTGCTGGCGTTCATTTCACCCTGTCAGGATTCATTTCACTGTATCAACAGAAACATTGCATGAAAGCCATGATGTTGCACAGGCTGAGTCCTTAGTTGAAGAAAACCTAACTTGGGCAAAATTTCCCTTGATACAGACTTTGGGACAGGCTAAGGAGTTTCGTACACAAAGAAAAGGCTGCCTTAAGACACCACAGTAACAAGTCTTCTCCCTCTCCATAAATCACATAAATTTGTTTCATGTTTGAGGAGTAGAAAAAAACATGTTCATGAAAAAGTGGCTGGGCTCCTGCTCATTAGGGTGTTGCTCTGGGCAATGGGAGATCTCATTTCTAGATCCAAGTTTATGAATCAACAGAGATTGGAACTCTGGTCACCAGAGCCAATTTCTATCCTTTTCTCCCTTAAAAAAATAATTAAAAATCTAGATATTCTCATTTAAATCACATAACAATAAATATTGATTTGACTTGATCTATGGCTGAAAGTCATATATATACATAAGCATAACTGCTTGAACTGTATGAATTAATCCAACACCTCCTAACCATGACGATTGTGCTCTATTTGATGGCTCCCCAGAGGTCACTATTACCACCCTTGAACAGGAGTAACTATTGCTTCTGTATCTGATTCTCTCACCACATCTTCATACATCTGCTGCCTCTGAGAAAGCTTTTCTCTAGTGTCTTATTTCAGGATTGACACACGCCTTTGGATGACCAAGCGGAAGGAGAGCAGGATTTTGCAAGCACAGGACACCTAAGATGACACAGACCATTGGGTTGAGGAACTGAGTGAATTTTACTATACAAGAGTTGCAAAAGCACATGTATAAGTGAATGTGTAATAGAGTTTGAGCTGAACCAGTTCTTACTTGCTTCAACTTCTTTTCAATCCTTCTCATGCTCGAATAACAAAGGATAAATATTTCCTCCCTTACTGATGCTTCTGAGGATTTCCTAGAATGGTAACAGTTAATTAACTGCATATAATAGCAATGATCTGTGAGTGATCAAATTCCTTCAGGTATTTGTAACAAAGATAGTAACAGTAATAATTTCCTAATGTTTAAAAGCTTGAAAGAGTCAACGAGTGTTATCTTCAAAACTAGTATATCCAGCCAGAAGAGCTGTTTTTCTGAGTCGCTCATCCATATTACACAGTATCTGAAACTAAAGCGGGGACAATGAGGCCGACGGTGGTACCCACCATCCACCCCACTGCTGCTCCTAACGCCGCAACTGCTCTGTTTAGCACGTAGAAATCATTAGGCAGAAGCGATGGCTTCAGCCGGCTTTTCAGAGCGGAGCTCAGAGACTCTGCCTGGAGAAGTGCAACCAGCCAGGCTCCGCATCGATGCTGTTTCATAGTAAAAAACCTCAGCCCAAATCAAATGCGGGGCAGAAGAAACAACTGGCGAAGAGGAGAGGGTAAAGGATTTAAGTAAGATGGTTCCGGTGTTTTCTTGTGCGTTCGGTGAAATAATTTACCCCGGGTACCCTGCAGTTTTCCTGCCTTGGCACTGACAATTCTGAGCCACACGCAGCGGCGAACCGAGCAGCCCGGCTCCGGGCAGCAGCCCGCTCCCGACGCCGCTCCGCCCCGACCACGCCGCCGGGTCGGAAATCGGGGAAAAAAAACCCTCGCCCGGGGCCACCCGGCACCCCGCAGCATCAGACCCCGCCCGGCTGCTGCTGCCGACCCCGCCGGGACCGGGGGGACCGACCCTTCCCCGCCGCCCCCGCTCCAACTTCCCCGGCGGCGGCTCCGCCACCGGCCGGGATGCGGCCGCGGGGACGCCGGGTCCCTTCTCCCCGCCGCCCCCCGCGTGTCCGCGGCGGGCCAGGAAAGCCGAAGCAGGCGGGGACCCCGCTGTGTGTGGGGGTGTGCCCGCAGGCAGGGCAGGTGCGACCGGCACCGGCACCGGCGGGGAGGGAGCGGGCCGGGGGCCGCGCCTCACGCCGCCGCCTGAGAGGCAACAATGGGCCGGGGCAGGCTCCGTTCCGCCGCCCCCCGCCCGTGGCTGCCGTGGGGAAAGGGGCTGCGAGCCCAGCCGGAGCCCTGCGCTCCCCTCCCGCTCCATCTCCCCGAGGGGGCCAGGCCGGGGCTCCCCCGACGGCCGCTCCCGGGACCTGCGCGCCCCAGGGCGAGCGGCGGCGGGGCGGGGAGCGGCGCCGTGCCGTGCCGTGCCGCCGGAGCCCCGGTCCATCCCCCGGCCTCACCTGTTCAGCACTTTCCTGATCCTCTGGCGCACGCTGGAGGAGGGCGCGGAGATGCCGCTCCTGCCGCCGCCGCTGCCGCCCTCCGCCGGCAGGTTCTCGATGGTGGCCACGACATGGCTGGGCTGCGGCGGGTGGTGCGGCGGCGGCGGCGGCTGCGGCGGCGGCGGCGGCGGGGGTTGGTGGTGGTGGCGGTGGTGGTGGCGGTGGCGCTCGGGGGAGAGCATCGCGGCGGGGGCTGCGCCTCAGCGGCGGCGAGCGGGGCGCATCCCGGCGGGCGGGCGCTGCTGCCGCCGGCGCTGGCTCCCTCGGCTTCCGGGCAGCGCCGGACCCTCGCCCGCTCCTCCCTCACTGGGCTGCCATGCAGCGAGGGGCGGGCTGCCGCCGCCAGCGAGTGCCGCTCACGGTCGACGAAGTGCCAGCAGTTTGGCGACCCTCCTCCTCCTCCTCCTCCTCCTCCTCCTCCCCACACCCCCCCGCGCCCAGCCGGTGCCTCCCCCCGGCGCTGCGCCGCCGCGATCCCCTTTGTTTCTCCGCGCACCCCCGCTGCTGCCGCCGCGGCTCGGTGCTGCTCGGCCCGGCCCGTCACGGCGGCGGCGGCGGAGCCCCCCCCGGAGCCCTGTGTGGCGGCGGCCGCCCCTGCGCTCCGCGGTGCCGCCGGGCGGGGGAGGCGGCGGCCCCCAGGGGGCGCCGGCGGCGGCGGCAGCGCCCCCGTGTCCCCCCACCACCACCATCACCCCGACCCCCTGTTTCCCCGGTGCCGGGCGGGATCCGCGGGGCGACCCGGGGAACCGAGGGTGGAAGGGGGGTACGGCAAAGGGTGACAGGGAGGACGTGCCCCTCCCGGTCTCTCCCCGCGGGCCGGTGCTGCCGTCCCGCCCCCGCCCGCTCGTCCCCTCAGCCAGGGGGGAAGCGGGGCAGCTCGGCCGTGTTTACCCGCTACCATCACCCCATTAAATACTCATCGTTTTCATTTCGGGGTGTTCGCTTGCCTTTTGGGGGTGGTTTTGTTGTATTGTTGTTTTTTTCATCAGTCTACAGGTAGGCAACGCGGCCTCTCCTTCATCGGCGGGAGCACCCGGGAGCTGCCACCCATTTGTCCTGGGAAACGCGGCCGAGGCCTGTTCCTCCTCCTCGGAGAACTGGGAAAAGAGTAAATAGAAAAATGCTGCTCAACAAGACCCTCGGTCTGGACGGGAGGGACGGCGGTCGCCGGGAAGTTCAGGGCTCCATGCGTTTTTGAAGGGGACGGGGTGCTTCGAGCCCATGCCCGGGTGAGGGCTCGTTAAAGGTTAAAGGGGAGTGTGTCGGTCTCCTTCCCCTGCAGGGAGTCTCTCGGAAAAGAAGTGGAACTAACATGGTTTTAATATTTCTTGCTCTAAAGAGGAAGATATTTCATTTTAAAAATTGAATTAGGCTCAGAGGAGGTAGAACATACACATACCTTTTAAATCGATCATACGTCTCTGAAACATATTACCTGATAATTTTGCAAAGCTCTGTAAGTGAAATAAATTTGAAATTTCTCTTTTTCCATTCTATTGTTCCCCCCTAGTTATTTTTGTCACAGATTTTTTCCATATATTCCTGTTTGTGCGAACCTTACAGAAAGGCATAAAGGTGAGAGGAGCATTTGTAAAAAGCAGGGAAATGTGGTTATAAAGCTGTGGAGTGTCCCCTGGGGAAATCAGATAGATGTAATACTCGAAATTACTTTTGCCTTTCTTTTTTTTTTTAAATGACTAGATTTCAGCTCGGTAATGTCTCTTTATAGGAACGATTCCTTTTGCCAATATTAATTTTTAATATGTCGGTTTACTCTGAGTACCTCAGCAGCCTCGGTCTAACAGGTCTTCAGACGAGATCCAGTGGAGCATGTTGCTCTACCAGAGGAATGCTTTTGAAGATGGGCTCACTCACTCGAAATCCTCTAAAGTTAATTCTCCATTCTGGGCAGAAAGCCAGCTGTTTTTAGCACGAGCCGAACCTCAGTTGAATCGGATTATGCTACTAAGAGATTCTCCTCTCTCCTGTTACCCCCATGGCAACCACATGTTTCCATAAGTGGAGAGAAGATGAGGTTCATTCTCCCTGGCAGCTCTTGGAAGTGGAAGGGCCAGAGCCTCCAAAGCCGGGCTGGTACGACGTTAGCTGCAGGGCATCGCTGCTGCATGCCCTCCATGGGGGTTCAACCATAGCACCCCCGGCCCACACGCTCATCTCTCTCTCCTGGACCTCTAGCACCTATTTGTTAATGTTTCCGTGCCCTTTGTTAAACACACTGTTTCTCCAAACGGCAGCTGAATGGCAACAGCATCTATTCCGGAAATTCTGTGCCGGGATGAGAGGGTTTGGATAAGAGATGTGTTTGCCTTTGGGTGCTCAATGGCTGTTTCAGACTGATCTGACAGCCGAGTGGATCCGAACAACAGTGTTTGTGTTACTTTGTTCCTACTGATTAAGCCAAGTGAATGCATACCTGAAGCCCAATTTGGGGTCTGCCGCCAAACGGGGGGGCTATGGGAAGCTCCTGTCCTCAGGACAGCCCTCTTATTTGGCAGCCCCCTTGTTACCGATGTGGAGGGAAGCTGTCGGTCCCTGCAGGCAGTCCTGCTGCCACCCCAACAAATGGATTTCTTGCACCCGCAGGTCTATCATAAATACGATGCCAAACTTTTGCTGTGTCCAATAAAATTGTTTTCAATTACTTTTCAGTTTGTCCCACTGCACGTGTTGCATTCCGCCATCACATGACTCCATGCATTCAATCTTGCGGCTTAGCCACGCTGTTTTTTTTTCCATGATTAGACAAAACTGCTGAGAGGAACAATTATCCTGGATATATTCTGTTTATCAGCAAATTGACTGCATCATACAATCAGTAGTGACTGATTGAGAACGGCATTTTTTAACATTTTAAGAATCGCTCAAGATGCTGTTCGTGTGGCTCAGTATCTCTCGTAGTCGGAGCACTCTTGGCCGTACTTCAAACACAGCGCTGAGCATGTTCAGTCCCTTATAGCTGTTTCTCAACGTGTTGACATTCAACTATGGCACATCTGGCATTTTCATTAACGTAACGCCCAACTGGATTAGTTCCACTAAAAGACAAGAATAGAATTTGTACAATTGTGAAAATGTATTTTTTCTTAAGCATTTCATCCCACTAACAACAGATGAATACGCTAGAGGTTAGTCCAATGGCTCCTCTTCGTGGTTCACACTGAAGAAGCTGCTTTGCCTTGTAGAGCAAAATCCATTTTTAAGTCTGGGATTTCCAAATTGTCACATGAGTTTGAAGCAAGGTTCTTGAAGGTTCTGAGTCAACTCAGCGCTTTTTGGTCCATAAATGAAACAAAAACACTTCTCACCTGAGTTCACAGGGGACCAAGTCTTTTTTACTTTTGAGGTTCTCTCAATGAACATGACAGAGCTGTTGGAAGAGCAGCCATGCCAACTTAGAAACGCACTGCCCAAGGGGCTGGCTCAAACCTAAATCCTAATGCCTGAAGCCCAGTGCTTAAGCTAAGTGGGGAAGTCCTATCCTGGGGGTCTGACCTTGTAACTGTGTTCTGACCCCCCACTCAAGACCTAGCAGGACTTGCAGCAGGACCAGAGGCTAACCCGTAGCTAGAGGGACAACATGTCACCAGTAAAACTTATAAGCAGGGATTAGTGTCAACAAATGAGAAATTGTTATAAAGACGTGCACAGCCATCTCCAAGTAGGTTGAATGCTAGATGTGAGGACTTGGGCTCTCAGCAAAACTTAGCCAAATTTTAGAAAGTTAAAACTTAGTCTTTCCTATTCCAGCTGAGTCTCCTGGAATTGCTGAAATTGCTTCTCTGCAGTACTGTTGGCATCCCGTGGTCTCCAGCTGATGAACAGCTCCCATAAAAAAAAACATGTTCCAGTGGTTGCAGTTCTGGCCTAAGACATGGAACAGCTGTGAGTGTTGTACTCCCAAGGCTGGTTGACTTGTCGTGGGGATTCAGCTTCTTCCATCACAGTTTTTCAGGAGTGGGAAAACTGAAGCACAAGCAGATCTGTCCAAGACTGTACATGGCCTGTCACTTCTCAAGCAAACACCAGGGCTACCAAGAGGAAGAGTCATGATCTCTTTTTCATCTGCCTGAATGACCATTCTGTATTTACTGTTTGGTTTGTATAAAAATTATACTTTGACTAATTAATATTTAAATTTTAATAGTTGATACAACATTTTGTTTATATTAAACCTTTTTATTTGATATAAAAATTACATACATAATTACTAATAAATCAAATATTTCGTTTGCTTTCAGACCTGGAACGAAATAGTTGCAGCTGGATGGAATGAGAAGACCTTTCACTAGCACACTCTGCTGCAACAGCACGTGGATCAACGTTAGCTCAGAGCTGAGATTCATCCCATGTGTTCCTGCATGGCATTCCAGAGAAGAGGGGTTCATACCCTGGTGAGTTTGGGTTGAGCTCTGTCATGAAGCTGTAGTGCTTCTGCCTACCTTATCTAAAACCAGCCCAGGTACCTTGACACGCAGTGCTGCCTGGGGCAGTGGTGACAGCCATTGATACAGTGCTTTTGGGGGACAAGCAACAGCCACCAAGGCAAGGTGGCACAAAAGCCCGTTACTCAAAATCCTTCCAAGCCTCTCACCAGGCAAATTTCTATTACAAGAGCCCAACTGCTCCAGCCATCTCCTAACACCCTGAGAAAGACTCAGAGAAGTGACAAATTTCCAACACATATGGTTGACTATGAGGAAAAGAAGCGGGGGTAGAGCACATGGCACAACCTTCTTGTTAATCCTCAGCCTCCATGTGCCAATGTCCCATTTTGGCACCATTGTGGCTGTCCACCAGGTTTTCACAGATAATCAGGGCCTCACAAGGCAACTTCTTAGGAGATGAGAAGTCAGCAGTTCTGAATCCGGGTGTAGCATGTTTATTCATCCACACTAGTGCATGAACAGCTGTGGAAAGGCAACACAGCTGTGGGGAATCTCAGCACACAGCCCACGTATGGGTCCTAGACAGCAGCTCTGCATCTAACAAAACAAGAGGAGGAGAGCAGGGAGGCAGGCAGAGCTGCTCCTCACTCCCTTGCAGCACAAGCAAGGTGAGACACCCCATCTGCATCACGCAAGGGATGAAGAAGGTTGTGGGTAACAATGCCTATTTTTCACACCCACCATAACAGTATCTTACATTTCTCATTAGTTGCAGGAGGGAATATGCCAACTGACTGTAATAGTTTTCTCTCTTGTAAGGGAATATTTACACTCGGAGACAGGGAGAATTACACTGCAATACCATTGGAGCCTAAGACCAAGCAGCTGAATCCATATGAAAAAGATAGATTATACAATACAGAAAAGGTAAAATTAAACAGAATTTATTTGTTTCCATCACCTTGGGTGAACAACAAAGGCGAAATAAAAAGTACAATAAATAATCTGCAAATGCCATAACTTAAAATAGTACAAGGTTCACAAGCAGTTCGGGAATGAAACATCTGGGATAGCTCAATTTCTCTGGATGAGGATGGGGAGAGCTCCTGTCTCACATCTGATTACCTTTTCTTCAAGATTTCTCTTGCTTCACTGCTGCAGATACTGTTTCAGCAGAGTTTGTAGTAGCCATACAGACACCGGTAGCTTCTAGACTGTTGCAGGCATTTATCTACTTGTTCTTTTCGTAATTTGCATAAAAATAAATGAATCCTGCAGAGGTTAATTAAGAAGTGTATTAACTTTCCTGCTTTGCTTGTAGCATAGGTCACTCCCAGACTCAAAACCTCAGACTGGAAAGAAAGATGAATCTCAAAAGAAAGCAACAACAGCTCATCCTCAGAAAGCTGCAGGGAGGCAGATTGTTATTTCCCTTGTTGATATTCAGTACCAAAAAAGCAAGCAGAAAGAAGTCCCTAATCTGCTAGCAAAAAAGAAATGAACTACAGTAGTCGTGTAATGCTATTTTTGCACAGCCCAATAGCATTTTCAATCTACTTGTTCTTCTCAATAAACCACATTACAATTACTTTTATTTGTTTTATTGCATGCTTCCTCTCCTTCCTCATTGCATAATTGAACATCAGCCCTGAATGTACGACCTGATTTAAATGCCTCTACTTGTCCAGAAATAACAAGTTTTTTAAATAATCCTGGTTGTCTATGAAAAAACAATAACCCTTTTCAACCTGCTACTGTTCAGCGATCGGAAAATGTGATACACAGATGTGAAAAATCAAACCAATTCCTTTTGAGATTGAAGAAACAAGTCTTGAAAAGTCCTTTTCAGGAGCAATATGGCAATCGAATATTGCTTTATTTCTTTACTTATCTGTACTTTTTACAAAAACCCTCGGTCTTGCAGACTTTGTTCGCTCATGCATCATCCCTAGCGCTCATGCCTGCACTTGGGAAACCCTTCTCCTGCCGTGTGAAAGGGGCACTGCTCCTCTGGCTGCAGAGGACAGCTCTTCCATGTCTGGGGGACTCAAGGGAGCAAGTCAGAGGCACGCTTTGACCCAAGATTTTTGGGAAACATTTAAGGGATGGAGACAGTAGACAGAGCCATTCTGTTCATCTAGAAGCATCTGTTTCCTTGCCTTAAGAATGAACCTTGCCCATGTCCCTCCCACGTGCAGAGCTACCCACATGTCTTAATGTGAATTCAGTCCATTTGCAAGCCAGATAATCAACAATCTGACAAGGAGAGGACTGGGTTTACAAAAGCAAAGTTGCCCTTGGACTAAAAGCCGTTACAGGGCTCCTGTTCCATCACACAATTTCCATACAGAGATAACTCAGTGAAATGTAGAGGCTTGTGATGTAGAAGAGGTCATACAAGGTGATCTTGAGGTCCTCCTGGCCACGCACTCTCTGAGTAAGTAGCATCCAAGCAACCACTTGAGGTGAGAGGACGGAGACACACTGCTGGACTCCAGGGCAAAGTGACACGGCAGTTTTGCTGGACGAGAATTACATTTGGAAGCAGGATTTCAGCATCTACAGAAATTAGTCTTAGGAGAAGAATGGGAGTGCATTTTGTCTGGGAGGAAAGCCATTAGATGGGCTGTGGAGGAATTAAAGGGGCTTCCCAAACATAAAATGTGCTAACCTCTAGAGAAAAACAACCACTAGTTGTATGCCTTAGTGTTATTATAATACATTTCACTGATGAAATTTTGTCCAAGTTAATTACACTTCACTTCCAGAGGCCTCTGGGTTTCTAATTACTAATGTCATAGCCCCCAGAGGAAACAAAATGGTGGGGCTGAAACCTAAATCAAACCTGCCGGAGATGAGAGCAAAAACCCCAGGGACTGACCGAGGGCGGGAGCAGTGTGGTCCTCCCTCCTCCCCAGGGCCGTGGGGAGAGGTGTTCGGCCACCAACAGGCTGCAGGAGGCCGGAGCAGAAGGGTCAAGCTTTCAAGCAGCGTCCATGATGGTGCTGGTCAGTTTAGCTTTTCTCTCTTCATTTCGTCTGTGCAGCCCAGCCATTTGAAACAGCACTGTGGTGACCACATCTGCATCTTCCCTGGCACCCCCTGACCCCCTGCCCTTCCTTCTCAATTCAAACTCCTCCTGTTGTCACTCTTTGGCCCTGTGTCCATCTAGTCCTGCACGCCTTGGCTCCTGCTGCACAGAGCCACCTTCTCAGAGCTGATCCATACATCTGTGACAACACAGCAGCAATTTAATTAATTCTATAGAAGGAGGAAAATGAGTGACTTTTGCATTGCCCTTCCTTCTGCTTTTTTTTGGTACAGACAGCATTTGGATCAGCTATATTGAAGGTGAGTAGGCTGCTGGAAGCAAAAATGTCTTTCTATCATTTCTAAATTCCTTTGGCCATCTGGGATTGTCAGGACCTTGGTTACACCAAGACTAGAGTCTGGGATACACAGGAACAAATATGCTCTTTTTCTAGTATGATGGTGCTCTAAAGAAACCAAATCACAGCATCTTTAGGGTACAGGCTACAACAAGAACTGCCAGGTGCTTTATTAATTCCATTGAGCAGCATCATTGACTGCCCAGGATGGAAAGTCTCCATCCTTGGGATCCTTGGAAGTTTTCAAGACACGTAGGGAAAATGTCCTGAGGGACTGGGCCTCACCTCATGGCTCACCCTGCCATGAGTAGGAGGTTGGACCAGAGGCTTCCTGAGCTCCCTTCCAAGAAGAGTTATTCTACAGTCCTAGAAATTACGATTTTAGTTGTGTTGAGTTACATTTCAACAGCATGTGCATGTGTAACAGCAGGGTCAGAAAACTCCAGAAGGGGAAATAGCTGGGAAGAGTAACCTTTTCACTATTTTTTGCTTTGTTCAGGCAAAGTTACAGAAAAACACAAGCCGATGATGATCTATAAAATGACTTATTCCCACATGACATTATACAAGAGTGAAAATAAAATGAATGTAAATAAAGCAACAACAAAGTCCCTGACCAATGCAAATTCTTAATTACCCAAATTCATTGGTAGAAATAGTAGAGATTCATCTCTCTTGCCATGTTCCTTGCTGGCTTGGAGAGATGAGCACCACTTGGGATTATTGCCTCAGTCAATATTCGAAATGCATATGACTGACTGGCAATTTAGGATATACATCAGTAGAGCTAGCAGCTAATAAAAACAGTAAAATCAGAATACTTCAGGAGCGACAATTATTGCTTTCAGGTGATTCTTGATGTTTGGTACATTTTTGCAAAATGTCTTAATCCTTTAAAAATATAGACTGATCTGCAGATACTAACAAGTTCTCCTTGTGAAAGTGTAAAGTGCCTTTCCATGTTATCTTTTTTCATGTGTCACTCTGTTTTGCAGGCCCCATTGGCGAGACACAACTGTAATTCTGCAAATGAGTGTGAGGAGGGATTGCTGTTGAGCCAAGTCCAAAGGCTAGTGTTCTGAAGGTATTAAAAATAAAGACAAAATATATAGCCTTTTGGGGAAGAAAATCACACGTGCTAGCCACGCTTTGCAAATAGATCAACTTTTGGGGCGATTAATGGCAATTATCATCAGGTTCTAGACTTTATTCAATTGTTGTTTATTATTTTAGTTCTGAACTACTGAAATAGCAGCAGCAGACATGATTAACAGGACTCATGCTTAGGAAGGTATCACCTAATGAGGTCATTATGTCCGTATCATTAGTTCAAGATAAAGAGGGATACAAGGAGAGTGGAATTATTTCAGCAGTTAGTCCTGCTTGATTCCAGAGATCAGATTTGATGATCAGAGAAGTCATGTCCCACAGTACCCACTACAGTAAGTTTTACAGTCTAAGAATATGCTAATCGTTAATAAAAGATTCTCTGAATGAACAATGAATTTTGACAAGTGGTACAGAAAACAGGGTCTGTGGGCAAAAGCACTGGATCAAATTCAGCTCTTTTTGCTGACTGGGATGCTAGCTCCTTTTGTCTTGTTCCCTTGAACTTTTTCTCAGAGCTAAACAACAGATGCAGGATTTAGGCTGAAATTTTACCTGGTTCCACACTTTTGTTGGAGGTGCATAAACTGTTCTGGCAAATACAGGTTTTCTTCTTATTTCTATACACATTTGCATCTAACTGCAGAGCTGGAGCCCTGCCCTGCTCTGCATTTTGGACGAAGGGTGGAGGAACAGGATGAAGAACGTGCTTGTCCTGATGTAGAAGCAACCAGGATTTGCTCCTTGCTACACTGGGATTAATGAACACGCCTATCATATTCTGGAGAGTACTTAACTGCCATGCCAACTGAAGCAAGGGCTATCCTCAGTGATAAGAACTACTTAGCAGGCAGATATAATGCCTGTGCTGAAGTAAAAGCAAGTAAATCCCACCACAATGTGCTCCTGTACATACTGTGCAATCCTTCTCAAAGAAGCAGGACCTGGGTAACAGAGTTTAAATCCAGTTGGGATGACTGGGACTGCTTTTCAGCTTTCTCAGACTCAGTAACCCAGCACAGGAGTACTGGAGACAAAGTACCAGAAGGGTGCTAGACGTGCAAAACATTTCACAGCTGGACTTGAAAACTGACTCATACCCATTAAGATGTATTGCCTGACAGCTAATCCTTTAAACTGTTGCCTACTGTTGTATGAAAAGCCTGCTAGATACTGCAGGCCCTTCTGCTTGCTGACTCCTCCCTTTCCTTGGACAAATGCAGAATCCATTTGCAGATTCAGATTCAGCTCTCTTCACCACAAACTACCCAAAGAGTTTATCAGAAAGAAAAATGGGCAGCCAGGCTAATGTTTCTGTGGGGCAAGTGTCCTTTCCCAGCCTGTGAAATGCATAAAGGTGTTTTAAATTTTACATCATAGGCTTTTAGTAAAGAGTGGAGATCTGTGATACAAAACCAAGGCCCACCCTGTGCTTGAGACCCTCTGAAATTGTTCGGGGGCTTTGAAATTACAAGGAAGAGCAGAGGGGATGAGGCAGGAGCATCCTGAGTACCATGACCCAAGAACAAACCATGAGTTCCCCACAGTATGGCATCTGCCATGCAGTGAGTGTCAGCTGTTTAGTACTTTGCAGGCAAAAAAAGTGCTGATTTCTATGTTCTCCAAAATGCCATAAATGGTCAATGCAATAGCTGCATGTGGGATATCTATTTAGTCCAGGTGAGGATCTTCTGGGTCTCAAAAATTTGAATATCCAAGCCATGCCTCATGACAAGGCAGCAGCTCGTGTATTCATGGCAAACAGTATATAAAAGCTATAGTGAATGAAGGAAATTTGAGGACTGCCGTAATTGATTATGGTATTTCCACTTGCTGGGCCAGCTGCTGGACTAGGAGTCCCTGTGTGGGTGACTTTCATCCCTGCATGAGGGGATGAGCACAAGAGATTATGTACTGAATTTGTTTTACTTAAAATACTGTTTCCAGTTTAAAGAAAAAAAAAAAAAGCTACATGTCACTTTTTTCCTAGGGCCTGGATGTCAGACAGAGCAAGAGTGTCCTCTTGCTCTGTACACTGCTTAGAGGCTGCAGTACTCAGAGGAAGTGTTTGCACTGAGTAACTGGACGTGAGCTGTGGAGCTGTGTTTGAAAGTAATACAACAGTAATCTCTGCACAGGACAAGGTAGAAATTTTGGCAAACCCCTTACCAGCTGTAAGGTTATCTCACACTGCCGTATAAGCAGCTGCTGCAGCTTTTTGAAAGGTGTGGAGGGTTTAAGAGCTACATTGCAGCAGCAAAACACACCCAGAAAATGTCAGTGTGACAATTCTGTAGGCTTTCAGCCTGAAACTGCACACCTCCTGGGCATACTCTGGAAGCCCAACTTTTTTTTTATTTATTTTTACAAGCCCTACCGCGTGCCTGAAGGTCATCACCACTGACGTTTCTGACCAAAGGAGCTCTTCAGGAATCTCTCATGGTGTTCTGAGATAATTCCACAGCAGATGGAAAGGTTTCTCTGGCACAGGGTATTGTCTGTGTACAGTAAAAATTAATGATGAGAAATGACAACTAAATGGGCAGAGCTTATGAGGTAGAAAATACAGGATTACAACTGTCATTGCTGCTCTCAAATTTTCCTACTCCCCAAAACCTGCCCAACTGTGCCTGTTTTGTTTGTTTCTAATGTCTCTGTGCTGCCTTCTCTCCCTTGTTCCACCCTTTCTTGTGCTCTTTGCAGCACACAGCATGGTACCAACAAGCTCCATTTTGCTCCTGCAAAGGAAGAAAATCTAAGTTTTGACTTTCTTCCCTTGCCTTGTGACTTTGCCAGTATTAGATGAGTGCACTGGTCAAAAAATAATCATGACTGGCATTTGTGGCAGAAGCAGAACTGATGCAAGATAAATCAATGAACATGGGTTAAACCAGCTTCAGTATATCTATCATAGTAATTTACGTAAGTTTAAATCAATTTAATTAAACTGATTCACTTTTCTGGTGGAGAGAAGGCTTTACAGTGTGCCAAATTTAATCCATTGACTGGATTAAAATCATAAAAAAGGGGTGGCTGGTGACTTTAAAATTTAAGATGATGAGTGACTGGTACCATCCTGGAGAAGGAGCCATATGAAGATAACTGCATGTGCTATTAAAAGAGAAAAGTGAATCAGAATGAAGAAAACTCCCTTATGATGCGGTGGTGCGTGATAAGCATGATTACTCTAAATTGTTAACCCTGTGCATTATCAATACCTCCATAACCCTTGTCTGTGACCTCTCATGGAAGCAAAAGCCTTGCCTATCACCTGAGACAGCATAACTGATCATTGCATATTATTAGCTGGCCATTTTTACAGTGTAAAACTTCTTAGATGAAATCACTTTCCCCTTTAAACCACTTGTTTTTAGGGTAAGTCTTGCCCCTGGGGAATGTGCAATAATTCAGCATGAGTTTTATTTAAAAAGTTGTATCAATTTGGGCACCTGGACATTTAGCTCAGCACAGCTGATTAGTGGTAACATCCTAAGCTGTAGCTAGAGTCTTCTAAACTCTCTAGGCCAGCCTAGACTTTGCTGACTCTGTGCAATACTTCCAAGTAGAATGTCATTTACAAACTTCTGTATCATGGGGTAGTTGGGAACACACCAAAATGTCCACCAGGGACCTCCCGGCTAAAATGCTCATAGAAAAAAATGGTAGACTATGAAGCCCTACACTTCCCAAGGAGAACATTTTGCTTATTGCGAGGACTGTTGTCATTTTTACCAAACCCAGTTTTGCAGAGCTCATTGGTTATAATCAAGAGCGACTTTATGTGAGAACTCTTCATCATCCTCTTTCCATTTCAGAGACGACCTCCAAGGAAACATCATTCTCAAGCCCCTCCATTACAGTGAAGATGACTTGTTGGCATGTCATTACTACTGGCCGTCCACATGCCTGCACTGTGACCACTCTGGGGCTCACATCAGACATTGAGATGGTGTTTCTAACTCACAATTTTTCCCTGTAGAAAGGTTAGAGGTTCTATGCACAGACTATGTAATGATGTAAACATATTTGCTCTATTTCGCCCTAGCTCCCCAAAGAATGTCCTGTTTTTCTCTAATGCACAGTCCACTTTCAGAGCACATATCATTTGTATGACCAGGATGGAATGTGTTACATGCATGTGGCTTTCTGTTCTTTGTCTTCCCTCCCTTCCCTGCTCCAAAACCATGTGGGGATTTTTGGTGCCTTGATGACTAACGTTTCTTTTAAAACAAATTATTGAATATTGTGTATGTGCACTTTCTCATTCTGAGTGAGACTTAATTAACTTTCACCAGGCTCTGATTTCCCAGAAAAACAAACTATTCCAAACTCAATAATAACAAGCCCCAAACAAATAAAAATATCCGGTTTTTTCTATATCTGAGATCATGTAAGATTTCACACATTCTCATACAACTACTTCTTCTGTTCTTCTGATCTCTTTGGTCCACTTACTCCTGTCTGGTTTCTGACTCTGCTTTTTTTTTTCTCCAGAGTGTGGCTGATATCTAAGGAGCAAATCATGGCAAATAGCTCCTGCCTTGTCTAGCTAATTGCTACACTGACACTATGAGCAACAGCAAAAGAAACAAATGGGAATTTGAACAACAACAATGTGAAATGTTTGGTAAACAGGCATAGAAGGAAAAAGACAGGACTAGAAAATCATCAGTGTTGCTCCTGTGTCGCATCCCTCTTACCATGTTTAACAATTCTTTTTCCTAATCACAGGACTGACTGTCATAGCACTTCCTCAAGATTGCCTGCTATCTTGTACCTCACATATAAGTACATTTTGTTGCTACATGGAGACTTCCAAATTACTGGCCACTGCTCTTCCAGTAGTAGTGTGATGCTTTTCTCCATCCTCTTCTATCAAGCATTTTTGTTGTGTCCTATTTGCTTCTCTTATCCTTCTTGGCAATGTGCAGTTTAGGATAAAATGGTTTTGTCTGTCATAGCAAAGATGCGTGTAACTGCTGCCAGCTTGAGTCTTACCCGGTACGCATTTGAACTCTTACTGAGCTTTTGCCTTGATTGGTGAAAAAAGGGAAGGTTCCCACTGTTTCCCATTACCAAGAAATAATCTTCAAACATATTTGGAGCTCTGTTGCAGTAATTTGCTGCCCAGCTGTAGTAGTCCATCAAAAAGTTAGGTGTTTAAAGCTGGCAGAAGACTAACAGCAAACTACATGGGTGGACATTGGCCTTTTCTAGCAGGGAGGTTACTGAGACATGAATCCATTCCTTCACACCCATCAGAAATAATGACTTTGAATTTAGAGAGTACCACCCCTTGCACCAATATGGAGAGCTACAATGCAGGCACAAATATTAGGGCTCTAATTGGCAATAACTAGGAAAATACAGCTGGATTATGGTTCAGTCCAGCTGGGCTCAAAAAATTTGGACTGGTAAATTCAACTCAGAATCTGGGTATCCTGCACTGGTAAGCTCAATTTTGTTGAAAATTTTGTTTTCAAAGGAGGGAGGAGCTGTTAAACTTTGGACCATGACTTTGTAGCTTTATGAAGCAAGGTCTCACATGACAGTACCAGCCCAAGGAGATGATGTCCTCCTCTCCTCTTCCTGCTGCCCTGCCTTTTCCTACCACTCTGCTCGAACACATCACTGCCCAAGGTGCGCAGGCACAGTTGCTCCTACAACATGATGAACATGATGAAGGAATCAACACAGCTTCTCAAGGAGTCTTTTTAATAGGCCATTTTCAATCCAGGCTGGGTCCACTCCGGCTTTGCTGGAAGGTCTCAGGCATGAGGGGAGGTGGGCAAGCAGTGGCAAGTGGGGCAGCAGCCCCTTTGCACTGCTGATAGTTCTGCTGTTGGAGACTTCATGTCACAAAAGCACAGCCAAGGAGAGGACTGCCAAAGGGCTGGGTGCCATCAGGCTCCAAAGGCACAGGAAGAGCCTTCTATGATCCCCCATCACTTTGTGTTTTTCAGATTTCTACTAATTCGGTCAACACAGAGCGGCACTAAATTAAACACTTGACTGTTAAGGTCGATTCAGTGACCTCATTTGCAGAAGTGTAGCTCCTACTAGTGTCACATTCTGGGTTAGAAGCCAAATTTCTGGAATCAGTTTTGTAATGTATGGGGCCAGATTTGGGTTCTTTCAGAACTACCCCAGCCAGAGGAGGGCTTTGTGCCTGCTTCAGGAAAACCCTGCCTGCTGCCTGACGTTCGTGCACAGAGAGTATCTTTGCTTCCTCACCTGTAAAAAGATAATTACACTGCCCAAGTTTCTAAAGAGCCTTTGCGTCTCTAGATAAAATGTACTACAGAGAGGCACTACATGAATTATTCAGGCTAAATTAAATTAATGAAGACTGTGGAAATTCAGTTGCTTTTATTTCTTTTTTTCTGCACTAGGTTCAGATCCTGCAGTGGCCTTTGTGGTCTCAAAATATTCTGAAAGCAGAGTGCTGCTAGCTCACAGCTCTGCTGAAAATATTTTCTTCATTGTCTGAAAATATATTAATTTAATTATTGACGAGAGAGCTATTGAAGCATGACCAGCTCACCATGGTGTTTTCTCTAACCACAGGCTTCCACAGGGAGCAAAGAATGAAAAGTCAATGCAATCTGTGCGAGACAGCAAGATGGATTTATGAGGAATTACAGGCTGGTTTATAAGGAAAAAATTATCACTTAGTCAACAATGTAGGATTATAAGGACAGCTCTTGCACTGTCCAGGAAGAACCTAGACAGAACATGTACAATGTCATGCCAGGATGCCTTAAATGCTTTGCAACAGTGTTTTTGGGTGAGCTGTGCCTGCTCAGGGCCTCTGTGCAGCCCCTCTTCCTTCCTCTGTCCCCAATATGCCAGGAGATGCCTCCTGGATGAAATTCTGCAGTTCTCACCCCAGAACTTGGGATATGGGGCTGCCAGCACTGGAATACGTAAAGGTCTCCTTTTGGCAGCCTAAAACAGCAACTTAGCTGAAATAAAAATATGATTTATTCTGCCAAAAAACTGCGCAGTTCTCAGTAGAATGGATTTAAGAGAGGTGTCTTGCACAGTATTTTTGTACTCATACTTAACTTTTCTTGCTGGAGCTTAGGCAGACCTGGCATTTTTCCCCAGTATGGACATCTGGAAGCCGTCCATCATGCTTGCAGCCTAGTTCCCCTGATTAATTTGCAAATTTTTTAACATATCTTTAGCCTGACAGCTTTTCCCAGTCCATATGATCCCCTGCCCTTTCCTGGAATCTCTGATGTGTTAGGGGCTCCTTTGAAAGCAGGCTCATCTACTGGAGGAGTGTCTCCCAGCCTGGCTGTGTAGATCCAGACATTGTTATCCTCACTCCTTTGAAGTCATGTACCTGAACCTGGCTTAACCGGGTCATTATTTTACTTTTCCTTGCTCAGATCTGTAACAAACCCTTTATTGCTTGCTTTCAATTAATTCTAAGAATTCAGGCGAGCAGCAATAGAAAATGTGAGGAGGGGGCACGAGGAGGTTTATAGCATTAATCAAAGGGTGGTGCAGGCATTTTCCCACTTTGCCCCACCTTGTTAGCATAGGCGGCCACATGATCCTGGAAACAGGGATTGTTGCCTAGAGCCTACAACAAGCAACCTGTCACTGATGTGTTTCTGTTTATTTTAATTAACAAAGGGCTAATTTCTGTCTGGCACGCAGCAGAATGGAAAGGTGGGAGGCGACCAGGCTTGGCCATGCCACCCCCTCGCAGACACTTGGTTGAGGCTGGGCTGACTCCCAGTGCCAGGCAGCCCCTGCCAGACCCAACACCATGCCCAGGGCTGCGGACACAGCGGGGACATGGCCCCTGTCCTAGGGATGGGCAGGAGACTCATAATTCGTTGGGAAGTACCTAGCTACCTACCAGCCAAGGCAGCAGGTTTATTTTTCCAGAGGCAGATAGAATCATAGCCATTCTCCACCCAACCTGTATTTGTGCCTGGGATTGCCACGTCCCAGGTGCAGGACCCTGCACTTGGCTTGGTTGAGCTTCATGCGATTTGCATGAGCCCACCTCTCCAGCCTGTCCAGATCGCTCTGGATGGCATCCCTTCCCTCCAGCGTGTCAACTGCACCACCAAGCTTGATGTCGTCAGCAAATTTGCTGAGGGTGCACTCTATCCCACTGTCCATGTCACTGACAAAGATGTTGAATAGTACGCACACTGTGCTGCTGGTAGGGGCTGAGGCAGGGAGGGAGGGAAGAGAGGACAGCAGATGCTCAAAGTGAGGTTTTGGCAGGCAGCGAGAGCATCCACTGCTTCTGTGCATCCACCAGCAGGAAGATGGAGCTGGGTGCAGCCTACCTAAAATCTGAAGGGGAAGGATACGGTTCAGGGAGATCCAGCTATCCATTTTCAGTGCCTTCTCTCCTTTCTTTTCTGGGTGCAGGTGTGCTTCAGGTTAGAAGCAAGCGTGGTTTGGAGTAACTTTACTAACCCACTGGAAACAGGCAGGATGCCAGGGGAAGACTGTCCTGTAGAGTCCAGCTCAGGTAGGACTGCTGCTTTTCCATGGCAGAGTAACTCAGGGCTGTGTCCCAGGGGTGGTGGGAGCATGGGCTGTGCCATGAAGAAGAGCCTTGCCTTGCTCTATAAAGGGCTTCATGGCATCTCCCCACAGAAGACAACTGTGTCTGAGGCCAGGCTGTGGCTTGACTCGCAGTGCTTGATGCCAACTGCTAGCCACGAGGGTGCAGGGGCTGTGGTGTGGCTCTCTAGCTGCTGAGCGGCTGTGGGGCACTTCTGTAGTGGGGTACAATTAGAGAGAGCATGTTTTCCTATCCTCTGTTCCATGGCAGACGTCTCCGAACCTGCCCAGGGCCTCAGCCACACATAGCAAACTGGAACATAAGGGCGTTACATTTTTGGAAGCACCACGAACATTTTTTTTAATTTCACAATTAGGAATGTGTCTAGAAAATCCATTTGATATTTTGTGGTTTTGAGGTGAAATATGAACAAAATGGTGAGCATGTATGGATATTCTTGGTTAGCTATCTGGTGAGCTAAGGGTGTTTTCTCCTCTTCTTGTTTCCCACGCAGTGAGAACAACGAAATACTTGAGTTCCCCACTCATTATCTGATCGCCTCCAAAAATAGGTTCCTGCATATTTCATCCACAGAAAACTTTGAGAGAGAAAAGACCTACTTTTCTCTTTTTTTTTTTCTGCCAGTTGTGCCTGAAGCCATGCAGTACTCCGAGCAACTACTGAGCAGCTTTCATCCTTTCTGCTGCATTGCAACAAGTCAGCTACATAGATGTCAGTACCCTGAGGGCAGCCACGGGCCTTACTGCTCCTGCTCAGCTTCTGCTGGGGCTACCTGAGGCCAGGAGACCCATTTCAGCCCAGCCTGAGGCCATCAGTTCCTGCCCCAGTGATGCTGCAGCAGTGCTCATTGTATGTTTTGGACCCCTCTGTTGTATGATGCAACCTTGTCTCCGGTCTTGTCTCCAGCCCCTTCTGTTTTAGCTCCTGATGGGAGCCCCTGGCTGGGCCCCAGACCCAGTTTGTTGCTTTCCATCTCAGGGGCTGTTGATGGACCTTGTTACAGCTGTCATCTCTGCCCACCATGCTCAAACCCTGTGGGAATGCAACCACTGGTGAGGGGATGGTCTGCGCTGGGGTCACCCTCAGGTCCCAGCTCATCCTGCTTTGGGAACAGATGTCCCTCACCTAGAAGAAGTGGAAATCAGCTCTGACAATGCAAGTGTGGAAGTATGATGGTAATGAACCACCTTCATCTTGTAGTATTTTTGTGTGCAACAATTAAGCACCATGACTGGCTCTGTGCTAAGTGATCAGAAAACTTACAGCCTGGGTGATGTGTATTGTGGTGGTTTTGCACAAGAGCAAGAGGGAAGGGATTGAGCTCAAATTCCAAGGTGACAGAGCCATATAAAAGTCTTTAAAACACCCATTTAACTACCTGTAATTTTAGTTATGTAGCTTACTAATTATCTGTCTTTTGATAATGCCTGGTTCTTACAGCAACTAAAAGGCTAACAAATCCAGTCCTCTCAAGCCTTTCCTCATTTGGCACGTGCCCTGTCCCCCTGACCATCCCAGAAGATCCTCTCCAATTTGTCGATCTCCCCTCTCATACTTGGGGGCAAAGCTAGTGCTTCAGCTGTGGGCTTGCAAGTGCCCAGCCATGGGGAGAAACTGTTCCTCTTGGCTTGTGGTTGCCCTCTAGCTAGTGCAGCCCAGCTGCCAAATGAGCCCAGGTCATCCAAGCCCCCTGAGATGGTCATGTTTTCCCTGCCTATCTCCTCTAGGCTCTTTCCAGCTGGTTCCACCTTTCCTGAGTATGCTTAAAAATAATAGCCACTTGCAGAGCATCTACGTCATGAGACATGATGTAGCTCCCACACAAGGCATCACTTGGTGGATGATGGGGGGACAGGGACAAGCCTGCGAAGGCTGGAGTTACCTGCACATGAAGTAAATTATTTGTATCTCTGTGTGAGGTGATCAGAAAACGGACACAAAGCACAGAAGCAACTTGCAGAATGCAAACAAGACAGTCATAATGATGACTGATCTTGGTACAAGTCATATTGTTAATTCTCATTTTTCCCAAGTATAGAAATGCTGACATTTCTATCTTTTCTTTAAAAATTAGTTGCATACTTTATGAACAGGAGAGCTGAAGCCAGACCTCCATAACCTTCTTAGATTTTATTTCGTGTCAAAATAACATTTGGTAGAAGAAACAAGACTGAGAGAACACAGTTTTTTATAAATATTGCCTAAACTGCATCCCTAACTTTCTCTTCTTTCCTTCATCCTCCTTTCTATTTCTTACTTATGCACTTCCTTTCATCATTTTCATTTCTTTCTGACTCTTTCTTTTATTTCTCAAAATCACTGGTCCTTCTCCTGGTTAATTTAAGCTTCTGAAATAGCTATGAAATAGCTTTTTTTTTTCCCCAAAGAAAAAATAAAATGCTGACATCAGAAAATAAATTACTTCTAAGAATACCACTACTAGCATTTCATATTCAGCAATAAGAGACACAAGAAGCGAAAAGAAGTTAATTTTTTAAAAGTCATTAATAGAAGTATGGTTTAAAAAGTCTTATTAAAAATATTTTTTTTATATATATATGAACAGGTAACTGCAAAATATCTACTAACTGTGAAACAGACATCTGGAGTATCAGATTCTCAGTCTAGTTCTTCCTTCTCCTTATGTGAGTTCATTTTTTTCTTCAAAAAGAATTTATCAAGCACAAAGCAGATATTCAATTTGTCTTTGATTGCCCACAGTTTTCCCCACTGATGCTAAGTCAGGGAATACCCAGAGGAACAAATTCAAATTATGAGGTGACATGTGGGAAAAACAGAGAGAGCAATTATGAGTGGAATATTAGAACTTCAGTTTTATGTTTGCAAAATCTTGCCTTTTCCAAGTCTTACTCTGAGGGTGTGATTCATGTGACTTAATCACAGAATCACAGAATCACCTAGGACCACAACCATGTACAGCTCTTGGAGGTGCTGTAGCGTCACACCAGTCTCCAGATGCTGGTCCAAGCCATGTGGCAAGTTTTGCACCATGTCTTTCAGCCTTAAGCAGATGTTTTGTGTACCTGAAACAGCATGTGTTCCCTCTGTTCAGGCACTTAAATTGCTCCTTTAGTCTCAATGTTGCAAAAATGTCAGTGGCAGCCACACAAAACTTCCCTTATCAAAGGACCAGTAAAGACACCAAGAAGCTTGCAGGATTGTGTCTCTCACCTCATTTTATGAATCAGCAAATTATTTCAATAGTGCCATGAGGTGCAAAAGAAGGTGGATTGCATTGTGGAGTAGAGAAGCGTAGTGAAAGGCAGTCCCAGAGCCTGTACACAGCCAAGAACAGATCCCAGCCTCAGCCCAGTGCCCCTCTGAAGAGGAAGGTCGCACTGTTCCTGCAGTAGAGTGAGCCATGGCAGCCTGTTAAGCCCTGCACAAAGTGCCAGTGAAGCAGGTCAACATGACAAGGAAATGCAATCCTGATGTCTTGTTTATCTGTTAGTGGAGAGAAAAGATGCTGATGGTGGTTGCAAATGAAAATGTGTTTTAGTACAACAGTACTCTCTGGAGGGTTTATTGTATTCACCCGTCATTATTGGTTAGCTACGTGTCCTGGCATATATAGGGTGTGCTTCAGAAAGCTCAGATTCTAGACATTTCCTACATTCCTAAAAGTTAAAAACTATCTGATCCCCCACAGGACAGCTGGATTTGCAGTGCTATTCAGCAGTTACAAGTATTCATCCTCAGCATTTCATGAAATACTGAGGGGATGAGCTGCCACAATTAAATGAAAGAAAACATTTGCACGTATTAAGAAACCAAGGGAAGATGGAGCTTTCTTGCAGAACACTCATCTGCTTGGGTTTGAAATCCCATAACTTCAAAGAGACTGAGTGGAAACGACAAACTAGAAATATCCTTTCCTACAAAAGTATGGCACCTACCTGTATTTCATAAGCCAGAATTGTGAATGCCATGAGAAGCAAAGGACGTGCAGTCGGTTAATTACAGATTAAGTTTACCGACACAACACTCTTACCCAGGAATACTTATGTCATCGACAGAGATTAATGCCGTCTTTAACAACCTGATTTAGTGGATGCCCGTTTTTGCTATAATCTGCCCAGCAGCTGTGTGTCTGAAGGAGCGCCCACCTCATCTGGCTGCTGCTGGACAAGCAACTCGGGAGTGGAAAGAAAGAGGAGAAAGTGAGTTTTCAAGGGATCTGCTCAAGAATGAATTTAACCAAAATGCTAAACCCCGCAATAATCTGTCGTGTCCCCAGTGTGCCTAGTTGAAGTACAGGTGGTACACGGAGCCTGATTAAACCAGTGGATGACTCTTCCCCTACCAAGTTCAGAATCCTTGGTTTAGACTGTTTTTTTCTTCAAGCTGCCTTTTAACGTAGAGGGGACTAGAGCATCCACTATCAGAAAAACAATACAACCCACTCCCTCTGCAAGTACCACTCAAAGAAAGAGCAAATAAAATCCAGAGGCTTCCTTTGTCCCTATACCAGGATTCACTTTTTAATCCCCATTAAAAGAAATAAATCTCAGTCACGTAGCACCTCCAGCCTCCACCCCTCTGCTGGCCCATCTGCAAGGGCTGAGCTGGGGCAGGGCAGGCACAGGGAGGGAGTCTTGGAGAGGGTCACGAGCTGCTTTGAGGGGCACTGACACTGCAAGAAGTACACACATAGAAGCAGATGTCTGTGAGGGACAAGACCTAGAGGCAGGGAGGCAACTCACTCTTTTTGCCCAACTTTTCGCCCAATTGCGAGGCCTAATGGAGCACGGGCACTGCTGAAAAGATGTTACAGAGACTGCTTTTGCCCTGTTTACACTCCAGCAAACTTCCTTTTCCTTCCTTCTATCTAACTTGGCTTGCAAGTCACTAAAGCTGGCTTGGCAGCTGTTTGAGGGGGAGGCAGAGGGCTCCCGGCACTTGAAGTGGAACGGTGCATCCTGCGAAGGGGAAGCTCAGCATTGAAGGCAGCTCGCCTTTCACATTGCAGCGCACAGAGGCAGTGGAAATTCATTCTACACTGAACAAGTAATTCCAGGTAGCAGGAACTTCAGCTTTACTTTGGCCAAAATTGTTTCTCTAGTTTTGTCTACTCACTTCCACACCGTAGGACTCACACTAAGAGTGGTGCCTGGGGCCGCTAGTGATGCAAATCTTCCAGTGACAGAAGTTGCCTCCCAGGATAGAAAACTAGTATTTCTTCTGTTCAAAACACTATGAGACCTCTTTTAATAGTTTTGTTTCTGTTGCCTTTGCCTTCTCTGAGTGCCTACAACACAGGTTGGTAAACAAAGGCACCAGTTTCCTTATAACAAGGCATTGTGCTGACAATACATTGTATTTATCTTCAGGCTTCACTGGGGTGTTTTGGAGGATGTCCAGCCTCCTCCAAACTGTGCTTTCTTTCTTTTCTTATAACATGGCTTTGGAATGATCAGTGTCCCTGGAGTGTCTGTTACTCCTCTTCACATTGAATGTGTAACCCTTTTTTTTCTTCTTTTTTTTTTTTATTTGCCTCTTGAGAAGGTAGAGAAATCAATAGAATTGTTAAGAATGAAATCCTTTTTTAAATAGTTTTGAGAGGTAAATATGACATAAGCAAAATAAATAATTACTTTCTCAAGTCAAATTGGCTCAATTCTGGCTGATTGCTTTTTTGAAGCTAGATTTCAGTATAACTCTTATCAGATCAGCCATTTTCCATAGCTAGTATTTTTGGCCTGTGTGTTATTTTAAGCCTATCATTACCATGGGACTTGAATTCATTTGGAACTCATTAATAATCAGTATAATTCCTTTTCATTAGAAATTTCTTATTGGAGTAACTGCTTGTGATGTAAAATACAATTCCCATGAAGCGACCATCTTTGTAGATATATAGCTGGTGATGATGAATTAATACGTAACTTTATATTAAACTAATATTCTTCAAAATAATAAAAAGACTTAATATATTCCATGCATCATTAATATGAGATCAGAAGGATGAAAGGTACAAGTGGAAATAAGATCATTTTCTTGGTTATCAGAATTCCCCTTTTTTGGTGTGGTACACTAGAGGGATTTTATGTTGCATATATGCATCTTTCTCTGCTCCACATATTCTTCTGCCATGTATAATGGAATGCACAATGAGAAACAGTGACACAGCCAATGAAGACAGAGTCCTTCCCAACATGAACACAATGGCTGGCAGTTCATCATGCCTGAAGAGAGATTTTAGAAATCAATGACACTTGAAAGCCTATGAAAGAGAAGGTTAAGAAAAAAAGGGCCCTTTCTTCTTGGAGAATGGATTGCAATCTTCTCTGTTTTCCTCTAAACTTTCACTGGGCAAATGTATCTATACTTAGACCCTCCTCACAAGTTACAGTTTTGTAGAAATGCTTGTATGCAGGCTAAGAAAGCTGAGCACAAGTATTCATGCTACTCTCAAGGGGTGTCAGTATGTCACATTTCCCTGAACAATAATGGGCTGTAGAGGGGGAAGAGATTTTAAGTAGCTTTGAAAGAATGTGGAACAACCCCCTTGTTTTGTATCTCTTCCATGTGTATAACTACTCCCCCATGTTATCACATAAAACAAACACAATAGTTCTGGCTAAATTTGGTGAGACTGAAATTTAAGAAAGAGCCTTTTCTATGGCCACACTTCTGCTGATAACTTTTCAATCCTTTTCTGGAAGATGAGGAGGAAAAGTGTAGTTAGGCTGGGTCTGGAAGCAGATCCCCTTTTTGGAAGGAGAGGTAGGACAGGAACAAGGATATGTCCCATGAGCAATTCATTGTCTCTTTTGCTGTCCAGCTTGATCCTACTCCAAATGGTGGCAAGCATCATTGGGCTAAAGTTTCTTTCAAATGTGTGCAATCACCAGGAGCATTTCTGTTGCAACAGATCAGGCAATTTTCTCAAGAAACTTGTGACTGCCACTAACAGTGTTTGATGACTCCACTTTCAGATTACTTCTATCATTCCTTCTACCTCTGTGGAATGGAATGGATGGAATAGGAGGCTGCCATTAACCCATTCATATTAGCTTTAAATGTCAGCATCATCCATGGGAAAATAGTTCCCATTGCAGCAATGGCCATACCAAAGCAGCAATGGCTCCGTGCCAGGTTTGTAGCCTGTAGCCAGGACTGTGCCTCATCTGCCCAAATGTAATGCGGACAATTCTCTGCAAACTGGTTGCCTAAACCCCTCTGTGGCCCATGGCAACAAATGTTTTCTTTCTAAAGTGAGCATTTCTACAGAGTTTGCCTCTAACAGCTCTCACCCTGGAAGTGCCAGTTTCTTTCTGTGCACCTCGGTGGAAACCAGCTGGCACCTTGGGTAGGGGCAGCTTCCCTGTGGGAGAAATGCTGCTGGGAGAAGCCAGTCCCACCCCCAGCGACAGTGCCCTGGGACCTCCCTTCAGTTTTCAGCATGAGGAGACTAAGCTCCTGATAAAGCAAAGAGTTGCCTTAGACTCTTTCACACCTCAGATACACTGTGAGAAAAGAGACCTTCATCCTCCTAATGAGCAAATGTGTTCAGAGTAAACGCACTCCTTGAAGGGCGTTAATGCTTTCATCACCACTGGCTAATGAGCCTGAACTTGCACCTTGTACTAGATACTAATCAGATTCCTCTCTCTGTACTCTCTAAAGCAGTGCAATTCGGTCTGCCAGCTGGCAGTGATGCTATTTAAAAATAACCACTCATGGGTGTTCTTATTCAATATTTCTGTCACAGGAGTTGGTAAAGGTCTGGTCTGGGCCCATTTTAATATGCATTGCACTCTTAATTTCTTTTCAGGTTATTATTAACTTATTCCATTTACAAAATCAAATAGTACGCCTTTTAATTGAAGAGTAACTATTTCTTGTATAGTGTAATTTCATTTTTTCCCTCAAAACTTCAAATTACTCTGGTCCTGTTTTTTTTTTTTTTTTTAATAATCATTTGCATAATTTACAACACTTTCAGGACTTTCTTACTTTGCATAAATCAATTTCACTTCTTGTTCACCTCATCACTTTCAAGGGGATTCTTTTCTGCTTTACTGGACTTAAATTAATCCTCTGGAGGAAGCAGTGTCATGACTCGGCCAACATCAAAATCTGCATAATGAAAGCAATTTTTTCCATTTAAATTGGCACTCAAGAATATCACTGCTCATTAGCAGACTTTAGATCTTTTATTTCATTTTAAGTGAGAAAGACAAGCGTTCTTTCCCTAATACGAGTTTCTTGCATAAGAATTTATTCAGAAACCTTTAAATATATTGCAGTGCAAGTTAAGTGCCTAAATACCTTTAAAAAACAAGTCTATGTGATTTGTAGAGTATTAACATCGCTGGCAAGACCATCAAAATTGCCATACTTGATCAGGGTGGTCATCTGTCTCATTTGGTTTCTCTCTGGGGTCAAAACCGATCTGAGAAGATGGTTAAATAATGGATGAATGTGGAATCATTTATGATGAAAGGGAAATTTCCTTCTAATTCCAGGCACTCAGCAGATGCTTTTGCTGGTGGTGGTCTTAGATGAGTCTTAATACCAAATCTGTACTGAAACTTACAACTGAGAGGAGTGCTCAGTATAACAGAAGGAGAGCTTCAGAAAAAAAGCTCATAGGCTGGAAGGGAGTGAGATGCAAAATCTGTGTTCCTTGTCTGTTGGGAACACACCTGCAAACCAGCCACATCTGTTTCACTGGAAGTCTCTGGGGCTGTTCAGCCTTCCAGGGTAGATGCTCTCACACTTGCCTGCAGTCTGAAGGCTTTATCATTAATAATTCCCTATTTATCTTTCACGGTTTCAAAACAAATATCCGTTTGTGGGGAGGAAGAGCGCTTCTTGCCCTTGGCCCTGTAACACAGCTGCAGATGGTGCAGCTTGAGCTCCTCATGCCCGTGTAGGCTTGGTCGGGCTCAAGAGCCAGAGGCTGCCCACTGTTGGCTTGTCTCTGCGGCCTCGCTTCAGGCTCTGCTGTACCAGTCGGGCATGACTCGACTAAGGTGTCCCCAGACAACGCTACTAATTTAATGATCCCAGGCAATTTGAAGCCCGCAGTGATCTTTTCCATACTGTCCTGTCACATTTCCTTGCAAAATGTATGTTTTACTGGTTTTGGTCCAGTTGTCACAAATAACATTCTCCTTCTTTGTAAGATGAAGATTATTTTCTCAACCTTTCTTGCAATTCACTGTTTCCATTTGAGCATTTTACGGGATCAAATAGCAATGGTATCTGCTTGCCTTTTGTTAAGTTTCCTGAGTTATGAATGAAAAGTCGCTTTTGTCTGCTAAATACAACGATAAAGTGCATTTAAACACCCAGAAGAAAGTGTCGATGCACCTACTTCTTCTGCATAAATGTGCATTTCCCAATCATTGTGTATTTCTTTGTCGTTGCCATGATGTAGAAGGAACACAACAGAAAACCCCTTCTGATAGGAAAATATATGTTTCAGAAAGAGCATTGAAAGTTATGTTTAATTTGGTAACGTTTGTGAGAGACTTTTTTTAAATTACTTTCCTAGTTAGTATGTATTATTCCAAAATACATATCTTTGATTTTAGAAATTGTCAGAGGAAATGAATAATTTTGCCACAGTTGTTAAATGCCTTGTTTGTCTTACATATTCAGTGCCAAATAAAAAAATCTGTTTATGCAAAATTTATTTATGCTAACTCTTGAAAGGTTTACATGTTAGAAAAGCGGAAGACATGGTGATCTTTTTTATTGCAAGACACATTAAAAACAAAGCTTCTGTCTGACGTATTTGAAGGTACACATTTTTCTTTTGTCTTCCATCAGTCTTTCCCTAATTCCCTCATCTGCTGCAAAATAAACACAGTAGCAAAGTAAGTGCTTTTAACCTTAGATCAGCATTATTTTCTAGTTTATTTATCAAATGTTTTTCAAATGAGATACTTTGGCTTGTCGGATGTATAACTGAACAGAATTAATCCCTTTTGGAACATGTATCCTATTTACCCCAATGTCTTTCGAGAGCTGTATTTGTGAAGGCACTCGCATTTTCTGTGCCCATGGACAAGATGCCTGGAGCTGGGGTGAGAGAAGAAGAGTGGGGATAGTGGCAGTCCTTCATTTGGACACTGACAGAGTGGAGAGGGGGAAGCTGAGTTTGGTTTCTTCACCCTGTGTTATTTCTGAGCTTAGGTTGAAGTTACTGGGTAAAATGGTCATTGCATGCAAAGGCATGGTGTAATTTGGACCTGAATCTTCCGTTTCCTTGGTGACTATGCCAAAGTCTTTGCAAGAGGGGAGTAACAATGCTATTGAAAGGTGGGGATGTTGGATAAATGTGCTGGCCTGTGGGTAGAGGCACCTACCAGAGAGATGCAGGGTTTTGGATACAGGCTTATGTTCAGCATTTTGTCTCTGTCAGCCTTGAGCATCCTCCTGCTGACAGTATTATCACTAGGTGCTCCCTGTTCAGGCTGCTGTTTTCTTAGCCCCTAACCTTCTCCAAGCCCTGCACAACAGGGAGCACAGGGCTGATTGTTCCCCTTCTTGTCTGTACTTCAAAACACTGAATTTCACTAGCTGAGAATAAAGAATTTGACTTCTACCAACTCTGAAGTTTTCAGGCAGAAGAAAGCAATTTGGCCATTTTATGCCATTGTAAAGAGCAGATCCTTGGACCATGGGGGTGCAAGAAGGACAGTATACTGCAAAACAGTAAAAAAGTTTACAGCAAAAAAATTATGGGCCTAGTGGAGCTGGAGCTCCTACAGTCAGGATGGAAACTCCTCTATCTCCCTGAGGTCAGCTGATCACAGTAATTGGAAGCCAGAAAAAGATCCTGCTACAGAGCAGTCAACTATGGCAAACTATAATAGGGTGGGTTTTTTTCTTCTATTTGTTTTCGATTTTGAAATAAGAACAGAGAGCATGCTCTTCATCCCAGGAGCTTTCACTCTAATGGGCTGTTAATGAGCTATCAATTACTTATGCAAAAGGAAACACACACATATGCACACATTACTATTCCTTAACTGAAGGTTTGATGTGTTTAAATGTTGGGGGCTATAACCTTCTCAGCTGGTGCACTGGCCCTGCATACATCTTCGTCTGCATTCACCCTATTACAAGGTCTAGCATGTAACGCTTCAAGCAAAATTGTGTATCTGAGGTTCCTGGAGTCATGTTCTGATCTCATGCAACATTGGCAATTCCCTGGGTAAATTGATATGTAGCACCATTCTGCTATCGAGCAGTCGCAGTGTATTAATCAATCCTCAAGCCCTCTTGTGAAGCACACTAGCTGTTAATCTTATTTCTAGAGGCACCGTCTCCTTCTTGACTGCGGATTCTTGAATTACAATGGCTAAAAAGTATTTCTGTCCATTCACAAGGGGACCAGAAGCTAAACTTTCTTCCACCCAGCCTTTGTCATCCACACAGTGAGGACTGATCATTGTCATGAGCTTGACCTCATAATGAAATCGGTGACCTTGAAGGTGGCACAGGCAATACAAATCCTCTCGTTCACCCCAAGTTTAGAAGCCATTTGCCTGACTCCTTTGATCAGCTGCCTCATGAATGAGGAGCCCTCAGCAAGACCTGCCTGAACCACTTAAATCGCTCCCTCCCATATGGCACAGAGGAAGCATTTGTGTGGCCCAAGAGTATCAGGACACGGATTGCTAATCTCAGTACCGGGCTGTTACTACGGAGACTTTTCTTTTCTCAGTGCCTCTGCTACTTTTCCCTGCATATTTCACTCCCTGTTAAACCTGTAGTCATCCCTGGGGTAGCCTTCAGCTCAGGGACCAACAGCATCCTACCATTCATTGCATCCCCTGCTCCATCACCTTCATTGCCACCTGCCAGAGCTCCCACACCCAGGCTGCCTGGGCAGAGTCGCACACAAAGGTGCTGGCAGTGGGAGTGAAAAGCAAACAGAAAGTGTAAAACAGTATAGAAAGGAATTTTTTATTTTAAAAATGCATTGTTTTTTTCCTACTTTTGTGTGTGTGCGTGATTAGACCATGTCAAACAAGCTTAACATCCTGGAACTAGCCAGGCTGCTAAGTGTTAAGGTATTTATGAACTTGTTAAGAGATGGAAGCATTATGCACTGTTCACAATGTTTAAATTTAATTGCCACACTAGAGAGAATCTTTGATTACATTATCAGTTTATTCTCATTGAATGTTAGTTGTTGTATCTTTTTTTACAGTGCTATTTCTCTGTTAGAAAAGATATTTCTCCTAATTTACTGGAAATGGAGGATTTTAATTAGCCAGCCTTTTAATGCAGAAGATTCCAGCTGCTGAAATCCTGGGCCAGTATAGGGTTAAATGTCAGTTTAAAAGATTAATGACTTAGCTGAAAACATTTTATCACAGATACAGGAAATAAATCCTGTTCCCAGAGAGCCACAAACCGTGTGTGCCACTGAGGAAAGGAACTGCACAAACCAATAACGACTGATTGCTCCTGTACCAGAAACAGCAGTGATAAGACAAAAATCATTGTAAGAATCAAAGTGACTGAGCTCCTCGGCCAGTGCTGATGCTGTGGGGCTGAAATATGAGGTGCATTGCCTACCTGGGGGTGCCTTTCTCCAGAGATGTTCAGAGCCTGTGCCCTCAGCTGGCTTTCTCAGCACAGGAAAGCAGGGATATGTGCTGGGTTTATGTGGGTGAGAATACCCCTGCAGCAAGGGTGGCTTTTATCCAGAGTTTAAAGCTCTGGTTTGGATTCTCAGAGGCTGCTGCTGGGATGGACACAATGTGGACTTTGAGCTTCAGAGCCCCAGCCAGAAACATATCAAATTTACAACATCTCTGAATTAAGCCTTTTTTTTAAAAAAAAAAATAAAAATTCCAATTTCTCTTCCTTCCTTAAAAGTAACAAAACACCACCTCCATTTCACCCCACGCACTTTCCCCTTCCTTGTATCATTCAACGCACAGCTGGCCATGACTATGACAAGATTCAGCAAATGATGCACCTACTGACTGACAGTTGTGCCTGGAGAACATGCAGGACCAAAATGGACAGAAATTTCTCCTGGAGCACAAACATTTAGTAGCTACAAGAACAGCGCACAGAATATTACATAAACGTTTGGCTGCATGTGTTTTAAGGCTTGCTTGCCCACGGATAAGGAAATTAATCTGATGTTTAGATTAGGTTCATGTCTACACACTGTAAGTATGGATTTAGTGGCTTTTTGGCCAGAAATGAAATCAAAGATGCTCAAACCCACAAACTTTAAAATGTTCTCTCTTTTCCAGGACTAAATCCTTAAGACGTTAATTGTTAAACAGGCAAAACTTTGTCTTGAGGAGGACAGAAAAATATTGGTCCTTCACCCACAGGAAAATGTATCTTGGCTGTGTGAGTGACTCCTCTGAAACTGCTGCCTCACCGTGAACCTGCTCAGGAAAAAAAGTATATAAAAATAACTCCTTCAGGGCAAGACCTGCATCATTTTACATTACACTTTCATTTTTCAATGCAAGATTGCTCTGTAATTTTGCAAAAGCAGCTTGCAGTAGTGGTAGCCATCCTTATTCTAGCAGGCTGAGAGGCATAAAAAGTCCTAAGCCTAAGTACAGGAATGCCCTGTACACCAATACCACAGACACACACAAAATACACACCTACTACTTCAAAAATACTAGGCTGCAAAAAAAACAGGCACTGAAAAGAAAAGGCAAAGTGGTCGTTCTTTGGACTACTTAAATTCAGTCTACTTGCGTGATTGTGCTACAGCACAGTCCTACACAACATTTCTCCCTTGCTCCCCTGCACTGTGAAGTGCACAGGGGAAGGCAAGTCGCTAGTTGAGTAGATAGTCAATATTTTATTTTATTTCCTTTTTCCTCCAGTTTGTAGCCCCAGGCCTTGTCTACTGCAAACTTTTCCAACCAGCTCTGAATAAAGATGTGTCTATTGTCTCCTGGCCTTTTCTTTAGCCTTCATCGTTGTTACTTCTGACTGCTTTGGACACTGGTTGTTTTTCACTGTTTTGTCGATACTGCCTCCTTCAGCAGGTGGAGGACCGAGGCATTGAGAGGTCAAGGTCAGGGTGGTGTGTCCCTGACCGAGGCAGCTGGACCTACTTTCCCTTGAGCAGCAGGTTGGGTGTTCAGGACGTTGCTCCCATCTATTTCAGCTGCAGCTATTATCATATCTACAATGCAGGGGGGAAGGGAAAAAAAGAGGTCCAGGATGATCTGGAGTGACTGGACTTTGTAGTGATGAAGAAAAATAGTTGAAAGATGATTTAAGCATAGCCAGACTCCAGCCTGGTACTGGTGCACCTGTAACAAAAGCTCTGCCAGGCCTCAGCTGCCGTTACGCGCTGGGGAGCTCCAGGCTGGGGCATGTCAGAGCAATTTAACCTGTCCCAATGTGGTGCATGGTTTTTCTTCCCAAGAACAAAGCCTGTGAGAAGATTTGCCCCACCACGTGGCCCAGCACAACTGCCTGTTCCTGTCACAGTCAGAGGATCTCCTCGATCAGGTCCCACCAACAGGAGATCTGCACTGTAAAGGGTGAAGGAGGAGCAGCATCGCTTTGTGTGGGAAGGGGTCCCGCTGGCACATCTTTGGTTCCCAGTTCTCCTGTACTCTATCCTGAAGTAATGAGCTGTAAGAAGGAATCTTCTTTTTATAGAAAGTTACATAAAAGGAGCTGCACAAGTTCTTTGGTTCTGACTTTGCATCCCGAAATATACAACTTTCTTCCTGATACTGTATGATCTTCAGTTACCATACAAAAATAAATTATCTGCAGGAGAATGAGGGCAAGCTGAAAACTTATTTATCACCCAACCATTATAATGCGGTTGATGATCAAACAACCTGTGAAGCTGAGATAATTTTCTTCATCTTCAAGTAGCCACTGGAAAGCCTCATTACATGCCTGAAGTTGCATTGCTTAGCAACAACATTTCAGAAATTCAAGTTATCAGCATGATCACTAATAAGACAGTAAGCTGCAAAAGAATCCTGAATAAACTAGATGCATTTGCATTTCAAAATAAATGAGAGTAAATGTCAGATTGTGTTTTGGAGTATATGAGCTCTTCTTAGCATAGATATATTGCATTTACTCAAGCTTTTATACGATGGAGACAAATCTGAAATGTTTCTAAAATTTTATAAATACAGCATGTCTGTGAGCTCCAGATATTTTACTACTCTTCGACTGTTAACTTTAGTTAAAGAAGTCTGCAGTCAGAAGAACACGCTGTCAAAGTATGGCACACGCAAGAGCAATTAGAAGTGGTATTTTCCACCGCAGGGCATGACTATGAACAGGATGAAGATACAATTAGCCTGCTGCAGTGCACAGGGTCCATTTGACGGACCATTTGGTTTATTCAACTATAGTTTGGGAACACCCTTTTAAATTTTAAATGTTAAATTTTAATTTTTTTAATTTTAAATACTCAGGAAGAAACTTGTTAAATGTCATATGAAAAACCTTCGTGGCCTGTATGTAAAAATGTAGACAGTTAAGAGTGGTTCACAAAACCAGAGTAAGTCTGGGGCTTTTCTGTAGCCCTTGATTTCCGGTGGACATCCAGAAAACAGAGCCATGGGAAACGCTTGGTGAAAGTAAAGGGAATGAGAGCCCAAGCCTATCATCAGTGACATGTTGCATTTCTTACCTGGTCATAATACTGGGCTGATCAGGAACTGAGCAGAAAAGTACCTGTCAGTGACCACAAAGCAGCTGGTTTGAACATGTCCCCGTTTTGTCTCCAGGAAATTAACTTGAGAAGTTAATGTCACTCATTCACTGACAGGCATAGGATTTAGGGGAAAACCCCACTTCTTCCTGTTCTCTTTACAGGCAAGCCTCACCTGCCTACTGTCATCGTACCTACCTACTTGTACCTTCTCTAGCCAGCACGTGTATGGATATTCAGGCATTTCCAAAAGGTGCCACATCCCACTTGTGCAAAACCTCCTCTTTGGCTGCAGAGGAAGCCTTTTTTTGCTTCAAAATGTACTCACTGAACAAGAGGATATGATTTTTTTTTAAGAACACCATAGAGGATAAGCAGAGCCAAGCACAGCAGTGATGGCTCTCAGAGTAGGATGCACAGGAATGATCTTAGATGAGCAGTAAGGTTGTGAGGGGAACAGGCAGAATGGAAGAGTTAACAGGGTGAAGGTTACCACCACAGCAGGACCTTTCTTTCCCATAGATCTCCTTGCTTTACATAGGACCCAGGACACAGGATGAGAAGTATTCACACGAATAGCAGCTGAAACTCTCAGCTTTATTCAGTAAACCCTAATCTTTATTCATATTAGGCCTGAATTACTACTTTATTCACTGTGGTAAATCGCAATGATTTTGCAAGTTGTCTTTCCAGGGCACTTTAGAGGTGCAAAGAAAAATATCTGGATAGTTGGGTTTTACTGGTGGGAGACTGATGCACAGAGACATTAATTGGGCTGCACAATCTGAGAGGTCTAGAAGGTGATTTCTCAGAGATCGCAGCAGTATGTATCGCTGTCCTGTGTCCAGAGCACGGCTTGTCTCCGTTATGCTGGCAGCCACAAATTCTCAGCACTTTTCCAATCAGGAGCCAGGGTGTCAAGCTTAGCAGTGAGGGATTATCTGTGAAAAGTTTGTCTTCATAGTCTTGCCTTTACTTAATTGGACATGTCAGATAAGCTTAGCAAAAGACAAAGCTACTGACCCTACCTAGACGACAAGTCCCCTTTTGCACCCCTGATGGAGTGATCTTATTCCTCTAGCAGTGTTAAGATCTGTACTTGTATAGCCTGTATTTTTATAGTTCTACCCAGGATGAGTTAGACATTTCCTTCAGAGCTTCCTCCCATGAAAACAAGACTCATCCTTCTGGCTTTCTTTTAGTATCAGTTGTCAGCAAATAAAGACAAATTCCAAGCCAACTTTTCTCTAGTCTAGAGGTCATTCAGCGGGAGAGCTCTTTTCCCTACAAGGGAAGAACATGAATCCAAATGACAGGTAAACATATCTGAAGGAGAGAACAAGAGCTTGGTCTTGCAGAAGAGACAGAGGTAAGGTTGTTTGGATACTTCAAGAATATGAAGATGCATAGTTTAATGCCATGCTTCTTCCAAAGAGTGTTTTCAAAACACTTCTTGTAAAGTACAGAATTATTGTTTCGGTGTAGTATTCAGGTCTTTTCCAACTTGAAGACCTAGCTTGAAGCTGTCTTGTCCTGCAGAGATTATTTTAATTTCATAATTTTTATAAAAAACATAAATACATGTGAAGTGGTATTTCCCCTTATTTCAAAGCCTAATGTTGGATATAGTTTGGAAAATGCTCTGATTTTGAATACTGTAAAACCTCTTGTACTTTGACACCCACACACAGCCCTTCTGGTCTACAAAATAAGGTAAGAATGGGAAATAGCTCATTCTAAGCTTCGGTCATGTTTAATGCTGAAAATAAAACACATAGACAACCTTATAATTCTTATAAATCATGATTCTACAGTCCAGAGCAATAAATGTGAAAACTATGGTTTATGATAATGTATTCTGCAGTGACAGTAGAAAAATAGGTCATCATTTTGAAAAGGAGAGAACCTATCTGTCATGTCGAACACTCTAACAGGAAATTTGAAGTAGTTTCAGAGGCAGTTAGTCCAAGATATTGTTCCTCTGACCCCTGTGTCCCCAAGCACAACACGTGAATGAACAGCTTGTCATGGCCATTGTGCAGGGAAGGTTACCAGATTTGTTCATCCCAAGGCTTGTCATATTTTGTGTTAGAAATCTACCTATCTATCTGTCTGTATTGCAGAATATTGATCTGAATGCCATTAAACAAACTGCATGAGTTTTAGAGTAAAAAAAAAAAAAAGAAAAAAGAAGGGAAAAAAAAAGAAATTAAAGAGAATTGTTTAAAGAAGAGAAGTTGCTATCGTTAGCTATGTGAAAAGCATGCTTAACTGCAAGCTCCTGCAGGTACAAGCTACCACAGAGCAATGAATCATGTTTTATCTTTACTCAGTTATACACAGTTGCCCCAATAGGTCTAATTAGCCAGCTTTTCAGGCAGATAATTAACACTTTGATGCCTGGCCTATAACCAAAACATGTAGATTACAGCGAAAAGTATGTTCTGTATGTACCTCTCAATTAGCACTAGGTGAGGATGGTGAAGTCTCCAGCAGAATTTGGTTTTACCTTTGCCTACAAGTCTCCTCAGCGACATATTTATCTGTGCAGGTGCAGGGTGTGGGGGGGGCTCAGTTCTACACAACTAGGGCAGGATGCTGAGCCAGTGTTTTAATAAACATTTGACACAAATCCTTTTCCAGCCAGCCAAAGGCAAAGATTCCTTCATTTAATTGGTTTTCCAAATTGTCAATGTCTGATTCATTTTAGTCTCATGCTTTAATTTTTCTGTGATAATTGATTTATATGTCTTATCTACTTTATCATTAAGTTACAAAAGAGGAATTCACTGAATTCCATTTTATTATGCTTTTGTTCTGCATTTTTCCCTTCTACACTCTCTAAAGCAGCTGCTTTTCAGCAGGAAAAAAAAATGCTCAGACTTTTCCTTGCTCTCAGCCTTGTTTATCTTTACCCAGTGTTCCTGAAAGTGCACTGCTTATTCAGTATCTCAGGAACAGTCTGCTTCTGCAGACTGATCTCTGCATAAACTCACAGTAATTGGCCTCCGACAGCCAATTTAACAAGTTCAGTGAAAGTCTTGCATCTGAACTCTAATTTTGGAATAAAAAGGTTAATGGCAAAGTCAACTAAGACTCATTTGTTACAAAAGTAAGTAAACTGGTTTGACTTTATTTGACTTTGCATCAAATAGATGTCTATAAAAGGTCCAAAGATAAATGTGCATTGTATATATAGTTCCAGAAACATTGAAACGGACATTTCTGGCCAGGAAAGAAGGGCCTCTACTCACCAGCAGTGGATGTCTAAAGGTTGGTAATCTCAAGCAATACTTTGGGCTTTCTTTGTATGCAGCCTTGAGCAAAGAGTGCTTCCAGAGGGCTATTCACCATCTTGGTCTCAGACATTTTTTTATTCTGTAGCAGCAGTGTCTGCACTCCTCTTTGCAATGAAATAACTGACATATGTTTCACTGACCTCATAGCAAGGTTTAGACTTGACTTAGTGTAACCCATGCAACACTCCTCTGCAAAAAAGTGCCTTCAGAGAGTGGGGCTTCAGGTTTCAGTTGTCAGAATTATTATGAGTCCTGTTTTCATCTAATTTGACATCTGAATGGAGAGGCTGGTGAGTCCTCAAAGTATAGGCATATATCATATATGTTTATGTTCTCTATATATGCAAAGGTGTATAACAAAGAGTTATTCACATGCCTAAAGAGGGAGGGAGGGAGGGAGGGAAAAGGTCTCCAGCATAAAATACTATTGTGAGTGTTTTCTACACAAGCAACACTAAATGATTCAAATCATCCCTCTTGCCTCATTCATTAAAACAGCCTCTTCTTCATCTCATTCCTTAAATATATGTGTGGCTTGGCTTACCTCAGACTTTAAATCTACGCATCTATCTTTGACTTGTCCTAGAAAAAGGGAGAAAGAAACCCGCAATTCTCATGAACCTGAACCACTGCCTAAAGGAAATCCTCCCTAGAATGCTAGTTCACAGTGTTAGACCCTTCAGATGACCTTGCCATCAGGTTGTCTCCTTATGTATTCTAAAATATTCTCTGAAAAGGTTCCAAGGAGGAAAACAGGCAGGTGCACTGGTGTTTTAAAATGGGAAAACCCAAAGGAAGCAGGAGTTGGAGGAAAGAAATCCTTGAGGGCAGACTTGTCAGAGACTTCTGTGTTCTTCCAATCTAGCGGTGGGAAGGAAACAGGATTGAAGTGAGCCTGGGAATTTCCTAACCCCAAGCAATAACAGCAGCCAATTCAGCATTATGGTTTTTTATATATATAGTTTTTTTCACAACTGCAAAATGAACAGTGGGAGATTTCAAATTTCTTAGTACCTGGCCTTCAAACATTCTTTAGCAGCAGAATTTACTGCCACTTTTGTTAGCTCAGCTTCACTCTGGTCTATTTAAAAGTTATGTTAAAGAAATTTCTCTTTAATGATATACATAATATATGGAGGCCATAACAGTATCTTAAAAAATAAGCATTTGCTGCTTCACATCAACATCTTCTCAGGTTGTGGTGTGTAAGTTTAAAAGTTGACCCAGGCAGCTGAGACGTGATATAAAAATCTAACTGGGTTCTCAGGGGGTTGTTATCAGTGCCAGAAGAGCTTAACAGAGAATTGCCTCATATTTTTATTTCAAAAACTATCCTAGAAAACTCTATGCTGGACTTGAACACAACCGCTAAAGAGACCAAGCTGCTAATAATTTTCATTTTAACTGCTTTCTCATGGCTATCTTGTGATTTGACTAATAGGGCCCCCAGGGATGTTAGTGTTACTGCATGGATTTCCCACACAATATATGGTATGGGTCTGATTTTTGTCAGAGTTCAGAAGGCTTTAGTTGTTAATCTCTGCAAATTCCCACTGACCACTCATATGTGCACAGTTCTCTCCTTAAAAGCTGGTTCAATTAGCCTCCTCTGTCATTTCTCTTGCAGAAATCAGAAGATGTTTTAAGCTATTCTGGAAATAGACTTTTGGTGGTGGGCTCAGTCCCAAGAAAATAAGAATCTCCTCCTTGTTCCCTGTGTTTTTCCCAGGGAAGGCAGTTTTCTGGCCAGCGAGAAAAATAAGTGCACAAAAATACTTCAGTTAAAGCAGCATAATTTAACATTCTAGTTCCTACTTCAGCAGTTAGTATTTTCTTGTTTTGTACTTCTTTCTCTTTCCCTCTCAAACTCTACTCTTTTTCACTTACATTTGATTCATCACTGTGTTTTACTTAAGAGTAAAATGCACTGTTTCTGCATCATTCCTAGACACATTTTTTTTTTTTTTTTGGGGGGGGGGGGGGGGGGGGG
>JAOTQQ010000023.1:67737458-67845724 GCA_026546715.1 Gallinago undulata
GGGGGGGCATTGATTCCTTTCTCCTTAGAAGGTATTTTAAGCCTTTTGCGACAAAATTATGATTCAGGTAGTTCCCCAGGAGCATGCCTATCCTCCCGTATTCCCCAGGCACGGACAATGCCTTTGCTGTTTCACATGGGAGACTCTTGGGCTCCATCTTCTGGAAAATCTGGGATAAACCTGCTTTTCCCAGCTGGTTCCCGGGAAATCTGGGCGGGCTTGGGTCAATGGCGAGCCTAACCTGGCAGAGCACTGCTGGGCAGATGTGCTCCACTGCCCCCCAGGGCAAACTCCTCCTTGCATCCCTTTTTCCCACGTTCTCGAAGGAGAACCAAAGCTTCTGCAAGGCATTTGGAAAATACAGGTAGAGCTCCAAGGCAGGTACCACCCAACAGATTGCTTGGGTGAAAAGCCCTTTGATTATTTTGATACTGACAGTGGTGTCACAGGTGGGTGGAAATGGCCTTGCAGACCTATTGCTCAGAGTCTGAACACCAGCACAAGCAGGTTTCCCCCAGCCAAACGTGAGTGCACATAAATATCTTTAACTGTGTGTTTTTCAGCCTGTCGGATGTTTTCCGTGCTTTGGCTTCATTGAGGTGTAGGTGATTTAAGTGTGCTTGGCCAGCGCTGACAGGCTGTTTCTCTTTGTTACAGGAGAGGCTGAAACAACACTTCAGGTTATACTCTTACCTTGATCTCCCTTACTCAGCAGCCTGTCTTTTCGTGGTGATTTCAGTACTGCACCATCAATTGTAAGAGCTTCATTTTGTTTCTTCTGGACCACTTCTCCCAGGCCAGAGTGAAGGCAGCCTCCCTGCACCCCTGCCCTGGAATACCTTCCAGCTGAGCAATGCAGGCTGAAATGCTGGCACTGGCTTTGCCAGGCTCCACCACGAGAAGTCCTGGTAGCCACAACCTGCTCCTTCAGGGACCACAGTGCCAGCACCCCTAAGCCAGAGGGAAGGAGGGGGAAGATGGTCTCCAGGGCATCCTGAAAGTCCTTTGGTCCCAGCTGGTTCCAAAAAATGGTTTTCCTGATTGTGTCCTGGAGAAGGACAATGGAGCAGGACTGTTTTCCCCATGCATGCAAGGGCCAGCACATACCAAGGTACAGAATCAGCCCCCGGAGATTCTCAGGCATTTGAACATTTTTGCTCCATGGTGCTGTGTATTTAGGGGTCCCTTGCCCCATGTGCACTCCATGGGGCCACAGCTGAAGTACTGCATGGGAGCAAAAAGCAGCAGTGCAGGCAGCGCTGGGCCTGACAGGCAGTGAGAAGAACCAAGATATTTGAAGAAAATATCTTGCAGTGGAGACAGCAATACACTCAGTCCTCTCCTTGGGACGTGCTTGGAGAAAGGCATTTTCACGACCATAGTAGTGTCCAGAAGCACCAAAACCTGAAACAAGCATATCAAAAGAGATAGTTACTGCCCAGAAAAGTTTAACATTTCAGTACAGGAGGACAGTGGGATATAATATGGGCATTGATAAGCAGAGAGATGCTATGTCCTTACTAGGCTAAGCAGGGTTGTTTGAGACTATTTAATAAAAGGCAATTTTTATTTTAAATATTTGACTTTCATAGTAGCTGGGTGGGAGCAGGAGGGGAATTTAATGCCATTAAAAGAAATGTGGATCCAAAATTTCATTGAATCTAAAAAAATTTATGTTAGGAGGCCATATAATCCAATCATCTCCTGTGCAAACCAGAGTCAACTTCAAAGGTACTTTGGGGTCCCTAGGTTGTCTGGCACCTTCTCCAGCAAATCTCCAGGGTTGGAGAGGTGTATCCTGCCTGGGCCCCAGTTCCAGCAATTGGCCCTCTCCCTGAGACATCATTTTTCCCATGTGTGGGTGGAAAGTCCCTTGCTGTAGCTCGTGACTGTTGCCTCTGGGCCTGTCACTGTACATCTCTCAGAAGTCTGTCTCTGTTTTCTCCATAGACCACTAGTAATTTGTTACTTAATTTCAGAAAGCGCTCTTCATTCAGATGAAAAGAGTAGAGAAGTTGTACTAGCTAGGATAACAACTGCACTGTCAACATGAAATGTTTTGTTTTCTTTGTTTAATTCTGAAAAAAAGGGGGAAAAAAGAAACAAAGCAGTGCTTTCACTGCCTGAATGTCAACAACAATAAAATTTAAGTTTGCCATCAGCCTCAGATTAATTCAATGTTTTCACTTTCAACGACACCATTACAATACTCTTCTGATACAGAGGGATCTAGGGGACTAGAAAATCCTCTTGCACTGCTATGTCTTGAAGACTTCATGAAAACACATGACTTGCAGCAGAAATCAAGGTGCAAATGGGAACCCCTGGTTAGATTGGATTTAATTTAGAATAGGTGCCCACTGTATTTACACTAGTGGTGTTATTATGATTTAATGTGATCAAGTTGTCTTATGGGGATGGTATTCTGATTTAATGTGTCTATTTGCAGAAATAGAAGTTATATATCTGGAGTTAGATCTGAAGGCTAAAATGAAGGGAGTCTACTTTGAAAAGAGTTCATCAATTGCATGTGTGCAAAAATCCTGTACTGAACAAGTCCTGGATGCATTCAAAGATTTAGCCCATTTGGACATATAATCTCTGCATCACAAACACTGCAAGATTTTCCTCTCAAGGAAGGGAAGGAAAAGAAAAAAAGGGAAGTGGGTCTTTACAAACATGATGATACTTTGAGCTGTTCCCGGGAGGCTATTGAAGGCTGTAGGTCCTCAGAAGACAAGAAAAAGCAAGTTCATCTGAGAACTGAGAGACAAAACAAATTCTCTCTTTTCAACTAATAACATGCAAGGAGTAGATTTTATTTCCTTCCAATTTTTGACAACTTCCCCTCAAATTTGGAGCAGCTAATCTGGCCAAGATTCACCCAAGCTCATTTTAGCTCCCCCTCAAGGCATCCCTCCAACACTCCCCTTCTTACAGGACAAGCTGTGAGTGCAACATGCCTGGCCAGGGGAGCGGGGCTCGGTGCTGGAGAAGAAGTGGTGTCTCCTTTCTAGATCTGCCAGGAAGATGGGTCTTGTGTCCTGTTTTGCTATGTTTTCATAGAACCATAGAATGGTTTAGGTTGGAGGGGACCGTAAAGATCATTTGTTTCCAATCCCTCTACCATGGACAGAGACACCTTCGCACAAGAGGTCTTTTGGATTCTCAGTGTTGGCTGTGTAGTCCCACATAGGGTATATCCCAGCACAGGGTATGGCCTGTAAGCACAGCTGTGCCATAGAGGTTATTAACAAAAAGTTCTTATTTTCCCAGCACTCTCAGGACTATGGGGTAAGCAGAGGCCTGGACAAAACATTGCTCAACGGAAGAGATGCAAGTACTCTTACCCCTTCCGTGAGACACCTACCAGAGGGCACAGTCCTCACCCTACATGCGTCTGCACAGCAAGATTAGGCTCCTTTATTGCAATAATAGCAAGTTCCCAGATAAAATCGAAGTTTTCTTTTTCCGTCTCAAAGGCACAGTGTTGTTCAGGAGCTCAGGGAATGCCAGTGGCTTGGGGGTGTCTGGGAGCAACACTGAGGAGAGCAGCTGGTGGCAGGTGAAAGGGGGAGGAAGAAGAACATGGTGGCCCAGGGCTGGGGCCCGAAGCAACCCAGAAGCAGCTGGGCCCTGGGGGAGCAACGGGGCCAGGGGCTGGCAAACCTGGGAATAGGGAGATTTTCTTCTGCTGCCTGCCCTGAGGGAGCTGCGGCTCCCAGAGTCCTGGGCTCAGGTGGAGGGAGAGCCAGGGAGGGCCTGCTCATGGCTCCTCCGAGGCCTCTCCTGCAGTCGCTCTGGGATCCTGCAGTGAAAACTGGAGGAGCTCTCACGGCTCCTTGTTGCCTTTTCCCCTGCCATCCACAGTCTGCACAGTCATCCGGGCCCTCCCGCTCTCCTCACACAGAAGGCAAGATGAAAGCCGTAGACCAGAGCATGGCTGGTGTGATCCTTCCCAAAGACTTTCCTCTCTCCTGCTAAAAACGTGGTGCCTGCTGAGGGCCCAGGCACCATCACCCAAGGCTTCCCTCCTTGCCACGCTTCATGTAGCATTCCAGATGTGTCAGGCAGTAAATTTCCTGTGTTCTATTCTGGACACAGGAAATTCCATCTGAACATGAGGAAAAACTTTTTTACTTTGAGGGTAGCAGAGCACTGGAAGAGGCTGCCCAGGGAGGTGGTGGAGTCTCCCTCTCTGGAGATATTCAAAACCTGCCTGGACGTGTTCCTGCCCAGCCTGCTCTGGGTCACCCTGCTTTGGCAGGGGGTTGGACTAGATGATCTCCAAAGCTCCCTTCCAACTACTACCATTCTGTGACTCTGTGAGTCTGTGAAATGTGCTGTTTGCTATGGCAAAGCAGCCAGGAATACAGATTTTTCTAGATTTCTGAAGTGGTTTTAGTTCATTTCCATTCCCTGGAAAGCTTTCCCACAGCAGAGGCAGGACCAATTCCTTTGCAGGCATGGAGTTTTTCTGCCTGCATGGCCTCACACACTTTTAAACACGAGGACTTTGGCAAGGAAAAGGTGAAGAACACATTTTCTTTTCACCACAGCATGAAGCCAGCAATGATTGCTTTTCCAGAAGCAAATAGACCCAAAGGAAGAGAGATTTTTAAAACTTCAAAAGTTGGAAAGGAAGGCTCCTTGACTTTTCAGTTCCAATGCACAGAAATATTCCCCGTTGGTGATGAATAAGGTCCACAGGAGGTTTCAGCTGGCAGCTTACCTAAAATTTCTCCACCCATATCTTATCTGGTGCAAACCATTCTCGCTTAATCTAGAGCCAGAACTCTGGAGGGCCAGGAACAATTAAAATAAAATATCTAGCAAGGGATTAATTATTTCTTATATGGAAGACCACAATCATAAATTGATTTCTCTCCCCACATTCAATTTTTTTGAGAACAGATTTAAGAACAAAGTGAAAAAAATGCAATGTAAAGGCAACCTCCTTTTTGCATCATTTGCAGCTTCTTGGGCCTGGAAATGCCCTGGGAAGCGCAGTGTAGTGATGATACCGTCCCCTAATTCGCAGGTGTGTTTTCTTCAGCAATTCTTCTATGTGCAAATTGTTGATAAGTCTTCCTGGCTTTAGAGCACCGTTTCTGAAAGGCAGACTTTCGCCTTCTCATCTCTTTCAATGCCTATCTGTTTTTTACTTCAGCTATATAATTCTTCTTCTTTATGCTTTGCTAGTTTTTGCATTAAATTAAAGTAGTGTGCATGCTTTCCATTACAAATATTGTTTCAAACAGAAAATTTCAATCAATTTTGATTATCCTAAGTACATTTGAAAAGCAGCATATCTTTCTTGAAACCCCATTTTTGTGACATTCAGAAGCAACACCAGCAGTTTCAGCTACAATCCTTTTAATTACTTTTTGCTTTGATTAAGACAAATTTATTTCCCAGAGTTATGTGTTTGCACAAAATTAGAAAAGATAGAAAAATCCTAGATCAACAAAATGACACTGGTTTTGCAAATTACCCCAACTGCAAATATTTATCATTTGAACATCTGTCAGAGCTCTGTCTCCTAGTAACATTTAGACTAAATTTTTGCCTAATGCAGGTGGAAGAATAGGTGACGAAAGGAGCTTAGAGGCAAAATTATACAGCATAATAAATAAAATCTAATCAAGTATCTAAGGTACATGGATATTAATTTTGCCTGATGTGCTTTCCTAAATAATGCTCAAGGTTTCCTGTGTTTTTTTTTCAAGTTTCCTTCATCTGTTTCCTCAATTCAAGAGGTTCAAGTGGAAAAGGATGATCATAAATTTCTGGACATACTTTCAAATAGAGCTAAAATAATTTTATTTTTTTTTTCCGTGGAGCCCAGTTAAAAGCCAAACCTAGTATTATTTTTTATATGAAAAAATCTGCATCTTATTAAAACATGAGAAGGTGTGTGTGTGCCTGGGAAGCAGTTGTTGATCCCAAAAGATCCAACTGTTATCCAGCTGACATCCATTTCCTGCACAAATTTTAACTTGGGTCCTTATGGTCAAAATAACAAGTGGCTAATGAGCTTTCATCCTGTGTTGGAAATGTGCTCTCAACAAACATCTTTGAAAAGGTGGCATTAACCAAATATTTGTTCACGGGGGATAGGATTGTCCTAACTGAATAAAACACTCATAAAGCTTCAGGATGTTACTGGCTCTACAAATTACAGTTTGAGGTGCTCTACTGGCTGTTGAGGGGCAGAGTATGTGAGCACCACATGCCAGGTCTTTCAAGACAAACATCTAATAGGCTTAAGGAGATTTCTAGGTTTGCTGTAGTAAGAACCTGAGAATGGCCCTATTGGGTCAGCCCCAAGATTGTCCAGAATGTTGCCTCTGGCAGTGGCCTGCAGCAGATGACTAGGGAGGAGTGTAACACCTGGGTGACAGTGTATGGTATGCTCCCAGCCTCCGTTTGTATTCAGCCCCTGAGTTGGAGGTGTTTTCTTTGCATTTAACAGATCTCAATGAATTTTTCTCTGTGATTTTCCTTCTTCAGACTCCTATGGGCATCGGGCATTGTCAGTTCTCTCTCTGCCATTCCTGCTTTAGTGAGAGGTTTGTAATGCACAGCCTGTGCCACCTGGGCTGGTGTGGGTATTTCTGAGAGGGTACGGAGACAAACCAGCCTGCTCCTATGGGAACAGCTTCCCAACAGTCGCCTGCAGGATGTATCTGAGTGTCAGAAAGGCAGATCGGTGTAGCAAATTCACCACTAACCAGGTGCAAATGCACTAGAAAAGACATTCAAGGAACCACTTATGGGTTTTTTTCAGAAGCTAAAGGCATGTTTTAAATTTCACAATGACCTTAGGCCAAGGAAGACCAAGTCCTTGGACAGCCAAGCTGAGGCACAGCAAGGTCAACAGAATTGCCTCTCTCTGTGTGACCTGGAGGCAAAACTGGAGTAGGAAATCATTGCACTCTAACCACAGCATGAATGCCCAGCTGGGGACAAGGCATGGCTGTAAAAGCAAAGGGTATCTCCTATTGGCATCTGAAAGCAAATAAGTTTTTTTTCCCAAACCATGCTTTTGAAAGCTGAAAGCACTTTCCAGCATGAAGCGGGAACACATGGCCAGTTTCCACAGCTTCCTTTTTTTTTAGGAAGACTACTCCATGGACAATTTCTGACTCTGCATTTACAATAGGGATGCACCAAACCAACAGTCTCCATCCTCCTTTATACCCACAGCAGCTCTTTGATTTTACCATTGTGTTGTTTTATAATGGAAATTCTAGTGTTAAAACCAGAAATACTGGATATTTCCCTAGCTTCCTTATAGATCCAGTGTATTCTCTATAGCTTTGAAATCTCCTACACTTACAGAATCTTTTTTTTTTTTTCCCCTATATTTTACTATTGCCACCCTTCATTGACCAAAAGTGCTCAGTGGCATTTGGCTAAGTACTAAACCATAGTAGCTGTAGAAGCGGCATCCAAAGCTGGCAGCTCCTTGGACAAGGTAAGTTTCCCAAAGCACACTGGGGCTTGTGGCTTCAGGTTTGCTGCCGGTCTGGGCAGTGTAAAGGTACTTTGTTAAGGACAGCCAAGGCACAAACAAAATTTTGAAAAGTGGTCATTAATGTTGACTGTCCCTAAAAGGTCTAAGTTTCTGGAAGAAGATGCTCAGCACTTTTTAAAAAATCATATTTATTTCAGACTGGGTTCCTGAGAGCATGAGTAGGTCTTGGCAGCTCATTTTTGCTAGTGAGGGTTTTTTTGATGCCAGTTCAGCATTGCACTGAACAGAAAATGCAGTATTATGCACTAGTCATGGAAAAAGCTTGCTTTTTAGGTTTTTTTTCCACTTTATTTATTTGGGGTCATGGAGTTGGGATGGTGTGTACTAGACCTGCAGCTTCTGTGTGGCCAGAAAATTTTCATTTTTTTTGTTATTTAAATTTCTGACATCTCTGAAGTTAATATCTTGCTATACTCATCCCCACTCACAATTGTTTGTTGATAAAAAAAAAAAGTGTTACTGAGCAATTTGCTTTGAACCTGCTCTTTCTTTTTTTCTTTTTAATATCACAAACTTTCATTTTTTGCATGCTTGCAGGTTCTGCAACATAGGATGTCCTCCCGTTGTCCTTGTTTCTGATGTTAAAGCTGCTCTATCCTTTTGCAAGTGACTTTCTTCTATCAGCCTGCAAACAACAAAAGAGGCTTTAAAGATAAAAGGAAGAGGAAGCCAGATTCACTTTTTAATAGTCTGGGGACCGGACACTATCCCCTGGAACAGTGGAGTTTGACTGCAAAAGCCTAGAAATGATTGAATTAAGCTCACACATGTAATGTCTTGTTCCCAAAGGACAGCCCCTGGTGGACTTTCAGCAATGGTCTGTTGCTAAAAAGATATATTTTTAAAAACCCAAACATGATCTGGAATCGATATGATATTATTCTTTCCTTTCCTTGCTTTCCACTTTTCTGTTTTCAGCCTGACAATACCATAACCTTCGGAGTCACCTCTGCAGAGATGCTGCTCCCTCCGGAGCAGCATTGGATGTTCTGCAGCCGTTTGTTTCTTCCCCAAGGTCAGATAACAGAAGTCACACATCTAAACATTTGTATCTTATGGTTTATGCTTTTTCTGGCTGAACATGGAATCTGTACAATCTTGTGCATTAAAAAATGGTGCAGATTTAAATCGGATATTTTAATTTTCAATGCTTCTTTTTTTCTCAGCATAGTATGGCTCAATTTGTTTTCAACAGCCTTCCTAGAATTTCCTCTTTGTAGACGGGTGCTGGTGCCCCCTATGTTCATATTAACTCCTTCAATATTAGCACTTCTTTCTTCACAAATGTGCCTTCTTTGACCATATCAGAGCAAATATTCAAAGCAGTTTTCTAAAAGAAAAAAAGACCCTCAAGCCTCTTACACAACAATTTACTGTTTCACTCTTCAGATATAATCTTCTTAGACTGATAATCTAACTTATTAAAGAAGAACATTCTATCACACTGTTTAGGAATATTGCAATTCTACATCAGTAAAACTGCAGCCTTTTTTTTACCTGGAAAACTAGGCTAGGCCACTGAAAACCACCCATATATTTTTGGAAAGTGTTGTTCTAAACACGTCAAAGCAGCAGTATTTATTCAGTGTTTGTATACAGCGGAAATTGAAGGTGCAGGATGATATGATCATGCTGCAGTTTTCATTTCCTGCATAAAAATAAACTGCATACTACAGATTAGAGACATCAGACAACATTTAATAGATTCCCAATTCAAGAGGTGTAATGATCAAGATAAGCTGATGTGATTCCCTGAAGAGTAAGATTGTGAATGACTTAGGGTCAGAATAATGTTATGACAGGTCGATCATGGGCCTGTTGTGAGATGATACGTGCTGGCCATGGAGATTTGAGTTACCTGAGCCACCTTTATTGCAACCATAATAAAAACGAATAAGACTAGGTTGTCTCCCATTCACTGATTTAATGTCAAAGCTGATGCTATCTTATGGTCAATGTCTTACAGTAAAAGACCTGGTGACCTACATTTTCTAGTTGTTAGTTGTTTACAAAACAGTAATTGAAGGCAGAATTGATTCTTCCACATTGGTCAGCAAAATGCTAAGGACATGAAGAGGAGAGGCAGCAGCTCAGGTACTTCCTGGGAACACTGGGAACATTGCTCCCCCAGGCACACTTTGAGAGATGCCAAAGTGGCAAAGTGTCAGCCTGAGGTCATCCAGCATTTTGTGCTGCCCTGTTGGTACTGTGGATGCTGTGTGAGGAAACTGGACTCCAGCTGCAAAAGCATGACAACTCTTTTTTATATTTCGGCTACAAAAATACATCTAATACACCACAGGTATTAATACTGGAGGAGATTCTGTTCTTAAGACAGTGAAAAATGCAAACAATTAACAAGACAAGTTTTGTTAGAAGCAGACCCATTTCTACTCATTGTACCAAGGTCTGGGATCAGATGTGCAACATTTTCAAGTGCCTAAAGATGCAGGGGGCTGTTGTTGAAAGCAATAGGAACCAGCACCAAGGTGATCTGAAATTCTGATTAGAACATGCACAGCTACATTGGCAAGCTCCTAAAAATTGGAAAGGAAGGGTAGACCACAAACAGTAACACAGTGAGCAGTAGGGGCTGTTCTGGCTCGGACAGGTTTTGGCACAATGAGCTTTGCCTAAATAGCTCTTAGGCCTTCCTAGGAGCTGTTTTAGCTGCATACTGCAGGAGGGGGAGGAAAGATGTCCTGGCATGGACAAAACACAGTGTTGTACTACCTTTCCATGGCTTTTTAAGATGCCATCCACATGCTGTGCTTAGCATCACCTCTGGATGCCGCCATCTGAGACGGTGTACAACTCTGTCCTGGAGCCAGGTCTCCCATGGGCCTCCTATGTCTCTTTTGCTTCCTTAATACACAATGAGACAGAGTTAACTTTATTCATAAAATGTAAAAAATGCTGAAACTTGGATGCTTTCTTTTTCCTGATACTTAGCACTAATCAGTTAAACACAGCTGCTACTAGAATGTATTGGTGGCTTGCTGAGCACTGCGAACATTACATACACAGAGCTTTCTAAAAGTTTGCACTTATTTTTCAGAGCTGACAGTTCCTTTCATGTGAAGATATCCACATACGTATCTCTCTGCCCTTTTAGGTTACCACTGCCCTCCTGGTTTATATCACAGCAGGGCAAGTAGCAAGTGCTGGGAGGTGGGGGTAAAGCACCTTAAGAGCTGCAAGCATTGCTTTTACATTACAACTGGGATTGCAACTTTGCTGTCCACTGCCTCTGATATCTGCTATCACATTTTGCAAGGCTTTAGCAGCTATTTCACTAATTATCTAGACAATTAATTAATTTCTAAGGCCCTACATGGGACAATCTATCACCTGCGAGGAGCTCAGTGTGCAAAGTGACCTCCACCTCCCTGGTCCCCTACAAAACCAGCACTTTCAACAGACACTAAAAAGAGCAGAAATTAAGAGCAAGCTTATAGCAGGCTTGTGGTTGCTAGCACAATGCCAGCCCAGGTGTGGTCAGGGTCTCTCAATGCACATGCCAAACGTGCAGAAAGCTGCTGTCTCTTCTAGCTCCAGGTCTCCAGAACCTTCTCCACAAGCTGCACAAGCTTGTATGCAATGCAAACAACACTTGCAATGGCTGTTCCCACCTTGTGAAGGCAAAAGACCCTGTAAAAAAATCTCACCTGCAGTAACAATCACAGTTCTTGCTTTTGCTGTAGGAAAGATGGATTAATTTGAACACGTCACAATAAAATAGTAGAATAAACTGGGTAAACGCAATCTCAGTGTATTTACTTAAATGCCACAACCAGTAAAATGAGGGAGAGCAAGAAGCAATAAATCTCAGCACTACTAAACCGTTAGTATTGCGCATCCATTGTGGCGTTAATCAGATCGTTTTGCATATATACAATGATGCGTGTGATACAGCTGAGCTGGTGTCAGTATAAAAAGTTTTATCTTTTCACTCCCATTCCTATGCGCTTTAAAATTCATAGTAGAGGTGATGCATAAATAGAAATTTAATTTTCTTTCCTCTTTCCATTGAAAAGAAACACACAACCCAAAGCCTCATATGCCAGCATTGCTGTCACCTCCCACACATTTCACATATTTTAAAGATTCACTATGAATAAAACCACACATTCACTTTCAAAATAAGCCCGTTTTTAATTTCTTTTGGAAAAAAAAAATAATAATGCTTCTCAATGAGGATAGACTGCTTGATTTGGAGATTGAGAACTTGAAAGACTGGCTAGCGAGGGCTGCAGCTGTGGTACCACAGGCTGCTGCTGGGAGCCTGCTGTGGGGAGACAAGCATAAGTCCCTGCAGGATGAGGGGACCTCTAAGGAAAGAAGCTGGTCCTCGGCACCTGCTCTTGTCAAGTGGGTTTGAGTCATGAGGGAGCAGAAGGGACGTGCATGGCCAGGTGGGTGCTTCCTGCCCACACAGGAGAAGTGGGGTTTTGCAGAGCCGAGGATGAGGTGAGGTGGTTGTGGGGAGGGGAGCAGTGGCTGGGAGAAACGGTGCTGCACTGGCAGGCACCACCTCACCTCACCCTCTCCCCTGAGGTGGACTGGCCAGGCTGTGCCCAGCTCCTTCCTGGGCACAAGCACTTGGAGAACTAAGTCAGCACAACCTTCAGAGGAGTGGAGCGTCTGGAATTGCTTTGAGCTGGAGGAGGCTGCAGGCTTCCACGGCAGAGACTGTTGTAGCCAGACAGCTAAATAAAACATGGTCAGAAGCAGCTACACGGAGAGAATTGCGAGGCAGTGATCATTATCAGACATGCTGTTTTATGCCCCCAGAATATACTTGCAGAGAAAGGCTCATGCAGACTGAACAGGGCTTCAGTAATGAAGGCAAGGTGTAAGAAATAGTCTTGGCATTGCCAAGCAGCGTGGGGGAAGTCCTGCCAGCCCCATGCCACCATCCCTGATGCTGAAGGAATGGGCTGAGCAATGAGCTGAGCCCACCCTGCAGCTGATGTGCAGCACACACAGCGTTTGCCAGCAAGCTCCTGTGATGGGCTGTGTGGGTTGTTGATGTGCAAGGGAAATTAAAGATCATTAAATCACTGAATCATAGAATACCAGGTTGGAGGGGACCTCAAGAATCCAACCTTGCCTGATAAAAGCACAGTCTAAACAAGAACGCCCACTACCCTGTCCAGCTGAATCTTAAGTGTCTAATGATGGGAAATCCACCACTTCCCTGCAAAGATTATTCCAATGCCTGATCACTCTCATTATGAAAACATGTTTCAGATGTTTCAACCAGTTAAAACTACTTTAAAATATATCAGCTGCTCATAAAATCTACAAGTTGTCTGTGAAAAAACAACCTTCTGCTCTTAAAAAATACAGGGGACCGGCTTCTGTCCAAACAAGAAGGGGTTCTGCCAGGGTCTTCTCCGGGACAAGTTCCCCAGGCCTTGACACTTCTTCTCCAAGCCCAAAAATGTGTGACAGTCTTGATCTGACAGTGTCCACAGCAAAATGCTCGGCCTCATCTCTGAAACCTTCCTGAGTTTTCCTTCACACATGAAAGCTGCTGGTTCGGGTGCTGAATTACAGCAGCCCAGCTCTGCAAGTGAGACATTGCAGGGACGGACCGCTGGAGGAGGACTGAGACAACCTGAACCCCAGGTTGGACTAGGTGATCTCCAACCATCCTCCTCCTCCTGAGCAACATTTTCCTGTGATTCTGTAATTCTCATCACTTACTCTGCTTTCTTTCAGCGCCAACAAACTACCAAGAACTGGGGTCAGCAGATCCTTAACTGTGTAAGATATCATTATTTCTATAACGCCAATATGTCCAAAAATCCTTGCACTGCCAAATTTAGAGAGAGGGTCCCTTTTAAATGACATTTTCAGACACCCTTGTGTTTACAAAAGAAACATCAGGCACACTGCCAACAAAGTGGCAACTTTTGCAGAACTGTAGAATACAAAGTCTAATGGGAAGCTTTTAACTTTGATAGCTGGCTCAGAGAGAAATTTTCCATTAAAATTACAAAGAACACCTGCAGCCAAAGAGTTAAGACAAATGTTTTGTTTCAATTTATCAGCTACTGGGCTTCTAATGTTTACAATGTGAACCATTTACAAAACTGTTGTACTAGTCATGTTTCATTCAATTAAACATTCCCCTAAAAATACGCTGTCTGTAACATCAATCCATTAGGGTCTTCTGCTCTGGGGGATTTTTCTGGGGGGTGGGGCGGGGCAGAATTTTTGCAGGCCAAGGAGATATGTGCAGAAAACAACAGTACTGAGACCTGACTGGCTGCTCCCAGTTGGAGAATATATGCTGTAGAAAAGCAGAAAGGCTTGCTGGGGAGATGGAAGAGCTCCGGCTGGTGTTCGCATTCAGCCAGTGAGATGGTACAGCAAAAACCTCAAGGCAAAGGGTTTCATTAAACATTCACGTGTGAAGCGCTTCAAAGTTAAGGTTGAGGCATGCTTCTGTATAATATATAATATTATTAATCATCTAAAAAAGTTGTTTTGGATGCAATTAAGGCATAGTCCTACAGCTCCCAGCAGAGTGATTCAACAGAATTCAGGGAAGTCTTGCATCATTTAACACAGACAAGCATACAGCAGGGGAAAGGCTTGGGAGTCTCTCTCCCTTTTAATTTGGCAGATCTGAGGAAAAAAAGGTTGTGTAGTGGTTTAAAGCGTGGCCTTTGATTCATTTGCTTTAGAATTTCAAGCTTATCAAAGTAGCTTTGCTCCTAAAAGACCGCTAGAAGTTGTTTACAGTCATTCGTGGTGTGGCAAAAATTGGACAAACGGTAACCTTCCCAGCAAGACTAGTGGAAAAGTTCTGCACAGGATGGGCTACAGTTCAGCTTTGTTCTCCAGTTCCGTCCTCGCTCCCAAGCCAAAGCTGCTGCTGTTGCACTTAAAGTGGTGAGGAGCAGCAACGAGAACCTCTTTCCAAGAAAGTGCGCCGAGAGCAGAGCCGTGGGAGGGCTCAACCCCTGCAGTACGGCAGCGTGGAGCCCAGCATGCTGAAGCAGAGCCCCCCTGTCCCCAGTGCTCCTCCTGCCAACGGTGCTGGCACAGCCCCAGCTGGCGATGCCAAGGCTGCGGCACAAGGTACCTGGGGATCAGCAGGTGGGAGCTGAAACCACCTGCATGTGCCCATTGGTATGGACAGGTGCACCCGCCTCGCAGTGCCAACGAATAAACACGGTTACTGCGCAGCATTCATACAACTGTAAAGATAAATAATGCTTAATCTATACTATCTAATCTAACAAACGTCCTTATTTTGTACGCCACTCGGTACTATTCATGGTTTCACACACAAGCTGAATTCATGGAACATACAGGAAATCCAACCAGCAGGTTTTTCGCTTGTAATCTTTGTGAGGTAGCTTAGAAAGCACTTACAGATATAAGTGTGTAAGAATATACTTTCTTCTAAAAAGAATCACCTTTTCTTTGTGTTCTACTTGCTCATCAGTCTTCACTCCGTGCAGCATGCTATGCTGTACAGCTGCTCAATGCATGATCGTAACAAGAAGTCCTAAAAATCACTATAATTTCAAGAACTGCTTTGTAGGCCCATTTCCTGTAACAGCTGCATTACTGACCATGTCCCCAAATTCCCTGCTGCAGAGCAACTATTTCAGAATCTCATCTAGTTCCTTTACTAGACATCTACTACTATGCACCACTGGAAGGGGAATAAGAAGAGGAAAGATGTAGAAACTTGAGTGATTTGTTAATAGAGTAGCAGTTACCGTGAGTCGGGGGCTTTCATTTACAGTGGGGCAAGTTAAGATGAATTTTCCACCATACAGCCAGCTCTACTATTTTTCGTTGTTGAAATTACAAACTAACTGCCGTAAGTCACCTTCGCTGACCCCTTCAAACACCAGCTGAGGCATGAGAGCCCAGCAGCACCATACCAGCACTGCTCTAGAGCCAGCTCCGGTTTGGCAACTACTGTTACCTTTACAAGCAGGCTGTGTCTATGCAAGTAATAACTCAGAATGCGCCTGAGACACCCAAACGGCTTTTCCACAGCCAGCTTAATGCTGGCAAGCGTGAAGCGAGGGGTAAGCCCATTCGCTGAACAGCCATACGAGTTCCTCCGCGTTTACGGTCCACCGAGTTGCACGGTAACAAACTTTTGGTATCATCTAGGGTATACACCAAAGAGCCACCTTCAATAACGTAACAGTTTTCTTACCAGGAGTTTCCACATCTAAGGAAACGGAGTGCCGGCAGCACTAGGTAAGGAAGGAAGGAAGGATGAAACACCTGTGATAACAGAGAACACGGAAGAATCTCTGTCACAAAATAACTGAGCAAAGAATTACAGTTTTTCCCTCAACAGAAAATGGGGGTTTTGAGACTGAAGTGTTTATTTGTGAGCTTACTGAAAACTCACTGCTGTCTGTGCCCCACACGCTCTTCCACCCTTGCGAGTGAGGTGTTCCTACCAGCCACAGCAGCGCTCCACCACCACCGTTCTCCTCTGGGTCCAAGCCTGGGCAGTCACAGCCAGCCGGGAAGCACCACGCGCTGGACTCTGGCCACAGCAGATTATTTGCCCTAACACCCCCAGCTCTGTAAAACAGCTCATCTGCCTCTTCAGTTTTCCATTTCACAGCACCGCTGAGGTTAAAAAGCACCTCCGGAGATGATCTACACCCATCCAGCCCACCCCCACGCATCTAGTCAGGCTTTGGAGGAGACACCGCAACCTCTCTGGGCAACCTGCTCCACCGTCTGACCACACTCACAAGAAAAAAAAGGGGTTTTTTTGATGTTTAAATGAATTCTCCTGTATTTCAGTTTGTGCCCATTACCTCTCAGCCTGCCACTAAGCACTACCAAGAAGAATCTGTCTGTTTTTACTCCCCCTCCACCATGTATTTATACACATTGGTAAGGTCCCTCCCCTGAGCCTTCTCCAGGCCAAGCAGCCCCAGTTCCCTTGGCTTCTCCTTATACAACAGGTCCCTCTGCTCCTTAATCGTCATCATAGCCTTTTGCTGGACTCACTCCAATAAGCCCAAGTCTCTCTTGTCCCAAGGAAGCCCAGAACCGCTCCCAACACTCCAGATGGCTCACCAGATCAGAGCACAAAGGGTCACCCAACTTCACCCACAAGCAATGCTCTTCCTCCTGCAGCCTGGGAGATCGCTGGCCTTTGTTATAGGCCAGCTCATGGCCAATTGTTACCCACTATGACCTCTAGCACCTTTGTACAACTTGACAGAACACAAGCTCCCCCTTTTCACAGAATCAAATGAGGTTGGAAGGGACCTCTGGAGATCATCTAGTCCACCCCCCCTGCCAGAGCAGGTCCACCTAGAGCAGGTTGCACAGGAACTTAACCAGGCAGGTTTTGAATGTCTCCAGAGAAGGAGACTTCATCACCTCTCCGGGCAGCCAGTTCCAGTGCTCTGCCACCCTCAAAGTAAAGAAGTTCCTCCTCATGATTAGGTAGAACTTCTTATGGTCAAGTTTGTGCCCATTTCCTCTTGTCCTGTCACCAGGCACCACTGAAAAAAGACTGGCCCCATCCTCCTGACACCCACCCTTCAAGTATTTCTAAGCGTTGATCAGATCTCCTCTCAGCCTTCTCTTCTCCAGACTAAAAAGACACAAGTCCCTCAGCCTCTCCTGGTAAGGGAAAGGCTCCAGGCATTCCATCTTCATAGGCTTCTGCTGTACCCTCCCCAGCAGTTCCCTGTCCTCCTTCAACTGGGGAGCCCAGAAATGGACACAGTACTCCAGATAGTGCCTCACTAGGGCAGAGTAGAGGGGCAGAATACCCTCTCTTAACCTGCTGGCCACACTCTTGATGCACCCCAGGATGCCATTGGCCTCCTTGGCCACAAGGGCACATTGCTGGCTCACAGTCATCCTATTGTCCACCTGGACTCCTAGGTCTTTCTCCTCAAGAAGGTCTTCTCCTTTCAGAGGCCGTGCCCAGCACCTGGGCATGGCTCCCACCACAGAGGCTCCTTCTGCAGCCTCACCTGTCCCTGCAGGAGGCACTGGCAGGAGGCCTGGCCCAGCCCTGGGACTGACTCAGCAGCAGAGAGAAGAAACAAGCTTCTCAGTAACCAGGATCAAGTCCAGCAAGTTCCCAGGACTATCCAAGAAGTATTTTTTATGGTAAATGCTTTACTATAAAAGCTTCTGTAAGAGCTTCTAAGAAGTTGGAAGCAGCAGATACAAAAAGTTATCCTTTTCTTACAATACAGAAGGGATATTTTAAGTTCTCTTACTTTCCCAGAGCACTGTAGCAGTATGACTAAGGCTCTACCTCCCCCACCAAAAGTACTCATGTATCACCATAGCTTGTAGAAAGATTGTAGTCTTTTATTGATTTCTCGGTTTACAGATTCAGATTTAACTTTTCAATAATAAAGTTCAATAAATTGATTCCCTAATCATAAAAACTTGTTTTACACATTATGTACAGGTACCCAGAGACTACAGCCATACAGCGTGTCACAGCTCGACCACAGCCCCTCACGCAGAACAGGCGGGGAGAGGCGCTAACCGCCACCACCTGCCTTCGGAGATGGAGTTGTGGATATGCACGGTGCGGTTGGCACAGCTCACTGAAGATTGCCCACACAGGGACAGTAAAATAATCCCAACTAAGTGATAACATGGATTAGTTCAACTACATTAATTCCAGGAGGAACGCTTAATTCCCAATTAAACTAGCCATCAGAAGAGATTTGATTAAGTTGAATCAAATGCAGCTGAACTAATAATTTTAGTTTCATTAAACATCCCTCTATAGACAAATCCTAGGCTTTGAGATCTGTCTCCAATATAAAACAAGACTTTTCAGTTGAGATATGCAGAAGTTCGAGGATTGAGGGGAGGTCAGGTATTAGAAGTATTCTTTGGTAGTTTGATACAAATATAAAAAATAGATTACTTTTGAGGACTAAACTAAGTTTTTCCCATTTTCTCTCTTTACTGCCAGCACCAGAACCGCTTCAGCGACACAGTAACACTTACATATGGTAACTTGAACACAACCTTAAATTTTAATGACACAAAATTCATATTACAAACAAACTTCAATATTCAAGATAGCCTGTTGGAGAATATCTGCTCCCCCCAAAAAAAGTTAAATTTAACATTCAGTGAGAAAACTTTCCTATGGCAATGGCAGAATGTAGAGAACATGACTCTCCATCTGATCTACAATACAGCAACTGGCAAACACCAGAGACCAGTCTGCAAAAGACAGCCAACTGCATTCCAGCTCACATACAATACTATTTGATGTCAAAATCATTAATTGATTAATCATCCCCTTCTCTTTCATGAGTTGAAGCAGACCACAGCATTCTCCTGTAACTGCAATCTGATCTTAGTATGATAAAAAACCACACCAGAATTTATGCAATCTGCTTTATAACATTACATCAAGCTACAACAGTTAAAATACACTGTTTCACAAAGAAGCAGACATTCATTTAAAATCCAGCAATTCCTTTTTAAAATCAGTTGCCTTCCTTTCCAGTGGCCCACCCTGATGGAGATAAAGCCAGACTCATTTTGAAGAGGGGAAAGAAAAAAAATAATAATAACTAAAGACTTCCAGACATAAGTGCCCAACAGCTCTACAGCCTGCAGGGCAGAAGGCTGCAATATTCATGTTTGTCTCCAGTAATACAGCTCAAAAGATACTGCTTTATCCAAACGCTGCTATAAAGACTTTCAATTTCAAACTCCTCCCAACAATAAGAATCTAATTTGAGCAGGACATACCACAATGAAGACCACTTAGCCAATGTAACTATTTAGTTATCTTGGTTTTGAGATACAGTAGTGCAGCTTCATCTTCTTTCATGTCTGCTGCAGGCTCCCATTCAAACTTCTAACATGCAGTTCAGAACAAACCTAACAAAAGGCTGAAACAGACACCCCTGCTGGATGCACCACCACAACAAGCCATAGGAGTGAAACCAGTTCATTTTGAGATTTTTTTTCAGCATGTGATGCCAACACCTTAGCCAGCTTGTCACCTCAAGTGAGAATTTTATGGGGAAAAAAGTTATACAAACAATACACAGTACTGTTTATGCTTATTCCCTATGGAAAAGTTACCTGAAGTTAAGGGAAGTTTCACTGAGGGCTGTAGGAATACTTTGATGTTGCCTCTTCAAAAAAAAAAAAAAGGATGGATAGTGCTACACAGACTGCCAAATCCACTTACCATAGAAGCTCCCATTCCTTTTTATGGAATCTTTTCAGTATTTCTATTACTTGATACCTACTGCTGGCTTAGTCATCGCAGCCAAATAGCAGTCTCTATGCTCAGAGTTAACAGCAGAGGTGACCCCTCTGAAATCACATATTATATAATAAATACATTTGAAGATAAACCAAGTGATTAGCTCTGAAATGCCTGACCAGGAAGAATTAAAAAGAAACAAGCTACCATGTGTTCTTCTTTAGATTGAACAGCTTTCATGCCATGGAAGTCCTACCTATGTTCTCCTGTAGATTTCACAAGACTTAATTCTTGCACGTTCTTTTGGTCACTTGGGCATGAAAGTGAGGATAATTCAACTTGGAACAGCTTTGCTTGTAATAACTGTCTTCTTCAAAAAGGAAATCTGTGAATTACCCCCTCCTCATAGATTCTCACGCACTCACACAGACTCTCTAGAAAGGTAAGACACTTTATTGAATTTGTTGATAAATTAAGAAAGGACTATGAACCAGACATATGGGTCACAGGTGCTTGTAAACAGACATCAATTCCTTCCCACAGAAAGCCTGACTCCATGTGCTCAGCCAGAGGTCACTTTCCCCAGCGTTGCTCACAGGCTGCATAGTGATGGAGGGCAGAGAAAAAGTCTTCATAGCTGATGTTCAGGTGGGAAGGCAAAGAACTGAGAAACAAAGTTAGAAAAGTTAAAATAAGCTTTTATAAACACTGCATGATTCATATAGCCAGTCAGGAATATGGAATATTCCTTTAAGCCAGCTTAAAGGAAGCTATTGTCTCAGTAGCTTCATAAAATTGTTCTCAACACTGTTATTGTCACTCAACATTATTAGCTAAACTAGCCGTTAGTATCTTGTCACCCTCTAAATGAAAACCTACCCATTAGAACACACAGGGCACTCCAAATTAGCGATGAAGTTGGAGAAGCACAGCTCTGCCCAGACATTTGAGTGCCCTATAAACACTCTCAGATTTAAGAAATACAGCAACTCTAGTCAGTTCAGTTATTGCCCAAATTCTTAAGTAATCCAGAGGCATGATCATCTCACATTATCCTATTTCCCTTACATCCTTAGTTTCCCTGATAGAAACCTGTAAGCCACTCAAAATCCACATAATGAACACCAAAAGAACTGAGACTGGACCAGAGACTAGATGGTGACAGAAGCTGTTACTTAAACCTGATAAGTAAAGCCTGCTGTTGCCTAATTGTGGCTGAAGGATCAACAATGACTGTTTGACAGGTTTCACTTAATTTTTAAATACCCTCAAATCAATCTCCAGACATTTGTTCAGGTAGATCTCCTCTTATGACTATTTCCATAAAGTCAGATAAGGACTTGTTTGGTTAGATATTATTCCAACCTGTTTCACAGTATTTACAGGCAACTCACACGATCTCTGTCAGTCTGATGTGCCACGGAAGGAATCCTAATGTGCTGTCCACAGGACCAAACTTCAAGACTAAATCAGGATCAGGAAATCCATTTGTACCTGTAAGAACAAGTTATATTAGTTTTTTTCAAATTCAGCAGAAGATTTGTTTTAATTCTAAACCCTAAGGCATCTGCTTTTTCATTAAATGCATTTTTGTAAATGAAGTGAAGCTTCTGAGGACAAGTTCACTATTATAAGCCCAAGATGACAGACTGGTCTTGCACCACCTGAACAGGACCAACTGAGTAAAAGCTTAGGCAGCCACGGCATGCCCAGCTGGACTGTTATTTTATGTTAGGTAGTTTTCAAAGACTTGGTAAGGAAGTGACGGGAACAGTTACATTGTTTTGAGTAATAGCAAACCTTAATAATGCTGTTCAAACTGACTTATTCTAGTTTTGCCTTGGCAAACTTGATTTTATTAGCATAGAACATGCTGTACCCTGACCCATACATACTTCACTCCTAACTCAACTACATGGCGTTGCAGTCGAGTAAAAGGACTATTACCAAAAAAGACTTAAGGAGGTTCCACTGAAGAACAAATCAATTTCACAGACCATCAAGAAAACAAGTTGTAAAAAAAAAAAATAGTCTGTCAGATGAGTTGTCCATTTCTCAGTATGGAGCTAAACAGATAATTTTAAAAAACAACTATTACTATCAAACTATTGCAGGTGATATCTTTCTGATTAGATGACTGAGGAAGAGCAGGGCAATTTTTACTTTTTTGCCTGTTACTAAGTGGACAACACAACCCATCCCAGAGCAGGGCTAAGTAACACTGAAGGACTTCACTAGATGCCTATGCTCTTACTACCCATACCTTAAAACCCCAGTCACTATCACTCCACCACTGAGAGCACCCTACTGATCTTCCCAGGTTGAAGACAATCAATGACCAAACACCACTGTCTCTCTTCCATACACTTCTGCCATGCCTGAGCTACTCTAGGCTCAAATTGACAGATAGGCAATAAGCTTAAAATGAACAGCTTCAGTCCAGCTTTCCCTGCTAATTCTAGGAAGTTGATTAGGGCAAAATATAAAAACCAGTATAGTACCCCAAGGGGACCCAAGAAGGTAAGCTGTTCTTCATACACCTACCTAGCACATCTGAAATGCATTCCAGCAGCCATAACCCTACTTTGCTATAATGCTGCAATTAGTCATGATTTTCGCATGCTATTTGTTACTCCTTCCATTGTTCAGTAATTCTAAAAGTTAACTGCAAGAGTACTTACATTGCATAATGCCTACCTTTAGCAGATAAAGTTTAATACTGCCTATTTGCTCTGAACTTCAGATGTCATTTCTCAATTCTTTTCTCACTTAAAGAACACAAACCCCAAACCAGTCAAGAGCCTTTTACAAGTTTAAGTTTAGTTGTAGAAGAACTTAACTTTGGGAGTGTAACAGAAAAGGAAACTACAGTCCTACCAGATTTTGCTCCACCCAGGTTTTGAAACTGAAGCTGGAGATTTCAAAAAGTTCACATCCTCCCTCCCCACTGAATCATCAATCATAATCTTTTTTACCAGAGGTAAAGAAGCTATTTTCCCAAGCATGTGCATTTCTAAGGAAGGGTGAAGTATTTAGGTATGAGTGCCTTGTGCCACAGTCCAAATCTCAAAGTTTAAAAAAAAATAAAGCAAAAGCCACTTCCGTGTTCTGAAGCCAGTACATTAGTATGAAAGAGCTTTGCAGGGAAGCAGTAAATACTTGGAAGCGGGGACTCTTGAGGAAGTGGACAGCTTTACTCATCAGCTGATTCAGTAGCTGAGTACTCCTCAGCTGGCCAGTCCAGCAGCAGGATCTTCAACACTGCAATGCCTTTCAAACAGGAAAAGGCCTTCAGAGAGCCCAGTTAATGCTAATATTTCCTTCTGGTTCCTATCTGAAGGAGAATGAAAATGTACACTGTAGTATTACAGTCAGAACAGCCTACTCAAAACACAGTATTGTGCTTTCCCCTCTGCATCCATTTCTCTACCTAAACATATCAACACTACAGATACTTTACATGTGGAAGCTCTCAGAGCTGCTGGAGTTACAGCACTCAGTTTAGCACGTATAAGACAGGAGCAGACTTGGGAGGGCAGGTGGGAAGGACACAAAAAAAAAAAAGAGGCACAAAGATGTGGACACTCGAGGGACAAGAATCAGGCAACTTCCCTTCTAGGTCACAAGTTCTGAAAGAGGAACAAGAAGGAATCTGTAGTGCTGACAGCACTACCCTTCTCCACATGGACAACTTGAACAGCCTTAATTGATACTCATGTTCTTTACTGGGAAGGCAGACAGCAAGTAGAGACAATATTATAATGCAGGTGGCACCTACTTTTCTGAAAACAAGCTGGTTACCTGAGGCATTGCTCAGAAGAAAGTACTCTTACACTGAAGAAAACTCAAGCTGTAAGAATTAGAGCATGACTGGATTAAGAATCATAAAAGCCACATGACAAGCTGGAGCCATACTATTTTAGGTCTAGACTTCAGTAACTGCATCCTAAATATGAACAGAAAATTAAAAACCTACATTATCAGGTATTTAAATCAAAATGTGAAAAAACAGAAACCTACATAAGTCACCATGAACACAAACGCTAAAAATATAACTGCTCAAGTACTGCTTTTCAGAACTCTCAATTTGGATCAGTAACTCACAGATGTTTACATTCAATATCTTGCCATTAAGGGTGCACTGAAACTAAATTTGCCTACAACTAAAATGAGTAGTTTCATAAGCTGCTGCTTAAATAAGTAATGAAAGTATAGTTCTTTATCTCCAACTGTCCTAAATATTTAAACCAAGCAAATTAATAAGCAGGACAAGTTAAAGATACTAACCTTAGTTATTAGCAACATATTCAAAAAGCCTGATTTCAAAGTTTACAGTTTTGACACATTAAAAGTCTAGGATATTCTTCTTTATGCACTCAGCAACCATGCATTGCTTGAACAATACATCTGCTCAGTTAAAGACTGGACCTAATGCTTTTAACGAATCCAGACACTTAAATGCACAGACAGAAGATCATTAATAAGTGCTTGAAAAGCTCCAGTCAAACATCACTGGCCAAAATACATATATGGGTATCAATTATCACCAATTCTTTATTAAATTAGTGTTTTCAAGAAGCAATTATTCATTTCCTTAAAACGCCTTTGGGGTATAACAGGGTAGATGTTTAAGTTACTTCTTCAGGTGCCTTACTAAATACATATAATAATTCCATTACAGTGAGATACTATTATGCAGCATGCTGACAACAGGGATAGAAATCAGTTTGAAATGAAGATTAAAGTGCCCAAATGGCCACAGTAGTCAGTCTGCAGTGAAATTCAACTGACCACCTATTTGAAAAAAATCACCACTCTCTGAAGTCCAGTTAACAGAAGCCCCAATAACGTGTCTGCAGACAACCAAACCGAAGTGTGCAATCTGAAACCTGAACATTGCCAAGCTAATTACAATTGCAATTAACATGCATGGATCACCTAGGAAAGCTGAGCAATTACTACAGCTCCATAGCACTACTTGGGAAGTGGAGGCTTGTTCTGAACTACTTCTCCGAAATGTGAGATTAGGGCAGCCCTGCCTTTCTCATAGCTATTGTAGCCACACACCTCAGTGCAGAGTCAGTAATCTGCATTAATTAGTACCAAAGATAACTAAACTAGGGTGAGTTATACAGCAGCAAAAAAATCAGCCAGGTGCTCCTTCATTTGTGCTCAGAGTGGTAGTTCGGCAGCTTTAATTGCTGTAACTAGATCAGGAAAAGCCTCTCTGCTCATACCCAGGTTTGCAGCATGCTAACTTGCAAGAAGTTAACTTGTAATAGTCTACTTCCAGGGGATCCCAGCAGTACTTTTTTTTTTCCAGAAAGCTCATCGCAGAACATCCCACAGAGGTTGTAAACTCTGAAGAGCTGAAACTCTGCAATTTAGCCTAAGGTTTCCTTTTTCTGCTTAAAGAAAAAGCTCAAAAGGGAGTAAACCAGTATGAAATTTTTAGCAGAAGCCTGAAATCAATGATCATAACTTACCCTGATAGACTAAGCAACAAGATGCATACGTTCTTAGCAATAAATATACTAGAAAACAAATCCATTACAAACTGAGTACTCTTCCCCCTCCTCCCCACAGACTATGTCATACTTACTACTTAGTAAGTTGTCTAACACATTCACATCCAGGTCTGTGTATGTTCTTTGCTGCTGTGCTACCAGCTGACAAAAGTTCTGAGCAGCTTTTACTATGTCTGCTTTTCCATCTTCTGGAGACAGCACCTTCAATGTAGATTGGCAATTTAAAACTGAAAGTACAAAAACAATTTAAAAGCAACAAAAATATAGTTGTTTTGAACACGCTTTAGATATTCACGGGATATGACTGAAAATAACTTGTACTTCACGTATTATGCAACTAGTAACAGATATACCTCATTCATTGTTTACAGAAGTGGGTAAAAATCTCCTGGATTTGCTGTATTACTAAAGCACAAGTTTAAGGTGACTATTTTGAGGAGTCTTGTGAAAAGTGGCTTAATTAACGACAGTCTTGAAATCTAGAGTCTTTCAGGGAATTTGCATTGGTTCTTATGCTGTCAGGCAAAGTAGAGAGAGGAAGGTGCCTAGATAGTAATCTGGGGGGTGCTAAGCAACACAGAAAGACTTTCAGTTCAGGGAAAGGAAAAAAATATCTAATCCCTACCCTGAAAGAGGAAGGTGTTTTAACAGCTACTGCAGATGTTCAAGTGACAATGATTAAGCCAGGGCCCTCCCGGAATATGATTGCAAGGTCTTTCAGCAACACTTCATGATTGATGCAAGAGTTACAATATTGATCTACAATTGCTACAGAGAAGCTAGGAACCAGATATAGTACCAGAATTCACCTATTAATCTGTAATTATGTCTGTAACTTAAGAGGTCATTTCAGAACAATCTTATTGTCTACACTATCACGAGTGTTCACACACTACACAACTTACATCATTGTCAGTTCTGCTGAGGTACCCAAGAGGTAAACTCAAAGGAAGCAGAAGGCTTAACCCAGTTTGGGTTATTAGTATTTACCTAGGTTATATACTAGTGTGTATTATACATTATATAGATCTTATGGTAGTTAGAAACTTAAAAATAGCATCTCTTAAAACTGCAGAACGTAACTACAAAGGACACAGAATACAGTCATAATACTCTTAAGAGCACCTAAAATCCCTCAGTCTATCCAAAGCCACCACAATGAAATTAATTGTTCCTTAATATTTTTTGATTTGTCATATGTCCTATGTTAAAGAATATTTCTCTAACAGTATTTGTAAGTGTAAGATGTGTCATTTTGCTTCTCAGAAAAGGTGAAAAATTGCATTTTAATACTATGAACTGGATAGATATCAGCCTGTTCAGTTGAAAGTATGAAGCACTTGATCTGACTGTTGAGCCTTCTAAGTAAGAATGAAAAATTCTAAACAGAACAGAAAACACCTCCACTTTTCACAGTCTCCATCTTAAAAGTTCCTGAGACTTAAGTCTACCCTTTTGGTCATGAATTCTGAACAGTCTTTCAGTAATTCATTTGGTATGGATGTAAATATCCTGATTTAGATAGCTGCAGCTAAGTATGGTAGAGTTTAAGACATTAATAGCCTGTTTACCCCATTTTCTACTGGTTATTTCAACCTTCACAGGAATAAAAAGAAATACCATTAAACTTGGGTGTTTCCATGTAATGCTAGCACCTTCGGCCAAGTTGCTTATAAGGCAAGTTTATTCTACAACATTTGACTTTATACTGGAAGTTTGGCACAAAGGATTTCACCATCCTATCAGTCCTTGTAGGGGAAGCAAAACTCAGCCAGCAGCATCGTAAATGCAGCTAAATGTACTACAGCTTGTGGAGTGTGGTCTTTAAGTCTTTGAACTATGTAATACAATTGTCTTAAAATGTAAGGGTTGGTTTTCTTTTTTATGTTTCCTATTTAAATACAGCTCTCCTAACTACAACTCATAGTAAGTATCAGCCTATTCCTCTAAGGTAAAGGCCTGCTTCACTAAATATATGCTTGAGATTTACTACATTTTGAATAGACTCCTAGCATTTGTATTAGTCAACATACTTAAATAAATACTTACAGCAGGTAGTATTGAATAAGGAAAACTAACCTCCAAACATATTCTGTTTTCCCCTTCTATTACATTAAAAGCTGCTATTACAGAATTTTTTATATTTTTTTTTTTTTAAACTTACGCCCTTTACCTTCCTGGTGACATTATACATTGCCATTGCAACATTGCTCTTCCCCTTCTTCCTCCCCACTTTGAGGTACAAGTTTGGAAAGATGGAAGCACATGTGTCATTAACTTGACATCAGTTCCCTTACACTTACTCCAAAGCTTTTTCAACTCTCTCAGCAAAAGAATTCATCTCACTGAAACAGTGTGGAGTTGAGCTACACTGATGCATTAAAGGGGTCACAGCACAAGAGCTGGCCTAAGGGGAAGATCAGACTATCCAGTAATGCTCACTATGGGAAGGACAGTGCAACACTTCACTATTAGTTAAGAAAAAATAAGTGCAATGAAAGTTCAATACTAGCCCAGGAACGCTGCGTGTGCTCTGATAATCAATGCTTAACGAAGGGAAATGTCACTATACACAGGTAATGTGTTTAAGTAAAAGCAGAGTTAAGACTTACCTACAGCTATTTGAAGTCGTACCAACCCACCTCTCAACCCACCACATCTTACCTTGATCAGCTTTGTCTTGATTTGCAAATTCCACGGTGTACTTGGAACAATCTAGTCCTAGGAGTTCTTGCTGCTGTTTTAAAATTTCATCCATCAATCTTGAATTATTCCTCTTGAAAATACCTTTAAAAAAGGTTGCATGTCAGCCAAGTCCTACAAAGAGTGTTACAAAATAAATCTGACACTAGCCAGGAAGAAAAAAAGAATCAGGTAGTCAGTACTGGTTTCAAACTGGAGTTCACAAGTACGATAAGAATCCAAAGCAAATGCTACTACATGTGACTACTTTCAGTGACCTTGTAAAGACAACTCGTTATTTTGTTCCTCTTTCACCCAGCCTGGTTTAAATAGCAAGCTGTAATTGCATAAGTGATAGTTTGAGACTTACTTCATTGTCCTTAGTACACTGGCAATAGTTTGAAATAGCAATACCCTACCAGCACAGGACCACTAAAGTCAGACTAACACCAAGTTTGTTTAATGCCTGTGTTGCTGTTGATTTGCAGCTGAAGTCTATTAATGCTTACTGCCACACCACTACGGCTGCAGGCTAACAGAGCAAGTCACCAAAAAGAACCAGAAGACTTAATCTGTGTCACAATCATTGTCCACTCCTATGCCCTGGCCAATGTCATGGATTTCCTAATAAGAAGATTTCACAAGCTGTATGTTCCAAGGAGTTAACGCAGTCCCCAATGCTTTTTTACACTTACATGTTTATGGTAGACATTTTGAGTACAGGAGATTACAAAAACCTTCTTAAGCAAACATACTTTGGTTTCTGTTCTAAAATAAATTTTAGCTCTTAAGAAAGACCCAACACAATTATTTCTAACTAAATGTCACAGTAAAAATTGAGTGTTACAGCTTATATGTTTACAATGCAAAAGCACAGCTAGGTATATTTACTTAGGACCTGATAACACTTTTATCAGTTTGTATTCAAGGGTTGTAAATAAGAGCCTAAATTTCATTCAGAAATCCTATGCCAAGCACCTCTGTTGAGCAGTCTAAAAATGTCCACATAGTGATGTTACAGGAAACATTGAACTTGTCCACAATTTTATGATCTGGCTTATGATCCATCACCTCCACCTGATTCTGGGATTAGAAACTGCTACAAACAGTAGTTTCCACACCAGTAGCAGTCACACAGTGTATAAGCATTGGGTTAAGACCTTAAGACATTAGGAATTAGCCTGCAACATGAAGTGATACAACATATTTATTTAATATGTTAGCCTTTTGGCCTAATGAGTCAGTATCTTTACACAAGCTTCATTAGAGGTTTTAACAGGTGGTAAAGCATCCTGTTTTGCTCCTATCCCAGATACTTCATTACACCTGTGTTAGTGATGCTTATAACTGATTTCACATGTTGACAGACAAGCTAATCTCAGCAAGGCAGCAATCTTAATGGTGAAAGTATTGTAATGCTTTTTTTAAGTCCAATCTAAAATTCAACTATTACACATTGTGCTCCTGCTTCCTAGTGTACATTCATACATATTAGAAATTGAGAATGCTGCTTTGAATAATAGTGTTTGACACAACTCTGCTTGGATGAGTCTGTTTCATGCCAGAGTCAGCACCGATTGTCTTCCTTACTCTTAGGGTCAAGAGCAGCACAGCTACTGCAATTGCTAATCCTGCACCATCTTCAAGTAAGATCTGTACAAGGTTGCATGTGCCTCACCTCTAAGAGTCACTTGATTTCCATCCACTTTTCAAGATGAGGAAAAAAAAACTGCACTCAATAGTCAGAAAAAGAGTAGGCATAATTAGAAAAGCCTCCCAATCTGGAAAACAGCTGCTCTCTTCTTCCCCTTCCCAACCCAACACTAATGATATCAATTCCTTTCTCATTAAAAGTTGTTGCCTATTCCTGTCAAAGATTGGAAGAACAGATTTAAGAACATGGACCCCAGCTCTAAAGTAAATGAAGGCATTGAGGATAACAAGTAGGAGAAAAGACTAAGGTGCCTACTGCTCAGTAAAAAGGGACATCATGAAAAGGACTTGCTCCAGCTCTGAAGTGAAGGTCCTTAAAACAAACAGTGGATACTGAAGGCATTAGATGTGCTCTTGAGGTTTACCTGAATATCAGCTGCATTCCTCTTTTACTGTCCTCATTTATCTCATCAGGTTATTCAAACCCAGGTCCTGTGCTGCTCTTGAAATAGCAGTTTAATAAACTGGAAGCTAGTGGTAGTTGTACCTCCACACTTAAATTCCAACTAATCCACCAACCTTGACACACCTGCAGAGGAGACCCTAAAGCACATGAGGTGGTCATAAGTATCCAAACAAACTGAAATCTTCATTTAAAACAAATAGCATTTAGGAACTTCACTCCTTCAGTGTTTTGTCTCTCACTCAGTGCACAAGGAACTTTTTCCTATGGATACATACAATGGAAAGTAGAGTCCTGCCAGAAGCAATGTATATGAGCCAAATTCACACCTGGCTCTAAAATTAAGTTACACAGTTGTGGCTCGGATATACACCCCCTTCCCTTATAGAATCTTAAACTCCCATTTGTCTACATGGTTCATTTTTTAAAACTTTGAAAATATATCCAAGTTAGTTCTGGAAGATGCTGTTGCTAATTTATACATGATAAATATAGCATGCAAAAGCGCACAAGTAGACCAACTCATTGACATTATTCAAGTGCTTCTAAGCAGCGAGACTTAAGTCTTGACTTAATGCGACTTTCCAATTTTGTTCGCAGTCTTCCACATAAGTTGAAAGCAAGTCCATAGTATGATTTTAACATTATAGAAAGTTAATGTTTGACAAGAGATACAATAAATTTTAGCAATAATACAGCTGTTTGCTGTTAAGCAGGGAAACTACTGTTTCTAATATGGAACACAAACATGAAATTGTCACTACTGTATTTCACTAGAAACAATTTTTCTTTCTGAAAAGCATAAACAGTTTTGTTCAGTAAGAACTTTGGAGTCTTTGCCAGCTGGTGCAAATTTCTATATTCCAACAAATGAAGTGTTTTAAGAATTAAGCATATTTAAGCACTATACTTCCCAAGCACTAGAGTATAAAATTTCAGCTTGGTGTTTTTAACACCAACTTCAGTTGTTGTTGTTTGGGTGGGATTTTTTGTTTGTTTTTATTTATTTTTTTTATTTTTTACTGAGAACTTGACACGAGCTGTTTCCAGGAATAATTTTTGGTTTTACAACACAAGCTGCAAACCTGTTTTTGATCATTAGTTACCATTACAGCTGAGGCAAACCAGAAATATTTTAGCTTCCTGCAGCAGTCCCCCACTACACAGGTCTTTTCCAGAGCACGTGCCTTTGGCTCAGTTTTACAATAGTTATGAGCCATGCCCCTTTGTTGTCAACTGTTGTGTTGCAGCATTTTAGGGTCAGAGACTGACAAATGCAGTTTGTAACTAGGAGGCTGCAAGTTCAGCAGAAGCAAGGCTCAGGAGTGACAGGAACTGTGAACTGGAGGGGCACAACTGGCACAGAGAAGCACCAGGTGCTATCAACCATTGGTTTGTCTGGCTAGACTACCACAGCCACCACCTGCTAATGCCTTGGAATCATCTCAAAGTTCAACATTCTCACTTGCCCTGCTTTTTAAAGCAGCAGAATCTGATAAATGCAGACTAAGAGTCAGCTCTTCCTCACAAGAGAATACCTTAACCAAAGTTAAACCTAGGAAAGAACACATTTCCACAGTATTTCAGTTATTTGCCTTTAAACTCCCTTGCAGTACCAACAACTTGTCCCAAAAATATTTCACGAAAACTTCACTGACTAATAGTCACACACTCAAACTCTGCTGAGTAGCAAAGTAACTTTAACAGAAGGTTAATGTATGTAACACTGGTCAAAGGCTTCTGCAACCCATAAGATACTGTAACTGCTACTATATAATTGCATAATCAGGGCCTCCTGACAGAGAAGACTGCATTATTGCCTCAGAGATAAGGTCCTGACCAGCATGACAGGCCTTCTACTAAGTGATAGGATTGGCAACATACAAATCCACAGAAAAAAAGCTCTTGATCAAACACCTAAAATTTTAGTCTATGTGGATTTAATAAACTTAATGTTAAAGTGTGCATTTTGGTTATTATGGGTTTGTTGGGTTTTTTTGCATGTCATTGAAAATCAGGAAAATGAAAAGAGCCCCTAAATGCCAGAGGCAAAGTATGCCACCTTACGTCTCCAAGCCTGTGGGGGCTTTCAGTTTTGAGCACTGCAACTCACAGCACCATATGTTTTTTACAGTACAAGATGGTCCCTTATATCACAGTCCTCTTGCATTCTGCAAAGACCTTTGTACCCCAGTCTTCCGGCATACTGATCTTCCTGCATTGAGAGAAGACAGCCAGGTACCTGATCACCTTCCATAATTATTAACTGATACACTTGTAACATACTGGGTTCTGTGACTGCCCATGAGAATCAGCTCAACTCCAGCCAAAGCTGCCCTTACAGTTACTGGTGCAGCTGCTGTAACATACTAGTGTCAGCAAGGATGCAGCTACTCAGTTTGACACCAAGAATACAGAAGCAACCTTCTATCAAATTTTATTAAAAATATAGAAATTCACTACTATAAACAGATTATCTGGCACTTCTTTAGAAAAAAGTCATGCTTCCTTCCCTCCCCTGCAGAAGGGGCTAAGGATACTTTTTTAATTTAAGCCTTCTACAGGAAACTGAAGCAGTATTTCTCCCAGACGACGCAACCATGGAAGACTGCTCTTGTAATCAAAGTTTCCTGTTGCAATGAGAAGAATCTCAGTACTACAAACATGCAATAAAGGAAAAGGAAACAAATTAAAGTTACTTAAAGTTACCTCACTCCATCTAACACAGATTCAAAGCACTTGTCATTGTGTTTCCTTCTTCATCCCAGTTAGCATCAGTGGGAACAATGTATCTTTGATACGTCAATATTTGCTACAATTTTATGAATACAGAACCTTACCGAAGCAGCTCAGCTGACCAAAAGTAAGTCCCACCACCTGAGAAAATAAAAAAGTGTGTAGCATAATTAAGCCTTGCCCTCTGCTACTGATAAGAGCAAGCTATACCTCATTTTATTCACCTGCTTTATCCACCTTCATTATACTGGTGCTACTGCTGAGGGTTCCAGACATCACTATTATTCAGAATCGGATTCAGCAACAACTGCAACATCCTACTTAATGACAAGTCTATCTGGAAATGCTGTATGCTCAATCCAAACACCATAAGGAGCTTAGCACCAGAAGAAAGGCAACATATCTGATATTACCGGAAGTAAGCATATACTTAAGCCATATGAATGACTATTTGCTCACTCTCTGAAACCAGTTTAAAAGGCTCAGCTGACAAGATGCTGTGCAAAAAGCAGTCATGGCTGCTATCCCAGAAAACCCATTGTACGCCCACGAAGAACATGCGTGTGTAATGGCAGGTTGCTCTCATCAACTCTGGGAGTTTGGCAGGAGCCACGGATTTAAAATGTTTTAGTTGCTCTGCACTGTCTTGACTTCTTCAGTTATGTTCCAACAAACTGGAATTCAAGCCGACAATTAAACCAGCATATTCTGGTATCAAAAAACCAATAGAAGAATGAAGTACTGAAAAGCAGTATGTCTTGATACTAAAGCATTGAGATCATAGCTATAAATTCAGATTTCAAAGGTGTTAACCTCTTAATGTGTAACTTCAGACTGACTGTAACATAGAAACAGCAGCAAATAATCTCCAAGGTATTTTTTTTTCCTCATTCTGAACTGCTAAGAAAGAAAATTGTTCTACAAGGTTATTTCAGCTACACTGCTATTCAGAGGATATAACCTTGTCATTTCTGGTCATCGTATTTACAGTCTTCTAACAGCCTTTGATCTGACTGGATCTCAACACGTGTACTGCAGAAGCAGAAGCATCATCTCCTCAATGAAAGCATCAGACACTACAACAGCACTGGCTCCTCCCTGCAGACAGGATCTTAAGTGACAGTGGCTGGTGCCTTCCCCCTCCTCAGTGCTGAATGGTTGCACAGTGAGCAAACTGAAAAGCAAGACCAGCAAGAAACATGACTCTCAGCTGGATCTGTCCCTCAATTCAGTTCTCAAATATATAATTTGTGCAGCACAATGCAGGGATCTAAAAAAAAACCTAAGCATACACACATAGCATATTAGGCAATATTGCGGCTGGCTTAGTTGAAATTTGATGGAAATTAGAGATATTCTACAATAAAAATATCTCTTTTCAGGCTGAGGGAAACTCTTGCTCTTGGTTGGTACTAATGTTTGCTCTGCAGCATTCAACCTGGTTGAATACTTTCCAAGTTGACAGTAAAAACTATCAACATGTACATGGCTTTTCAGAAGGTGCAGTCTTCTGTGTCCTTGAGATGTTATGCAAATATTGTATACCATTCCTTGACTTACAAATGAGGAAGTGATCTCCCAGTAAAACACAACATAATCAAGTTCCACAACAGCCTAGCACAGATGGCCAGTTTAAACTGCTAAGTGACTGGTATTAAGCCCTGTTTCTTAATAAGATTTAGAGACTTTCACTAAAGTCAAGCCAGCTGAGTCTTTCATCACATATAACAGACATGAAACAGAACTATTAATGGCAGCGTTTTAAAAAAAAAATAAATCTTAAATGCCTATGCTCAGGGAAAGGGCTGCATACCTCAGTGCCTTTGCACGCCTGACAAAAGATTCTACCTACTCATATGGGATGAACTGTTGAGTCTTTCCTGAAAGAGCACTAGAAGACAACTATTACAGACTGCACCTCTAACCTAGCATAAATCTAGAGTTAATCTAGTTTCCATGAGATCTCCAGCCAGCCATCAGAAGTGGCTCAAAACAACAGTTAAGCACTAGTCTCCTATAGTCTCACCATTGATAGTAAAAGCACAGGGATCTTCAGCATGAAGCTTTCTCCTCCAGAGAAGGCAGGAACAGAACACAGTCCATCCCAGGTATTATTAGCCCTTCTGAGTTGACAGCTTGTCTAGTCTCAGTTAGAGATCATCTCTTAACAGCTAGGTGGAAAGCTTCACCTAAGAATATCTTGAAAGCAGTTGGTTTCACCTCCTCAGTAGGAAACGACAGATATAAGGACGATAGATTTGTTCCATGATTATTCCACAGAATGTTAAATTCAAGCTCTGAACTTATCTTTAAACTACTCAGTGATGTGGAAACAACGTATCTGCAAGAGCAAGAGTTCAACAGTCTTACCTCTGAGACATTGTAATGAATAAAATCACATAGCAGATATGAAAACACACCAAAGTTAACTCTGAGCCAGCACTCATGAAAACTCAAACATGAAGGAGCACCAAATGCAGACCATGTAATTTAATTTTACAACACTGAGAGCACACATGACACACGTGTTTAACTACCTTTCCACCCTGTCTATTCCCATGAGAAAGGGTACGTGAAAATAGATAGCTACTCTCATTCATCCACTTCTGGAAGTCCAGAAAGAGTTCATAAACAGAGCTAGTAAGAGCAGGGAGCCTACAGTTCTTCTCTAATAACAGCCCATACCCCGCTATATGGCCACAGCTCCCAGACGCCAGCAGTTCCTGTCAGCCCAGCGCTGGGTACAAGGCTCTAGAAAGGCCCCACCATCCGCCCCCTCTGGTGAGCAAACAGGATCCGGTCACCCCAACACAGGGGCTGGGGCAGGACATTACTCAAGGCAGTCCCAGCAGCTCTGCACAGGCCAGGCGGCTCCGGGGACAGGAATGGAGGTGCCAACAGTGAGACTGGCACCCGGTTCGGGCAGACTCGGGGAGAGGCAGGAAGTCCCCTGACTCCACGCCGGTGGCGCAGCAGGGCCGGGCGGCGCCTGCCTGCCCTGTGGCACTCACTCCTTAGGGCAGCCACCGACCGCTCGGGGAGCCGGAGAGCCCCCGCGACACGGCACACACCCCCCCTCACTCCCCGCCGCTCACCATTATGGTCGTAGACGCTGACATAGGAGATGCCCACCGCCATGCACCACACCACCAGGCTGGCCATGTCCGCGTAGCTCGGCTCCTCCTCCGTCACCACCAGCCCCATGTGCACCGGCAGCTTCTGGAGTGCCCGGCCGTCCGAGCGCCACCGTTGCCGGCCCTGCACCGCGCCCCCAGGCCGCCGCCGCCGCTGCCACCGCGGGGCCGCCCCGGCCTTACGGAAGACGAGAGCCCCAGCGGCGGCGGGCGCCAGGAGGGCGCAGGAAGCGGCGGCGGAAGCGGCGCGGCGCCAGAGCCAGGCACCGGGCCCGGCGGCGGCGGCGCGGCCGCGCAAGCAGGCCAGCAGCGCGCGCTGCAGGCAGAGCAGGGCGCGCAGCAGGGCGTGCAGCGCGCGCCAGGCCAGCCCGCCCGCCCCGCTCATGGGGGAGCTCAACCGACGGGGCGCGCGGAGGGAGGTGGCGGGGTGAGGAGCGGGGGAGGGGGGATTTGCCTCAGCCGCAGCGCGCCGCCTGCCTCGCCGCCGCCATCCCCTTCACGGAGCCCGCGTTCCCCGCCCGGCAACCACCGCCAGCGCTGCCATCTTCCTGCCGCCCCGCCCGCTCCCTCACCTCTCACCCCGCCACATGCACGGCGCCGGTTGGCCGCCAGGCAAGCTGACGTCACTTCCGTCCGCGGAGAGCGAATGACGTGGCCCTGAGAAAAGGGACGGGGCAGGGAGGGGCGGGGATCAGCCCCGCCTCCCCGGTAGTGGGCGGGGTCTCGGGACGGTGGGCAGCGCTCCCTGGCGGCCGGTGCCGGGAGCGGCCCCGGGGCGGCAGAGGGAGGGCGGGAAGGAACGATGGGGACGGGGCGCTTGGGAAGGGCGCGGACAGACCCCGAGGAGCCTCGGGCCTCCCACCTCTTCCTTGGGGCCGGCGGCCCAGTCATCATCTCATCTGAACCCCCGCCCTCCGCCCCACCCCTCGCCTTGGGGCTCCTGGCACCTTGGCCCCCTGGCCTTTGAAAGGCTCCACAGGTGCCTTTGAGACCCCACCTGGAGCCCTGCGTCCAGCTCTGGAGCCCTCAGCACAAGAAGGACATGGTACTGTTGGAGCGAGTCAAGCGGAGGGCCATGAAGATGGTCAGAGGGCTGGAGCACCTCTGCCGTGAGCACGGACGGAGAGAGCTTGGGTTGTTCAGCCAGGAGGAGACTCTGGGGAGACCTTCTTGTGGCCTCCCAGTACCAGAGGGGGCCTACAGGAGAGATGGGGCGGGACTCTATCAGGGAATGTAGCTCTAGGATGAGGAGTGATGGTTTTAAACTGAAAGAGGGGAGATTTAGATACTAGGAAGTTTTTTACTATGAGGGTGGTGAGACACTGGAAGAGTTGGCCCAGAGATCTTGTGGATGTCCCATCCCTTCCAACCCAAACCATTCTATGGTTCTTTATTATCTTATTAAATGGTACGTTCAGCCTCAAAGCACACTGCAGATATTCTATGGGTGGTTCTGCAGCACAGGCATGGGCAATGAGGGACGCGCTGAGCGTGGCCCTGCAGTGGCCGGGACAGTGAGGCCTCAGGGCTGCATGTCCCAAATTTGCCATCTCCCACAAAACCCGTGGTTCTCAGGTTTTTGTTGTCTTGGCTTGTAACAGCCCACAGATCCGGAGGTACAAATCCCACTCCAGGCAAAAGCAAGAGCAAGAGCTAAGAAGCCAGCCCTGTGCCATCAGACAGATGGATGGGCAGAAATGACACAGGGAGATATTTAAAGTACTCTATTAAAAGAATCTGCCAACATGAAGCTGAATGAAAAATTCTGTATCACAAAAATAATTACTTCCCAGACTTTTAACACAGACCAGTGTTAGCCAGCAAAAATAACACCAGCAAAGCATGAGGAAGGCTTGTGCCATTCCATAATTGCCTAAATCTTTAGCTACCAGAAGTTTGGGTGGCTGATGATATCTTAAAAAGTTAAAATGCAAAAAGTCAACTTAGGTCTTTCTGTTCTAGTTGTACAGCTTACTGTGCTGGTGCCTAAGGAACCCAGGCATCAATTGCATTTGCATAGGCGACATAATCAAATTGCTGCACTCTGACAAAACAGCCTCTGTGAATGTGAGTGATTACTCAGATACTGAATGCCAACAGAAGATAAAGAATAACAGAAACTGTTTGCTTTGAAAAGTAATTTGCTGGTGTTAGTACTCCTCAGTTATCAGCTGAGATTTATGAACCACCGGGAAACCCCTTAGATTACTCTTTGTAAGTCACTGGTTTTAGTGGTCTCAGTAATCCAATTTTGTTTAGTTTTCAAGCACTTTGGGAACTGCTTGATAAAATTTGTACATACATCAGAGTTGATGCATATGCCATTAAGTCTTTTTTTTTTTTGCATGCAAAAGTCTGGAAGGTTCCAGCTGGTGAAGGGGGGCACTGGCTGTGTGTGCTCCCACGTGAAGTACTTCTAACCCGTCAGTATACACACAGCACATTGAGCTATATAGTAGTCAATTCACTCTTCAGCTAACAAAATAAACTCTTCCTAAAACTTTGTCTCACTTGATCTTACCCGAATATTTGCCAGAGGTAGAAATCTATTTCCTGAGAATCTCCCTTCTTCTGTTTACAAGCTAATCAAGTTGACCCCAGTGTTTTCATTCCTTACTATTAATTAACGTTGGAACTAGTATTAAATCTCATTAAGCAGGACACTGATTCTTCTGCTTGTTGCATTTGCTGTGATGAAGATGAGCCTTTTTTGCTTTGCCTGCAGCTCAGCTAATTTACGCTAATGCCATTTAAAATAGTGTAAATTAAATAAAAGAGGCAAATACTTCAGGAGAACTGAAATTAATTTCTCAAAAGCAAGAATCTCTGACCAATCCTAAGAAATTGCCCACATCAGTGTAAGCCTCCATCTCGGACTGCAGACCTGTGATTTGAATGTGTTGAATGCTAGACTCCTAGTGATAGTATCTTGCAGTATTGCAGGATTTTATTTATGGGGTTTTTATGCAACTATAAGAATGTTCTACTATAAAGAGGTCCATACAGAGTTACAGACTGCTTTTCTAGGAGAAATTGCATTCTTACTTCCCTCAAACTACATAGTACTAGTGGCATATAAAAACAACTATTTTTTTTTTACAATTTTCATTTTACAATGGCATCCTTACTATAGCCCTTCTGTCACCAGCTATTACCTCTTATAATACAAGTTAAAGAGGAAAAGTTAATGGCAGGCCAGCAGGCTGGTTGTCAGTAGAGACACTGGTGGTAATGGGCAGCTCAACACAACTTAAAGGTTCACCATAGATTAACCATGGGGTTAATCTAATTCATAATCATAGTAATCATCATCTGTGTTTGCTCCAATGCTGGAGGCCTCGCTGGGTTTCATTTTCTTTCTATCCTCTTTGCCTCCTTCCATGGAAGACAGATTATCTTCACACTGCTGCAGAATCTTTTTGGAAGACATCCAACTTTCTCCTCGGCTTTCCGCTGGCGCTGCGCACTGCCCTCCCCTGACATCCGTGCCTTTGGCCACCAGTGCTCTTCTGGTTCTGAGAAGCTCACAGGTGCAGTTCCAAGGGTTTCCATCTAAATACAGGTGACGAAGACGAGGTAAATACTCTAAGACTTTGCGATCTAAGGCAGATATCTTGTTATTCCGTAAATTTAAAACCTGAAGCTGTTTCAAGTCCTTCAGCTCTTGTTCTCCAACATCCTCTATGTCATTTCCCTTTAGATCCAATCTAGCCAGGGTGTCTGGAAGCCTGAATAAAAATAAAACAACACAAAGCTGTTATGTTCATCATATCAATTCTCTTTGTGTAAGTGTTATTTGGTGGTGAGTTATTTGCCCAGGTACCTCTGACATATCAAAATAAAACTATTACTAATAAAAAATGCAATCTTTTGCAAAAAAAAGATGTGGTCCTGAAGTGTTCCTGGGTTTGTTTTTTTTTATGTTATAGGAATACTGTATACACACACTTGAACTGCTTTCCCAAATTATTGCAGTTCTGACCTGTACTGACTATATTTGTGCAACTGAACTAAACAGCAGTCCTACTGTACTGTACCAGGAAGAAAGTTATATGTTCAATTGAGTGTCAAGCTTAAAAATGCATTTTATACTCTTCAGTGCCATAAATATGCCGACAACCAAATAATAGTACCATGAAAGACTAAAAGATTAGAGAAGCACAGAGATGCTGCTCCTTCAGGTACTTCTATATACGATTTGTTTAAAATAGTTTTTTAGTTCATAAAGAACTAGATTTTTTCTTCCATTTTGTTCTCCTTCTCCCATCAGATTCAAACACTATCACAGAAGTAGTCCATCAGATTATATCCTCCTTAAGAAATCAGCAACAGGAAAAACAGAAGTGCTTTTTGATGGTCTTTTAAAATAGTTCTTTAGAGAATGAAAACTGGTTACATTTAAAAGGAAAAAAACCCCAAATTGATAAATCTCTGGATATAGACCGGTCAGTCTCATTCTTATTTTCATACATCTTACAAATTTGTATAAGACTGTTTTATTTCAAAAGTGTTGCTCATTTATGATTTTCTAATTTCCTCTTTTCAGTGACAAGTGCTTAACAGAAAAGCCAGTTAATTGGCATAGAGTATTTTAATAAAGTTAATTTGAAAGTACCTTAAAAATCATTTTACCGTAGAGTATGCAAAGTGATGAAATTAAAAGTCCTGGTTAGAAATTTAAGGAAACTTATTCACTACAACTCTCAGGGAAATTATAACTAATACTACCAAGAGCTACTTTGAAGAGCAGTATAGCACAACTGGTGAAGGTTGATGTGATAGTTTATCTCAATGTAATGATATGAGACACCTTTAAAAATTACTAAGAGTGTTGTGACCCTCACTGGTTGCTTTTTGTGAGGTTGAGATTGAGCTCTTAGGCTGAAAGGTAGTTGCCATATTTGTATAAATCTCCCAACTTAAGTGGTGCTATTTCAAGAGCGGGGAATTTCTGTATTGTGCTGTATTTCCTGGGGGAGACGAGAATTTCACGTGTTGATATGGTGAGTCACTCCACAAAATTTGATCTTACCAAATGCTTGTGACTGCAATAAATCTGTTTTGAAATCTAGCCATGGGTGATGATTATAGTTGCCTGATATATCGTTAGAATGGTACTGTGGGTGGAGTAAAACCCTAGTGCTACTGGTTTCAAAGGCAGTAGGCTATCACCTGAGATGTTTATCCAGACTGACTGCAGTCTGGGTAAGTCCTAAAAATCCTGTGAAAAGTCTTATTGTACTAATGTTAGACTGTATTGTTTGACTTCAGGCTGAGTTGATCTTGAGAAAATAATCATAGAATCATAGAATTGTCTAGGTTGGAAGGGACCTTTAAGATCCTCGAGTCCAACCATCAACCTAACACTGATGATAATGGCACAGTGATGAGTGATCCTGCTGCTGGCAGAGAAGCCATGCTCACTCGAGAGCTGGCCATGGCAGCCATACTGCACTGCTGCCCCTCCAGGGAAAAGCATCAGACTCTTCCCGGCATTCTCACCACTCCCTGCAAAATTTTATGGAGTACAGGCTCTTCTGTATGACTTTTGAAAATATTTAAAATGGTGGATTGTTCTCTTCTCAGAAAAAAACAAAAGAAGCCTTCTTTACCCTCATTCCTGCTGAAGAACTACTAAGACCCATTAATTGTTGCACATTAACTATATTGTTTAATCTTTGACACTGGTTACTGAGGTCTCAGATAACTGTCAGAAGTAATACTTTTATTTCTGTATATCCAGGCATACCTGGTGATCATCAGACAATTAAACTAAGTCCATGAATTTTACATCTTGTCAATTTCCCCCCCCTTTTATGTTTACAGCCTGCCCTTGAAAACTGTATTCATTTTTGAGTTGAAAATAAAAGTCCCCAATATTTCCTTAAAAGCTGTAGTGTTCAAAGGCTAATAGAGAACTCCTTCCTGTTAATTCTCTTGACTACAAAGGTTGTAAAATAAGATGGATTAGACAATACTAAAGTAACTAGAAAGCATTAAACATTCCTGTCAAGCTAGACTGAAAGCAAATATTTATACACCACTAAATCACTTTCTGATTATAAAACTGCTGCCAAATAGATTCAAATGCTAAAGGACTTGATGCTAAATGAATTGAAATTTTACTGCATTATTTCTTTGGGCTAGTTAAACCTGTCCACAAGCCATAAAAATAAAATTTAATAGTGCAGTTGTGTTAAAGAAGCTGATGCTAATCAAATTACTTCACTATTTTTATGCCATTTTATTGCACAGCTTTTTGAAATAATAAAATTGCTGTTTTATATCAGACCAGCCTCCATTTGGCTTAACATACCATTTCTGATAATGGCCAGGACCAACACTCAAATGAATGCACGAGAACCTGTAAGCAGGGCATCAATGATCACAGTGTGCCCAAGGGATGCTTCTTCTGTGCTCCTTCGACTGGAATTTTGCTTCTAGCCTGAAGCCAGAGCGCTTATACACACACCAAATACTTTGTAATGTGTGAATTTAATGAAGTTGGGAATGCTAGTATCCACTGAAAAAAATCTCATTCTTTTTGACCACTCTCAGCTCCTGAAATCTTAATAACAACTATAAACTCCATGTAGGTTGGTAGAAACACCAGCTTTAAAATTGCTGTCTTTCATTTTTATTGAATGCTCTATTAATTTTGTGTTATGGGGGAAGATAAATCCAAGCAGCAGCGTAACTTCTCTGCAATCATTCTGTTATATTCTCCTAGCAGGTTCCTCTTGTGCATGTGCTAATTAAACAAAGTAGTCTCACTGGCGGGGAGAGACGTGAAATGAGTAGATTCACTGGGGGCTACAGATGTAATGAAAACAGCTCTACTTCTATACTGAGACTACTAACAAGAGTGCTAATTACTGCCAGTTATAGCAATGGGTTTTTGTATGGATGGACTTCTACAATGACTGGGTCTGAATACTTTTTTTTTTCATTTTAGCCCTCATTCTTATCATGTAAGGAAGGAGAGATAACACCTGGGAACCACCTGCCCTCAGATCCACTTGCCTCAGTGGAATAGAAATGAGGAGATTCTGTTCCAGCGCTAGATTTGAAAGCTGCGCACACTGCTGGAGAGCTCCTGCCTCGAACGTGCTAACAGCGTTGTTGTCAAGAAACAAGTGCTTGAGGTCTTGCAGTCCTTGGAAGTCCTGCGCTGTCACCCTTTGAATGTGGTTATTGCTGCAGTCAAGTTTCTGCAGTCTGCTGGGCAGCCTGGGTGGCAGAGTGTGGAGCTGGTTCTTGGAGAGTTCCAGTGTTGTTAAGTTAGGAAGGAGCTGGGCACCATCTATTGATGACAGCTGATTTTCTGACACGAAGAACTCGGACAGGTTCTCTAGGTGTTTCATGTCTCGAAGTCTTATTGTTTTAAGTTGGTTTTTCTCTAATTTTAGTGACAGTAGAGATTTAGGTAGGTCAAGAGGCACCTTTGTCAGAAAGTTGCCACTTAAACTGAGAAACTGTAGATTTTTGAAGGATGCAAAGAAGTTGGCTGGGAATGAGTTTAGTTTATTATCAGCCATGCTCAGATACTTCAACCTGGGAAGCTTCAGTGCTGCAGACAGAGATTCCATGTTGTTGCCATCCAGAATCAGACTTTGTAAATTGAAAAGGGAAGAAAATGCACTTGCAGGCAGAGTCACAATCAAGTTGTTCCGAATATCAAGCACTCTCAGTTTCATCAAACCTTCAAAATCAGTTGCATGAAGAGTGTTGATGGAGTTATCGGCGAGTTTTAAAATTTCAAGGCCAGAAGGGAGGAAGGTGGGTATTTGCTTTAGCTGATTTTTGTAGAGTTCCAGGGACTTCAAGGTGCTCAGCGCTTTGAAAGTGTTGTTTTCTATTGCTTCTGTGCCACTGCATGACAGGACCAGCTCTTCAAGGGCTGACATTCTCCTGAAGTCAGTAATCTTAAAGAGAAAAAAATAATTCACGGGATAGTACACTGTCTATTTATGGATCTCCTCACTGGTTACTTCTTCTAGCTACTCTGACAATTGCTAATATATATTGAGAAACTACATATTTAGAATGAGAAAGTAAGAAAAATGGTAATGATAGAGGTGTTACTATATGTATCTGAAGTTTGCCAGTATTTACTTACATTTCTAGAATTTTGTTGTTAAAGCCCATATTGTGTCTGTATTTCGAGCAAAAACACATTTGAAGAAGGAATATTCCTTTTATTTCTGCCTGGTGCACAGCCTATATAAAATGGAGAGCTAATATCACCAGTGGCAGAGATCTTTGCAGAGAGTAGATAGTTGTTAACGTTCATTGCGCTCAAAGGAGCTTGCTGGAGCAGTTTTGAGTTCATCAAACAGCCATTTCCATGTATCAGCAGTGTCGTCACTGCAGCGTGTATTCCCCAGAGGAAGTACACATGGATATCATCACCTCTCCCTATTATAAAGTTTTGGCAGGAAACTAAAATCCGATGCTTATATTTTTTCCCTCTCCCCACTCTCTCTCCTTTTCTTTAAAGTAAAAACCTCACATATCAAGATGACAAAACCGAAAGTCTCCAATCAGCTTGGTCTGAAAATCACCTCTGTGGAACAGATTGCTTTTACAGGAACTTAGTTTTTGTTACTTGGTAATAAACAGATGCTTTGCAGTGGTAAATGGAACTTAGATGTTGACTGTGACTATAATACACAAAGACGTGCTAATTGTTTCATTATTTTTCTGCTCTATTGGAACCTGCTTGTTTACAGACCTCACCATCTTGTGTCTTAAGAACTTAAGGGAATCTGGCAGTTTCCTCTGAGCTGAGATATGAAGTAGCATCCAATGGGGGTGAACCAGGAGTTCTCTAAGCACACCAGTTGCTTAAACAGTAGTTTTCTGAAATTATCAGAGATGTTGCCCATTGACATAGGTGCTCGATTTTTAAAAATTTATTTATCTGGGAATCACAAAATGCTCAGAGCAAGATGAGATGTCCTGCACAGGAGAGATGGAAAAGTGTGTCCTTGTCCATTTTCCCTTCCCATGTCCAATAAAGATCTCACTACAGGTCTCTCGAGTGGTATCAGTAAGGGATGTTAAACTAATACTATAGTCTTCATGCTATTTCTCCCACGGCTTAGTAGCTACCAGCACATTTCACTCTCACTGAGAGAAGCTATAGAGCGTGTTCTACAGCATAACCCCTCATCCCAGTCAGGAATCAACACAGAAGACAATACAAGTCCTTTTGCAGCGCAGATACTGGGTAGCAGTTTTGTTCTATGATCCTGATTGAATGCATTTGGTGATCATACTTGTGTATGTGAAATCAGCTTATAAAGGTGACTGTTAAAAGATTCCTTCCAGCTTCTTTTAGCCAACTCTTGAATGTTTTTGAGTTGTATCCCTTACCTTAGCTACAAACTCTGCATAACTTCTCTTAAAATTAGAGCCCACACAGCTGTGGAAGGGGAGTCAGGTTTCATTTTGCTTTGGTATCCTTAGTTGTCACTACCTTCTGATTACTTTTATTCTGCCTTGTAAAGTCATTTCCAAGCACTGCAAGATATGATGCAGTCAGTGAGAAAGCATAGATATGGAACCTCTGTTGATGCAGATTTCTCCATCAATTACACTGAAGTTCAATGAGGGAATGTACCTCCATAAAAAATGTATCAACTCAAGAGTAAATAACAGTTATGTTATTTGTTGACCATTCTCTATTTTTTCTATTAATGCAGCTTTGTTATATATATATTGCTACATATCAATGGCAGAATTGCATGTCCAGTTTTGATCATAATTAGGAGGCTAATCTTGCAAAGCTTTATCATGAGAAGTCCCATAGGAATGAACAGTATTGCTCAAGAGCAGAAAGGCATAGTCCTATGTAAGTGATAAAACAGTCATAAGAAAATTGAAACAAATGTGAACCTTCGTAAGTTCAACACATTTTCTCCTATGAGTTCAAAAGCAGTATTTCTTGCTTTTCTTCAGTTGATTGCTTTGTGTCTCTAAGAGGCTTAATTTTCATCTTATTAAGCAACAGAGAGCTACGTGAAGATCAATGTATGGACATTAATTCTGTAACGATGTTCGGCTTTTTAATGAGGATTTTTATAATTTCTATTTTCCACCTATTTAGTATGCTTTGCTAGGCTTTGTGACTGTGCTGTTTTGAGACTTAAACATTTATCCATGCTGCTACAAACCACCCAGTCTTTCTAATAAGAATCAAGACATATTTGAAAGCCTATCAGCTTTCTTTTTGCTATGAAGTGTTTTATCCTCTAACTGGACTGTCTGCAAAGTGATGCTAATATAGTTTTACATTTAAAAAAGTAGCTCTCCTGAAAAGGGATCTAAGATGCTGTTATTTTAATAGAAACATTTAAATAATGTTGTCATTTTTTAATGACATTTTTTTCCTTTTAGAATTTTTGTGAACTGGGATTTGTTATAAGCAGTTTCTTAAACCAGCCCTCTATTGTGGGGCCAAAATAAAATTTTTATTTTTAGCAGATAAAACCCCATGAATTAATATAGTTAGAAATAAATTAACTCTTAAAGTGAGAGCAAACAGGTTATAGTTTGTCTTTAAATCAAGGAGGAGGCAGAAATTATTGAAAAAAAAATATGTTGAAATTAATCAAGTTTTGTTATTACGAACTCTGTTTATAACAAACCCCAGTTTGTAAACATAACAAAAGCAAAAATGCCAGCCAGTGTTTTCAATGATGACCAGCCCTGTCAGAACAAATACAAAGTCGATCTGGGTAAAAAAATCTGCTGCTTTTTTTTTTCTTAATAACATACTGTATTTAGCATACAAAAGTATGTTCTTTTCTTTTTAATTTCTTTACAATTTTAATAATAATCAATGCAAACTAATGCCCAAAAGTAATTGGTACTTAGTTTGAAACAATATTTGTTTATTCTTCTGAGGCAGCTAATTGCTGTGTGCAATGTGAATGCTTACATATAGAAGTCCCTTGGGGGTCAGCTGTGGGAAGTCTAGGCTTCCATTCACCTTTTTTTTGAAAGCATGTTATTTTCTCTAAGACTAGGTAAATGAATGAATTTAAAAAACAAAAATAACCCAAACCCTATAGAGTTCTTTTAGCACTTTCAAACATTTACTTTACAAGCAGAAATCAAAACCTTTTTCTACAAGCACTATGATATATACCAGTGGAATTGTTCAGTTGTGTAAAATTAAGCATATATATTTATGATGTCAAGACCTCAGAAGCATAATTTGTTACATGGAAAGAAAAGTGAAAAATATATTCAGAGAGCCAGTTTAATCTTAAGGAAAGAATCTACATAACCACAGGCAGAACGCACAAAAAGACTTATTTCCTTTCAGTAGTAGAAGTAAGGCATACTGACTGCTCAGTTGAATTAATGTATAAAATGAAAAACTCTCTCCTTAGATGGTTTCACACACCATTTGTTCTGAACAGTCATAAAACATTTATACTACTATTCTGTTCACTTATATCCAATATTCAAATGCTTTATAACACCTGTCTTTTGCTGTAGTCAGAACCTAAGGCTGCTTTACTAGTAACTGAGGAGTAGGTGCCAGATAGGGGCAACCAGCCTAAGAAAGGAAAAAGGGGTCATCTTCCTTTTCTTGGAAAAAAAAAAAATCATTGGCTTTTTGCATGGAAAATGTATTTCCTAATAAAGAATTCATTTGACAGATCTTTTGTTTAACTAGAGCATATCAGTATAGCTAAATCACACCAATGAACTTTGACTCTTGTAGGTATGGGAGCTAAACCAAGAAAACCAGTGATATTAGTAGCAGCTAAAAGAGAAGTAAACTCTCTCAGAGTTAAATTCTAAAATTACTATTTCTCAGTGGGCCATGAGTATCCCAGAGGCAGTTCTAAGTTGCCTTCTAGCCTATTTCATTCAATCGTGAAAGCAAAATCAAAGATGCATTTCAGAGCAGGTAAAGTTATATTCTTTGTAAGAGAACAAGCATACTTAAGAGAAAACGTATCTCTTTTGAATTGAACATTTATCGTTATTCATAGTAATCTGATACATAGCAAGCATGTGTAATACAGGCGGTTGTATTTCCCTCGTGTCTATCTATAGAGGTTGTATTTATTAAATAAATATATTTCGTGGTAAGAAGCAAGCACCGTTCCAGAGTGCAGTGCAAAATGTGCATAAACTGATCATGCCTTTAATAATGTGATCCAGTGATGCCTCAAGAAACCCAGAATAAGCTTTTTTAATAACACAAATAGCTAGAAGCTTCAGTTAGAAGCTGCTGGTATTCATATGGGTTATTAGATAGGCCTAGCATCTCACGCTCTGCCTTAGACTCCCACTGACTTACTCCCTCTGCCATTACTAATAGCAGTTGTATGTGACACCTAAAATTCCTGCAGGGAAAAGAACACCAATTTCATTCATTAGGGAAACTATTCTAGCTACATAAAACCTTTCCATTTACTGTGAAAAAGTATTATGTAATATCAAAAGTAGAAAGAGCTTTTAACAAGTTAAAAAAAATTACTCTGGAATTCAGTGGTTATTTGATTTTATAAAAAACAAGTCAACAATTGGCTCATAGATGTAAAATTAATATTTTTTGAGTTGCATACAAAATGTCATTATGGCAGCATGAACTAATGCTCAGAGACTGTGGGATAATGAAAACACTATAAGAATATATTTCCATATACTTAAAAAGTAAGTAAAAATAAAACCAGATCTGGCAGCATTTCATCAGTTTTTAGAACATGGAATAAGATTCTCCTTTCACTTGAAAGCCACCACCATCTGGGAAGCCCAGCTTTCAGTTACAGAGCACTACAGAAAGTATTTTTATTGGATTTTTTTCCTACCTGCAGTTGCTTGATTTTGCTGTGACTGATGTAGAGTCTCCTGGTGGTAAAAGGAATCTCTCTGGGGATCTCCGTAGCTCTGTAGCATTGCACTGACTGGGCAGGGTCACAGCTGCATCTTCTTGGGCAAGTGGTACTAACACCATTGTGAAAAGAAAAGAAGATGAATAAAAGGTAAGATAAATACATCTTCCAAAACAGGAGCTCTGAAATCGTCTTGGCAGCACACAGCTTGAATTAAGCACCAAAGTCCTTTTATACCATGAAATCTGATAAAAGGATATTATGACTGTGTATTTTATCCCAGTGAAAAAACAGCAAAAACAATACCATAATTTGCCTAGGTTAAAATGTTGGCAGGCATTACAAAGAGTGAGAAACTTAAACAGTGATAAGGTGCCTTTACATTTGTAGGTATGTGAATTAGTGTTATTTATTACCTGACATCTAATCTGCAAACATCCATATTATCTCCAGTTTCCTAGTTTTGTTAAATGTGACACCACAGAATTAGTGGAGAAAAGATAAAGAGCTGTTTTATAGTGGGGCTGTAAAACCTTTGTATCTTCTGTGACGCAGTATTAGAAACAGTAAAGACACAACTACAGCCAGCACTTTTTCTCTTTTCCTCTTGCATTATTCAGACACCCCAAAACACCCCTCAAAATTCAGGCAGCTATTATTTATAGCTAAAACATTCTATTGATCTTCTGAATATCTGTTGTACAGCTGCATGCTGCTAGTTGGTACATATTTCTTAAAGACTGGACAAAAATCTAAGTTTGTGTAATTCCCATAAATTGAAGTTTAATTATTCTTGTATTTGAAAATAACAAATTTGAAATGCTTGAAAGCATTTAGTATAAATGAAGTGGTAGATGATCGATAAGACCTATTTAACCCATGACAGATGGAGAACACTAACGTTCCCCTCAGAAATTTCTCTACTTATTAGTGCTTCCCTCACATATCTACTACCTGTGCCACCTAGAGATGTAAAGTATTGAAAGCTTGGCTTGTGATTATTTTAGGAACTTTCTATGCATTGTTTTTTTCCCTTTGAACTCAGCAATTTACAATGTGTAAAGCAGTGTACTTCAGAAAACCTTTGTTTCTTATCATACTCATCTGTTTTACACTGTTACCTGCTTCCTTCCATCCTCTCCCTCAATCTTCAGCAGTAGCTATTGTATACTATTTCTTGCACACAGTTATTTTTCCCAGCAAAAGATGATGTCAAGTTAGTTTGACAAATTAACTGAACTGGGGACAGTCCTCGATGGGAATGCCTATTGGATGCAGCTGGGTTTAAACCAGACAAATGCCATATTCCCTCCTGGAGATCCTTCCGTCCCCTTAATCCCCTGCACTGTGAGCACAGAACTGCGACCCAGCATCTGCTAAACCAAACAGCTAGAGGAGAAACCTCCTCCTAAAGCAGCCTGTCAAACTGGCACGTTTAACAAGCTGTGCAGAAGAAAGTCCTGCCTGACTTATGCCATAGTGATCAATTGAGCAAAAATGAGAGGTTGAGCAGGATTAGCAATGGCACTTTAAAACAAATATTTTAACATATCAAGATCTAGGGCTTGGTACCTGGTTTGTGGTTAAGGCAGCCCATAAAATCTGAAGATGGATCCCTTGTAAGGGAGACCACAGAAGGCCACAAAAGACATGGAGAAGCTATGCTCTTACAGTCGGGGTGTCCCTTTGTCTACAGAAAGGAGAAACTGCAGGAAAAGACCAACTTAGGGCCTGCAGAGGGCATGGGCAGGAGCTTGGTCCCTGAGGGATGTCACAAACACATGCAGTTTGGCAAGTAGGAGCTGCTAAGTGATGGTGTATGCTTGAAGAATCCTTGACATATTTGGCTGCCATATGTTATCAAGTGCCTGCCACTGAATATGTGTGATTTTATAATAATTATTTTTTGCTGAAGGTTTTTAACTTGGATTTGGACCAGTGTTTCACAAGGACAATGAATGGCATTTGTCTGCTGCAAAGGTTACTTCCAATCAAGCACTTCTCTCCAGAGTGGACTGGGCTTCTAAGGAAAACAATCATAACATTGTTTTTAAAAACATAATGCTTCCCTTAATCATCTGTTGAAGTAATCGGAACTGCTTTACAGCAATGTTTTTTAAACCCTCAGAGGGTTACACTGAATGAAGAATATCAACCTAGATGCATCCTAGGCAAATTAATGACACCTAATTAATGTAAAGATTATAAATTTATCAAAAGTGGTTTCATGTTTTATTCCAAGATGATAAAACTGCAAGTAGAGTTTCACAAAAACAATCATAGACCTGTCTGAAAATAATGTCTCAATCTTCTTTCTAAGCCAAAAATTTTGTGGAAATATTTTTCATCTGCTTTCATAGTATGTGGAGAATCTGCTTTCTAACTCCAGGCAAGGTCATCTTCATACACTAGAAACAGCTGCTGAATGACTTAAAGCAGATTTTTCTTCCACACAATAAGGGAGGTTTCCTTTTCTTCCTCACTGCTGCCTACATAAAGAAGATGAAAGTGATAACCACTTAGGAATCTCTTTCATTTCACCTGTGTGTGGCACATTTGCATTCCAGAGGAACTAGCATAGTGAAAAGGAATGCGTGTTGAAAAGGAATGAAACTTTGTTAAATAAAAATTCACATATTGAGAAGTTTCAGTCATTGACAGTTTTATGATAGTCCTGAGGAATGCCAACCAAGATCACATGCATCTGGAGCAGGTACCCCACAAACAACAAATACACAGCAGCCACATGGAGGAGGTCAGCTGAATTAATTTAGTACACATATGCCACTAATGCTGCTGTAATTGGTCTTCGAAGTACAGTTGCTAATGGTATCTACTTGATGGAGAACTGCTCTTCATTAATAACTGAGCCACAGAGAACAGTGGCCATGAAACCATAGATTATGGTATGGTATAATGACACTTCTCTAGTAGTGATATTCCAAGTTAGTCCCAAAAGGAATGAAGAGGGGGAAATAAAGAGGGCAGATATGATGGCTGAATCCATTCTCAAGCTACAATTTAAATGCACGGGGGTTGGGTTTTTTTTTATATGAATGTTTACATAAGATTTGTAATTAACCTATGTGAGACCGTGCCTCGTGCAGTACCACCTAAAAGTAAAGTGACAGGGATGGACCCTCCAAACAATACTGGGACCATGACAATTCTGTTTCTAGGGTTTTGTACACACAAAAGCAGCTCAGGTCAGTAGTTAACAACTGTGACCCGTATGGGCTTTTCAGAGTCCTGTATGAAGTGAGCTAGTTCTGGCCCTTCCATTTCCTGTGGATGTCTTCAGCCTTTAGGAGCAGCCTGCTAGTGACTGCACATCCAATGGAACTGGAATGGAGCTAAAACTGTAAAAAAACATCTACTGTTCCAACTGCAAGGCGCAGTTTCAGCAAGATGAGGACTCTGAAACAGCAGTTTTCTAAATTATACCCTCTGTGTGCACAAAAAGAGGGTTTCATTCTTCCACACTATGAAAGCTGAACGTTTTTCTTTTATTCATTTTAAAATATAAAACAAAAATTCAGAATGAGAAGAGTTAAGCATTAAATGTACACATAGAAATAAACATGGGAATAAGACCCCGTGTTACACCCAGTTACACCCAGTAAGCAGAATACAACAGAAATGCTAGTCTGAAGAAGAGATTTCTGGAAGTTACATTGTGCAAAAAGTGACCAATAAGAAGTGATTGTTCCTTCAAAATAGTAGTGAGTGAATTGTTTCATCCATGGACTTGGTGCATGGACAGTAAAAGGCAACCAACTATGAGCTCTCTAGGCCTACAAGGCAAGACTCACGTAATATGTAAAAAACTAAAAAGTCTGGAGCTTGTTAGCAGAAATTTTCTGTAATGGCAACTGAAAATGTATGTCCCTTTAAGTATCAGTGTGGATGGATAATTTCCTCCTTTCTAACGCACTTTAGAAAAATACTTCTTTTTTAGAACATGAAAATCTTGTTTTATCATCTCAATTTTCTACCAGACTTTGATACTAGGAGATACTGTTTTCTCTCCTTTTCCCCTTTGGTGTCCCCACTTGTGACTGTACAACCACCCACGCAATCAAACCACTCAAGATGCTTCAGCGCTAACCACACAGAAGATGGCCTTGACACGTGGATGCGCTGCAGCCTGGCACACACAGCTGGGCAGCTGCAATTACAGAAGGTTCCGGGTGAACTGACCTCATGTGCAAACACACATGTTTATATTGTAAATTCTTTGTGCAGAGGCTAGGTCTAACCAAAGGTTTGTAGAATATCTCACACAATGCTTTCTCAGTCTTGGCATGGATACTAGATAACAAATATACAGCAGCAGTGATGTCGATCAAAGTATTTTTATTTCTTTTCCCTTTTGTTTTAGATATTACTTTGTTTTGTATGAAAATGTGTCCTCCTCATGTTCAAGGTCATTTACTATTTGAGCACAAACTAAGTTTTTAGGTAATTTATTGGGTACTCCAGTAATCAGTTAAAGTATGTAGGTTTAAATTTATGAAGTACTGTTTGTACTCAAATGTACTTAATAGCAGACACAGACACCTCACATTCTCTATACTCTACCTTATCTAGAATAATTTAAATTATGTGCATAAATTATATCTGAATGAATTAGCTGGTGATTAGCTTCAGCTTCGCCACATGATTGATAAGGTCAAACGAGCAGATCAGGAAACTTTAAGTGAAATCCTTTTGACATTAAAAGTATTCAACAAATTTAAAGTCTTATTGAAGTACAACTTGCTGCAACTGTTTGATTGTCAAAAACATCTCTTGGGTGTAGACAGGATTCTTACTGCTAGACCAGTTGACTGAAACTACTGCTGTTCTTTAAATCTTCTTCAATTATTTTGTTGATGTTATCAGGGGAGAGTATTCTACGGCTTGCTTTAAATCGATTCAATCTAATTGAAGGCCAGAACTACTAACCTTTCTCAGGTTGATTCCATAATTACTGCACAGCTTGCTTACAGAACAGAGTTCAGACTGTCTGGGGGCTCTTGGCACACATTTCAAGGGTAACTGGAGATGAACAGAATTTTCCACGGGTCCTACAAGTATATTTTTGAGATAATTAAATTATTTATGTGTTTACCCTTATATCAATGATATCTGCTTTTGATTTCAATATCCATTTTACACTGTATTTCTGGTGAAGAATATAAATAGTACATAAAGATAACTACATTTACTAAGATTTGGTGCCACAACCACAGATTTTCTTAATAATATACAGCACTCATCATGTACCCATAGTCCAGCAAGTGTTAGATATTATGCTGCAAGTAGGCTTCTAAAAGGATTGTATTTGAGAAGCTAATCTTTGAATCGAATAAGCAGAGACAAAACCTTGTTTGACTTGTCAAATGTAAGGACATGCAAAATAAAGGTAGCTCTGATAAGGGATGAAAGAGTTAAAATTAATGACCACAAAACTCTGGTACCACTGTAGATAAAGACAATTTAAAATAGAACTGGACCAACCCGTAAGCTAAAGGGAAAGGACACTAAAAAACTGAGAATATATGATTTTATAAAAAGAGGTGTTCATACATAAATTACATGAAATGTAAATATTTAAAGGCAGTTTTTGCTATAGTTATGTTACATAGTAACTATGGGAAACTTCCTTCTTAGGATAAGCAGACGCTGTTTAAATGCATGATTGAGATTATTAGCAGAAAATTCTAATGCTTGACTAAGTGCTAGATTACTGTTTCATTATAAAAAGGCAATGAATGTAACATAATTCTATAGGTACTTCTCCAGTGTGGCATCTACCAGAATCAAAGCCAAAGCTAACAAATAGAATAGGTAGTCCTGAAACAATTAATTTCATTATGTGGCTGAACTAATTCAAACAACAAGGGTCTAGCTTTTGATACAGCATGTTGTTGTGTATAAAATAACAATATGGCTGTGGAGAACTAATGTTAGAATGAAGGTCAAGCAAATGCTCTCTTAAGATGAGCTCACTCAGAAACAGTTAGGTGACTTTAGACACTTAAACCCTTTGCTCAGCTACTATGCCAAGTACCCTGATTTACTGAGCCAGTAGATTTCTTTCTGTGGATATATACAAAGGTGTTTGTAGCTTTTGTTTCCACCATGGACGGGCTTAACAGTAACAGCACTCCCATCAGATGCTCAGTTTGTTACTGCCTACCTTCAATTACCGTGCAGACAATTTGAGCAGTAAAGGACAAATGAGCAGGTTTGTAATAACAATCCGTAAGCTTCTTGTCAAGCCTACAATAGCAGATCCCAGAGGAAATGTGGTATCTACTGCTAGTGGTGAAGTTTGCTTTTATCCATCTCTTCTGAAAGCACAGATTGATGGAAATTAGAGTTCCTTCTTGCTTTGACATACCTCTTCAAGTTCCAGGTGAGTGGTCTAGCCACTGAGCTGTAAAGTGGTATCTTTCTGTCTCTCTGTATCCTAATCAATTATTTATGCAAAGCAAAGCAAGGAAAGAGACTCACCCCAAGGTGCCCCACAGCCCAGGGGCAGGGCACGTAGGGGTCTATCACATTGGTATCTGCTTCTCTGCTGACTGTGCTTCCCCTCCCTTGTGCTGGCGCAGTAGTTTGTGGGGCTATGTTCCAGGCCGGCTTAGGGTCCCGATCTGGGTTAAAATGATCCTTTTTCTCTTCTGAGATGGAGTTACTACTTTGATGCAGTAAAGCCAAGCTGCATGAGATCTCCACCAAGTCCTGCTAATAAAGCTCCTACTGAAATCAAGATCAGAAACACCGCAGTATTTCAAAGGAGAGGAGCTGTTGACCAAGGTTAACAGCCTAGGAGAAAGCACCCGTGTAGAGACAGCTTGTTCTCTGAAATTTCTTCCATTTTCAGACAGAATGAGCTAAAAAAAAATGCAATCTTTTTTAATATGGTTATAACTGCATTCGTCAGTGCTTCTAGAGATGCAGAGGGGCCTGAAGCAGTCCTTTATATACAATACTTGCAAGTTTGCATCTTTGCTGAGCAAGAGTGATGAATGTATAGCTGCAGCTGTCTGGTTTGCACCTGCTCATGGCGGCTGCGAATCCAGCAACGAAGCCTTCTCCTTCCTCTCCCACTCCCACAGGAGGGGGGGAAATGGGCACGTTTGTGTGATTTTGTGGTGTTCCAGCTACTGATACTCCTGCCTCTTGAACCGCCCCACACACGAAAAGGTGGCGCTTTTCTGTAGGGCACAAACGACGCCGCGTCCGTGAGGCCTGTGCTGCCCGGGAAATCCACAGGGCCAAGGACCCCTCGGGGCCCGCGTCCCGCCACCGCCTCAGGCTGGTTCCCGGGTGGGCACCCCACAGGAACGGGCAGCCAGCTCCCTCAGGAGGACGGCGGCGCGACTCAATACGAAGATTAAAGTTGAGGAACGCTAAATACAACGTAAAAATAACACTCATCCGGGCTCAGCCCCCTACCCAGGGCGGACCCGGCCCCTCCGCCCCCCTCAGGGCCCGTCCCGCAGCGCCCCCCGGCGGCGCAGGGCGGGGGTTCCGCCGCCGCCGCCATCGGGGTCTCGGGGCTCGGCCGTTGCTGCCTGCCGGCCGCTTGGAGTTGTGGCAGGCAGCGCGAGCCGCGCGCCGCCGCCTCCGCAGACGCCTGTCAGCGCCGCCACGCATGCGCGCCCGGCAGCCTTCCCCTCGCCTCCCTGCGTGGCTGCCCCGGTAGAACCGGGCTGGGCCGGGGCTGCTGTTGCTGCCGCTGCCGCCTTGTCCTGCGGAGGCGGGAGGGGGAGCGGGCCGCGGGGTTGGGGGCTGAAGCGGGGATTCGTGGGCTCTGCCCGGCCCGCGGAGTCGAGGGGTGTGAGGGGAGGGGGCGGCGGCAGCAGCATGTCGGCGGCGGGCGGCGGTTCCTGCGGGCCGGGCGCGGCGGCCTGCGGCGGGAGCGGGGCCGGCTCGGGCTCGGCGGCGGGCGGCGGGGTGTCCATGTTCCGCTGGCTGGAGGTGCTGGAGAAGGAGTTTGACAAGGCCTTCGTGGACGTGGACCTGCTGCTGGGCGAGATCGACCCCGACCAGGCCGACATCACCTACGAGGGGCGGCAGAAGATGACCAGCCTCAGCTCCTGCTTCGCCCAGCTCTGCCACAAGGCGCAGACCGTCTCCCAGATCAACCACAAGCTGGAGGTGAGGGCCGGAGGGGAGCGAGGGGCGGAGGAGACCCCCCGGGTGCTCTCCTCAGAGGTGGGACCGTGCCTTGCCCGCGGTGGCAGCCGGAGCCCCCGCCGCCCCGGGCCCGGAGGCAGCTGAGGGGGGTTCAGGCGGCCCCGCGTTTTGGGAGGCTGTGTCCAGCCCCGTGGGATTGGGGCCCGGCCGTGCCAATCCTCTGGTTTTAGTTATTGTAGTATGGGCACGAAGCGGTGCCTGCCAAAAAAAAAAAAAAAAAAAAAAAAAAAAAGGAGTTATCTTTGATGTTGAAAGCAGCGGTCTTGAGCAACAGATGCCCGTGATGGGTCTCCTATTTGCATCAAGTCCCTAGTGAATCTGGAAAGCCTTTTAAAAATGGGATGAAGACATATGATTGAGATGCCTAAAGCTTAGTCAGTAGTCAGAATGAGGACATCGTTTCCGTTTTCAGGTAAAGGAAAGAGAAAAAATGGATTGGGGATGGACTTTAGCAGGTCCTCTTGTCCCTTCATACTCTGAGGCAGATCAAATAGCTCTCTGCCAAGCTGAGTGTCAGAAAATTAATAGTAATATATTGCACGTTCTGTGAGGGGAGCAATAACTATCCTTGCTTTTGGAAAGTCTTGTTCATGCCTAATCCAGAATTTCAATCAGAGTGGGAAGAAAAAAGCATCAGCTGGAGCCAAGCTGGCCAGTGCTGATGCTGCTCAAGAGGCAGGGCTGCAGGTCCTGTGACTTGTGCAAGAACTGGAGTGCTCTGGAAGAAGATTCTGGGGAACCTGATGGACATTCTATAACTACAGTCTAACCTGCATCATCTTTGGTTTAGTAGGTGGTGTCATTTGACCTGTCCTTACCAGGTGTGGGTGTTAACTCCCCCCTTGTTTTTCTGTTGCATATTAGAGACTGTTGATGGTTTTCCCTCAATTATCTTTTCCTATGGGCTAAACCCCTGCAATTTCTTCAGTATCTCCTGTAGGCCATGCATTTTAGTGTTGTGCTCTTGTTCTACTAACTTTTAAATATATGGGAGTAAGGGGAAGAACTTCTTCGGAACCATGAAGATACTTTGTAAGAGCTTCATTAGACAAATAAACCACAAAAATCAGTTCTTTCAGTCCTTTGTGTTATACTTATTATAATAAAGGAATTTAAGAGTCTTCAAACAGTAAACTGCTTAAACTCTGCCTTGCAGTAGGAAGTAAAGTAAGTAAGTTGGCTTTGATTTTAATCAGATTTCTTCCTGGTATGAAGACATTGTTATGCAAAATTATCCACAGAGTTTAACAGAGGAGCAGGATATTTCAGAGTAGAACAAAGACCTCGTTAAACTAGGAGCTTTTTTCATTGCAGTCTTTATTTCACCAGAATACTTAGTGTAGTGATGTTTATGGTATTCTTTGAGATTGTTGCTATGCTGTCATACATTTTAGTATTGGGTATATATATATACTATCAATTTATATAGTAGGATTTACTGTATAGGCTTAATAAAATAAGATTTGAGTTTATCACAGAATCAGGGATGGTGGGTGTTGTGTACAGACTTTTAATACAGATGAGTTTTCAGGTTATTTTAAGACAAAGATGAGTCAATGCTTGGTAAATATTTATTTGAAAAGTTGTTTCAAGCTTAAATATTTTGGAATGAAATGATATAACTCAGATTCTGAAAAGTATTTTGGTATCTAATTAAAATAATCAGGGATACCTAACTAAATGAAGATCTGTGCCTCAATCTCAAATGAGTTGAAGAGCAAAGGATCACAGTTAGTAGTTATAATAGCACAATTATTGTGTATGTCTAAGTGTATGAAGTAATTGTTTGATAAAAATGATGCTGATAAGCCAGAGTGAGTGCTTTAGAAGTGAATAAAGAGCCTTTTATTTTGTGAAAGATTTTTATTACTGATAATAGTATTAGGCCTCATACATATAAAGGCATTTTTATCTTTCAAATAGACCTTTAGAAGGTTATAGTATTGTTGTGAAGGTTGGTAATTTTAGGACCTCATAATTATTAGTCATAACCTTGAAATGCAAACTGACATTTTAAGTCTCCAAAAGATGGAGCTGCTTTGTTGAGAATGAATGTCTTGTCTTTTTATGTTCAGAAATGTCTAGGCAAAATCCTCAGTGTCCAAATGAAGGATACAGTTATGTATTTTGAAAGAAGTCACTAGCATTAATACTGGCATCTAGGATGTGATCAGTGCATTTACTTTTTTTTTTTTTAATAATGCAAGTTACTGCATATTGTGTAGCTTCTAAAAAATCAGTAATTTCTTAAAAGCTCACAATTGTAACTTTATAGTGCTTGTACATTTTAATACAAAGCTCTCATCTCTTTTGTGAGACTGTCTTTAGTCATAGTTTATTTAGGTACAAATACTTATGCAAGCTAATAAGTTAAATCCATCTTCAGAAATATGTCTTTATTTGGATTAAAATAATTCTTTCACTGAACGTGTCAGTGACTGTTAAAAGCTAAGGTTTTAACTCTTGCAGTTGTGTGTGCCTGCTGTTGTCTTACTGATTGACTGACATTATTTCCTAAAGGAAAATCAAATTAATAATAAAAAATGATGAATATAATTCTGGTTTCTGTGGGTTCCATTTCCTTGTCCAAAATTGTTGGGTTTTTTATAATATCACAGACAAGAATAAAGAGATGCAGTTCAGGCTTTGACTTGTCAACTTTGTCAGCTTAATATGCATTCCCTATTGGGTACAATTCTTCTAAAAGGCACTGCTTAATTGATTTGGGTTGGTCAGTGGAAGCTCCTGCTGTAGGACTTTGGTGCAAAAACTCCGCATGTTGGCACCATTAGTGTATAGCTGCTGCTAGAGAGATGAGTCTAGGTAAAATATTGTATGAAGGATGTTTCTGAATAGTGGAAGAAGTCTTCCAGGAAGATGGTAGTTTCCAAAGAGGGAGTTATGTGTTACCAGTTCAGGGATAAGTAATTTTCAGAAGGAACCTGAAGGTATGCAGATGCACTGTGGATCTATGCAGATAAATTTACTTGTGCTTTAAGGTGGTAAAAGCTTATAAACATACTGCTGTGCTAATAACATTTGCAGTCCCAAATTAAACTAATTAAACAAAAGGAGAAGATTTGTTTTCATGTTTTTTCCTGCTGGTCACAGCAAGAGAGAGTTGAATTAAGTAGCTTATTAAAAAGGAAAAAAAAGTACTAGGTGATAGAAGCCACTATCTTTTCTGAGATCAATTTCACTTCAGTATGAACAAATGAAGAAGTGTATCTTGGTGTATCTTGGAGGACAGTAAGGGCCTCCGGCTGTTAGAACAGAAGGATACGACAGCCATTTTAAAGGAGATTTTTTGTGATGCTGTCTCAGAAAGCATTATAAATCAGCACGTGCAGGCTGGCAGTCAGTGAGGGATTTCAGCTGAGTTTTGAGAGGAAGTTCATAGGATTTGTTTTTCCTGTTTGACTGTCACTTGAGAAGATTACATGGTACTGATTGTGATGTTTTCTAAATGTCCTTTTCAGAAATTAAAAGTTCTGTATACTGTAATTCTGTAGAAGTAAAAGAAGTAGGTTAATGTGCCAGTAAAAACTGAGTTTGACTTCAACTTTGGCACTTTGACTGCCAATCTGATTCTGTAATTTGAAATGAACAAGCTAGAAAGGAATGTCTGGTAGAGCACACCCTGTGTCTTGGCAGTAGTGTTAAGTCAATGTACTTGCTAAAGTTAAGGAAAACATTGAAGTATATGTCTAGGAAGTTAATCGCTTATGTAGTTTTATGTTCTTGATGAATTTGGAATCAGCAGGTTTAGAGGAATGTGTTCTTACAAGCTGGATTCTCCTATAAGTAACTCGGTAGTGTATCAGCTAAAGTATATGTAGTATTATGTAGGTAGGAAGATGCCTATTAAAAAAAACCCAAAACCCAAACCAAAAAGCAAACCTGAAACCCAGAAAATCTAAATGTAGGCTGCTTATTTTATGAATGGTGATTTTTTCACGTAATGTGTGAGTCTATTTTACGGAGCACACAGCAAAATTAGTAGTCTGGCTCTGTTGTTTAGCAGTACTTTTTAAACCAAAGTAGGACCATACACTTTTTTAGGAGGGCCTGTTTGGATATTTTTTCCCCTCTTTCTTTTGCTTTGCACCTGTTGAAGACCAAGGTATTTCTTCGCCCACTGACATGTGTCTATAAAACTGGGACCATAGTTGCAATAACTTCATAAGAAAAGTAAATTATTTAATATTTTCAAATGTCATAAAAATTTATAGTATTTACTGAGATGTTATTTTATTAATTAATCTTTATACTCTGAATACTTTTTCCCTTTTGGAATAGAAATATGCTGGTACTAGGTGGAATGTGGTATTTTGGAAAATGGATTCAATGAGATTTGATCCAACTGATTCTATATCCTAAAATGTGAGCAGTTTACAGATATTCAGGAAGTGGAAGTACAGGTTTGCATCAATTTTCCAGTTGGCTTATATACTAAGGTGTCATTAGTTCGATACCTATAACTTCTCTCACAATAATTACAGCCTTTTAAAAGGGGTGACCTATACTTAATGTTTTCCTGTATCCAAAGCTCTGGAATTCTATACAAGTTTAGGTAGCTTACTTTAGTTTTCACCAGCATGTGGTAGTGTTTTCCTTTTCTCTGTCTCTCTGGGAGTCACCAAAGATTGATAGGGAACCAGTATTTTAGTTTTTATTTCTTAGCTTTATTTCCTGAATTGTGTTGCATAGCTAGTACGACTTTTTAAAAGTAATGGCAATAATAAAACTGCCAGTATGACTTCTAAAAAGTGATTTGTGTCTTGATAAACAACTAGAAGCATGAGCAACATGAAAAAAAGTCTTTGTGAGGTAGACAGAAATTTGGCATTGGCAGCAAGGTGTACAAACAGTGATTTTAAAGAAGGGTAATTTCTTAGAATCATAGAATGGTTTGGGCTGGAAGGGACTCTTAAAGGTCATCTAGTCCAACCCCCCCCCCCCGCAATGAACAGGGACATCTTCCACTTGATCAGGTTTCTCAGAGTTCCATCCAACCTGACCTTGAATGTTTCCAGGGATGGGTCATCTACCACCTCTCTGGGCAAACTGTTCCAATGTTTCACCACCCTCAGTGTAAAAAATTCCTTCCTTCTATCTAGTATAAATCTTCCCTCTTTTAGTTTAAAACTGTTACCCCTTCTCCTATCACAACAGGCCCTGCTGTGTGTCCCTGTTTTTCTTATAAGCCCCCTTTATTTTGTGCTTCTGTTAAGTAGTTGCAAATAGAATGATACAATCAAATACAAAGTAAATCAGTGCCAAGCAGCAGTACCTAAAGCAAAGTGAAAACAATAATAGTTTGGTGCAGTAACAATTATTTAAATTATAGAGATGAAAAAGATCAGTGACTGACTTATAAATATTGGTTGATATGTTCATTTGTGTAAATGGGAACCAAATTTTTAAGATGCTTTGCATGTATTATTATTAGGTTATCTTTTAATCATTGGGTGGAAAAGTGTGCAAATAATTACATATGCAAAATGGTCTTCAGCAGACAAGATGAAGTGTGAATGTTCTTTTGTTTCCTTTTAATTTGCTAACCAGTCTTCTGAGTGTTTTGTCAGGACTAGAACAGAATCTGAGAAATAGAGCAATTAATTTCGAGATGTCTTATGTAGCTTGTATTCTGTATGGGATGTATTAAAGGTGGACTAAATTGTGATTCATTTGTGTGTTCAGTTTCATAAACTGCATTTTTACCAAGATTACCTATGAACACTAGTTTTATTCAGGGAATTAGTAGTCACAAATTTTGTATTTCATGTTCTTATTAGCCACACAATAAAGACCATTTTGTTAAATTTAAAGCTTCAGCTAAAACTTAAGTCACATCTGTCCTTTTTGAGGTCACAATAATAATGAAATAAAGGCTTTTAATTTAATTTTAAAATTTGTAAGCGTAGTCTTTTAAAATAATTTGTTGAAACAGGCTAGTCATTTTCGTCATTAATAAGCAGTAGGCATTCTTTGGTTGTGTTGAAATAGGGGGGAAGGGGTTAGCAACAAAAATGATGGCTTCTAAGTGCATAATTTATTCAGAAATTCACAGTATTTACAGTGCTGTCCTGTTGGTTAATTTTGCAAAGAGCACAGTGAGGTTAACAGGGCTCTGATCTGTTTCATGGTTTCTCATTCAAACCAGTCCATTAAACTTCATAGGGTTGTGTGAGAAATTGCAGCGAATGCTGCTTAATAGTCAGGAAGAATCAAATAGTCAGGCCTGAGGAAGGGTAGAGTGTTCTTGTCTTTTGGAGAGCTGTAGTCGAAGTGGTGAAGTGGCGCTGGTGAGGTAGTGGAGACAGTCCTTTCTTCCAGCAGTTAGAGAAACATAGTACTTGGGAGTTTTGGATACTTCACATCCAGGGGCTGATGCCGAAGTCGGGGCTCCCCACGAAAATATACCGGTGTGGGGGCTGCCCAGTTCAGAGATGTGCAGGACCCACACTTCTGTTCTCCAACCAACACCACTTGTGTATCTGGTGCCTGTGAGTATGTTTAGGCCTCCGGCTGTAGGAGCTACAGCTGTCATGTCCTGAAAAATTGTTTTCTGTCCTGCAGTTGTGTAACCTTATGGGAACGCTTAGGAATAATGATTTCATTGTTTGTGAAGCATAATCAGGGTGGTTTTTTAGCCTAATTTTGCCTTTAAGCAACATTTCTGTCTTTAAAAAAAAATCCCCCAAATGTAATGTTAAGCAAATATGCTAGTGTTTTATCTTGATATTTATATTGCTTTTTTGTGCATGTGCAGGGGCAGAAGCCACAGAGTAGTCACAGCATAGTAGTTTTCTCTGTTGTGTTTTGTGATCCTAGAAGGTTCAGGAGTGTTTAAATACGTAAATAAATATGGCAGTAAACTTTCTGGGGTCTAGCATAAATTACATGAGGACATGCTGCTGAAGAAGTAAAACCACCTCACATGCTTTCTTTGTCTATGAATTTTGGCGTGATCTGTGGCAAGATTCATAGGGACCTCTCCTGTAAAATTAGCTATTAAAATATATATATACTGGAGGTGTTCTATTGGTAACGAAATCAATGGAGCTCATGAAGTCTCACTTCCTACTGATTTGTGGGGAGTGATTTGTCCTAATGCAAACATGGAACGCTTTTGCGAGTCACTAAGACCTTCCAATTCAGGCACCCCCAGTTCTCTCCTGGGATCCATGAGTTTCCACAGCATTTCTCCATTCCTCCACAGCACCCTCTGCCTTTCTAACTACTTCTGGTTAGTTGACTGGATGGGAGGCAGCAGCATGGTCACCAGCTCAGAACCACCCCTGTTGTGCCCAGCCTCCTCCACGCCGTTTGTTCTTGGCTTTGGGTGGATAAGGGTGACTATTCCTACTTTTCCCTCAGTGAGGGCACTAATCCCACACTCTTTCCTACTGAGCAGCTGTTTTGCACAAAACTTGCCCATTGTAGGAACTTGTATCATACACATCTTTACCCCTTTAATGAATTTGTTTGGATCTTAAAAATGGATTCAGTTCAAATCAGCAGGGAGGGAAGGTGAAACACGGAGAAATAAGACACATGCAGATAAAATGAAGGCACTAGGCTGCCGTTTTTAGGAAACTAAGATAGAAATGATGAAATGTTAACAGTTTTTGTGTTGTTTTTTTAATGCTGTTATACTTGTGTTCAGTGTTTCTTGAAGTCTTAGCTGCTGGCATCAAGAGATGATATGTTGGAAAAAAATCACCTTTAATTTTAAAATGGCAGTTTTCAGACCTGTATGAGTTCAGGCTTGGTATGAGAATGAATTAGGTATACCCTAAAGGCCTGAAATGAAAGGAAAATGAAAAAAAAATCTTTAGAGAATGTTTGCTACTTAAAAGGCATTTGATGGCTTATGACTTTGTCACTGGAGGCTGGTAATATGATGTATATTTTTGTATTTATCTAGCTTTCCCTTGCTGAAAAATCTGTGTTTTCTAATATGTCCATTATGCTTAGTCTTCTTTTGAGCTAGAAATTGATATACTGAAAAGTGCATCATTACAAGCCTCTAAAAGCATTCAGTACGCTTTGATGCTGAGGCAATTCAGGCTTTCCTCTCATTTTTATATGGTGTGGGGAATAATGCCACTGCCTCATCTTAAAATTTTTCAGGCCTATCACTTAGAGCTGAGCTGAACTGGAAAGCTATTTTGAGTCCTCATGTCTGGCCCATGGGTAAGTTTTAGGTATTTTTTCATATCTGTTAGCTCAAATAAGACTCTTCTCTGTATCGCAGAAATTACTGAATTGATGGCTCAAAAAAACAAAAAATATTTCGCCAAAGCTAAAAAACTGCCATTATTTTATCTGACAATGCCATCTCTTTGCCCCCCAGCACGCTGCAACTGGATTCCCTTTCAGTCGTGAAGGGGCAGGTTGTTTCCTGTCAACGTGGTATGTTAGTCACCATCATCCCGCTTTCTGAAGCGTTCTCGGTCGGTGTGTGCTCCCTCTGATGCTTTAGATCTCAGAGGCTGCCAAGTTGCCATCCTCTACTGCCTCATCCAGGCGGTGATGGTGATGAGAAATGGTAACGTGCGGTTTTCGCGTGCCATCTGTCTGCTTCCTGTTGTGGGCTTCTGTACACAAATACCTCTGCATTTGTACTTCTTTTTCATGTTATTTTATTCATCATTTCCTTGGTATATTTACATTGTAAGTTATTCAGGCCAAGGTCCACGTTTTTATTCTCCATTATGTACAAAAGGCATTGACCTTGCCAACAGGTGTTAAATAAAAGGGAAAAAGAACTGTGCAAATCCTGTCTCTCTTGTCCTGTCTGCTTGATTTTCCATCTCTGCTATAGGGCTCGATTGGAGGTTTCCATGATGAAATCCTACTTCTATCAGCCACAGTCCAGTCCTGCTGCTAACTGTGAGTTGCCTGGGGCATAGACTCACAAATGAGTTAGAGAAACTAAGGTGTTACCTTGTAGTGTGATACTTGCTAATGTGTGATAATCGCTAATCTGCACAGTTGTCTACTGCCCTAAATACAGAAGAGGCCCTCTTTTGGCTGAGTCACAAATGATGTTATGAAAGTAAACACACTACCTTCTCTTCAACATCTGCCCCTTATTGTTCCCCAATTAAAGTTTCTGTTCTCTATTTGTTGTTTAGTGGCTCTTCTTAATCTCTCTTGACCATGACACTTGATGGTCTCCTGTGGGTTGGTGTTTGTTACTTCTACCCCAACTGGCTACTCCACAAATTCCGTATCAGTTGCAGGTGACCTTCGAAATACCTGACATCTCTCGTTTGACAGTCTTCTTGGAAAGTACATCCTAAAAGCCAATGATTAAAGGATTGGTACAGTTATTTGTGCAACATTAATTTATCCTCATTGTGCTTATGCAAATTGAAACATTATAATTACATGATCTGGCACTATCTTTTTCTGTAGAAGCCCTGGCTCATGCCGTGAGTGGTGCTCTCAGAAGGCCTGACCTTACCTGTAGTTCTTGTTTGTGTTTTCACTTCCTCTGCTGTCTCTGCCCTCTCTCCCAGTTTTACTGAGTAGATTCCAAAATTTAATGTACTGCTGTTGGATTTCCAGTGGTCTTTCCATATCATTCCTTTATAAAAAAAAAGTGAGAGAATGTGGACAAAAACCAATGCCAATGAGGATAATATAAAGGAGAATTAAGTGAGCTGGCCAAGCTGAGAAAGCAGTGGAATAATGTAAAGATCTGTCAGCCTTCATAAAAGCAGATCACCAAACTTGAAACCAGCTTCTTGTGTTTGCTTTTTTGGTGTGACTCTTGTAACTGCATCTGTTCCTGGGGATAGATTTATGACTTTTCATAATGAGTAAATACATTACTTCCATGATGTGCACTCATACCATTTCTTATTTTGCTCTGTTTATTAAAACAGCGGGATATGAATGTAAATCCTAGGTCTTATGCAGAGCACTATTTCTTTTTATTATGAGTTTGACAGTCTGTGATCCCTTTGGAGTATCATGTGTGTTGCAAAACTGATAGCCATCATTCTTGCTGCTTTGTAATTTGCACAGGGAAATAACTTGTTTGGATTTGGGGTATTTTTTGCCAAAACTCTGCTCTGTTTCCTATATGTCATTCTCTACTAGGTGAGGCTGGCAGATATAAAATGGGTGTAATTTATCTGTTCTGCCACTTCCTGCTTCTCCAGGCATTTCCAATCAGAATGGAAGAGTGTGTGTCTATATAAAAAAAGTAATTAAACTTCGTATGTTAGCTGTTAGTATCTGTTTGAAAGGAGGAAGACATTAGTGGTCTTTTTTAAAAGTAGAAGTAATATAATTATACGTTATATTACAATATAATAAAGTAGAATGTGAAATTGTGACTGGTTCAAACTGTGCCTTCATTATTAAGGTCTTAAGTTATCTGCTTTGTACTACATTACCACCTCTTGTGCTGGTGATATTTATATTTTTTGCTGCTTTAGTTCAGGTGTGTGTCTGCTTTTATTGAGGGTAGATAATCCATAGCAGAGAGGCTTTAGCCGTGGCTGGTCACTGAGGAGAACAATGCAATTTTGTAAAATTTCTCTAAAATTATGTGGCTTTATGGTATTTTGAATATTATCTTACTGCAGAATACAATTTCTGCTTTAGAATTCTACTAGGGTTTACAAATTGCTCAAGTTTCTTGTCATTCTAGTAGTTGGAAGGTGGAAAGCAGTGTTTATGTCATTGAGTGGAATGATTGTTGGCTTGCAATTTGATATTCAGTGCAAATTTGAAGGTTAGTGTAATGTTAGTAAATTACCGAAAATACTGTATTTTTAATATGAGAGGGTTTTTTTGAAGAATCAATGACTTTGTTTTGCTTTTTAGTTCCAAATTTTTGGAAGCAAAAATATAATCTGGGAATTTACCTAAAAATATTCAGCATGATCAAAATTCCCCTCCCCTGAGATCACCTCCTGTGGGTTTGGGGTGTTTTTTTATGGCAAATAGTAGCTTTAGCTTATATAAGTGTTTATATAAAAATGTTTATCTTATAAAATGCTACTTGAACTTAAGGATAACAAGTAACCTGGTAAACATGTTAGAACTTGTTCTTTTATTCCAGATACACATACTACGTGTGACTGTATTTTAGATGTTTCAAAACCACTTTTTGAAGCTATTCTTGGTTTTCTACATAAGCATTTTACAGGCATGGCTTTTTGGTTTGCCCATCTCATTTACTATTTTAGTTAAGCTGTTGATAGCAGACCAATTGTAGATTGGGTTATTTGAGTTCAGCATTGCAATTTTAATTGTCATTTTACTTTGGTCAATATTTCTTTATATAAGATTTAATAATTTTTAACTTTTAAATTGAGTTTATGTTGCTATGGCTGTAAGTCCTGTGTGGATTTAATGCCGTTGCCCTGTTCTGGAGCAGACATCACCATCACACGTCATTGCATGAGGAGAAACCCAGCGACTGTTGCTTTCAGCAGTATGGGGGTTTGGCACTGGGTCCGTGGATGAGTGAATTTGGTGGCAGCTGGGGAGTAGAAAATCCTGCAAATGATCCAGTGCTTAAGTTGGGCTACAGAGGAACTAATGACAGCAGGTACTCTTACCTGTATTACACCGCGTCTAGCGTATATGTATCGGCAAATGATGTATCTCTGTGTCACAGTTCAGATGACCCCATTTAATCATTGTTCTAATTACTATGATGGATTATATCTTCACAGGCTCAGTTAGTTGATCTGAAGTCTGAACTGACAGAAACGCAGGCAGAGAAGGCGGTACTGGAAAAGGAAGTGCATGATCAGCTTTTGCAACTCCACGCTGTTCAGCTTCAGTTACATGCCAAAACTGGTCAGAGTGTTGATTCTGGGGCTATTAAGGCAAAACTGGTGAGTATGATGGCTTGAATGAGGGGTTATGTTATATTTTTCCCTCTCCTTGCTGAAGTTCTTCCTTGGAAGGTGCAAAAAAGGTGATTAACATTTTTAATGTGAAAATTTGTAGAGAGAGGTAGCTTTTTCTTTTTTTAAATAAAATTTACAGCGGGTTGTTAGCAACCATTAAAAATAACATAAATAATATCAGGATAATGAATAAGAATTTAAGAAGTTGTTTTTTGCATGAACTGTTTTTAAGTGATTAAAAGTAGAATAAGAAAATACTTTGGTGGGTTTTTAAGCTTTTCTGGAGACGGAAGTTGGAAAAGCTAATAGCTTCCAGTATACAAATGCAACCATATTTTTATATATATCTTAAAAAACTTAAAAAAGTTTTTACTGTAACTGTACTCTGATAAGAATAAGAATGGGATTGTTTTGCCATACAGAGAGAGGATAGATGGCATCACAGTCCTCTGTTATCATTCTTTCTCTTTAAGAATGCTGCCGATGCATCTGCTGCTGTTCATGGCTACGTGCAGCCGACTGTTGTAAAGCAACTCGATAAACCACTGATAATTTTGTACAATACGTTATTTAGAAACTTAGACCTATACAAAGGCCACCAAAAGTTAACAATAATTAATCTGTGCAATTAGTTGGTGTTGACTGGTAACCAGAGTGTAGTCTGCCTTGTTACTAGCCACAGCTCAGATTCAGGCTCTAAGACTGAGACTGTCAGTTAGGAAAGTAAACTGGTGCTGTGTAGATTGTGGTTTCTAACTCTGGCATAAGTCAAAGTCTAGCTCTCTGGCTGTTTCTAAAATTGCTTCACAGGTTGATTGCAAATATCTAGTCCCACAATATATGGAACATTAGATTAGTCTCCTCTGCTATTTTGTCCTGTTAATTAATGTATAATAAAACACAGTAATAGGCTGTAAGGCTACCTAGTCTAATCACTGAATAACAGGAGTAATCCACACTTTTTCCTGTGTCAGATCTAAAACCTGTAATTGAATTTGAGCTATGTTCCTAGCTCTATATACTTGCATTTTCAGGATACAAGTAACATTTTTCTGGATTATCTGCACATAATTTATTCTGTACTGAATTAGACTTTAATCATGATGAAGCTTCTTCAGAGCTGTTAATAATTATTATGGCCCTGTAAATAAGCATTAGTTAAATATCACCAGCATTTTGTGTTAGGCTGCAGGTTTATATGTAACGAATTTTTTAAGCCGGCACATCACTGTGAGTGGTTTTGGTCCCTAAATTTAATTGGGGAGGCTTAACATCTGAGGGACATAGAGAGTAATACTTTTAACCTTTTTATTTCTCCTTACCTTGGTATAAACAGTTTCTAAAGATATATTAAATCTCCATGCTATTGTTAGCAGTCTTTTCCCACAGGTGACAGTAAATACATTTTACTTGTATTATTTCAGATTTTACATATGTTGATATTGAATTTATTAACAGCCTAGACTGATATTCTTGCCTTAATTCCAGTTAGTTCCTCCTTTTTTATAAGCATCAGGGCTAATCTTTTGAGTTTTCTTTACTTTGCATTTAGGGATTTCATGGCTCTACTGGAGAGAAACTCACTTTTAAACTGTTGTAAATACAGAAAGCTATAAAGGCTTGAGCAACTTGAATGAGCAAAACTGCTTAAATGACAAAATGGCAAATGTGAGTTTTAGGTAAATAAAAACTGTCGTGCTGACCTTCTGGCAGTCAGAAAGCCTCTGAGGGCAAAGAAGGGACTGTGTCAATGGAATATGCGATAGGGAAATAAAATTCTGTACTAGTTAACTCCCTGCTTTCTTGAACAACAACCACTCTTCTTTTGAATATAGACTCAGCATAAATGTATACTCTGCAAACTGTAAAATTATGCGTAGTGGTGAACTAAGACATTTCTATATGTTCCAGGTTGCCAAGCAATTGATAACATCATGTAGTTTAGGCTGAGTCCTTTTTTAGGAGTGGTGTATCTGCTTAGTGCAGGTACAATAACTGTTTCTTGTTTCTTTGTAAGAGTAGAAAGTTGCCTAGTGGAATTTTTTTTTTCTTGAGTTTTGCATCTTTTTTGCTACTTCTCCCTATCCTTTATGTCCCTTATGTAATACATATTTTGTTACTCTTTCTGAAAGGGAAAAAAAATCCATTATGTGTATAACAGATGTTATATTACAGAATATATTTTCTGTGATACTTTCAAAACTGCTTTCATGCAATTCACATTATCTTGGTAGAAGATATTGTTTTCAATACTGCAATAAGGTTAAAACTTTTAATAAGACTTTTAATAACTTTCACTGCAAAATACCAAATATGCTGCTAAGTACAATTATAGCAGTGTGCTTGTTCTTTATGCTTTCTAATGAAATATACAATCTGCTGGTAAATTTCTTTTGGAACAAGTGATTTATGTTGTTGCATTTTCTTGATGTTCCTATTATCTGTTTCTCTAATTATGGAACTCTTTTCTTCTGTCTTAAGTCTGTCCTTTCTGTGGATGAGATGGTAAGTATGCTGATTGCCTCTCTTTATGTTTAAGCAGTGCTTTTGTTTTGTGCGACAACTTCTATATGTTGGCCTCAGAAACTGGCAAAACGGATCTTGCTTTATCCTTCTTCCTGTCTGTTGGCAAGATGCTGCGTAAAGAGTTTTCTTTGCATTTTAGTTTTCCTTTTCTAGCTTTGGTCCCCTCTTTCCTAAATCTGTGTGTGTTTTCATTTATTATTTTTACAGCTAACTTGGGGCAATATCTGACAACCTGACATTCTGAAAGATTGTTCTGGCAGTATCTCAAATATTTTTAAGGTGTTATACAATTTGTAAAGCATAAACACTGTACACGTCTACCAGTGCAATATGAAGTATTTTATATATTGTATTTTTAAAAAAAAATCCCATCAACTTTTCCTTGTTTTCACTTTTCTCGGTTCTTACAGATATTATTTACTGGCTTGTATAACAGCCCAAAACATAAACTCAATAATATATAGATAAGAAGAAAAAGTGATACAAAGTTAACTTTTATCTTTTGGTCTTTCATGGTGATAGACTTGAAAGGTTTTTAAACAGCTTTTCCACTTTTATTTTGTTATATACCTCATTCTCATTGCTCAGTATTTGCTCTTTAAAAAGCCACAGGATAACTGGTAACTGTAAACTCTGATCTTCAACATTGCAGGTGCATTTTTGGTTTGGTGGGGTTTTTTATATTACCCACAGAAAACATAGTTTTTTCTATTTTGCAGAACCTATACAACACTATGAACACATCTTCAGATATTCTGTATTGCAAACCTTTGATTTTTCTTCAAGGTGATCAATTTGAGACAGTCCACAGTAACGTTAAGAATGGATTCAGGGTGTAATTTTCCACCTCAGTCACACAGTAATAGTCATAGTAATGAAGAAAATAGAAAAAAAACCAATTCTATGGGAATACATTGCTCCTCATATTTTAGATCTAACATTTTAAAATGCATTGCTAAAAGTGATTCCGCTTAGAAATGTAACATTTGATTTTCTGTTTAAATTTAATTTAAACGATGAATCAAATTCAGAGAAAATAAATGGAAACTTGATGAGAGTTTTTAAGCTGAATACTTCGTATAAATACAGTAAAGTGTGCTACGTGGAATTTGCTAGGGTAAGCAATCTTAGATCACTTCAGCAATTCACTTTTCTGGGAGAGGTTGGAATTCTTCTGCCAAGATGTATTTTCAGTACATGAAGGAACTCATACATATCTAAAGATTTTTTTCTGAATAGAAAATACATCTGGTACAAATTCTAACAAGTTATTGGCAAAGGTATTATGAATTTTTAGTTTATGACTTTTTATTCAGTAATGAAGCATAAAATTATCCAATGAGGAAAAAAACAGAGGTTTGGTTGTTGAATAATGTACCTTCATATGTCTGTCAAATTCCAATCTTTGTCTATTTATATTACAGGTGAGTACATAGACAAACAAGGGGACTGTATTATTTAGGGTAATATTGGCAATAGATACATAGCCCACATAAGTGTTACGGGAGCCCTGTCCCTGTGCGCAGACTCTCCAGCTACTGTACAACGAGAGTTATGTCTGAGCTGTCACCCTTCTTACCGATGCAGTGTGTGGCAGAGGCAGCACAGCCCGTCAGCGCTCTTAAGTTCTTATAATGGCCCTTTGGCTACTGGCAATAGATGACAATTGAAATAGCCCAAGACCATCATAGTAATAGAGAGAGTTAGTATAGTTTTAGAAACTCCTATTTTTCAGATGTAGATTTGTCAAAATTTTCCCCCCAAAAAAGGGAAGGGACATTCCTTAGAATGTTTTTTTTTTTTGTGTGTGTGTGTGTTGGGTTTGGGTGGGGGATTTTTTTTGTGTTTTGGTGTGTGGTTTGTTTTTTTTTTTTTAACAAAGCTGTTTTGCACTAACTTCTCTTTTGAGTTTTGTCAGGGTAGGCATCTTCATGTGTAGAATCTCTGGCTTTAGTTTTGTGGTTGGTCTTCAGAGTCTGATTTGGAAATATCCTTGGCTGGACATTTCTTTGTTGTTTGCATGGAAATAATTGTCATTTTAAGGATATAAAGACTTAAAGAAAATTTCCTTGACATCTGGTCATGTTTAAAAACGTATTTAAATAGTTAAATAATATTATCAAATTGAAATAGTTGGTGATTTTAATTTTTAAAATAGTCTTCTCTCTCATTGTATGAATCTTTCATTTGAACACAGCAATAAGTAAGGATGGTATTCAGGCTACTTAGATTTTGCCACCTGTGTGCGACAGGGAGAAGCACTATCGCTAGTTACAGTCCCTACAGAACCAGTAGAGTATTTTGTGTGAAGGAGTTGTAAGCTGGATAAAAATCATGTCGGGAGCAGAGAGGTGACTGAAAGGCCACCTATCCCCAGAGGGGAATATGCAAACCAGTAGCTGCAGTGCTGGAATCTCTGCCTTGATTTTTTTTCCTGCATGCACATCCTGTGCACAAGAGAGTTACTTCACGTTGTGTGGGCGAAAACAGTAAGTGCTCTTTCATAATTAACTTTGATAAAAGCTTTCAACTTTTATTTTTCCCTTTATAAGGAAAGAGAACTTGAAGCTAACAAAAAAGAAAAGGTGAAAGAAGCTCAACTGGAAGCTGAGGTGAAGCTGCTGAGGAAGGAAAACGAAGCTCTTCGTCGACACATAGCTGTGCTTCAGGCGGAGGTTTATGGAGCAAGATTGGCAGCCAAGTATTTAGATAAGGAACTAGCTGGAAGGTACATAAAGTCAATCCATGTCTCTTAGTGTGAGATTTTTTTTCTTGTTGTTTTCTTCCTTTGCATCCCCAGAGGCAGGTCTAAAGTTAAGACTAAGTACGAAAAGTCTCACATTAGCAGAACAAAAGGAATAAACCAAAAATCCCCACAGTTCTTGTGCTTGCAAATAGTTACTGTGTGCTGAGGCCAGGTGAATTATATGAGCTGTACAATGCACTGATTTTTCAGTTGTAATATAGCATATTGTTTTACTCTCTCTGTCATTGGTTAGGGTCCAGCAGATTCAGCTACTGGGCCGAGATATGAAGGGACCTGCTCATGACAAGCTCTGGAATCAGCTTGAAGCAGAAATACACCTTCACCGTCACAAAACTGTTATTAGAGCTTGTCGAGGTCGGAATGATCTAAAACGACCAATGCAAGCACCACCAGGACATGTAAGTTGAAAAGATGAGCCATTCTTGCATGATTTCCAGCATTTGTAGAAAATAGATACAAGTTATTTCTTATTTTTTGTGTTTGTTTTCACTTCAGTATTGTATTCTTTCAAATGTCACTTCTGGATATGTAATTCGTTTGTAAGCTGGAGGACAGTTCCATGCTGAATAGCATGTCCCCGTAAGTGACCATGAAAGATGGTTAAGGCCTTTGACTTACCTAGACACACTCAGTCATTTTTGAAATCTGAGCCTCTGCTATGTGTGTGTATAAATATGAATTTCATGGCATAATTTTGTTACTGAGGTTTCAAAATATGGAGCTATTTTATTAAAAAAAAACACCAAGAAGAATAGCATTTTTAGGATTCGTTTGAACTGAAATTGATTTTTCAAAAATTTTGTTAAAGGCCAGATGAATTGACATTGTAAAATAATTGATTATTTTTTTTCCTTACAAAAGGTACTTTTTAAAATAAAACCTTTAAAAGACATTGCACTGTGGGTAGTCTTGGTATCCACCTGGGTACTCACCCAGCTTGTCACGTGACCTGTTAATCACCACAGTGTTCCGTGCATAAACCCAAACATTTTCAGGAAAGTGCTTTACTTTGCTCTGTTCTAAATACCATAGTTGGTGAGATGGATCTTACTGCATATGTTGCCAATTACATGTAAAATATTGGTGGACAAAGACACGTATGTGTTATTTTAAGGGTATGCATAATGGCAACAGCGGCTTACTAAATACCTTGATTTATTTAGTCTCTCTTTTAGTTTTGAGTTGAATGGCTCTTTGGATGATTTGTTTTTATCGTAATAAAAATAAACTTGAGCAAGCAGCCTCTTCCTTGGGATTGTATTACATCATCTTCTAGTTTTAAATTGCAGTTCATGTCATACAACTTTTCAGCAGTAATCATTAGTCCTTTGTGTAGTCCCTTATATTTTTAATACGTGGCTGATTGCCCACTTTTGAACTTAAGTTCTGTGTTTTGCATCTCTCAGCACTGAAATAATTGAAATAATTACATCTCATCCTGTGCACTCTCCTCAGAAGTGCATAGGGATGAATCTTTTTTGATTTCATATGCTATCTCTAAAGGGGCACTGGAGGTTTGTCTTCCCTGGAGCTAGTCTAATACTGATGCTGGTATACTGCCTGCATACAATTGAAAAACCCCAAAATGCAGAAATGCATCACTTTTTGGTTCGCACCCTTATATTTGTACTATGTTTGTGTTTTTTATCAAACTAGGATCCTGATGCCTTAAAGAAGAGTCAAGGTGTTGGTCCAATCAGAAAAGTTTTGCTAGTTAAAGAAGACCATGAAGGACTAGGAATTTCAATCACAGTAAATACTTGGTTGTTTTTTTTTTTCCATTACACAGAAGCAGCAATTTGAATTTGCATTCATATTTCTGTAAAGTATGTGGATCGGTGAATGTATTGTTAGAACATATGAAAGAAGGCATACACAAATCCTTAGCTACGGTGGTAGAACTTGAAGACTCATTTTGATAGAATAAGAAATAGGTAACTGCTTCTTTATGTAAAACTTAAAATTTCAATTTATGTTGAGGGTATAGACACTTCAGCAGATCAGCCAGTGGTTAATTTCAGTTATGGTAAGTCTGTAGAAGAGCAGAAACAATCTGAGAACTAACTTCCAAAGCTTAGCTGTTGAGATTGTAACTTCTCAAAAGTATCTATTGGCACTTCACTCAACAAAAGCTATATTAACTTTTTACAACAAATTTTGAAAATTCTGACTATTGTACTTTTTTTCTAAATGTGAATATTATTTTTTGCAAGTCAATATGGTGCCCGATATGCTTTTTTAATGAGTTTTTGATGTTGTCTCATCAGCTGGTATATGATTTTATACTTTCATTATTATTCAGAATTGTCTTCTTTGGCTCTTTGAGATATATTTGAAATTTATCCATTCTTTTATGGGGAGAAGAATTAAAGCAAGCATCTCGTGCATTCTTTTTGTCTGAAGCATACTTTCTAATTTCCTGTAAGAAAAGTTGAAATAAATACTTTAAGGGCAAGTACCAGAATGTTTATTTTATGCCAATGGACATGTCAGTTAATTAAAATCTACTTTCTTTTACAGGGTGGGAAGGAGCATGGTGTTCCAATACTGATCTCTGAAATCCATCCTGGACAACCTGCTGATCGATGTGGGGGACTGCATGTTGGTGATGCTATTCTGGCAGTAAATGGAGTTAATCTAAGGGATGCAAAACACAAAGAAGCTGTAACTATTCTTTCGCAACAGGTCAGTTGGGACCCGTTATCCATAGGCACATTTAGGTGCTTCCCATGTTTTGCCTTTTGAATTACCTTGAATTGTAATGTTTTCTGTTAAGCACAGTGTTATGCTAAGCGACAGTGATTCCTGAAGTTGTATTACATTAGACTAAATCCTCTTATATCTTGCAGTGTAAGGAGAAAAAAGCTGGGTCAGTATTGGTTCAGTTAAACCCGTGTATTGGCTAATGATTCCTCAGTAAGGCTGATGGAAATCAGCTTGTTACATTGACCCACAGCAATAGTTATTTAGTGATGTACATTTTAGGCTTTTATGATTGATCAGCTCCAGCCAAAATATGTTTGTCATATGCTTTGTGGTCTAGAATCTTCCTGTCTTCCTTCCCATTTCCAGACAGTTACAGGTGAACTTAATTTTTCAGAAAACTTACTTAGGAGAAGTTAGTTTAAAATGTATTGGCACATAACTTTGGTAAATCTTAGCTATAGAGTTGTAGTTCTTTAGTTAGTAACAACTTAATTCAGATGCATATCTGAAATATTCAGCACAACTGTAAATGTGTTTACAGTACTAAAATAAATGTATTTGGTTTAGTGACCTAACTCATCTGGGTAATCCTGTTACAGAGCTGTGTCGTATTAAGTAATTTTTAATTTCTGTTGCATTTTAGAGAGGTGAGATTGAATTTGAAGTAGTGTATGTTGCTCCAGAAGTTGATTCAGATGATGAAAATGTAGAATATGAGGACGAGAGCGGACACCGTTATCGTTTGTATCTTGACGAATTGGAAGAAGGTGCAAATTCAGGTTCTAATAGGAAAGATGCAAATGTGGATGTCAAACCCTCACAAGGTAAACCTTCTAACATGAGTTACATGCAGTTTAATTCTGGAGCCTCAATATGCAAACCAATATCTGTAAAACACTGGTTTTTATATTAATTGTAAAATCAATCTACTTTTAATTCAATTAACCTCCTAGTGGGCTGTCAGCTCTTTTGGTTGGTCCCTCACTTACTGGCCTGGTTTACTTAGGTACAACTGAATTAACTGAATTAATCTGGGGGGGAGTTTTGTGATTGCCTTTTCCCAAAGGTAGGAATTCAAGTTTATTTATAACTTTCCCTGGCTCTAGTCTAGGAGTAGTTAATTCCCCTTAACACTTTTTGTTGACTTCTTCAAATACATTTTTGAGATCAGAGAGCTACAGAAAGTTTTCCTGTTATGCTGTGTTCTGCTAAAAGCCTATTGGCCCTTGTTGCAGTCGTCATTCCAGCAAACTCTTCACTTTCTGAAATAAGGCCCTTCCCAAGATTGCTTCTCTTCCTTAAATAAAACTTCTTTTTAACTTGCAGTGTTTGATAAGAAGCCAAGTATTGATGGACATGAAAATGGAGATCTGGGGAATTCAGTTGAAGCTCCGTTAGAAGACACTGCACCCAAATTAGCCCGTTCTGCTGAGTCCTTATCCTAAAAACAAACAAAACAAAAATCAACTGGACAGATCCCATCTTTGGGAACAACTGATAATCAATATTGACTGCTCCAAGTTGCATATACTAGTGTAGGTTGTTAAAGGATTATTAAATGTCAAAGGGGACTGTCTTACTGTTGCCTGGAAAAAAGGCGGTTACCTCAGGGCTTCATTGTGAGCAATTCTAAATGTGGAAAACTGTCTTTTGCGTGACACGCAGTAGTTATCTAACATACGGCATGTGAAATGAATTTTCTGTTAATAATAAGCACCAAAGCATGGGATTTCTAAAAAGGATAACCTCAATACATTCAACTTTTAATCTCATTGATGTCCCCAAGGAAGCAGAGTAAGATGTGGCCAGCTTGATTTTGACCCTTTGATGTTTTAAAGGAACAACTGATGGTCAGTTTGGTGTGAAACAAGCTTTAACTCTGAAGGATGGGGTGGTGGGGAGTTGTACCATTGCATCCATGAGTTTTGTACCTTAGGATTTTTGAACTATAACTTTTAAAAGACAGCTTTTTTGCCTTTTTTATTTTTTTTTCCCTCAGAATAGCAAAAATCAGAGCTTCTTTTGAGCAAAGACCATCAAAACCCAAACAGGACAGTGGGGTACTTACTAATTGTGATCCTTCAGTCCATGATCATTTTTTGAGTGAGATTTATAGCATTGTTGTTTCAATGAATTCACTTCCAGTTGTTCCATTTGAAACTTGCTCCAAAAGTATTTAAACAGTATTATGGGGTTTTAAAAGCAAAATTCGTTTTATGTGGGCCCTTTGGCACTTTTTTTTTTTTTTTGCTATTATCAACTTAGCATTCATTCTTGAATGGACATGATTACTACTAATACAGAGTGGTTTGATGTGGTCATCATTAGCTTGACCTTATGAAATACCAAGTGCTTTTGGTGGCTACTGAACATATTAATTTCACATTAAAATAATCTTTAAAGAAGTGAAAGTTGAGTGCACAGTACTTTACAGGAGGTGCTCAGAATCATATGGTGTCTGGCCCTATCTGTGTAATGTTATGGCAGTCGTATTAACCTATAATTGTCTTACTGTTGAAACAAAATGTTACTCCTTTTGTAAGAGCAGTGTATCTTAAAATAGTTTTTAATTGGTGTACATCTAAAGGCCCACAGCACAGCTGCAAATGGGGACGTTGAGGATGGTTTCTTGGCCAGTTTCTCATACTCCATTTGTAGATGGTTGCGTGCAGCGCAGTGCTCTCCACATGCAAACTCTACATTGTAATTGCATTTATTATTTCAGTGTGCAACGCTGGCTTTCCTGTTCGCTGCTCTGCAGGCTGTTGAACTATAATGTGACAAGAGTTTGTACATTGAGAGACTAATGTGAAAAGACATCTTTGCAGGTGTTACAGTGTAGGATGCACATACATAAGAAAAAAACCTCAAAGGCCTTTAGAGTAACATCAACTAATCTTACGTTCTAAATTGTGATGTAGAACACAGTTATTTGTCTCTCCTAGGAGCACTATATATATGTTTATAGAAAAAGCCTAAAAATGTATATACTTTATTCAGAGATTTTGCTATTTATAAATCCCTTAACTTCGCTATTTACACGATCGTTTTGTGTATGTGCGTGCGCACGCACATGAGTTCCACTTACTCAGTGGAATAACATTATTTGGTTCATTTTTTTATAATAGTCTTTGTCATACAGCATACTGTTGAAGGTTTTTAAAATAGTTGAGGCTGTACAGTTTTCACCAAACAGAAACTGGTATTTAAAAATAAAGCTGTGCGAAGAAGAAGCAGGTCCCCAGGCATGTTTCTTTTTCTGAAGCTTCAGAAACCTGAGGACGTATTGGTTATGTGTTCACAGATGAATCCACTGCTGTAACATTCCATCCAGATTTGTGTTTTTCACAAGTACTCAAGCAGAGTGCAGAGTGTGGCCTGGGACACTTGATGTCCTCTGTCAGGAAGGACAGTTCAAAGCCAAGTAGTGATCTTCTTGCCTTTGAAAATCATCACTGTCTGAAGTCTTGCTGCAGTTGTAAGAAGTGATGCTCATCCAACTAGTCTAGTAGCTTTGAAAAAAGGCATTAGATTTGGCTGTACGGTTTCCCTTTATTTAAGGGAAAGGTGAAATTTTTAATTTATTTGTTCTTTCTTACTTCTTGGCATACATTATTTTCCGCTTAATGCTTTTGATCAGTTTTAGCCTGAAGTGGGAGTTATTTTCTTGACATTTCCTTGTTCACCAGTTCTCATGTTGCTATGCTCTTTTATTCATCTTCTGGAAGGAGCTGGACCCTTTCTCTGCTCTTACCTTATATATTTTCAACCTATCAACAGAAAAAACAATTGCTGAGGAAAATGACTAGGAGTAGACAAATCATGTAGCAGTAAATTATCACCAGATTTCCTTTCCTGCAGTTTTTATAATCTTTGTTTAGAAAGCCCTGAATGAGAGGATTTTGCTCAGACACTACAGCCTGTCTCTGTGTACTCCATACTTCCTACCAGCTGATTTCACATACCGGTTTATTGTAGTCAGACTGAGATACTTAGAGATTAATATTTAAAGTGAGAAAAGTTTTGCAAGTTGGGATTTCCAGATTCAGTAGACAAATGTGTATTCTTCCTTTTGTCAGTAACTGAAAGACTCAGTCCTGCTGATTCCCAGAGATTGAATGAATTAGGCTTGGAAGAATTTCCAAGGAAAGACAGTATTCAGACTTCATTTTTATTTTTTAAAGTGTAAAATGGTTTACTTGTGTGTATATATATTTTTACTTTTAAAAAATAAAATAATATTCTAAAGAGAATATTGCGAGTTTTTTTGAGTAGTTAATTCCTTGCCTATTAAAAAAAAATCTTCAGTGAGACAATTGTATTTTAAGGTAAAGATGGACAGTGTTTGTTGGCGTCTGGGACCAATGTTAATTAAGAGCATGTAAGTTAAGGAAAGTGCTTTAAGGCAATAAATTTAACTCTGATCAAAGGCTGTATGTAGTATTTCCTTTGTAGAAGTGTATTCTTGGCAATGAAGAGGGTTTGTATCCGTCTCAATATATGTTAATCCACAGCTGTATCATACAAAATTCACATATTTATTGTATCTGTCTAAACATTATTACATCATGGATTAATCTAATTTCTGTAGCAGATAGAACATTTTGCAACAAATGTATACATCTAGTTAAGCTGAATATAATATATTTTTATTAGCCTGTAAATAAATATACTCTTCTGCGTTGCGGTGATTTCTGCACCTGATTCAGACTGCTATTTAATTTTCTTCTGTTTTTATATATAAAATGCAGACACCTAACCCTTTGTGTGATTGTTTTCTGTTAGGCATGTAGCCAAAAAGCTAACATGAAAAAAAAATGAAACTACATACCATGAAGTTTGATGTTAATTCAGCCTTGGCCAGCAATGGTTAATAGCAAATTATGTTTTTAAAAAGGTGGAGCTGTAGGACGTGTCTCAAATTTAATTATTTGAGTTGCATTTTCTGCTGAATATTTTTCAATGAAAGAAAAAAAAAAGAAATATTTGCAATATCTGGCAGTATAATGCCATAAATATTCTGAAGCCTTTGGCTAAGAAGAGCTATAAAGATCAACACCTGTCAAAGGATTAAGTAATTTGGGTTAAATGGTGGAAACTGCCTTTTTTTCTTTTTTCTGTCTTTTTTGTTTGTTTTCCATGCATTAGGAATAACAAGTATATTCTGATTTTTTCCACTGAAGTTACACTTATCTATAAGTTATAATTTTTAGTCTTGATATTAAAATCTTTTTGTTCAGATCAAGGGTCTGTTTTGTGTTTTTTAAATTTTTTGTGGTTTTTTTTTTTTAAATTGTTTGGTTTTTTTTAAAAAAAATTCTTTCCCTGTACTTGAGTGGTTGTCTTCCCCTAAAGCATCAAGTTCATCTGGATGAACAGAGCTCAAATGAAAGGTAATGGTATGGTAACTGCAGTAGTAGTATTATTATGGTAGTAATTGGACTTCTTGGGAATGTGTGTGTAGAGAGTAGAAGACTCTGAGGGTTGGAACTGTCTCAACAGGCAAGGTTGAGTCCTATTGGATGAAGAGATGTGTAACGTACAGTTGGCGAGGGCTGGAACTGCAAGGGTTTGTCATTTAGCCCTATAAAATTTTAGAGGGGTTTAGATAGCAGGGATGGAAGGAAGAAGGAAAGGAGAGAAAAGTTAGCTGTCTGCAAACAAGGAGAGGATTAGAGACGGCCATAAATGAAGATGGGAAAGGATGGAAACAGGAGAAAAAAAAATTGTCATCTAGGGTCAAGAAGATCATTGAAAAATGCTTCATGTCCCAGTACGAAGGACCTCAGGGCTGCTCCTAGTGACCCCAGCCGCTGAATACTTCTTTCCCAAAGATCTGCACACGACAGAAGAAAAGAGAAATGCCACCTGGCTCAGGATATGTATGTGTATGGATAAGGATATGGATATGTATAAGAAGTCCTTTTTTGCTGGTTAAAACCTCAGCTTAGTGACTTGAAAAGAAAATTACCTAAATTATTTCTAACTTGCCTTTTGTCCAGAGTATGTCTTTTCCAATATGACGTCATTTGCCATTCTTCAGAAACTGTAGAAGTTTCACAGTTGGAGAGGAACCCAGGAGTCAAGAAGTGGCAAAGGTTTTGCTGGCTTTGAAAAAAAAAAAGTAAATTTTTTTAATTTTTTTAATTTTTTTTTTTTTCCTTAACAAGGCAGTTGTTGCTTCATATGTTTGAGAGTAGCCGTGTCCTGTCTGTGGTTGCTGGTGCACCCCTGCTGCAGAGGTGCTTTGGTGTCTGCTCATCTGCCCATGCCTGTGCTGTGCCGGGCAAACGGGCTTCCAGGCCAGATGGCTGAATAAGGCCAAGCTATATTTTTTTGAGGGTTTTCCCTTTTCATGGGAAAACTTAAGTGACTTTGGTAAATTTTCCACATGCTTTCCAAGTTGTTTAATATCAAAAATTATTGGGTGTTTCTTTGTCAGCCTTCTGCCTAGCGTGCAGAGACTTCTCTCTCCCAGCTCTACCAGGAGAAACGTCAGAGCTGCCGGAGTGTTGAGGACTCTGCAGGAGGATGCTCTCCCAGTCACCCCTGTGAGGTATGTGAGAAGGCTGTTGGCCCCTGAAAAAGAATCCAGGAAAGCTGGTTGAAATCGTGCTGGTTTTTTTCTTTGTAACTTTCTACTGGAGACAATGATCGCATTTCCCTCTAAGTTTCTGGCACTCTGTATTTGTTCAAATTTCCTTTCTGTGAGATGCAAAAGCACTGCTCCTGAGCTGCAGCTGAGCCATCTCCCCAGCATCCCCTCCATCAGCTGTGGGGCCATGGGCTCTCTGCTGCCTGGTTTTCAGCAGCTGTGGCTCCAACAGGAGGTTGGGAAAATGTAAAAACAAGCAAAGCGAAAGTACAGGCATTCACAGGCACGTTTTGATTGCCTGTAGTGCTGGAAGTCAGAGGTGCCTGGGAGACATCTGGTAACTTTTCTGTTGAATTGTTAATACATATGTGCAAATTTCCATAATCCTATTGATTGAATCTTAGTTTTCCTATTGGACATGTAAATATTTGCACAGTTATTACTTCTGTAAAAGGGAATAAAACATAACGGCATGAAAATATTTTTATCTAATGCTATTTTATTTGCTGTTGTGTTTATGTTTACTATCAATTTGTTTAGGAGAATGAAAGCATTAACAGTCACGCTGCTGAATGAGGGTGGTTTTGTGTCCAGCCCCCTGGGCGTACGCTGCTGGAGACGTCCTTGCCCTGAACATTTTCCTTCCAACATGAAATGGATGTCCCGGTTCACTCCCTGTCGGAGCAACCTGTGGTGAGTTTGCCAGTGCTGAGTCTTCCTCGGCTAAGGGTGGGTGAAGAAGGCTGCTGTGGGTTGCCCATGCTGATCCTCTTAAAGGATCAGAGCCTTTGGGTCACGGCCACAAAGGCACCAGTCCCGCTTGGTTTTATTTATAACCGTACATGGTTATTGGTGGTTCTGTGGGTTCTGGATTCTCTGTGACTTAAACCCTCCAATTGTCACACACCTCAGCTGCTGAGCCCTGGCAACCTTGAGCTTGAAACTGAGGAATGGACTTTTTATATATGCTAAATGAGGAATTTTTTGTAGCTCTCAAATGAGTGTCACTGCACAGTTTCCTATTTATTTCATCTTCTTTTTTTGTCCAATGTAACAGTTCAGATCTTTTCCTAAATTGCGACTTAAGACAGTTCAGGGAGCTAGGAGAAATTTTGCAGATTTGTTGTGTTCCTGAAGTGGTTGTTCAAATTCCATGTCACATATTACTAACTTTAAAACTGATTTTTCTGTTGAAATGAAGGATACAGACGTGTCTATGTTAGCAAGACAGCTATATACTATAGTCAGTTAACGTGGTTGTCTTGAGTAGTCTGGTTAAATAAGCAAGTGTATTATGAACTATTTCAGTTTTATGTATTCTCAAAATCAAAACTCGTCTATTACATAGTAATTGCAATTTGTGATGAGAATCCTGAAGTTTTTAGTGCTCGGTATTTGCATTTGTCTTTAGTGCCAAAAGGGGGCAGCAGCCTCCTTCAAATCTTCAGAAGTAACCACACTTGGAGAAATAGAACCTATTGTTTTGTGGGTTGTTTGATGGTTGTTGTTTGGTTGGGGTTTTAATTGAAAAAAACAGAAAAAACTTTATTCGTTAGAACTATTTCTAGTAACGTGTACTCTTACCTTTATAAACATCCAATCTAGTTCACATCCTGTCACAAGTACTTTGCAGGTGACACATCTTCTGGTAACAATGGTCCTCTGTGTAGCATATGTACAAGCACACATGAACACAGAGGTAATTATAATTTCATGACTTGTTAAAGAGTGCTTAAATATCACCATCACTTTAAAAATGAGTGCTCTGCTCTATTACAAGCTCACACCCAAGCAGTGAAATTTTTTATCTGTTCATGGATGGGTTAAGGCTTTCCAAAGAAGGGAACAAATGCACCGATAAAACATGAAATGGGACGTTGGGTAGGTTTGTCAACCCTCCTGCCTGCACTTTGCGGGTGCCCCTCAATCATGATGTGCAACCAGCCTTGTCGCATTCCTGCCATCTTTGCTCGTGGTGATGTCAGGCTGTGCTGAGGGGAAGTGAAAAAAGGGAGAGGATGCTCACATTTTGCTCTAGTCCAGTTTCAGACAGAAGTTTCTCGGTCAGAGGAAAGAGGAAGGCCAGTTCACATTGACCTACCATTGTCTTTACTGCTGTTGGTTTCCAGTGACCACCAAATGGTAGTGCAGTCTCCAAACCTTGTTTGCTGACACTAACCAGGTAACCAGTGAACTTGTCAGTCAAATGTTCTGTGGCATAAAATATTTATGTCCTTGATGCCAGTCCTTACACAGTGAAGTGATTGTACTGTAAACAAGGGCAGGATGGGGTGTAACTTCGTCTGTGAAAAAGTTACCTGTATAAATGACATACATACCCTAAAGGTGTATCTTTATGAATGCCACCTGTGAGTCATTTCTAAGATAGTAGGGAAGTTATTGCTGCATTGTTACCAAAAGTGTGGCTCGTTTTGCATTATGGGGTGTCCAAAAAGGCTTGTGCTACCTTTAGTGATGAGATGCTGAAAGTGCTTGGATATCTATGGAAAAGAAGTTACGTGGCCTGTCCACAACCTTTCCACGTATGACTCTGGCACTTCCATATAACAGCCATGCTTTATCCAGGTCACCTTATTCAAATTTTATAAAACTGTCTGTCAGAACAGATGGTGTCACTTAAGGATAAAAAGCTTAGCCATAGATGTGAGGAAAAGCTGCCTCTTCAAGTGAGGTCTGCTTGCCCGTCATAGCCTTTATCACCTCTGTCTTCCCTCCCTCCTCTGACAGAGGACTTTTTTTGCAGGTTCGCGGCTGGCATTTTCGAAGGCCTTGGCATTTTTGCATGGGCTTGATTTGTTGCTACAGCTGTGGGCAAGTGGCAGCATCTCTGTCTGGCTCAGTTTGCCCATCTGTGAAATGGTTGCCTGGGCCACAGAAATTAAGATGTGTAAAATACAGTTGTAAAGGCTGAAGTTTCTAGTGCGTGCTCAAGGCATTAAATCATTCAGACCAGAGGCTGGGTAGTGGCTAATGTCACTTACGGTCTTTCTGCGGTCTTTCTTCCCCTTCTTTCATGGCAAGCATCACTGTCTTTCTCTGTTATCTGCCACTTCCTATGGAGTGGGACTTCTGATAAGCTCCCTGTCGTGGCTCAGGCTTCAGCCACTACTGTATGTTTCTGTATTTTTTGTATTAAATCGTTCCTAGTGTTTCTTTAAAGTCTAGAACTTTAGCATTACATTTTTGGCTACCTTCTAGTAAGCAACATGCATGTCTTTCTAAAGGATATTATTGTCTCTTGTCATCTGCTCCAGCTAAGAGAGCCTTGTGGGGTTTGAATAATTTGTTACCTTGTAAATTTTCTCACTTTTCTTACTAGCTCAGACTTATAGGAGGAAATGCTGTATATTCAGGGATACTGTTCCTCTTCGGGTGAGTAGGTAAGGCAAATCATTAAGGGAGCTTTTCCAGTAAGTTCTGTTAAAAAAAAAAAAATTGTCTAGTCAAAACTATGGATTCCTGAGTGATTATGAAAATTATGGATTCAGAGCGATTAGTCAGGATGCAAAAGCCTTCGTAACAGTACTGTGTCATGTATGTTGGCTTATATTTTTTTGCTATGCTGAAAAATGGTGTTGTGGTTTAACTTAATCAAGTTTTCTCCCTCGTGGATTTCTCTCTTTAACACCTGTGACTGTATGAAAATAAAGAGGATGATAATCTCTTGGATGTCGCATGGTGGCTCAGTAGCTGTTGTTGCAAAGTGGCTGAATAAATAATGAATTAACTCAGCCCAGGACAAGAGGTTACTGGATAACCTCTGCATACTGTAGATGGAAAATGTTTTTCGGGACTTGCAGACACGTAATGTGAGGCCAAGCCTAAATAAATATGGTGAAGTTTGAATGCAAAAGTCTCCAAATTCTCGTGTCCAGACTATACAATGAGATAGCTTACAGAAAGTCAGATGCTAGGCGTCCTCCTTATCATGGATAACATGAGTTTTCCCCAACTAAGGATGTCTTCCCTCTTGCCTTTATCTAGTTTAGAAGTACTTTATCTGACCCGTTCTTGCATGTCCTTTATGGATGGTAGGAATGTACTGGGGGGGGAGGCTTGAAAAAAAGAAACCCTTGGGAGAGGTTTCTATTTTAAGTTTGAAAGTGATTGTGCAGAAATGGCACCTTCCCTTTACATAAGCATGTTTTTTGAAACTTATTCCATCTTCAATAATTCATAGGTGTTACTGCTGCTTCCTCATAATGCTGTTAGTCTTGTTAACCCCACACAGCTACGGGAGGGTAATTTTCAGTATAGGTATCAATGACACCAGTGAGTTCCAAATGAAATGATAAATTCTGCTTTCATTTACCCCACGCTGTACTATCGCAGCAGAGGTTGGAGAGTTTACATCATTGCTGACATTGAAAAGAAAAGGGTAGTATAGAATTTTTATTATGGAAATAATAGGGGGAAAAAGGGAATGCAACAATGCAGAATAATTACAGGCTACGGGAGCCCTTAAGACACCCACTCACTGAGCAAACATAACCTGGTTTTGGAGAGGGGGTGAACAGAAGAATATTGATGGATTTCTACCAGGTTAATTTTCAATGGGTGCCTGACCTTGCAGGACTTCTGTGAGACCACAGCTCCTTTCTTACAGGTCACAAAACTCCTGCTCGTTTTCTTGGGGTTTGTTACTTACCCTCCTGAATGGAATTAGAACTCCCTGGAGAAAAAATAGTGGCTTGCCTTCCCTTAGGCAAAAGCCAGGACACAGATAAATAATTGCACTTCATTTAGGTTTTATTAACTACCTCAGTGGTGAATTTATAAGCACATTTTTGAAGGTGTTGCTGAAATGCAACAATATTGTTTTAAGGTCAGAGAATGTTACTGTAAACAGTGTGATCTGTTGTGGCAGTAGTGCTTCCTTGCTGTGGTTTTTAGATCCTTCAGAAATAGTGAGTGAGTCCTTATGTCAGATGGTTGCCACCTGTACTATATGGATACAAAACTGGGGCTTTCTGGGGATGCCACAGGAGAACTGAGGTGAGGGCTTCCCTTAACACTTCTCCCACTCAACAGTGGGCGTGGGTCAGAGTCATGGGCTCTACCAGTTATGGAGAACTGGTCACCTGGTTTGCTCTGGTTGTAGATGCAGGGTAGACCACCAGAGCACTGAAAAGCATCTGGTGCCTTCTGCAATTTTCTGCATGGCCACAAGACCTTTTTCCTCCAGTGCAATGGAGATGAGTCCCGGAGCAGCTCAGCTTCTGGCAATGATGGAGCAGCGCTGGGGAGGCTGCAGCAATCCTTGCCATACATCTGCGTTGGGACAGAGCCCTCTAGCACCATGGGAGAGCAAATCACATAAATTTTAATAACACTGATCTACCAAACAGTTAAGCACAGTTAGGTGTCTGTGCCCGTAACAGGATCTACAGCCTGATATCCCCATCCTGTGTAGGCAATATTTCATGCCTCAGATGGGGCTTGCTAAAATCTGCCCACGGAGTGGAGAACTGCCACATGGCAGCTAGTGGGGAAAACGCGAAGAAAATCTGCATTAAAAACTCAGTCTTCCCAGGGTTTAGCCACACTAGTAATGTAGACAGGCACGGGATTCACAACCTGTTCTAATGGCTGGAATCCTCATGGGTGTTGTTTTTAAAGAACAAAGGGGGGAATCTCCCATTTTAAAACACACAGGTGCTAGAGGCACTGCTGTGACCACTGCCATGTTAGTTGCAATACTCATCAGACGTAGGGGATGCACGTTGGCCTCGGTTCTTTTCCTGCCTTCCCCCATCTATGCAGAGACTGTCGTAGCCAGTGGGCTACTGAGCTGTGCACAGTGGAAGCCGGGGGTACCCACCCTGCAGAAGCTGTCTGGAGAGGGAGGTGAGGCCAAGTGCTTGATCCAGAGAAAGAGAGTAAAAGAGAGCCAGATGGTGCTATGAATGCATGAGTAGGACATCTGTGGAGCTGGGGAAATCCTAGTTCCAGTCTGCAAGTCAAGGACTGATTTTAATCTATTGCCTGTTGGATGTAAATGCTCTGGTAGGTACAAAGGCAGAGTTTCATATCTGATGTGAAAACTCTAAAAACTAAAAGAGATAGGGAAATACTGTTTAGAATTAGACTTGATAGGAAAAAGAAAAGTCTTCATATTGAGTGTTAGAAAGGTACTTGGCAGAAGAAATAAGAATTTGCAATCTATTTCCCAAGGGGGTGAGAGCAAAGAACACTTGTATTTTTGCTCTGGTGTTTCAGGAACTTTTGTTGTTGTTTTCTCTGGGTGTTTTGGTTTGGTTTGTTTTTAAATATGAGGCACTAGCTGGAAACACATGCTAAGCTGTCAGTTTGGTTTTCAGTTGTAGGTAGTGTACATCACCTTTTACCCTTTCTTAGTTCCAGAACGTTCTTCAGTCCCCTTGGTTGGAGATGTGCAGTTACAACACACGACTCTATTCCTGCCGCCAACTGCAGCTGGGACAGATAGGCCTTGGTGCTGTCATCAGTTAGTTAATAGTTAACCTTTTTGTGAACTCTGTCTCAGTTTTACCCTTCCAGCCCACGGGGAGCGCCTGCTCAGGAAAGAAGTTCGGTAGGGAAATGCTATAGGAGGTCTCCATCGACCAGAGGGTCAGACTCTGCTCTCACACAATCTCTAGAGACATTGGAGAGAGACCCAGAGGTAACACAACCCTTCCAAGTGTGTAAATGTCTCAACATGGGACATATGTTAACTTCCACTGTGGAAGAGTTTTAAATGTGTGATGTTTGATATGGCTGCCTGTGTTATACCTGCAACTGGTTTTGATGGCAAGAAAAGGCTGATGTGGACAAACTGTAATTCAATGTACTGGTATGTGAGGAGCTATTCAGAGGAGGACCATGAGAATGAGCCACTACCACTGGGAAAATTCAGGCAGTCCCCTTTCCTTCCTTCAGCAGGATTTAGTATCTCCACCGCTGTCAAGGTAGAGAGACTACTCAGGTAGGAAGTTCTCTGGCATATCTGCTTCCAGGGTCACTAAAAAATTCCTGTTTCCCAGGCTGAGGTGGAGAATCCAAAGGCTTTTTATGTTAACCCCCTCGACAGTCATTCAGATGCAAACCACAGAGCACCACAGCAATGACCAGGAGCTGTGAGCAACCACCAGAGCTGCCACACCGCCTCTGTCCCTGCCACCACTAACCAGCTGTGACACAGGGAGGACGAAGGTGTTTGGGGATTTATTTTAAGCTATCTTTTTTCAGTTTTGCAGGGGGGGGGGGAGTTGGGGGGGAAGGGGGCTGGGGATGAAGGCAAGGCTCAAATTGAGACCCAACTGTTTGACTAAAACTGCTGTTGTTGAGCTGGGTTTGAATGGCAGCAGAAAGGGGCATGGGCTATCAAGAACACTTTTGTACGCCTGCAGAGTGCTGCAGGAGTCAAACGCGTGGCAGAAGCGTGCAAAAGCTTTATTATCATACCAGCAGTGTCATCTGCTGCCTGGTACCCCTGCACTGCTGTTATCTAGGTGGCTCATGAGGTTTCAGAAGGGCAACGAAGCTGGTGAGGGGTCTGGAGCACAAGTCTTATGAGGAGAGGCTGAGGGAGCTGGGGTTGTTCAGCCTGGAGAAAAGAAGGTTGAGGGGAGACCTTATTGCTCTCTGCAACTCCCTGAAAGGAGGGTGTACTGAGGTGGGGTCTCTTCTCCCAAGTTACGGGTGGCAGGACACAAGGAAATGGCCTCAAGTTGTGCCAGGTGAGGTTGGATGTTAGGAAAAAATTCTTTATTGAAAGGGTTATCAAGCATTGGAATGGGCTGCCCAGGGAAGTGGTTGAGGAGATACTCATCCCTGGAGATATTCTAAAGACAAGTTGACATGGTGCTTGGGAATATGGTTAATGTTGTTTTTTTGTTGGCTTTTTTTTGTCAGAGTTAGGTTGATGGTTGGACTAGATGGTTGGAAGGGACCTTTAAGATCTAGGCGATTCTGTGGTGGGAAGTAGCCCTGATTAATGAATGCTGCTTGTTTGTAAAGTGTCAAGTCAGGCTAATTAGCTGTGTGGGTGGAGTATTGGTTTCAGGCTCATCAGGAGGGCGTCCTCAGCCTTTCCTCAATTATACGCGTCCAGCGGCGGGGTTGGGCACAGAGGTCTGTTTGTGAGTGCTGCTTTGCTAGAGCTGATGGACATTAAGCAAAGCTGGGCTAAATGGGGCACCGAGAGAATCCTTTTTATTTTTTTTTAGCCCCTCAGATGGGGACCATGAATTGCCACCACACAACTGGTGCTTTCACAGGCTGTAAGGGAGGCTTCTTTCTGGCCCCAGGGGGGATGGGTGAGGAGAGGTGGGGGGGTGCCCAGCGAGGACGCATTGGCTGAGTTCCGCAGCAGGCCTGGGTGGCTGATTTACAAATACCAGCGTTCTTTATTTACAGAGACATGTAAACAACAGAAGGTGAACAACACCACCCAGCTCGGTCTGACAAACAGGCTGCTGCTGTTCCACTTCAGGACCTGAGGTGTTTTATAGACATTTCACAGAAACCGCATCGACAGCAGAGGTGGGGAGGCGACCGGGGACTTTGCACGGGCACGGCATGCACGGGGCGGGGGGGGAGCAGTGTGAGGGAGCGGGGCCACAACACAAGCGCGTGCAAAGAGCCCAACTAAGATCTCACCCCGAGGTCGGATGTGGCTGGAGTTGTGTCGTTTGTGAGCAGCATCACTGCAACTAGTGCGTGCTCTGACAGCCCCTTCCGACCGCGGATCTGAAGGCGCTTTCACTAACGGACCTCACATCCCTGTGTCGTCCTTCGCAAATTGTCCTTAGTTGAGAGGCAAGGGAAGGGAGGGCCTTCAGACAGCGACCTTGCTCAGAGCTCGCGTTTTCCTGGTCTCCTTTCCCCAGCCTCGTTCTTTAAATATAGCACCATTCTTCCTTCCCAGAAGTAATACCGTTTTTTGACATTTTAGGACAAGCTTTTGAATTCGAAGTGGCTCTCGGAGCACTGCAGGCAGCAGGGCAGCGGCCGGTCCCAGTTGCTACCAGAATCTGCTTTGCCTCAGTGACAGCACTGCTGAGGGAGGAGCCGGCTACTGTGCAGTACATTGCACCCTTCCCCACGCTTTTTCAAGTTTGTCCAAAAAAAATCAGAATTAAGGGCCACACTAGCTGCAAAAGAAAAACTATTTGAAAACAACTGTGCTGTTGTCTTGCAAATTTAACTGCAACAGTGGGCCATACACACGCTGTGCTTTACTTAGTCAAAATATTTCAAATAGAAGTGTTACACTAGATTTGTAAGACAGAAAAATACCCGGTGAAGCAATTAAGAGTTCAGGAAATTGGCTGCCAAAGAACAAATTTCCTTATAGTTTTGCAGCAAAAACGTCAGCTAGGGCTTGAACAGGATTTAATTCTCAGCTGTAAATTCACATTTTCATTCCACACACGCTTCATGGAAAAAAACCCCACCGATTGACAGTTGTTTGGTTTGTTGGTTTTTTTTTCAGTTGCAGGGTGCTCACCATGGCTTGAACCCAAAACTGGTTTCAGCCTTTCTACCTGTTTCTAATATGAATAGTAAATTAAGACAGGCTCAGCTCATATGCTAGACCAACTTCAAGCATGTAAGAATTGCTGCTAAAAAAGCAGCTGGGATGGTGGGTTTGAGCACAGTATTTAAATGCTCAGCTGCTCTCTCTTGTGCACTTTATGCTTCAAGTAGTTTTACTTCTACCCTGCCAGTAAGAACTACAGTGATGCCCTATCTTCAGTTATCATAGGAAAGGAGATGAATCACCACAACCGTAAGATACACCATTTACAGCTGCTGGTACAACAGCAAATAAGATAAAGACAGAGAAGGAGGCCTTTTTTTTAATTAAATAGGCATTTCTGCAGTCCTTTCAGTCCCCCAGGTGAAAAGGAAACTTAAGAAATTCTCCTTAAATAAAAGCTATGTACAAATTGCACACGTTGCAAGTGGAGCACTGAGATCAGTTACAGAAAATAAGATGTACAGTCTTCACTGATAACATCTCTCTTGCTATAAACAGTGATAAACAGCATATGCTTTCTTCAGATGTCAGAACCCAGCAAGACTGCAATATTATGTACACAGGGCTTATTTGCCTTCTGCCTCCCGCGGCAGAGCCCCTCCAAACTCTGTTTTGGCTTCGTGCAGCGACGTTCCCGCGCGGGGCGTCTCTCCGGCCGGGTGGATCACAGGAGAGCTGTCATTGCTGTCTGGCTGATGGGCTTCAGGCAGTCTCTGGGGGTGGAGTAGCCCTCGCTGCCCGGGGCGTTGGGCTGGGGTTTCTGGTAGTCCGTGCTGTAGCTCACGGAGGTCAGAACACCATTAGCTTTGGGCTTGTCGTAGTTTATGACGCTCTGGGGTGTCTGATAGTCTCCGTTCCTGAGGTTGGTCTTACAGGAACTGGAGAAGCTGCCGGTAGAAAGGGAGTGTTTCTGAGAGGAGGCGACGGGTACGTTGTAGCCATTTTCAGAGGGGAAATTATTTTCCCTTGCGACGTGCCGCTCGATGATGGGGGTGGCGTATTCGGGCTCTTGGCTGGTCAGGGGCAGCGCGTACTCATGCCGGGTAGCTCTGAGCGGGCAGTGGTAGTGATTTTCAAACTCTGAACTCCCCCTTCTTCCCTCGTCCTCCATGTCCATGGGTCTAAAAGTAGATCCTTTCCGTGTGACCGTCCCGGTCCCGATCATGAGAGGCTGCTGATAATCTAAAAGGAAGCATGAACTGCTCAATAAGGCACAGATAGATTACTTTATGTATCCAAGACACAGACATTGATAAGTATTTTATTTTGAAAAATTACTCATTTCATCAAACACATGGTTATCAGAGGTGGGAGGAGACCTTGCCCCAGCACCAGTCCTGTAACCTTCAGTGAGCAAGCATCACAGAGATGGCAAAAGCTCTTCCATGGGAGAGCTCCAATTTGCCTGCCTTTCCCTCCTTCCCTTTCACCACCTACCCACCCAAATAAATTAATATAATTTCTGGAGTATACTCAAAAGCCTTAGGAAAAGAGAAGTCAACAAAATACCAGCAACAAACTGGACATCGCATGGAGATCTACAAACATGAAGTTCTCCAAAGCCAAGTGTTCCACTTCTGAAATAATTAAAATGCCCGGAGGATTCTTAACGAGCCCGACCAAGCGCTGGCTTTATTTGAAAGGCATCTTGCGGTAGGTGACTGACAGGAGGGATGAAGTTAGGCAGAACAGCAGCCAAGGGAGTCAAGGGAAGTGTGAAATGTGATAAACCAGCTCAGCGCTGCTGTGGATGCATGAGGAGGGACCAGCCGTGGGAGGAGAAGTGCCACCAGCACTGCCAGAGGAACCGGGGGGTCAAGGTCCCTCAGCAGGGAGAGGGCTGGGGGTGGGCAAAGGGCCCGAGCAGGAGCAGGGAGCGAGGTGGAGGAAACACAGCCACAAGTCAGCGCGTGTTCGCAGCTCTGGTGGCGGAGGCTGACGGGTAAGAAGGGAGAGCTGGACTTAAAAGGGTTTTCAAAAAAAACCCAGTAAAGCTATTATGGGAAAATGCAGCGTTCTAACTTTCTCGCTTTGGTGCTAGTGACAATCTCTAAGGGATACATACGGTGGCCTGAACAGCTCTAGTAAATGACACTGCTAAAGTATCATGTTTTGACGCAGGCGTGAAGAAGTTAGCTCAGTTTCTCTTCTGGCACCGGGGCTCATCTGACATGAGCGTCGAATCCGATCCCATATGTCCTGTGAATTTTTTTGGCAGTTCCTGGCTGCTTCCCAAACTTCAGCATGTAGGGTGAAGGTGTTATGATATTTCACTAAGTAAGTGGTGCAGCTCTCTCCCCAGCATCGCTGCCGCCATCCCCAGCAATCTCCCTCGCTCGGGATAAAGCGTCTCGACTCGCTCCCGGCTGCCTTTGGGAACTGGCAGCCGGGGATTTAAAGGCGGGAGGGGAATTTCAGGTAGCAGCATGTTAACCTGTATGCAATCTGCGCGCCCTCTGCAATTAAATTATTAAATGGCACATTTCTGGGCTGCATTCACATTTTTATTTCCTATTTTTAAGGAGACTGTAGGTGAAATGCTAAGGGTGGGGAGCTGCCTAGCCAGGCTGTGAGTCCAGACTTTCCACAGAGGATGGGAGGGGAAGATGGAGAGAGCAGAGTCTGTGTCCCACCCCCCCCCCTCCCCCCCCAGACACTGCTGGAGGAGCCAGGTGACCATGATTTGCGAGCAATCTTTATTCACTCCCTTTCCTTCATGAAATATAGCTGCTTTATAGGTCTCTGCATATTTATATTGAAAGTTTCTGTAAAGGATTGAAACCATCTTTGAAAGATATCCAGGGTAGCACCATATGGAATTACAGTAACCATCCATTTGTTTTTCAAATGTATTTCTCTGCCAAGCACATTGGAGAAATTCTAAGGAATTTCTGTGGTCTGGAGCCTGGAAACAGCAAATTAATCTTTCTGGAAGATTGCTGATCACTGATCCTATGAAATGGCTGGTCTCACTAGCCTTTCCAGACAGACTAAACTAGGCAGGGATAAGATGTGCTAAGAGGATGAATTAAAAAAACATCCCATTGGGCTGCAAATAGTACTGATGGGGGGGATTTGCTCTATCCAAACAGTGACCTGGAGCCAAGGTAGCACAGGGGAGAAGGTTGGTTTATTCCTTCTCTCTCATCTACCTGCTTCCACTTCAGGGGGTCTCATCTCCGAAATAGTTCAGGTACCAGGAAAGCTGCACAGGGATCTCAGCATGACTTCCATCTGGGTGTGAAATCCCACTGCAAACCAACTAAACAAGTTTTCTATGTGCTGAGCAGCAAGGGGCATTATGTTTTGTTCCATTTCCAGAGACATTTGTGTTTAAATAGAAACACAAAAATTAATTAACAAAGCCAAACTATCCTATCCGAGGCACATTCCTGCAGTGCATCCATGCCTGACTGCCTTCCATGGTTACCTTCAGCTCTAACTATTTCAGAGTCAGGGAATTTTTCCCAAAAACTCCGAGAAAAGCTTTCCAAAATAGTGGGGTTTTTTTCCACTGATATATTTAGCTGCTTCACTGTACATCTGGGATGAACACAAATAAATCTGTTCCTGGGCCTCAGCTTGTGTGAGAGCTGGAGCTTGTAACGTGTCTGGCCCATCCCTCTCCCCTTCCCTCTCATCAAGGCATCACAGGGGGAACAACTGTTACCTGCCATGTCACTGGTGACCAGATCTAGTTTTTGTGGTGTCTCCTTCTCATTGTTATAGCTGATGGTAAATTCAGTCGACTGATGTCTGGTGAAGGGCTGCTTGATTTGTTTCCAACAACCTATGGTAAAGAAATAAAAATACAAGTTAAATGCTCCTAAGCAGAAGGCTTATCAGAAGGTTTAAGTTTTGGTGTACTCATTGCTGTCGATTTGAGTAGTTAAAATGCAAGACTGAAATGAGCTGTTTGTTAAAAAAAAAAAAAAAAGCCTCTAACTTTGGTGGGTGAAAGGGAAAAAGTGAATCATCAGCTGGGATTTCCAAGTGAAAATGAAATATAGAGGACTTTCATGGCAAGAAAGATTCAAACTCTGTAGGTGCCTGCACTGATGCCTTAAAGTGTATCAGTAAAATATCAGCTTTAAATCAGTTACAGGTTTTGCCCTTGCTTACGTTGCAAAAATAATGCTTAAAAATTTATTTTTTTTTCCGTAAACCAGTATGGCTTATGTTTCCTTGATATCTGAGCACATACCAATTAATTTGTTCTCACAACAGCCTTGTGAGACAGAAAAAAGAAAAACCACTGTGTCAGGCACTTGCCTGGAGCCTGCGACAGGAGGTCTGTGGAGAGGCAGGTTCGGCTCCCAGCTTTCTAAGTTCCAAGCCTGGTTCACCAGGGCTTAGGAGCTTGTTTTATGAAGCACACAAGCTACAAATGAACTGACTGGGTAAGAGGCTATCTCCAATTTCTTGGGATTTGTCCTCATTAGCAAGTGAGAAAGGATTATGATGTGACCTTGAAAAATCATATTAGCAAATATGATGTTAAGTACAAATTAATTTTCTAATGAGGGCGAGCTGCAGTGGGTAACAGTGTTCTTTTTACTGACGTCAGCACCTGCTGAGGGATGAAATTTTGGAGCTGAGCTACTGTAAGGCACTTGTCAAGAGACGTGGATTGCTTAGTGATTTCTTTTTTTATGGAAATCTGAGATTCAGAAGGATATTATTCTGTGGAGAAGGCAGGCCATGAAAAACAGCTAAACCCCAGCTTCCAAGCTGATGACAGACCCCACATTAGAAAGCGTTATTGAGCAAGACAGAGATTGTCACTTTACTGAGGTTTTGCAATAAAACCTGAAGCAGAGTGCTGAAGCAGATCCCCTATTCAGATTTTACACGTGAAATACAATTCACTAATGTTAGATTTTATAAATACAGTCCCAACCAGGGAGGGCAGCAAGATGGAAATATTAAAGCCATAAAAAATTATTAGCCTTTGCTCTCTTGGAGAAAGGCAATCCCCTCTGTTGTAGTAGTGGGGGGGGAGGAAAGCAGCAATTTTCTATGAAATAGGTATTTTGGAGGAGAGAAGGAAATGGAAGGCACCTGGGAGCACTCTTACATGCTAATTTATGCACTTTGTATAATAGATCTTTTGCTAATTGCCTTTCTGTCATAGAAACCAAATTATATTGTTTCTCAGGGCACTGTGCTAGGATGACACAAGTGGGACTATCGTTTGCTGTTTCCCTTGTATGAAGTAGTTAATTTGAACAAGGAAGACTGGATGCTATTTCACAGGCATTTCATGCTTAGTTGCATAAACCCCTTCCCCTTGGCCCGATGGACAGGACAGGACAAAGCACATGATTCTCCACTAACCTGATTTCTGAGCACTGGATAATCCATAAGAAAGTCCTTTGGCTTCTCGCCTGCGAGGAGAAGAAAGCATTTATAAACATCTGCACTCACAGCATTTCAGCTTCACGCCTTAGCTCCAGCAGAGAGGGCCTTTGTGTTTAGTGGCTGGGGACAAAGCTTCCTTTTTAGTTTCTGGAGGCTGGTGTCTATTATAACATAAGGCATACAAACCAGGGTTTAAACATTTTGGTTTTGCCCATCTATGTGCAAGTTGTGAGTGCTGGTGTTCACATTTCCTGGGTCTGGCACTCATCGATTTGACGTGCCCACGTCCGTACGTGTCACTCCGGGTTATGTTTTGGTGGGGCTGCTCTGCTGAATTCTTTGGCTAGTTTACAGACTTTCTGGGAATGCAGGGCAGAGCTGGGTGCTGCTAGTGAGGAAGCACCACCACCAGAGAATTGCTTATACTTCCAAATCCCCACCTGCTGCAGAAGCATTTCCCAGCTGTACGTGCAAGTGTGGGTTCATATGAATGGACATCCAGCACGGACCCTGGTGAGCAGTGCTGCTTCCAGTCCTCTGACTCGTGAAACAAAGTGGCTTAGTATTAGCTGCTCACAAGTGTGTGTGTGTACAAATCCTTACAGCAGGGCTTGGCTTTCAGCCCGCTAGGTTGTGTGCTCTAACTTAAAGGACTGGGAAGCAGAAACACAACAGGAAGGAAATAAAAAAAAATGGTCCACATAATTAGCTCAAGTCCTCTCCTCACTGAATTTTTACTTGGCTTTGGTGTGGAAACTATTCCATCTTTGACTGCTTTACCCCTTAATATTTGTAGGCTGAAAAGAACAGCAGGTTACATTGGACTGTAAATTGGGGTGTGGAGATCTGACCTGCTTTACCTGCATTTTTGACCAACTAGGGGAGACATACAATAAGAAATACAGAGACATGGTATGAGTTCTACTTAAAAGAAAGACTGCCAAACAGGATCAGTTTCCAGCTCCCTGATAAAGAGGATCTGGAAAGAGGGCAGGTAGTTGGAGGTACTGGCTGGGTAGCCACAAATGCCTCCTATGACAAAAGCTAGTATCTTACTTGCGCAGGGCTGCACAGATACAAATTCCAGAGAACAGGAACAGACACAGTACGATGAGGATGGGGACAATTATGGCTGTAAGCTTTAAGCCTGCATGAGAGAAAAAAAAAAAAAAGTTTAAAAGAAAAATTACTCTGAAGCTGGTAATTTTTACTACAGAGAATACAGTAAAAAGCAGATAATCTTGCAGGAACACTCCTTGCAAGAGAGCATGAAAATGTAAAACTATAAAACTGCAAGACCTTTCCCTCTGCTTGCATGTACCTATGTGGAAGAGTGTTGAAGTGAAAGAGTTAAATATACTGTCTCAAGGCTGACACTTGGCTTAGTATCTACATGCATCCTCACAAAGAGCAGTTCTTTAGTATTACACACGAGGTAACTTACAAAAAGCCACTTACAAGAACTCTGTTTTCAGTCACTTATAAAACTGCCAAAAATGAGGCTGCAATTTTACATGCCAAGTATCTGGCTCATGCTGAACTGGTTGAAAACATTTCATTCAAAATAGTTCAAAAATTCGGACCTAGGAGAGTGGACCTAGGAAAAACCTGTTTATCCCCTGTTAAATACTAACACGACATAGTTTAGAGCGGGGATTTGAAAATGAGCAGTGGGGTGGCTCTTTTGTCAGGAGTGCACCATTTGCTATTCCTACAGACAATTACCAGGCTGTAAGAATAAGATAGGACATGTGTCCACACGGTATTTACAATTTAGCAGATGAAAACCCAGTATATTTCATTTTCAGTGAACATGGGTACAGCTTACCCATACTGCTGCACAGATGAACTGAGCTTGCTCTTGGCAAGAGCAATGCAGTTTCAGAAGAGCTTTTTTCTTACAGTGATTGCTTCTTACAGCCAGTTTTTTACAAAGACATTCCTACAACTATCAGCTACTTAATGGGCAGCAGTGTTTGGTGTGGTAGGTCTGGTAGTTCCTGCCTGGCTATGGACGCACTGAATGGTCAGTATAAGCAACAAATTCTATTTACTTGCTTTCTAAGGTCTAAGACATTAGGTCCACAATGTTAAAGGATGATGATTGCATATTCAGGGAGAAGTATGAGAATGAAGGTTTTCTGCCTTCCCGGTGAACACAGGCACTAGAAAAAGTGTTTAATTACACAACCATGCACTACTGTGTGTTGCTTCAACCTGGGGACCTGCTCTGGGAGATGCTGATGAGTGCTCGGTATAATCCTTTGAGCCACCATGGCAAGTAAACCAATATGATGGGGAAACCAAAGCCTGATGTTTCACACATCAGAGATTGAAAAACTTAATTTTCTTTTTCTCTGCCTTAAAACAAGAAGAACTTATGCTCCTCCTTCTTCTCTCTGTTGTTAACCTTTAATGAAGTCCAAAGGGAAAATAAAAGTTTTGATTTGTGATTAAGATTAAAGTTCACTGAAGGCTGGGCTGAAGACACAATGCATCCTGGAGAAAATGCAGTGCAAGGTAGTCTTACCCAAGTTAGTTTCTTCCGATGGGATGGGCTCCGTAACAGTCCTGTCTTCTTTTCCAAGGGAGGTTTCTGTGCTCTGACTTGGTTTCTGCCACATTGAATGTGTAAATGAACTATTAGCTGCAAAAGATAAGGGGGGCATCAGTGGCACTGCAGCAGCACAGGGGGCTTTGGGAGTACCATGCCTGGGGAGCACTGCTTACCCCATACCTTGCATTATTCGACAACCCATCAGCTCCAGCTTCAACGCTATTCTTTGGTTCCAGGTTTGAGGCATAATTCTCACGTAACGGGCCACTATGGGAGGGATGAAGTTATTGCGTACTATGTCACCGGAGTTGGAGTTTCCTTGGAATACCTGCAACAAAATACAAGCACGTGTTTTGCTCTGTTTTAGCTTCAAAGATTTTCATTATCCTAAAACTAATATATTGGTAATCTGGGATGCAGCCACAAGATTTTTAGAATTGAGAGTTCTGGAAAGAAATAATCTTTTTAGTTCTGACAGAAGCAGATGATCACATTTTTCTGTTAGCTTGGAGAAGAAAGATTATCATTCTGCTTCAATTCTGTGTAATTTCTAGTTAATGTATGCTGGCCCAATGCTATCATTTTTGATTTAGTAGCACTGCAGCACCCTTACTTGGGCAACAGGAGATAAAAATGTAAAAAGAAAAAATTAAAGTATTTCTAGACATTTTAGTAAAAAGGTCAGTTTTCTGTATCAAGCTTGAAGAGTGATGCACTTGTCTCCTTTTCCCTGCACTTACACAGTATTTCCCAGCATCAGCTCAGCCCATGTGCAGAACATTAGTCCTTGCAAAATTAATTCTTGGAGATGCTTCAGCATGATCTAGGACAACTTAAAAGCCTGATGAGATAGGGAAGTGAGCTCAGGACATCTCAAATAAAATGTCAGACCACATGGGGTTCTGATGGTACAGGGAACAGGTTTTTTCGTGCACCTTAGCTGAAACTAAGATCATATATAATACTTTCATAAGATTATTTGTATATAACAAGTCATTGTGGAAAACTGCAAACCTGCAGGTTTTCAATAGCAGCTTTCACAGTTCAGCCACTACTAGATTGACTTGTCACTTTTTGGGCCAACATCACTTCAGTTTAACACCTGGTCAGTATAACAAAAATATCAAGCCAGTTAATGTTACACAGTGAAATTCCTTGCCATACAAGCTAAGAAAATCAGAGCTAGCAGGAAACCTCTCTACAGCTCTAACAAGTTTTTAAAAACTGCCATCAGGACTGAGGACCAGGTAAAGCCTTATCCTGAGGCAAGCAGAGCTCCTTCAGAAATGATGGGTGAAGGTCTGACTTTGAACACTGTAGGAGAGAGGGTGCTTTTGGTTTGAGGTGGGGTTTTTTTTTGTTTGTTTGAAAGGAAACATGAGGTTTTCGGGGGAAAATGTTATTAGATGAAGCTGTGCAGCACATCCTTTGTCTGCAGGAACTAGTTGCACTGCTTTTATCTGTTCATTGTTAAAGTGACTTTAAGTCCAAGAGAGCTGTTGTGCAGACAAGTGTTTTGGCGTAAAAGCATTTATTTTATGTTCAGTTACATCAGTTCTTAACAGACGCAGGCTGTGCCCAAAGCCTGGTGTCAGAAGAGTCCCACCAGTGAGGGATGGGCAGCGGTGCAGCCCCTGGTGACCATAACACAGCCAAGCAGGAGTGGGTCCACAGGAGCAGCTCCACCAGCAGAGCTGTGCTTTTATCAGAGCTGTTTTTTTCCCTCGTGGGGGGAGTAGGGGGGTGGGTTGCCCATCCTAGTGCATCTGCAGTGGAATCTCAGCTTTGCCTGTGCCATACCAACCACTGCAGTGGTGCAGCGTTCCTAGCACAGGCAAGCGCTGAGCTGAGATAAAGACTAGCCCAAACAGCCTGTTGTACAGCTTTAATTACGCTGTGGTGGTTTGGTTTGTTTGGTTTTTTTTTAAAAAAAAAGGGACACACACATACATATGCCTCCCTGTGTGTGTCTCAAAACTTCATCAAGCCCTGGGTAACTTCTTTGTTTCGACAAGCTCGCTATCTACTTCATAGCCATAAATTACACTGGTGAAGACAACCCAAGTCTAGACAAGTCTGAAACTCCTAATCTTTCTTGACAGTGAATGCATGCCCTTCAATGTCAAGGCAGTGTACGCATTATTGCTCTGTGTTTTCTTACCCCTCCCACTTTCCCTTACCTTTTCTTCATTGCTCAGAATCCCTTTGTATGTTCTCCATTTCGAGTTGTTATTTTTGTAGTTCATTGTAAAGGTCTTTACGTAAAAGTTGAAATTCGTAGATCCAGAACCAGTGATCTTAATCCCTTTTAACATAATGCAAAATACATTTTCATTTGTTAGGTGTCTGTTTTAAAGGAACATTTTCAAATGCAAACACAGAAGCCAAAACAATTTTGGGAACTTTGCCTTCAAAATCTTAATTAATTTTTCAAATTATGTTAGAATTGAGTTTAAAAGTTGGGTGAAGAATGGAAATCAGTGTTAAATTGTGAATTTAGAGCAATGGAATTTTTAACAGAGCTCAAATTAATGGCTCCAAAAACGGTAATTGCTTTTTGATGTTATGGTCCATATCATTAATCTTTACATCTTTAGCAGCAGCTGTAATTTACATTTTTACAACTCAACTAGGAATTGGAGTCAGGCATTTCTTTCACCTGGACCACTGTTTCAAAGACTATGATTTTAATATTTCTTATTGATTCCAGAAATGCATCTTTAATGGATCCTAAGCAATCATTTATCATTCATCCAGACTTTACTGGTCCCTGTGTAAGTATTTTGTTTGGAGTGTAACAGCACGTTTACAGGTCAGGCATGCATGACAGTTGACTTCAATCCTATATGCCTATAGGAAGACCAGTCTTGTAAATAGCCATGATTTTTAAAACAGGAAAATAATATTCCTCAATGCAGAACATTTCATTACATTTAATGAAAGCAACACTGCATTAGAGCATTATTAGCTTTTTGGCTGCATTCAGTTTCTTCTCCAACTGAATCCCCAGCTTCTAATAGCCAGACAGTGACATACCTGTTATTCTCTTCTTCTCTCCTAGGTCTATCTCCAGCCATTCACGATTGCTGCTGTGGTTAGAGGCCCAAGCCAGTCCTGGGACGTGAAGCCAAGCCTTGTCAGGAGACCACTGGAACAGTTGCCCAAATTCGTTTGTCTCCTCCCAATAGGAAGATGCAGTAACCTGGCTCTTTGAGAGGAATCCCTCTTCCAGACTGAGAGATTTGTTGCAGCCTAGGAGTCCCCACACAGACAGACAGGAGGAGTTATTTTGCATTTGCACAGCATATTTTTATATTAGGCTAGCAACATATGAAGACCACCCACAACAGCAAAGTCAGATGTTGCTTAATTTAGTGCTAGCCTGATGCTATCCATTAGCTGTGGTGTTTGCCAGTCAATTTGTAGGGTGCTGCAGGCCCTCTCCTTTGCCAATTTAACTCATGAAACCTTCTACATCTGCTATTTTTGCCATTTTTTGTTTTATCTTGGCAGTTTTGTCTCAGTCCTGTGAAGTCTTCTTATATTTTTAAATTTTCTTTCTGAAACATTTGAGATTGGCATTAACTAATTTTGCTGTACAAAATATTTCTCAGATGAAGGCACTGTATTGAAATGAACACTTTACTGTAAATATTTCATGATTCTCACCTACAATTAGGGCTAGGAAAGTTACTCATTAGAGCAGCTCCTTGATACTGCTGCCAAGAGGTGATATCATGACGACAATAGCTGGAGGTAAGTATTACAAACTCCACCAAAGAACCCGCAAAATTTCTACACATCAAGGTTCTTCAGAGAAAACAGAGGAATAAGGTTTCAATGAAGTTAAAAATAATTCCCTGGCAGTTTCAAAGGCCTATGCACGCTCTACAGTTTTCAGTGGAATAGTAAATGATTTTATCTCAGATGACTGAAATATAATTCAAATGAACGAGCACGAACTTTTCCCCCCTCTTTGCTATGTTTTATGCAAATGAACATCTTGACAGATTAAAGACGCTTTTGCATCTTGGAAAGTCATAAACAAAAACTCGTTCTGTATCAGTGCAATGTAAATATATTTTCATTCCTCTCTCTGTTTTCATTCTCTTCTTGTATAACGGAGATGGAATTTATAAATGTCTGAAGAAAAACTGCTTTAATTTTCCACCGCCTAAAGCACATTAAAACGGGATTATCTGATTGTCATTTTTCATGTGCTGGCACCAGAAAAGTAACAGCCGAACACTATTTCTGTTTCTCATCTGTATGACCTATTCCTGTTCTATGTTTTTTCCTAGCGCACTTCACATCCCTTCAAATTTTTTTATTCAACTTGCCAATTTAAAAAAAAATTGTTGTCCTAACATATCCTTCATAGACACAGCCTGACACTCTCCTGATCCCTTTTCAAAACTTTTACAACAAATACTTAAATAAAAAGGTAAAACTTGAATAGCTAAACAGAAAGCCATTAGTCTTACCATTTGAAGTAAATATAAACCGCTTATCTGACAGCGAACCACTGTAAGAAAAGAAAAAAAGGTAACTCAGCCTTTCAGGAGGAGGTCACGGGAATGCCCAGGTACAGTTTCAGAATCACTGTTTATCAAGCAAAATATCTCTTGCCAGACAGCCGCTTACTTTGCAGGCTGGTTACCACCCCCAGTAAGAGCACTCTTGTGCATCTCTCACCGTCACTGAATTCAGATCAGTTTTTTTAATGGTTTTGAGCATTAGTTATGCTTTAAAGGGACTCCCCATCCCGTCGGCCTGTTACTCTTGCTGCATGCTTCTGCTTTTCTCCTCTGCACGAGCTCTGTACCGCTGTGGGAAAGCCTTCCCCTCCTGCTCCTCAGACCAGCACCATGAGAGCATTCAAAAGAGCCAGGAACGGGGAAGCTGTCAGGGTCCGGAGGTACCAGCCATGCACTGCTCCAGCACCAGGCCCAGGCCTCCTCACTCACAGTAGCTTAAATCAGAGCAACTCCACTGAAATCAACATCTTTCTATTAGTCTAAGTCCACATCTAGTTTGAAGAAAATCCTGCCTTAAGCACAGTGAAAGAGTTAACACTTGATGGTGACCGAGTACATCTGCTCTGATGGTTACTACTTGGGCTACAGGTGTATCGCAGCCTGGCTGAGTGAAAACTACCCCTTGTTTTAATTTGGGCGGGAACGGGTTCCCTTATAACCCTGACCAGCTGCTCCTGTCAGGAATGGTTCTTTTTGCTCCATTAACAGGAACACCTCTATGCCCTGCTTTTCTTCCTCTTTCAGACATGGACTGCTTTGCTTCAGGAGAGAAGCCGTTTCTCGGGCCGCTCCACATAACCCTGCCCACCACAGGACGGGATGGAACCACCGCGGTGAGGGAAAGCTGTGCTTCCCTCCGCCTTCCCTGGAGCCGCTTCCTGACTCCCGGCAACACGCCCCTCGGGTTTCATTCCAGAAGCAATGACTCCGACTGGCTGCTCAATAAAAATAAAAGCCGGGGTTTTAACGTGAAATTTAGTTTGGCTTTCTTGAAAATCTGACCCCTTCAACGTCGCTGCAATTAGCTGCACGCATCACTTGCCCCTTTGGAAAAGCCTTGGCCGGCAGCGTGACTGAGCAGTAAAACAACTTCTGTGCTTAAGCGTCCCGACAGCTCCCTTTCAGGCTGCCCTTTGTTGTTGGCCACCAAAATGCCGTCTGCGGGCTCCCGGCGACCGGCACAGCTATATGTTTTGAGAGCACCGTAAACTGGGGACAGGAAAGTGGTCCCGTGTCAAGGTCAATAAAAACACTGCCTTTTTTTTTTTGGCCACTGAGGGAAAACTAATGACAACAGGCAAACAAAGCCTTTTGGAGATGAGGGAGAGCACTGGGAGGTAGTTGATTTATTTGGGCACGTAGGCGGTAGAGCAGCTAGAAGGAGGAACTCAAGCCCTCCCTCCCACATCTTCCCCCCAGGCGATCCTCAGGGGTGATCAGATGTGCCTCTGCTCTCTTCAAACCAGTTCGACATTACAGCCAAAACAATTTTTGCTTTCTTAGTGAATACAAAGCAAGCCGTTTCAAGAGAAAAGAAGAAAATAAAAACCCATGGTGATCAGTAAAATCTACCCCAAACAGAAATCACAGCGCTCCTTGAATACTTATTTATGAGATAACGCTTTGTAATTAAAAAAGTCACCCAGATCCCTTTCAAATAGAGAGCTGCAATTTTAGCAATAAAGGGAGGAGGTTAGAATTTCTAAGGTCTATAAAGCTATGAAATCAAGCTGAAATATTTCTGCTATCATTCTGCAAGTCACCAATGAGGACAAACTAATTCAGTAAGTGGTAATTCATCAGTTTCCTAATGTGACAGGTGGCATTTGTCACACAGATTTCACTTTGTCCTTTAAGGGATGGTATCGGCCCGTGCCCCTGGTTTTCCTGACAACCTTCAGGATCCTGCCTCACCAACAGTACCAGTGGCAGGAATGCAGGGGAGACCTGTGCCGGTAGCTCTGCAAAAAAAAAAAAGGATCCTGTTTCCCGTAATAAATTTCCCTTAGCAGCAGTTACTTTTTTTCTTTTCCCCCCAGAGTCCGTCTCAAGCACACTTTTCACACACAGTGCAGGTTAACCCCAAATGTCATCAATCACAATGCATAAGCAGGTGGCCTATTTGCATTTTCAAAGACAACTGATTTCCCGTGCGTGGAGGTACGGGCACAGGCCAGCTCCCCTGACAAGGTTAAACCCACGTATTATTTGGACTGCGCTATCGGGATTGCCCAATAAATCCAGCCGCTTGATGGTCCTTACGGCCTTTGTGGGTGCGGGTCCGGGCAGGGATCATGAGAACTGAGAACCCGGCAGGTGCTGGAGCGTAACAAGGGGGCCGGGGAGGCCCAGGTCAGGTCCCGCCGCTGTCGGGGGGACCAGCCCTGACTCCCCCATCACCTCAACGGGGCAGGTATTTAACAGCTCGATGCACTCCAGCAGCAGCTTTCTGTGAGGTCAGTTTCAGCTCAAGTCACTAAATGCCTGAAGACTGGAGGAAGGCCAACATCACTCCAGTCTTCAAGAAGGGCAAGAAGGAGGGCCCTGGGAACTACAGACCAGTTAGTCTCACCTCTGTCCCTGGGAAGGTAATGGAAAGACTCAACCTAGATGTCATCTCCAAACAAGCTGAAGAGCTGGGGGTTATTGGAAGTGGGCAACATGGGTTTACCAAGGGTAAATCATATTTGACCAATCTGTTAGCTTTCTGTGATGCTATAACTGGTTGGTTGGATGAAGGGAGGGCAGCAGATGTCATCTACCTTGACTTCAGCAAGGCTTTTGACA
>JAOTQQ010000023.1:67845824-67954442 GCA_026546715.1 Gallinago undulata
AGTTGGACTAGATGATCTCTATGGTCCCTTCCAACTCTAAAAATAATTCAGTGAAATTCAGTAATTCAGTGAAATAATTTAGGCCTTTAATACTGAAATCCACTATAAATAAGGTTTTTAAAACCTGAGTAAGCTTTTATTTAAAGGTGTCTAAAAAGCTCTTAAAGCACTGCTGTCTGAGCACCCCATGGGCAGCTCCACAGGAATTTCTTGCGGCGTGTAGGTATCCTGAGGACGGAGAAGCCACGCAGCTTTGGAAATGCCTCTTACAAAAGCCTTTTTAAAGGAAGAAACACGTTGGCTCGTTTTATTAGTAAATAGACTCACTCTTTCTAGGAACACTTTTTCATGTTTCGAAATAAAAGAATTGCCCTGCCTCCTCCAATTTCCCACTCCTGGGATACCGGGTTCACACCAGCAGTTCATCTGCTCCCAGGATTGTCCCAGCTGCCGGGAGCAGCAGAACCATCCTGGGAAGCACTGTGCCATCTAGTTTGCAGGCACCCATCCCTGTATGAGCCCATTTGCCTGCGGCTCCCTGTGCGATCTCTAGAAAGCGAGGGTTGACTCCTTGGGGCAATTCAGCCCCTTTGAGGCGTGGACCATGCTGGAGGAGTGCCTCTGTCTGCCCCCGTAGGCAGGAGAGCTAAGGGGGCTGCGTGCCTCCCTGGGGTGCTCTCTCTGGGGCCTCACGTTAAATGGGCCAAATCCAAGCCCTGGAGGCTGGCGTCAGCCTGGAAGGACACGTTTCAGCCCTTCTTCAAGCAAATGGGAGTTTCCCCACTTGATGTAACAGAGACAAGTTTGCGTCTCTGTGAGTACTCCTACTCCTGATGTGAAATATATAGGATATTTTGTGAGTAGCAACATTAAAAGGATGCTTGGCAGTTAATGTGGTGGGTGAATTATGCAAAGAGTGTTTTCCTGCCAGCACATATATATTTGCTGTCTTATCTGCTTCATTTGTTGCCCACTAGCTCTTCCACTGTGAAAAAAATACAAACAGGAACCCCAGCTGCCTTCCATTATAACATTTTATATGCTACTGTCTGAGTTACTCCTTCTGGGATTCTCAAGGATCACGAACATACAAATGTATGTACACGGTTCTGTAACACCTTTAGATAATAGTGTGATAGCACAAAATAGTTCATTAAGGGTTTCACTAAGCTGGCATGTGTGATGGAAAGAATTCATATTATTTGTTTTATAGAGAGCTCTCAGTCCTGCTTCACCTGAGACAATTTTATATTAATTTTCTTTGTCAATTAACTTTCAAGAGAAATAGAAAATACTTAAGCTTTCCACACCTTGAGCTAGTGGTCTACATGCTACCCAGCTTCATATACTCCAGTGCCATTATATATACAGCATTTCGATCTGCAGTTTAAGCACAGCATCAGATCAAAGTAATGTGGGTTTGGGTTTTTTTTTTTGTGAAACCATGATTGTAAAATTGTCAGGAGGGTGTGAAAAAATCATGGGGAAAACTGGAAAAAAGTATAAAAAAGACATATTCTTGTAGCTCTCGTACACTATGGGACTGAGGAGATTTCCCTTCCTACAAAAGCCTCGTGTAAAATCCAGATAACATTTGAAAATTAAAAAATATAAACCAACAGGAACAGAGGCAGTTGCTGGAAGGGCTTACTGTGCTGGATAAAGATTAGAGGATTTATATCTACTTCAATAACAGTACAATTAAAAGTCAGAAGAGAAGTGGTAAATATAACACCCTTGCTATAAATATTCTAAAAGAGAAAAACTCTGAACATGTCAAAAGCACAATGTTTAAGAAGTTGTTCATTAAATCCCCTATGGCTCAACGGCACTTTTTATTTATTCATTCTTTCTTGTTTTTTTTTAAACTTTAACATGAATTTAGCATGATTTATTAGCACATCGATTAAAGGTGTTTGTTGCAGAACATCGTACTTTAATGTATCTGCTAACAAAGTCATTTGCAAATATGTTTTGGAAGGAACATAAGGAGAAAAAAAAAAAAAGAAAATAGTGCCTTACATGATATAGAGCCACTGAAAACTTGGAACATTTCCCTATATCCAATGCCAACACCATTTTAATAGAGCCATAGAAACGAAGCCCAAAAGCCCCTAGACCCACGCCTAACATCTTTCCCTCCCCCCCAAAAAGCACCCTGATGGTGGTACTCACTCATGCGAGGGGACGCCGTTGGCGACGATGCCTTCGTAGCGGCTGATGCCCTTCTGCTGGGTGACGCTGATCTGACCGCCCAGCTCGTCGGCGATAACGCCCGCGTGTACGGCCGACTTGCACAGCAGCGAGGTCTGGAAAGCAGAAGAAGCCAAAGCTCAGAGGATCAGTCTGACAAACTGCTAATGCTTTTCACTTCCAAGCTCCTAGCACGCAGGTGCTACAGCTCACGCAATCCGGCAAAGGCTCAAGAGGACTAAGCGGCAGGGGAGGGAGAAAGAACAGTAATCTTTGAAAAAAATACGTTTCCAAGTCACCTTCTATTTTTTTTTTCCCCACAAATGAAAAGGCGAATAACCTGCTTCTGAGAATTTGCTGCAAGATTTTTAACCTGGTAAGTATTGCATCACTTTTCAGGAAAACAAAGTCAAATGCAAGGCAATTCTTCTTTGAAAAGAGAAAACGATAATTACTTGATGGACTTGCCAGAAGGCAGACACATCTACTACCGCACCCTAGGGTTTGCACCATGGTACACATTAGGAGATTTGGCTATGTGTTGACTCTGCTGCTGGGGCTTAAGTATGGCCCATTTGCCTGTATCTCAGATGGGATAGCGCAGAAAAATGCAGGCAGGACAGCTTGTGTGCCAACTAGGTGGCAATAATGTACCACTGGGCTAGGGCAGGGCAGAGGAGAGACAGTGGAAAAGTACAAAGGAGATGTTCCCAGGGGCTACTGGCAGAGACTGGTCTCGTTCACATGGGCGCAGGTTGGGCTAAACTACTCAACAAGCTGGGGTGCCCGTCTGTCCCCTCCAGGGAGAGGTGGGGACACAAAAGCAGCAAGGCTCCAGGGGAGCCCCCCAGGTTCTTCCCACCAGAAAAGGTTAATCCCTCTTAACACTGGAGGGAAAATTTCTTTCAAAAATTCCTCAGCGCAGATAAGATCTGCATGAGGTCATGCCATGTGCTGCTTTTCTTTCCTAATCACCCATACGAAGGGCAGGAATAACTCCAGCTAATGAGAATGTAAAATGGCATTTCTTTGTTGCTTCAGCTCTGCCACTTTCCAGGCTGGAGCAGCGTGCTCAAATAACTGGATGAACAGGTTAAACGTGAACACTGATATTTTGGAAACTCAGCAATTACTATATTTGTGATAGGGCGGGATTTTACTTCAGCGGTATGATTCAACTTACTCCACCGTGAGAGATGTAAAGATTTCACAGGCATGACAGGAGAGTGCAGGGTGAGGGGCACAGAGAGGGCAGAGCACTGTGTGATGTGAACTGTGGATAAATGCAACTGCTCAGGCAACCTCCTTGCTTTAAAGAACAAGCAGTTAAAACAACCCAAGAGGTTGGTAGTTATCAGTGGGATGTGATTAAACAGTGTATAATTATTTATTTAATCTCAGAGCAGATTGCTGGGATACTGCAGGCATAATTGTAAAGAAAACCCGCATGTTACCGAAATGTATTTTCTTTCCTGCAAGAGATAGCTTAAGAAAAGAAATGCACATGGGCTCCAAACAAGTAAAACCTGAAGTTGTAGAAATATTTGGTCCATCGATTAGCACTGCCTCAAAAGGGACCAACCCTATACAGGGTTTCTCCAGAAAGCCCTAAACCGCAAGCCAGTAAGTGTATTTGAGAATCAGTGGACTTTGTTCTCCTGTGATCAATTGGTCTGTTTGGAAAGTGTCTCTCTCTGCTTGTATACTGATAACATGCTCATGTACTGATAATAAAAGGTGTATCTAACACAACTGGGAAGAATTCCTGACAAAAGCCAAGCAGCAAAAGTTGAAACCAAGTTGTGCTATGCTTCTCTCTTCTGTTTTCACAGATTTCCTCTCATTATTCTATGTACTTACATCTCTGTATCCTTCTCCGATATTCCCAGAAATGTCACCTGCTACGTCTCTGCAGCCAGCAGGACAGTATCTGCTGTAGTGAGAGAAGAGAGACTTGTTTAAAATGTGAACTGTAGTGATGATACACAGAAAAACAAGCTCCTACAAAAGAAATGCTCTCTGACTGATAAATATTTTAGCAGTAAGTTCTGGCTGATAGTCTGTTAGTGAGTGGAGAGGGTAAATAAATGGGCCCTTGAGTTCATGAGTGGACTGTACAGCAGCACACAAAGAACCATAAAAGCAGTTTTGCAAGGGCATTTCTGTTTAATTCTCTTGTTCCAGAAATGCTACCACACGAGCTTTCAGCACAGCCCAGATAAGAAGCCTACATGCACATCCAGACAGTAGCCAGAAGAGCACAATTTATTTACCATTTCAAATCCTATCACAAGGTTCAAGGAAGCAAGAAATTATAGCTTGTCCTCAGATAATTTTGTACCAGCTAGGGTGTGATCCACTCTTAGGAGACACACTGGAATTTGAGGCTACTTTGAATTTCAAAGTGGAAACCCTTTTTTCATATACCGTGCATATGTGTTCCCAAATGAGACTTGCTCTGTAACTCTATTCCCTCGTCTTTCTGGGCCACAGACTTCCATTCTGCACCATTGCTTCTCACAACCGGGACATGGACTATTACAACATCAGAGCTCAAAAAAAAAATTAACGTCTCCAAAAAGCCAGGGCAGTACCTGCCTTACATGACATTCTCTTAACAGTTGGACCAGGTGACAGCTACAGCAGAGCAAGCCACAGCACAAAGAGCTGCAAACACTCTTTACCTGTATTCAGCCTTTGTGTAGTGGTTCGCTCGTTCCAAACACGTGATTAGATCTGTGAAAAGTTTACAGAAGTCAATCCTCGTTGCAGGCTACACATGAAATTACATTTAGAGATTTCTCTGTACAATACTTAAAGAATTTTATTAGATAGAAAGCAAGAGCGATGGCTTTCCCTCATTCTTTTAATCTCCCTTTTACTCTTCTTATGTTTTACAGCTTCAACAAAGTTGCACAAATCCCCAGAATATTAAATGTAGGAATCAAATCTTAATCTACCCTATCCCTTCATCCTTTCTCTCACACAGAATAGAATCATAGAATCATTTTGATTGGAAGATCATTGAGTTCCAACCCTCCTGCCATGGGCAGGGACACCTCTCACTAGAGCAGGTTGCTCAAAGCCCCATCCAGCCTGGCCTTGAACACCTCCAGGGACGGGACATCCATGACTTCCCTGGGCAACCTGTTCCAGTGCCTTGCCAACTTCACTGTAAAGAATTTCTTTCTAATATTTAATCTAAATCTCCCCTCTTCCAATTTAAAACCGTTGCCCCTTGTCCTATCACTGTGTGATAAAAGCTAGAGTCCAGAATACAGTGGGGCTTCAAGCAGAAGGTACTAATTTTCTCTTTTACTGGGCCTGTATGGCCCTGTATTAGGCCAATTTGTCCAGGTAAGATTTCAGCAGCTATTTTATATGGTTAATGTTACAACTGCTTCTTGCACACATGCTATTAACAATACTGTGGTTCACACTAACCTGGAAATAGTTAGGACCAAGCATTTGAACCGAAGTCTATGTGTGCAGAGAAGATAATGAAAATAGGGCTGACTGTGCCACTAATCCTTCAGTACTTTTGGATTTCGCTTTACCTGGATGATCACTACTGGCATAGGACAACAGAAAGCCTCGTCCTGACACGTGGGATCCACTCTCAAAGTGAATAGTTGCTTCATTGCTATCCAGAATGATTTCTTTGGGGACAGGCATCGCATTACCACAGTACGGCCCTACAAACGGAACAAAGAAGATTTCAAAAGTTTAGATGACATAATTGGCTTGGAATATTCTCAAGATTAGTGAAGAGTTTCATAACGCACTCATTCTCCTTCAGTACAAATCCAAATGTTGACAAAAGGGTTTTGGCTTCGATCTTTTATGGGTACGAGCTCCTAAGTTACCCTGACAAGGAGTGGCCAGCATCCAATTGTCTCTCCATGGTAGCAATTCCAGCATCCACATCTCTCATCACGTAAGCCTTAAGAGAATGATTAATGCCCTTCGGCCTTTGAAGTACAGCATGCTTACAACTAGCAGTAACTCATTAGAGAAAAGAACAGAACATTCAAAGGCAATCCAAGGGATCTAGACAGGGTCCCCTAGATAAACTCTCCAGGGGCATACAGCTCATGCTGCTGTAGCACAGCAGCCATTCAGGAAAGATTAAGATCTCAAACAGGGTACCCAATTCTCAAGGACTTGTGTGCCACAAGCCAAATTGCACTACAAGGCAGCAGCACTTGACTCAGAAAATCTCCTAAATTATTTTCCTTTTTAAAACATTATTAGACCATTGATGTATAAGATTGAGTATCTGGAGAGAGGAAGAGAAAGGGGAAGATGAAGGGAGTGAGACAGGGAGCCAAGAGCCTTGCTCTTACATTGAATTAGATAAGGGTTTTATAGCTATCAACTGCAGTATCTTGGAACAGTCTTTGGGACACTCCTTTCTTGTGACAGCAGGTGTGCCCAAGACTCTTAATAGTTACATTTGCTCCTTCAGAAGTCAGTTCCTGAGGGGAGCTTTCTTTTGAGATTGCCACTGTCTTCTCTCTTGTCTTCCATCACTACACCTGGGTGCAAACACTTGTCCCTGGCTGCCCTCAGGCAGAGATGATACAGAAAATCCAAAGCCGTTTAGGTACGCTTTTTTTAATTTATGAGGATGCTTATGATATAAACTGCTAAGAAGAGGTTTTTTAGAAAACGGCAAACAGTTGGTTTTTTTTTTTTCCCAAGAGAAAAAACAAACAAGACCCTTTACAAGCCCTCAGCCCATCTGTTCTGTTGAGGTGAATGACAGCTTTTTTGTTTCCTAAAACAAGTCCTTGGGATGAAAAATGATCACTTTGATTTTTCCTAGACAATCTTGTTTTATTGGTGGTAGCTATTTAAGAGCAACTTGGAACTGACTCCCGAGACACAGTCACAGCACAACACAAGCGTGATGAGCAGTACCCTTCCTAATGGGGTCATAGGAGCATCTTCATTTTGCTTGGTACTCTTGGAGGCGTCTTTCCCAAGTATGTCATTGGCCTTATAAAACCGTAAGATCAACCTATATAGTAGCCCAATCGGATCCAAAGACAGCCAGATGCCAGCAGAATGGGACAAAGCAAAAGAGGAACTCAGTCTTTTAGCTTATAAAAATCATCTGGTGAAGCCAGGGAGGCAGAGAAACAAGCAACGAGTGTGACATTTCCCTGGAGTACTCGTGTGTTGAAAATGACTCACGAACTTAGTCAGAGAAAACAATGCCTGTAAAAAGGGTTAAACAAATTGCTTAGGAAATGAACTTATCAAAAAGACAGCATCTGACATTGTGTCATACCAGACAACTGCACGAGTGATTTATTTGAGAAGGTCTTTTGTGTCAGATTGCAGTGGGAGAAGTAAAGTGCTAACTTAGATTATTTTTTTTTTTCAAGAGAGAAAGGGAAAGAAGACAGGGAGACATCACATTTCTTCAAAATTAAACACATGAGAAAGCTTTCGTTCTTTTCTTCTCTCGGGGACTATCTCTACGTATTTTCTCCCAAGTGCTCTTTGGCTTTCTCCCTCACAGTGAGTGGCAGTGACCCGTCTACTCTGTAGGTATAATTTAGATGGCTGATTCACTCAACCACACACTGGTGCTGGATCATGGTTATGTGTCTTCTCCAGTAGCAAGTCTACATACGTTCCAGGTAATTATACAAGCAAATCACACATGTCATAAGCAAAACCAATAAAATAGTCTAGACACATACATGGAGTTGTATAATCCAAATGAAAGCCAAAAATTCAGAAACAATCAGCTTAAGGAATCAACCTGCAATGCCTAAAGACATCTTTCTGCTCTTAAGTAATAAATCCAAGAAGGGTTACCAGGCTATGGTTATATTCTGTGAAAAGCAGTTCTTGCATACTGAGGGACTCCCATAGGGAGCTCAAAACTAAGGGGATTAATGCTTTAGGATTAATTCTTTAAAGGATATAAAAGCAGGAAAGAGTATACACTGAACGAAGGAATATTTTCCAAAAGTTTATCAGTTTTCTGCATAGATTTAGGAAAGGAAAAAAAAAAGAGTAATTTAGTAATACTACAAAACATTCACTTGTTCTTTTGTTGCAAACTGATGAAATCTTGCAAAATATTTCTACACATTTTTTCCCAATAATTCAGGTAATACCATATTGGCAGTATATTACCAGGTCTTCAGACTTTCCTGAGATCTGGCAGAATTTACCTCTGTGTTATCAAATACAGAAATGACTGCTGAGAAGGAGAGTTTAATAAAAAATATAAGCATTGTCTCACCCATCTGTTGCTGTTCTTAAAGAGACTGATCCGATATTGGTTTGGTTTAGAGGTTCTGTATTTCCTGAAAGAACTAGAGATGTGTGCAATCTGTTTTTAGGAAAAGGTGTTATTCCGCTCTTTTCAGTTTAAAATGACCAGTGTACGCCCCTTTATGATTTGGTTTACCCAATAATGTTGTCTTAGATTTAGCAGCACCTCTCTCCATTTTGCCATTTGTCAAGACAAGTCTTCAGGTTCAGTTTGGTCTGATGACAGAATTTTATGCTTTCATCTGGGTTCTAATTTTCTTTAGAAAAATAATGTCTTTGTTTTTAACAAGATGTACTCTTTCCTATGCACTTCCGTACAGCAATCCTCCATCTCCTTTAATGCTGTAGAGCCAGAGAAAGGACGGTCTCCCAGGGTCCCTGCATTTCAGCTTGTGGTGTGCCTGAATTAGCTGCACTTGCCATATACACCGTAACGCCTAGTAGATTTGCTCTCCATTGACTAACCTTGAATACATTTATTATGAGATTTTATAGACATCAGAAGATTAAAACCAGTGAACATCTGTAGACATCAGACTTCATCTGAAAAATGTATTTATTAGTCAGTATTTTCCACTTGCATTTCAGATGACAAAAATACTATTTTATCATCTGCTTTTAAAACTTGCACATGCTCCCCATCTTCTCTGTCCATTCTACCTAGGATTTGTTGATTTCCCCAGGCTGTCTATATGAATACTGTACAACCATAGTGCAGAGGGAGGAAGATGGAAAAAACCTTGGTTTGTGTCTTTAAACAAGAAATTGTGTATAGGGCCCTGTTAACTTTTACCGTAACATTGGACTTGACTCTGGATAAATATTTAACTCTTAAACCTGGGAATAAGCCAAAAGTTTTTAAGATCCTTTTTGAGAACTGCAAGATCACATTATCAGTTTTTCATCTTCTAATGTCAGTTGTGAGGTGGGCTGTTTTGCATATTCGGCTCAAAAAACCAGTCATGAATGCTGATCTCTCTCCCTTTTTCCTGTTAAAGTGACTCAGCTGGAGCTCTGCTGGGCTAAGTAGGCAGGTTGATTTAGTTTGTTTATGAAGAACAAAGAAACGAGTTTGATTTAATAAACAGATGCGCTACATTTCATGAAACTGAGTAGGTGTTCCCCCTATTTCAGTATTACTACATCTAGATTCCAGGGCCTTTTCTTCTTTCCTTGACCCAACTGTGGTTCTATCTGTTCACTCCATATTCTTTTATATATATAAATTTTAAATTATATAGGAGAGCTATTAGGGGCCTAGGAATTTCAAATGTACCTAATTTAATATTCTCTAGAATTAAACTAACATTTAATGCCTTTTGTCCAGAACTACAGATCTGTTGGTATGGTTTAGGTGACCTAAATTAAATACTTTTATTTTGGAATCACTGTCTCCAAGCAGTATTAACATCCTAGATCCTGTATTAACAACCGAGATACATGGTAAATTGTCTTGTGGATATCCTTTGGCTGGCTCCTCTGGAGACTGAAGAGACTATTTTATGTGTTGTTTATTTTTTAAACATTAGCAATAGTCTACTGCTTTTGTCTTTTTCATAATAGTGTTGTTTTGCAAATCTGATGATCTTTACAGCATTGTCTGGTTTTATGAGGTCTAGTTTACTTCTACTGTCAACCAGGCTCTGGCATATTTCCTGAGATTGCTTTGTTGAATTATGTTCCTCTCTTTTTTCTACTTCCCTTAAGAAGTGCTGTGCCTAGAGGACTCTCTTCTCTCAAAACAGCTGGCAATGCCTACAAGCCAGTTGTTTCTGTAGTTCTTAATACTTTCTGCCTCTTCTGTAAGGCTTTTGCATCCTTTTAAAAGCAATTATTTTCCCTTTTAGCTACTGTGTGTTTGGTTCACTGTGCTTGTTCTGCTTTCAAATTCCTCAACTTCATTGAAATATGCAGTTCAATATTTGCAGAGGTCTTTAAGAAACTTGGTTTAGATATCAACTCATGATGTCTGCTGTTCAACAGGGAATCTTCTCCCTGTTTTCTGTCTTGACTTGCAGAGTGAGCCACAGCTGGTGAGCACTGTGTAGCAACGATCCCATGGATCTGCCTCTCCAGGATTATTATTTCCTAATGTATTTGTTTGGGTAAAAAGAAAATTAAATTATGATCCTTTTCTCAAATAAAGCAATTTGGAAGTTCCTCAGTAGCTGGGGAAAGACAGGGGACGTGATGAACATGGATTATGCTTGCTTCACTTCAGAGCTAAAAACTCAGCCAGAGTGCAAGTCTTTCACAAACAGCTCACAAAAACAGCAAGGATCTTTTGTATGAAAACATCTGCATTCTTGAAATTCATCTGCATCCCACATTCACAGAAATGCTGGGAGAGGGGAGAGGGGAGCTCTTTGCTCCAACCCTGCCATGCACATGCACAGGGATAACCGGCGTCACCCTGCAAAGATGTGCCAGGAGTTGAGAAGTGCTGCTCTATGTCCTTTGCGGGATGTGGGGAAGGTGGTGTTTAGTACTCAGTAGATATGAGTTGACAGAGCAGTCAGGATGAGACAGCTTGGTTATTCAACATTTAACTCTGTGCAACACCGTCTGACCTCAGGCTGAGTGGTAAGCGTTTCTCAGTTTAGGAAAAACAAAAAACTTTTAGTGTCTCCAAAGGGTTGCCAAAGATTGTGATAAAGGAAAGAAAAAGGCATCCAAGTAGAGTCGAGCTGGAGAAATAATTATAATTTAAAAAGGGATGGTCTGGACCACCTGCACAGGCTCTAGGTCTGCCTACTTGACCTCAGGTGAGATCCCCCGCTTGTAACATGGCTGTGGTTTTATCCAAACCCAAAGACAGAAGCACAGCAACAGTTAGAAATCGTTAGTAAAGAACTGTAGGTATTTAACAAAAACCACAGAAATATACACAATACACTTTATGTGGCTAAGGGGGAAAAAAGAGTTCATTTGATAAAACAAACGCAGACATTCTTTGTTGCATAAATCTTTCCAAAGCTGAAAGCTCAGGATACTGCAACCACTCAGGCGAAACCCAACTGTTACAAGAACTTTGACTGTTAAGAAACTACTCAACTTGATCTTCAGCAAGAACTTGTCTGGGCATTTCCCTCAATTTCCTGAAATACCAGAAACAATACTGTAATAACAAGTTTCCTTTGAGGGGCGAAAAAGAAACCTGGACACACCCTTTATTCAAACAAGACACTTATTACAATACATAGTAAGGAATGACTGGTTTGATGAATCCCCTCGAGTCATAATGGCAGGTCGGAGGCATCCCAAGGCTCTGTGTTCTCCTGCACACCCGCACACACACATGTGCACACACACACACACGTACACATACTGGCTCAGCAGCCAACAGACACTCACACATCAGTAAATGCCCAATTTGCCTAACAACCCTTAGTGACTGCGTGCGGGGAGGAGAAAACATTTTCAGTAATTTCTTTATCTATTTCACTGTAGTTACTGGCTGCAAATTATGCAAGAAGAAGTTAACAGCACTAACTCTCCAAATTATTACTAGTCACTCAGCAGATCTGACATCCACCCCAGAGGAACACATCAACCTCCTACTGACTGCAAGTGAATGCAGAAGTAAGTAGGCACTTATCTCTTCTTTATCTCTCCAGTCAAGACTGATGATCGTCTCACAAAATTAAGGGAAAAAATACTAAGCCATTAGTTGGGAAAAGAGAGGGAAAACAGCACGAAAAAAGGGTCAAAAGAGGTACAGAAATCTGATAAAGACATGAAAAGAAGCTGACTAAAAGCAGCTCCTATTGAACTTTTAAAACATTTATGTTACACTGTAAGTAGTGCAAGTTTTCTTCTTGAGAACTACAGGGCCCACATAGTTAATCTTGTTTTCACATATCCCTTTAACTAATTAAAAAAAATCAGAAGCTCTTATTTAGAGCTCAGTATTTTTAATATGCTCATATAACGCAATTAACTCGAGAAGAAAAGCATTTCAGCAAAGGTTGCACTTTGTCTACACCGTGAGATCACACTTCATATTAATTTTTATTCTAGATTCCTTCTGTGGGACCAAAACCCCCTGCATTTTCATCCAATGCAAAGTTATGCCTCTGAAACAGGACATGATCATCTATTTATTTCTCCTGGAGACAACACGTGCAAAACTGTGGTAATATTTAAAGATTTGTCAGACAAATGTGACTCAGTTTCAACAAAACTGCTGTTAGACTACCTTTGCCGACTGGTGATTTATATTTTCACATCTAAGTCTGGATACAAAGCTAACAGTTTGAAAAAAAAGGTTTGCTACGGGTTCTTTCCTCCAGTGCACGCTGAAGAAAATAGTCTGCAGAGCAATAACCCAGAGATACAATGTTCAGCCCCTTTATGTCTCCAGTTTTAGAGCTTCATTAAGGTTATTTAATGACCGTCCTTTGGAGAAATCTACATGCAGTGTCTGCCTTCACAGGTTGTTCAAAGCTTAGAAGTATCAAAGGTGAGAACTATAGCGTCACATTTGTGTCCCGGCTGAGCAGGGAGGCTTCAGCAGATGGGCATATGCAACAACGCTACATGCTTCTCTAGGATGGAATTAGATTCACAGTACTCTTCTATCAGTCTACAAAATTTGAGGAATGCCTTGAATTTAAAAAAAAAAAAAACAGAACCAAAATACCTTACAAGCAAGTGGTCTAATCTGCAGTCACCCACTTACAAAAGTGAAGAAAACAATGTTATGGCCAACATAAATCGATTAATTAATCTATTCACTTGTATACAACAGCTTCCCGTTACTGCGTGGAATATAAATACCCCAAACAAGAATTGAGTTATTCCCTGCTGTATTGCATGAATCCCAGAGAAGGTTATAACAATGAATGAATCACAGTTAAATGTAAAGACAACATGTGGGAGAATTCTGAAAGGAAAACAATACTTTGTCATCTGAAGACTTATTTATATTAATTTTATATTTACGCACATAACCTAGTGTTTTGCCTCTGACCAATTTTCTGAGCTTCAGATACACTCCTCAATAGACATTTGTACTCATACCACCATTCACTCTGTTGTTTTCTGTGGAGTTGAAGAGGTCAGCAGGGTATTTAAAACATATTTCCCTTTGGATTTATTGTCTTATAATTGCAAACCTCTTAAATAAAGAGCAAAGACTGCTCGATTAATTTGAAACATGAGTAATATTCATACAGCCAGCTTTCATACTTTTTTTTTTTAGGTTTTCCTTCTTAAACCCAGGTCAAATACAGAAAACATGTGAAGATTGATTTTTAATTAATTGCTCAGGTGTTTTCAACACCTACAAAATCTTTTCTGCTCTCCATCATCCTCTGAAAGAATTTTGATGGCAAAGGTCTTGGCCAAGGGAAGATGTTGACCGGCCTGTAGGTGCTCATGAAGAGGGGAGGGTTGGGAAGAGGAGATCTGGGCTCAGAAACAGCTACCTAAAAGGACAATTAACAGCCTGAATGGACTTAATAGTGCTCACACAGAGCTTCTTTTGCTTAGGTAAACACATATAGCACAGAGCCATATTAAAACTATTGAAACAAGTGACTTAGAGAAGCTCTGATCTCACCTATGAATTCCTGTGCCTTTTAAAGCACAAGCAATATCATGGATTTATGGTTATAGCACTATTTCCACACTGCTGTTCTGCAAGGATTTACCTGAGTGTAGAGCAGTCTGTAGGTATGTTAGTGGGAAAGTCTACAGCCAGCTGCAGACCACAAAAACCATTACAGATGGTATGTACACCTAAACTATAAAACTTGTTTAATCAGATAAGAACAAAATCTGCTAATTGTGCAGTTCGTTACTGAGAATGCAAATTATAATCCACATGCATCAGACATTACCAATCAGGTCTGAAAATGGGTGTGGGAATACTTTAAAGAAATTCATTATATGGATTTGATTGCACAACACACAGGAATTCTGTGTTTACCGGCTGGATAAATGCAGGGCTGAACTATGTGAAGATGTCTTCAGGCTAATGTGTAAGTAGCCAGAATTTCACACATCCAAGCTTCATTTTTCACTTCAGAAAACAATATATTGATTTATCCCTGTTTCCCAGAAAAGCCTTTGATTATAAATGTCAAGACAGCATCAATAGAAATTATTCAAAGATATGATAACGCAATACTAAACACCTATCTCTTACTGCCAAGTACAGACAGACTGCTTCAGGTGAACACAACTCTGAAATGAGGTAAACACCATAAAAAAAAACCCAGCACACATGGAGAGAAACATTCCTTATGCTTCAAATCAAGCTCTACGCAAGGCTTAGATATCAACATGTCACTGCCCACTCTTGGCGAAGGCTGTTTCAAAATGCACTACCTCCCTCATGAGAGCAATAATTACCTTTACCTTCGTTTGCCAGCACGGCTTTAATACCTCTCTTGATCTTACCTTACCCGATGAGTGATAGGCCTACCGTGCTCATGAATGAAAGGCAATCATCCCTCCTCACCACTGAGATACCTTATGAGTCCTCATCTTAGTAGGACCACAGACTTCACTGAGCCGAGCAATGAGCTGGGTGACCTGGAAAACCTGCAAAGGCTCAGTGTAGCTTCACCATCTTTCTCCACTAAATCCATTCTGCCTATAAAGTCCAGCACAGCACATCCAGCCTCAGATGACTAAGGGCTACAGCCCATTCCCAGCAGGCAAAATTTTATGAATTGTGGATTCATTACTTTATTCCTGCATTGTGGAACTCCTTGCTGACCTGAACTTAAATCAGACTTCTGAAAAAGGGCACACTGACTTGAAAATCAGTTTGACTCTTCTAGAAAAAGCAGATCAAAAGTTCCAGCAGCAACTGGTTGGGAAAGCCGATTTGAGGAAGGCCTCAGGTTCTCCCTGGGGAGGATCCTGTTGTCATTATGATTGTTCTAAGTGCGCAGCTGTAGCATATTGACTCACTTATCTTCCTGTGCAAATCTCTTGCAGGAGTGCAGACTGGCTGCACCCATTTAATGTCTGCAAGTATTAAAGCCTGCACATTAGCAAAGGTTATCAGTGACTAATAACTACCAATAATGAAGCTTATCTCCTCTCCCAGGCCTGAACTGCCTAAGAAATAGAGACATGCAGGATCGTTGACTCCAATTTCTAATCCCATTTCTGTCTGGTTAGTGAGCCAGCTCTTCCCCTACCCCAGAAGGGTATTGGGCTGATACAGATCCACATACTTGCTGTACTAAGGCTGTGACAGCTCTGCAGGGCTGAGGGTGGGTAGAACCCCAGGGTGGATGCACCAGAGCCCCCCTGGCCCCAACACCACCTCCTGCTGCCCCAGCATGGCAGCACCCCCTGCCTTGGCAGAACAAAACATGGCAACACACTTGAATATAGAATCACCGAATGGTTTAGGTCAGAAAGGATCTTAAAGATCATCTCGTCCCAACCCCACTTCCACTAGACCAGGTTGCTCAAAGCCCCATCCAGCCTTGAACACTTCCAGGGACGGGGAATCCACAACTTCTCTGGGCAACATGTTCCAGTGCCTCACCAGAGTGAAAAATTCCCTCACTAAAAATGAAAAGGAGAAGGAAAGGATGAAGGCTGACATTTCTTGCATTTTGCTGAGCTGGGTTTTACACAATTTTACCAATTCATACATCGACCATTGCCTTATCTTTTACATACCATGCGATGTTGAAGAACTCTGGATGGTAAGGTAGCTGGATTCGCATTTCTGTGATTCAATATCCAGGTCTCCAATTTTTAAGATCAGGCGTTTTCCCGGAGGCACTTGGATTTTCTTTTCACAAAGAGTGTAATTTGGGTATGTCCCAGGATAGTTCTTGGATGCCAGGGTCCCGCTGTCTTGGTACATCACTGTGTGCCCACATCCATCTCCTGTGGTAGGAGAAGAAACAATGAAGAGAAACATATTCTTCAGTAAAAAAATCTGTAAGAAAATGCTGACCACAAAACCACATCTCAAGTGCACTTTCACCTTTTTAAAAAAGTATTTTGTAATGCCCTACCTCAGTTATGCTGTTGTTTGAAAAGAGGTTATTAAAATAAATGCAGTTGCGTTTCTCTTATAAATCAGTAGAAAGGAGGGCTGGAAATACTCATGAATTAAGATGTATTTGACAGTCCTGTACAGTCTCTCTGGTTTTCCGTTTTACAGCCAAACTCTACTGAAACATTACAGATGCAACTCCACATGTAATAGCTAGGATCCTTCCTTAAATACTTTTCTCCCAATTATTATTCCACATTTTATTTCCCTAGAAAGAGCCATCAGGGAGAGGGTAACTGAATCATCCATGAAAACACTGGCGTAACTTAACTATGTACTATCATGGACCTGACTCATATCACTTTTCTGTTTGTTTTCTTGCTCCACTTGCACAACACAAAAAGCTCAGGGGACGAGGTAAGTCAGGCCAGCACGCCCGGAGATGTAAATGCTGCTGCCTCCTTGCTCAAGGGGTGAGGGCAGGGGCCTGCAAAGCGTTCTGCGGAGCTGCGTAGGGGTGGGCTCGGCTTAGGAGCCTTTCCTTGGTGGAGGCATCCGAGGAGCAGCTGCAGCAGAACGCATGACAACAGGAAAATGCACATGGAAATACACGGGGGGATGCGGGGACCGAGATGGAAAACAGGAAGCTTCCATGGAGGTGAAGGAAGCAGGTATCAGATAAGAGACCTTGACTACCGAAAGAAGCAGTTTTTAGTGAACCATTTAAAAGTGTGCTAATAAATTAAAATGCACATACTATAAAGCTTAAGACATTTCATTATGCTGCATCTTCCACATAATGAAACTATTGTAACAGCGGAACTAGTGCCATATGTACGTGCGTACACCAGGCAGTCCTCAGTTTTGGGTCAGTTAGGGCACAGACACTCTTTACATAGGAGTCTGGTACACTGTTACCCTTTCTCATCGCAAATTTGAAACTAGTCCTAGAAGTGTTAGTAAAATAAAGAATTCTACAGAGCTGGGAATTCATAGCATTCAATTTAACTGCCCCAAATTTTACTTTTGGGGATGTTTTTGTTAAACCTTTTTTGGTCTGCTGATTTAAATTACTTTCTGAATTTCCTTCCACACTCACTTGGAGGAACAAACTTAAGATTTGATAGGATTATTTAAAGGTGAACAACTAGAAATGGATTGTTGATAAAGAAACATGCCATATAGCAGGTTGGGGGTAAAGTGGCACGCTGTGCAATGATAAGCTCCAAGCTATCAAATTTTAACTTGCTACTGTATAATTACACTGCCATTTCATCCAACTCACTCAACCGCTTTTTCACAAGAAACAGCATCTATTTTGAAGCTTTATCATTATTACTAGCTTTGTTGCCTGCTATTTAATTTTGTTGCAGGTTCATGCTTGGAATAGAGGTGAATAGGAGATACAGATCCAAAATCATATCACCATAAAACATATTAAATGTGTTTTTTTCAGATCTCCCTGTTCACACACTTTAAAAACAACCTGTTGTTCAAGTTTGTTATCCAAGCTCTATTTATTTTAGAATTCATAGGAATACATTCAAGAAGAAAGGCAAACTGAACTCTTGAGCAAATCATCTTTTTAAATGGAAGCTTTCTGTAGCAGGAATAAAAATACAAGGAACAATATAGTACATGAGCTATCAATTTTCCGAACCCAGAGAGTGGTCCAGAGAGGTGCAGGCAGTGTAAAACCAGACCACTTTCAGCAGGACACAGGACAACCTTGTTGTCTGTGTAGCCGATTGCTATGTAATAAAAAAGAACGATGCATGGTCTTTAATTTAAACTGCATGTTTCTAACTGTAAGCATTTACTTTAGCTAGGCTAATGAAAATAAAGTAACTACAATCTGGAACTTGGTTTGCAACTTACCCTTATTGGGAAAGAAAAGGGAAATCAAAGGGGAAAGTTACACAACCACAACAAAATGTCATGGAGATGAACGCTTAAAAATTAAAAGTCTTGTATTCACAAGTCTTCATCCTGCTGAGCTACATTCTGTCCTGCATCACCTCGGTACAATCCCAAAACTCTCCTCAAAAAGCTGAAAAGAGATCACTATCATGGTAAGACCCTGACAATGGTCCAGGTCACAGAGCACTATATTTCTGCAGAAAGTGTAGAGGCAGAGCTGTGCACCAGAGACCTCAGCCTGACATCCTCCTCTGTTGAGGTTATACGAGGTCTTGTTCCCAGGGAAACTCTTTTTTATTTTTTAAATCTGCCTTTGAGTCAGCGTTGAAACATATTAGCACTAGAACATCTTTTGAGCTAAGAAAGCATAAATGCTATTTTCTGACTTTTCGCTGGTGGAGCATAGACATTCAAACACTCCAACTGATTGAGAGGCAAGCGCAGCATCGTCCTGTATCATCGTCCTTGCTGCCTCTGTTCTCCCTGCCTGCCTGCCTGCCTCAAAGGAAAAGGTCACGACAAAAGCTTGTTCGCTACAAGAACCGAAGCAATGTCCAAAAAGTCAGACCAAGTCCTAGTAATTATTGCTTCTTACAGAGAGGCCTGACTGCAGCTCTAAATTTTGAGTTTCTCAGCAAGATTACCAGAGCAAAGAAAAATCTTACACTGAAATTTGCTGGAAAATGAACACTAGAGAAGGGGTCTGCACATATAGAGAAAAGGTAGAATAAAATTCAGGATCTGATAATTCATTCAAAGAGGCATTTAATGATGAAATGCAGTGAAAACCTTATAAATATAACCCCACTATATACCAAGGGCTCTGAAACGGAGGCAAATTCTAAGGAATTCAAAATGCATCCCTGATCACATTTTCAAATGAAAAATGTGAACAATGCTGCTATTAGTTCTGTTCTTATAATTATTTTCCACATGAAATTTCAGTTTTCAGTAGAAATGTATTGGTCAAGCCCCAAATACATTGAGTGTAAAACACAACTGCTGGTCTTTATGAAAACTATGGTTTAAGTACCTGATGTTGTACACTCTTCTATAAACACAGCTCTTCTAGCCGGATATACGTATATACAACTGGTCAGTTCGACACAGGATTTCTTGCTAACTTCACTTCGCAATACTTCAGAGAACTGCTTTCTATCACCCCATTTGGCAAGAAGCTGGCAGCCTTGCCTCATACATCCAGGTTTCATCAGTTTTCACTGGATGGGAGCAAAGCAAAATATTTGAGCACAAGACATTCAGCAGCCAGAACGTCTAAATATGCTTACATTTAATAAAATTTCTCCTCAGCACCAGGAGTTACTAAAAGCACATCAAACATGCTTTGTAAACCAAGTTCCCAAGGGCATTTGAACCAAGATCAAGATCGTGGTCTCTGGATTGTGGGCACCCACCTGTTGGCCTACATGCAGGTTTTACCAAAGATCACACAGCGCTGGAATTAAGGCTGTTTACCACAGATAAAAATAGCCTCTTATGGCAGATGATGGAAATAACTCCCCAAGACATGGGAGCCACGGCCAGCACCTTCTGGTGCAGCAGCAGGCACACAGCTTGCACCCTGCCCTCCCTCACAGGGTGCTCGCTGAGAGCAATGTATATGTAAAACCAAACCTGGGACCCTGCCAGAAGACACCAGTGTGCGTCCCTGCAGAGAAGAGGTTTGAGGTGGCTGGCAGGTAGCACCACTTCCCATCCTCAGACACATGCATGATGGATGTGCGTGGGACAAGGTGAAGGAGCATCTCCAGGCAGCTGTGCCAGAGCTGGCTCTGACCACAGCTATTAATGGGCAGGAGGGGCCCCTCCATGATTTAATCTGCCCAGGAAGGACATAGGTGATGAAATCGATGCCCACAGGCAAGCTCTGACCCCACACTGTGAGCTGCCTTGGACACAGCCCCTGGCAGATACTGTGGCTTTAGCAAAATGGTAGTAGTGCCAGAAACAGCAGTTAGAGATCTCTGAAAACAGTGCTGGTTCCTTGAGGTACCCTCCTGCCACTCAAAATCACCTGGCTGGGTGGACTCTCTCCTCCCATCTCTTTCCAAGCACAGTGCACAAGCCAAGCCCTGGCCCCTTAATTCCTGGGCCCCTGGGCTTTTCCACCCCACAAACGACTGGATGTGAGCAGCATCTTCATCCAAGCACTCAGCCCATGGCTCTCTCAGTTAGGGAAGAGGCTACAGTTTTTCAAGTAACTGCTATAAAAAGTTTCCACATGCTGCACCTTTCACTAAACTCGTTTATCCCGCCAGCTACAAAACAGTTACACAGCTCGGTATCAAGGCGCATTTTCAAAAGCATTGCTACAATATCCTGGCGGCAAACAGCTGCCTTTCTCATCCTTCTGATTCACCCTCACTAAGCAATTAAAAACGGACTTGGACTCACTCCAGTGCTAAATATGTTTTATACCTAGGTGTGCTCATGCACACAGCCAGCAGCTCCCTGCCCTCTTCCACCTTACTGCAGGACACCCATCAGGCACTTTCTACCACCTTCCACCTCCCTCAGCCTCTCTGGCTACAGACTCCCACTACCTGCTGCCCTTTGGCTGCCGATCCCTTCCCACCAGGACAAAGACCCATAAAGTAATCTTATTTCCCTCTTTGCCTAATCTCTTCCAGTCTGACATCCTTTTGAACACCCATCTTCATGGTGGTGCTCGGAACAAGGTGTGGTGCCCCTACCCCACCAGAAGGTTGGAGCACAGAGGCAGCAGGGCGCTGCCAGCCTGTCCTTTTTCCTTCCTGCTCCTCCTCCCCTTGAGAAGAAAGAGCAGAAAACTGAGTTTGTATACCTAAATTTTGGATTCAGCCAAAAATCAGTGTTTTCTGAAAAGTCACAGCTGCAAATGGACACAGCCAAGGTGAAGAAAATGCCACTGAGTCAAGAGTGCAGCTTTGTGAGCTCCAACGAGAAGCCCCATGAGGAGAAATGAGGTTTGTCTCGTCTTCCACATTGCTTTCCCTGATGTAATAACTCCAGTTTATTAAAATACAATAATAACCGAACCAAGAAGGAGTTCTGTGCCCATGTTTGAAAGAAGATTCAAGTTATGCATAAAAACAGATGAGTATCTAAAAAAGACATCAACTCTTTCTAGGCAAACCTGTGCCTTCCCTGCTCATATGGGATAGAAGAAAAGATTGGGTAAAAACCAAGGGTTTTTTGCCAGTTGCCATCCAAATGCACTAGTGTGGTCTGACAGCACTTTAGGTTTTCATACAGCTACTCTGACCTTCATCACTAACAGAATCATGCACGGTGCAAAAATGGATGGGTTTGCACCTTCACTGCTTTCTAAGATGATGGAGTAAAATCTAGAGTTAAGGACTTCATCTCTCACCTCTGCTGACAAATCTGGGTCAAGAACATCAGCTCTTCACTGTGCCATTATAATGGGGGAGAAAGACCACCACGCAACTCAGACCTAAACTGGTCAACTGTACAGAGAACAATGAAGATTCTTCACAATATTTTGTGAAGATCAGAAAAACTATTTTCAAATAATGAAAGAAACCACTGAAAAATAAGGCAAATCTATAATAATCTGAAAAAAACAGTGACTGCAATCTTCCATGGTCTTTATATTAGCATTAATATCTTTTCAAGGGAAGAGGTCCCCCCCTATGCAGTATGCCCTACTGCAAAAGGAAAAATAAGTAGTGCATAAACTATTTCTTTGATTTGCATTTTAATTTCCTTGACTCCATGAGGTTCCCAGGAAACATTTTAACCCCTGTGCTCCAGCAGTTCCTCAGGACAGGCATTTTGTTGCCCAAGCTAACCAAGCAGTGTCTGGGAGGAGGGCTGTGAGCAGGAAGGGAAGGTGGAGCAGCAGAAGAAAACAAAGGAACATTGTGGAGTGCTGATTTCATTGCCCAAATTATTTACTTACCAACTTCAAAGGGATGCAAAAGGAGAAGGAGGTCAAACAAACCACGGCATGTTTTTCCCTCCTCTTCAAAGACATTATTTACTGTAATGTCCCTCTTAAAGTAGGAATGAGAAAGCAGCAAATGATCTCCAACTGGTTCCACAGGGGTTCCATAAATCACAAGTTCCCACCACGTGCCCAGTTGCAATCACCCCTCAGCCATTCAGGTTGTGGCTGGGGGATGGATGGCTTTCCTCAGGGTGTCCCCTGCTGCCAGCCTCAGGAGATGCCCTGCCTCAAACATCCAAGAATTTATTTTGGTAACCAGCTGGATCACCATCAGGTATAGAAAACACCCCTGACAACCATTCTAAGTGCTTAATCTAGCAAAGTGGCTTACAACCATACTCCTGTTTTTCAAAGTTAAAGTGTTTTTTAGTAATTGCAGGCACAGCCATATGCCAATAACCAGGGAGATCTTTGCAGCTGTACAGACCTACGTAGAAGTGACTTCACTGGATTGCCATGAACAACCTGGGGCAGCCTTTACTATCCCATTAACAACTCATCTTTGCAGAAGTTTGCAAAGACAAAACCTAGCGAGACCTGAGATTTTATTTTTTTGTCTGCTAAAATGTCAAAAGAAAGGAGAAATCTCATTATGAGCAAATTTTTCCATCAACCAAGGAAGCAGATTTCTCCTAAAGAGGAAAATTCATACTCAGCATTCAGGTTTGCAACCTTAACAAGTAGTACGGCAAGTCTCACTTTAACTAACACAGATGCGAACCAGAAACTCACACACTGAAACTCCTCCAGTTTCACCGTATCCATAACGATCTGATTAATTTTGCTGCTTAATCAAATAACTTTCTGGAGAGCAACCATCTCATTTGCATCTTAGGTACTTGTGTCAGGATGAAGCCTAATGCTACCTGGCTACATTTACACGAGACCTCAGTGACAAGATAATTCAGATTACCATAGAAATCACAGTGCCAAAAAGAGAGAACAGCAGCTCAGCCTGGTAGTCCCTTTCCTATGAATTATTTCAGAGGGCAGAGGATTAAGAAATTGCTGCATTCTGTAAAGAACAAGAACCTGCAACACATAAAGGACAAGGTTTACACAAAATTATAAATAGCATCATACAGTTTTCTTGCTTTCCTTCTATTAAATACACAAATAGTAGCAAACTAGGTTTGCCTTTGCTTTTCAGGATCACTATCTGGTTCCATGACAATCTGTGAAAGACAGACAGTACCAGAGTACATGTCAAAAATAAGTATGTTTTAGTCACTGCTTCCAGGACTTAAGGCGGTATACCCAAATGTAGTCCTCCAGAGAAGCGAGTTTCGGCACTGGAATTTGCTTTTCAGCACTCTAAATACAGCACTCGAGCTTGTGGGTGTGAGAAAACTTCTATGCCTTTTTAACTGCTGAAACAAAAGAGATTTGTAGTTTTTAATTTATTTATTTATTCCCTGCTTAGCTGCATTCAATATTTGTCAATGCTTTTCTTTTATGGACGTGGCATATTGCTGTGATTGACCACCTCAATATTTTACTAGCCTGTGTGTTTTTGGAAACAGAAGCAAGAACGGAGCTACACACTTAAGGAAATTTCAGAGTAACTTTAAAGCACAGGGTCTTCTTTTTGCAAAAGGGAAGCTGATTTTTTGATTTCTGACAAATACCTGCCTACTTTAAGATACACATCCACGTTATGGACCTCAAGTGCAGAGAATGCTGAGAAGGCACGGAGAAGTTCACTGCCCAACCACTTGTAACTGTACGCTCAGAAGGAACCTTGAAGGACTGTAAATAAATGGGAAGATGGTTGTGGTTCTCCACCAACCACTCACACAGAGGAACTCAAGACCCTGTGCTGTAAAGGCTATAGGAACAAATATTCCACAGATAGGGGTTTCTGCGCTGACTCTCTGCCCACAGCATCCCAGCCACGTGGCAGAGATGTGGAGCCGCAGTGGGAGATGGAGCCCCCTCCCATCCCATGCTGGGCTTTCTTTCCCTGGGCTGGGGGGACGTCGTGCCATTCAGGCATATCTTCCAATTCTGCTGAGTCGGGGCAAACATGCAGTTGGATTTCTATTAAGGGCTTTTCGGGCAAAGTAGGAAATGCTAATCTTAACCGAGAGACATATCATATATATGCAAATTGTTTGCTCTATTTTCTCCATCTGTTTTTTTCCCAGGTTTTTCTCTTTGCTATGCTTTACTGGAGATTAACTTACAGTATATAGCACCGAATTTGGACTGTGTGGGAAACATATGCTGCAAGCTCAGGGCCAAACTTGAATATTGGGTTGCACAGGAATAGGAATATTCACAGCAGTGCTAAGGACTGACAAACCCACAGGGACAGGAAATTCAAAGACACCAGGGTAAGGAGTGGCTGAAGCAGAGCTGTTCCAGTTACAGTCACGAGTGGGACAACAAGATTGCAAAACAACCTTAATTTGGGTAAGAGAAAATTGCTGAACATGATAAAATGAAACCTTTTTGGTTGGGGAATTTTTTGGGGGAGGGGAGGGAGCAGGAAGAGGCGTGGTTTTTGTTTGTTTGGTTTTTTTATAATATGTAATTTGTTTGTTAGTGCAATACAATTCAGACAAGTGTGACACTTGATTAAGTGTCAATGATTAAGGGTGGTCTTTTTTCTTGAAATCAAATCTGTCCCAACTTCCTTGAAAAAAAAAAAATCACAATTTACCTTTTTTGCACTTATGCCTAGATGGAGTATGTGATTTGTTGGTTAAGAAAGGACAACAGAAAACATGTCACTTTTCTCAAAGCAAATTATGCAAACCCATTATTCCCAAGATATAAATGAATATATATCTCAAGAGAAAATTGGTTTGTGATGGAGACAATAATTGCCATTTATTAGCATGACTAAATTTTCTGGTTTGCCTTTTGTCAACCTAACTTCTAGGAAACTGGCTATTTCCTCCATAGTTATTGCAATCCAACAACATGTGGTTCCTTACAACTCCAGTAGAAATGGAAGCAAAAACTAAGTGAACCAAGATGAAAATACAAAGAGCTACATTAGGCTTCTGACCTGGATCACTGAAAGAAAGAAATGCCTTTTTTCAGAACTCTCCTGCCACCAGCCTGCCTGGTGCTCATCATCAAGGTATTAACCACAATGGTCCACTCGGAGGCTCTGCAAAACAGGAAATTTTGTGATCTCTCTGGTTTGTTGTTTTAGTTTAGCAACATATAGTTGCTGTGAAAGATATTAAAAAAAAAAAAAAAGAAATAGAAAGGAAAACAGCCACGCCATTACTTAGTACTATACTGCTGTGGTACTGTATATGATCTACAGCATCATTTCTGTGTTTCTATGACACATTAATATGAGACTGTATAAAAGATATTCACAAATGCATGTGAAAAATAACACAGAAGAGAAGGTTTCACACCACTCCCTGCACATCACTTACACCGAAACTCCATCGTTTCATTTTGTTTGACCGGACTTTTCTTATTAGCAGCAGTTTCAAACAATCACGTTCTCAAGTTTTGAAACATGGTACAGCAGAAAGGTCTGAACAGTCTCCACTCATCTCAAGCGTGAATACCTCAGTGTGACTGCTCAATTTATTTTGATATTTGATACAATGTTATTTTGCTTTCCACCTGAAGACCACAGGGACCAAATTTCATCTAAAAAACCCTAGGAAACTCATTTTCAAAGCACAAGCATTAGCACTTAAGAGTTAATATGTTCTCAGGCACGCGTTTTAAGGGCCACAAGTTTAAGTAATGCCTCTTCTGTCTGCAGCAAAATACTATTAGATCAGTGAGTGCTGACTCCTCCTTGGGTTTCAAACCGTTAACGCTTACAACCACCCAAGTTCTCATTACAACTTATCTGCTGACATTCTGTTTTGAAACCTTCAGCTCTGCAGCTCCCAGGCATTTCAACTTCAGTTCCCCTGTACCATGCTGACACAAGAAACATGGGATAAGACAACCCTCTGGCTTTGGGAGCAAGCTAAGACAACAGGGAGTGCAACAGCTCCAGCGTTACCCATGGACCTTGCTGCTGAAGCCTCCCCGTGGAGGGGGACCCACAGGATCCTTGGATTTATATCACAGGTTAAAAATATATTTTTCCATACCTGGAGGACAAAATGGATCTTTTTTGTTCTGAGCTCACTTGACAAATGAAGCACAGCTGACTATTAAATCAAAGCAACCCACCAACACAGAACTGGTGCGGCGCCAGAGCAAAACATGAGTGTTTTCAGGCAGAAGCTGCACATCTCCCTTCTGTGCTGTTACCGCAGCTGCAACAACAAGGCTCAGGCACGTAACAAAGCCATTCTGTTTGGATGGGTGAAGAAATCCACCTATGTTTCCACTGTTTTGAGGTCTCTCCTACTACACCATGAAGTAAAGTTTTGTTTGATTTCTGACAGGACACACGGGCCTTTGTATAGCATGAGGGATCGCATCCAGAATTCCCCATGTGTTTTTGTAATTTGAAATAAAACAAATAAACACAATTTTTATTCAGAAGATACGAACATCTGGAAGATGACATCAACATGACTTCAACTTTAATGTCAAAGCGTTAGACTGAAATCCAATATTGTTGAACAATTTGTGGTGGAACTGCCAAAAGCTTGAACATCGCAGAATAAAACTGTGATGGAAACAAGGTTTCTGCAGCAGCTGGGTGAAGAAGCATCATTTTAGAGCTTTACTAAATGTCTGATGAACATTACTGCAATTACAGTAGCAGCTTGAGCCTAAATGTGTGATACTAAGTATCAAAATGAAGATCCTGGCCTTGTAGGAGGCCTTAGGTCTGAGTTTCTAGCCTTGCCTTGCTCTGCTTTCCCCATTTATTCTCCTATCCCTCTTCATGGAACTTGAAAACACCTCTACTGAAGCTCTTTGGAGATCTAGAATAGTTAGGGTTGGACACCTAAAGGTCATCTAGTCCAACCCCCCTGCAACGAGCAGGGACATCTTCAACTAGATCAGGTTTCTCAGAGTCACATCCAACTTGACCTCGAATGTTTCCAGGGATGGGACATCTACCACCTCTCTGGGCAACCTGTTCCATGTAAACTAAAAAATTTCTTCTTTATATCTAGTCTAAATTTACCCTCTTTTAGTTTAAAAAGATTACCCCTTGTCCTATTACAACAGTCCCCAGTAAAAAGTCTGTCCCCATTTCTCCTTTAGGCCCCCTTTAAGTACTGAAAGGCTACTATAAGGTCTCCCTGGAGCCTTCTCTTCTCCAGGCTGAACCAGACCAACCCTCCCAGCCTGTCCTCAGAGCAGAGGTGCTCCAGCCCTCTGATTATCTTCGTGGCCCTCATCTGGACCCACTTTAACAGGTCCAAAGATAGGCAAAGAGAGCATGGCCTGGGCGCACTGGTCCTTCCCTCTGCTGATGCAGAGGAGCAGCATGGAGGAGCTGCCCCATAAGCACCTGCTGCTGCCACCAGACAGCAGCCCCATCCCACCAGGGAACCAGAAATAATGAGTAAGTATGCACTGGGCTTGGAAATCCGCTCAGGAAAGATGAGAAAGTCCCACCACCACCAAACTAAGCACTCACCTCTTGGAAGGAAACTCCCAAGAGGCAGGTCCTGGCTCTGTCAGAAGAAGAGACAGGGAGAGAGGGAATGAAAGACCAAAATGTTTCCTCCTCATAATACTCTCAGCTCCCAGGCCTAATTATACAGGATCAACAATCCTAACCATAACTACTGGCAGCCTCTCTATGTGCAAGCGTCCAGCCAACCTCAAAAATGTGTCTTCAGCACTCATACAATTTTCACAGACACAAATCAGTTTAATTAGATAGTTCATAATTTATTCTGAAAGCAAAACCGAAGGTCTCAGTACTCTTAAAACTAGTCAAACTACTATCCTTTTTTTATTTAAACATCATGAGTAGATTGTCCCAGTTTGAAATTTTCTACTCCCTGTTGTAAAGTTAATTAACCCTTTTGGGGAAGTTGTGTGCTCCTTCTTATGAATTACTATTAACATTTTTTATTGCAGGTAGTTGGGCTCCAATGCCATTCCACCGAATGCAGTCAGAAGAATTTTATTTTGATTTTGTCTGGCTTGTTTTATTCTTAGCAGATGGTGCAAACCCATGTGTTGACGAGTACATGCCACAAGAGAGCATCTGATACGATACAGCCAGCCCCAAACTACAGCGATGTCTATGCTGAGGACTTCTGTGCTCGCCACCACTCAGGACCCCACTTTTTGGCATGGTGTGTTAGCTCAGATGGGCTTTTAAAACTATACTACTCCTGGTACCTAAAATGGCATTGAGGAAGCACCTTAGGCATCTCTATACAGTACTCTATACAGTACTCAAAGTCCGTGGTTTTCAAACTAATTTTTACTGCACCACACATGTAGCTCAAGCAACCTAAAGGTGACATGGTTTTAACACATATAAATGATTGTAGTTTTGCATATGCGAATCAACAAATTCGCATGAAATATGATTCAACAGCCATACATGTTATGTGCAGGTAACTTTCCCAAGGCATTTTTTTTACTCCCTGCTTTACCAGTGAGGCTCCCAGTGGCCTCCCTGCCTCTGATTTTGTTAGAAATATATACCCTGATAACCTAAAGAGAAGTACATATAGAGGACTTAGAGCTATTTATAGCAAAGTCTGTGCGACTGAAAACATTGCAGTTTTCATGTAGTGGGTACACGCATCGCTTATGAACTGCAACCGGAAAACTGTTGCCTCCCTCTTTAGCAATTCCAGTCAGCATTCACAAGGCAGGATAGAGGGAGCCAAGGAAGGAAACAGACATAAGGACAAAATGCAAACAAACTGAAAATTTACCAATCACTTGTACTCAAACTGGAGGGGGGGGGTGGGTACAATAAAGATTCATCTCGATCTGCATTTCAAACTGCTGGAAACGGGCATGCAAAGTGGATTAGCAAGATCGCACCAATATTCTTTGGTACGGGTTTTGTACAAGCCCCTGAGAACAGGCATAATCTCTCATGATTACTGCATATGCTGTTGTCACATTAAATAGCAGTCTTGCCTCAAAATCTTAAGAGGTCTACTGTCCATCAGTTCTTCCAACTGAGCACTGGGTGCAACTGTCAACAGACCCAGAAACACTGCAAGCAAAGTTCATGTTTGGATGCTGGTCTGCAAATCCCATGTGAACTAGTTTCCCTGCTGTGCTGTATTTGAAGTGAAAATAAATGAGTTACAGCAAGAGCAATTACTTAAATCTTGTTCTTAATAGAGTAAAATCCTTCTTCTTCCTATGCTTTCCTACAAACCACCAACCCTCAGGTCAGTTTTAAGTCCTACTGACCAGAAACATAGCAGAAGATGACTCAAAACTCTCTTCTCAGACTCAGGTTCAACCCTGATTTAGATATCTGCTGCCCACAACTACATGGTTCAAGGTCTTGCTCAATGAGACCAGAAGAAAAACCAGAGAACGGTGAAAGGCAAAGATAATGTGTTCAGTTTTGCCTCCCTTCTGCCTTGAGTTTAAACTGCTGGGAGGAGATTTTGAGAAGAGATACCAGGTCAGGCATGGCTGTGTGAAGCTGGCAGGCAGGGAACAAGGTACGTTTTGTAGTTGTCAGCAAGGAGCTGGCAACAGAAAACAACAAGAAAAGTTAAGATCAGTGTACGGCAGAATAAAAAGGGAAAAGAAACACCTTTTATTATAAATCCCAAAGTTATTTATTACTCATGCAGTGTCACAGATGTGATCTTTGTTCCCAGGTGAGACCTACTAAGCTTATAAATATGTTTGACCCTAACCGCTCAGCCTTTCCTACCATCATTCTGTGAACAACAAAATTCCATGTTTCATAATGTCCTCGCACAACGCACACATTTAACACATTATCGAAAGCAGAAAAAGAGCTGGCACTGGGGCTCTGGACAGTCACACTCAGATATGAACCATGCTATGAAGTAACCAAGCCACAGTGAACAAAGGGGCTTTTCCTTCATTTAAAACTTAAGTAAGAGAAGAGAGGCTATAACAGCAGCTTCATCCTCGTTCTGTAGCATCTCTCAGGAAAAATTGGAGATGAAGGCAAACTGATCATGAAAAAAAAGCAGGTTGCGCAGACAGCTCATGAGAAGCCAGAAAAATGTACTACTCTTTTTTAAAAATGAGTATTTTTAAATCAATATATTTAAACCAGCACATCTTTCTTTGAACCAGCTGGTGGAAGACACCAGTGGTGACAAGATACAGAATTAGCTGAAACTCAAGCCTGATTCACTCTGGCACTTCTTGTGCTCCATTACAACTTTTAAATCAAGTCAAGAAGCTTGTGCAACAGGAAGTTTGTATCCACTTACCCTTATCTCCTTTCTTCACTGGTGTGACTTTAGAACACTTAGCCCCTAATTTATAGGGTAATATCAATAAACAAGCAAATAGAATAACTGCCCCCTGAGGAGAAAGGAAAAGCAGGGGCCAAAATCTCTTCTGCTTTCTAGACACTGGGCAGGCTATCATGTAAATTTGAATTTGGTTCAAAGAGAACCAAATAAAATATTCCTTTGTGCTTCCATGCCATTAGTTTGATGGTAGAGACATTTTGAACATACCACATAGATTCCTTTACCTATTGATTTGGTAATACAGACAAGGCATATGATGCATACTTACTGTTTACATACTTACTGTATGCACTAAACCCCCCAGAAATCCCAGAAAAAGAATAATTCTGACTCTCCAAATGACTTTCTCCTTGATGTTATCAAGTGAAAGACAAACATTGGTGAAAGAGGAAACAAACAAAAACAAAACATCGATGAAAAGAGGGGACTCAAGGGGTTTGGTTGCTCTTTTTTCTCTGCGTGCCTGTTTCTTGGAGCATATCAGGTTGGAGCCTCAAGATGGGGAAACATATTGAGGACATAACAGCAAAGCTTCAAGGGAAAAATGCTACTGTATAAAGCTGACAAGTGGGAAGGCGACACAACTCAGTGAATTTTCCCCTATGTGGAGAACTGTATTGGGAATCTCTACTAATAGGAAGTCACAGGAGAAAAAAAAAAAAGGTATAAATCGGCCAAAGTAGTTTGTACCGCTGCCTGGATGCAACGCTAATGCACAGCACCGGGTTGTGGAATTTGGAGTCAAGTTGGAACATTAATACGGGGACTATTAATTTGCTCATTATGACGCTTAATTTCCAGCGCTAACTATTTTACCAGGAGCTGTCAGCAAACTCCTCTGCGACGGCAGCACCAGGCCATGCAGTGCCACAGCCATAAGGTCGCGACTCCTCGGCAGAAGCCAGCCGGGCTTGTGATTTACACGGGAAGCTTAACCGTGAGCCGCACAGAAACACAAGAGCGAAGAGAAGCGCGGCTGGGCCCGCTCTCCGGCAAAGGGCAGCCTCACTAACGGGGCTTGCAAGATCCCCTCGAGGTTCGTACCACACTTTATCAAGGCACGGGTGGGGGTTTTTTCTCTCTCCCAGGGAGGGAGCAGGCGAACAGCGGCGGGACAGGGGCTGCGGGCCCCGGGACCGGCCGGAGCAGAGGAGGCGCTGCCGGCGCCCAGGTGGCCCCGGGAACCGCGGGAACGGCCGGGGCCGCCCCCCGCCTCCCGCCTGCAACTCGCCAAAGACTTTTCTCCACTTATTTGACTAAGAAAAAAAAAAAAAAAGTCCTAATCAACGAAAGATTAAGAAAGCCGTAGTATACATTTACCGTAAGGCCGGTTACCGCTTTAATCTCCCGGCTACTCAGACACGGGGATAAACCCGGCAAGGATTAAGCAGGTCAGCTATACACAGCCCTGGGAGCGGCTCAGGCTGCGCTCCCGCGGAGCAACGAGGCGAGGACGGCGACGACCCCCCGCCCGCCCCTCTTTCACCCCACCGCTGGCCCCCAGGGCGGGACGGACTCCCCCGGTGGGGGGGCCGTCCACGCCGGACCCCATCCCCGCTCGTCCCCCGCACTCACCCAGCTTCTCTGCCCGCAGCCAGAGCGGGGCCGAGGCTCCCAGCAGCAGCGACAGCAGCAGCGAGGGGGCGGCCCGCGCCCCCCCGCCGGGGCCCATGGCTCCGGCTCTCGGCGGGGCGCGCAAGGCACAACTTCCCCACTTCCCTCCCGCTCCTTTCTCTGCCTCTCCTCTTCCTCGCCGGGGCGGCTCCGGGACCAGCCCACGCTCCCGCGGTGGAAGGCGGCAACCCCCCGGCATCCTTCCCCGCCGCAGGTGTTTCTGCGGAGGCGGAGAAGTGGCCGTACGGGGCTGCCTCCGGCCCCGCCGGCAGCCGGGCTGCAACGCTGCCGCCTCCCGCCTCCCCAGCCCAGGGCCGGGGGTGGAGAAAGGAAACGGGAGAAAGGGAAGCGCCGCCGTTCCCATTGGGCTGCAGCGCGGGGTATCTCCTCCTCCTCCTCCTCCTCCTCCTCCTCCTCCTCCTCCTCCTCCTCCTCCTGCCGCGGACCGAGGGGCCGGCTTGTCCCCGCCGCCCCCTCCCCTCCCCGGGTGCTGCTGCTCTGGCGGTGCTGCACCGGGGTCCGGGGAGGTGACCCCAAACCCGCGCAGCCCCGAACATCTCCTGCGAGCAGCCGAAGTTGGCAGGCCGTATACATGCGTGTGTATATATACATATATATATATGTATATATATATGCATATACACACACACACACACACATCTTTAACCAAACAGAATTATTCCCAGGCGGCGCCCCCGCTGCCACAGCGCGAAGGGGCGCGGTGGGCCCGGGGGGAGGCCGCGGGGCGCCTGCGCGGGGGCGGACACGGGAAGGGGGAGCCTCCGGCCCCCGCAGCAGAGCGGAGGCTGTGGTGGGTCTTCCACCACCTAACCTCCTCCTGGGGTAGTGTCTCTGTGCAGGAGTGCAAACTGAGAGTTTAACGTGCGCGGAGTTCCGTACGTTAAAGTTCTAGGCTGGTTAATTGAGGATTTCTGTAGAGGACGTTGTGGGCAGCTCTCTGTCCCGGTGGGACGGTCCCTGCTGCTCGGGACTGGAGAAGACCCGTGGGGCAGGTGCTCGATAAGGAAACGGCTGCAGTGGCAGCAGCCGCAGAAGACTCACACGTTAAGCAGGCCCCAGCGGTTGGCCTTTTAAAAGTAAGCCAGAAAATTCAAAGTAGCCTGTCTGACTCCATACAGCCTTTCCGGGGATGGGTTGCTGTGAGGTGGGTAGATTCACGCTGTCAGCAGGTCAGAAATACTGCGCTGCTATGTCAAACTGAATCCCAGAATCACCTAGGTTGGAAGGGACCTTTTAAGACCATCTAGTCCAACCAAAAGGTACATCGTTAACTTGCGTGTCCTAGAAGCAACTGGTAATTGTTCAGTTTTATAGTATTTTAAAGAAAGTCAAGTTTAGTAAATGTTTATTCTAATTGAGCTCTTGTTTTGTAAGTGTTAATGTCTGTTTTTTAACTTTTCAGACACCATATGCGATCAGGCATATTTTTTACCACGTACCCGGTACATTGCATTCTGGGTTTATGTATTCAGTACAGGTTTTTAATAGTTGAGACATGCCCCTTCCTTGTAAAGGAGAGTTTGAAATCTGGACTAAGAGGTTAGGTATAGTGTGGGGCAGAGCGGGTGTTGGTTGCTGCAGCAGTCCGGCACTCACACTAATCCTTGCTGGACCTCGTCAGCAAGTGCCAGCACCCTTCTGGCTGAAGAAGGTGGTGGTGGGTCGTTTGCTTCAATAATCTGAAGGCTGAGGGGCTTTTAAAGGGGAATCTGTCCATGGGAATAAAAGTGGCCTGTTACTGTATTTGTCCAGAAGATTGTCAGGAAGGAATCCATACAAATGGGGGTGATTATGGAGGGGTAAGAAAGTCAAGCTCTGCAACTGCTTCAAGACTGGATTTATAAAGAACACAGAATTGGTAAAAATAGTGTAGTTATAGAAAAAACCTTCTTCTAAACCAAATACCAGTTCAAAGCCTACAAATGAGACCCAACATAAATGAAAATATGAGGGAGGGAAATATACAAGGCAACACAGATGTTGCAAAACATGTATCACTTGTCAAAGAGTTGCAGTTATTGAAAAGCAATGTAACAGCAAAAGAGCATGCACTGTATTGTATCAGTTTCAGCAGGCGATCAAACCCAGTCAGTCACAGACAGGTTGGTACTGGGAATTACACTGATTTGGATTCCGTCAACTGAGATCTAGAATACATTCCTTAACAGTAGGCCCAGGTTTTAGTTACATTTGTTAAGGATCATGATAATAACGGCAGAAAAGTCCTGCCAATCAACCCTAAGTATTTATGGAGGCAGTGCTGCAATACAATGAGCCTGGTGGTCTTGGGCAATTTAACATACAAAGACCTCTCCCATGGTGCTTGCAGATAATGTCGCTTGAGCTCTCAGCAGAGCTTGGAGGCTGGTACCTGGTACAGGCAAGTGAGCAGCCATGGAAGGCCAAAACCGTTTTTCCTGCCACACACCTTTAGGAGGCTCGTGAGGAAGAGGAAGGTGGGTTGGTAGGCAGCTGGAAAGAAACCTTTCTCCTACTCTTGAGCCTTAGAGGCTCAGCAATGCCCCCTGGGACAGATAGCTACAGACTAATTCCCTTCACGGTTACTTCTATTCCACCAATGTGTAGTAAAATGCTAAGTCATGCCCTTGCGACTGGGGCTGTAAAAGAGCTGGCAGTGACATTTGTTTATCTTTCATTTCTAGTGGAGGAGTTTAATGTACAGGAGTTTACTGTTTCAATCTTCTCACCAGCCTGGGCTTAGCAGGAGCTGGTTTCTCATCCAAGTCCACGTGTTTCCCATTGCAAATAATATTCAGATGGAAACTTCACCTCTTCCAGAAGGTGCTGGGAGCCTGGGTTTCCTATTGACTTCAGTAGGATAATGAATAAGGTAATCAGTGCAGTAGTTTCTCTATTATTTATTTTGCTATTAAATTCACATTACTTTATCATGCCCTCTCCCTGTCAGTTTTCAATATGCTGTAGGCAAGGAACTTACTGTCAACCTCCAAGATTAAATAATCATTAAGATGAATGAAGTAGTCTATAGCTCTCAAAGCTGTTATTCGAGGACTTGTGTAACCCTTGTCACATTGCTACACTGGCTCACGTGTACTTTTCCAAATTTCCTTCTGCAAGGAGGAGAATTAAAACCAGCTTTTAAATAAATGTGGTTTCGAAGAAAGGGCTTTGAGTCAAGGCAAAAAGATTATTTCAGAAAGAAGGCATACACCGAGCCTGACTAATAACTTAGAGGGATGTCACAAATTGGAAGCTTTGCAACAGGAAAACTCCCTGGCAGACCACTTCTGTCAGTTTGATGCAGCTGATTTCAGTCACTAACACTGACTTAATTTGGAAGAGACAGGATTCACCCAAGGATATAGACAAACTACTTTTTAGCATGAGCACGTGCCCTTCCTTGACAGTTAAGTGTTCAAAGCATATCAGTTAGGAGCATTTTGTGTGTTTAATGCAAATGGTATTAACCGAGTCATCTACAATTAGATAATGTATCTCATCTGGTATTCATTATATGGATACCTTTACTGTGCAGCCACCTGCAAATGAGAAATTATGTTTTCACTCCACAGATGCTGGCCCCAGGATTAACAGCAAGACAGGACTTCAGGACAAAATCAGCTCAAAACAGTTTAGAAGGTGGGTGGTCGGTATGGCGGGGTTTCATTTATAGGCTTGTGCAGTCTTTAGCTTTATGGATTTATTTTCTTACCTATAGTTGTTATATACTGTTACATATTTGTATATCATACAATCTGAAAGAGCTGCTTCTAAGCAGACCTAAAACATCTAAAGACCCCTTGCCTGCCTTGTGTGATGTTAAACTGGTAGTTTGTCTGGGAGTAGGGGAGAGGAGGAAGGAAAAACACACTGAAGAGTTTACCTAAACTTATCCTGCAAGCTTGACACTGTATACATACTTTCTTTCAAAAGCATCTTGTTTAGTATGTTTATTTTTTTTTTGGGGGGGGGGGAAGACAAACCCCTTATTTACACGAAGAGGTTTACATTTCCTCTTATTGGAGCAGCCTTGCTTTTGTGTGTCTAACAGGGAAGTTCCTGTTCTTCAGAAATTGTAAGCACTTTCTTTGCTGACTTTGTAGAAGAAGGGGGAGGAATCTAAGGCACAATGAAGTGGAGAGGGCCTGAGGTCACAAATGACAAAGTGCAAGAACAATCCTGGACATTGAGAGGTATGCTAATCTCATCATTTAGCAGAAGAATAACTTGCAGATTGACAGGTCTTTTAGCGGTCTTTATACATGGGCCAGGTTTTGCATTTTCATTGGTGCAAAGCAAATGGTGTAATGGATTTACAGGATAAAGCTGAGAACAAAATGATCTGGTTGCTGATCTCTATGTATTCGGGTACCGTGTTCTGCCAGAAGTGTATGTGGTTGTATAAAAAATCAGAAAATGAAACATATATAGTAAAAGCCTGAGATATGTTTAGATTCAACACCTGTAAATGATATGCGAGGAGCCCGCCTTTCCCAAAAATGTTTAGGCTACAGCAAATCAGTGCTGCTGCAAGGCTATGGCGTGGCTTAGGAAGTCTAGCAAGTTCCTGGAGACACACCTGAATTATTCTCTATATGTATTTAATTGACACGGTATACTGTGCTGTGTTTGTATTGTTGGAAGGCTAAGGCCACGGCTGCGGAGCAGCCAAGACATTTCAGCCTGTATAACACCACCCTCTATTAAGGTCTGCATACCATTAAACCAGCTGGAGATGGAATGACCTAAACATTCACCTTGTTATTGCTGAAAATGGGGTCTATCTCCATTTGTAGCAGACTGCGGGACTGGGCTCTCCTTGTCAGAGCCAGCCCTGGTGAGTCTCACGTTAGCAACCTCTGTCCTTGCTTACTGTGAGCATCCTTCTCCAGGGGTGAAACTGCACAGGAGTAAAGGACTAAAATAGTGTCTCCGCTTTTCCAGTAGTTCTGAGCAAGTAACTAAGAGGATTTCATGACTGAGTGCTTCCTTACTTTAAGGGAAACGAGGCAAAAATCAGACAGACACACCACCCCACCCCACCCCCTTCTGACAGAAGCAACAATTTAACTTGGACTGGCACAGGTCGCTGCCCGCACCCATACAGATGAGTTGGAACCACAACACTGGCATTAAGCAATTACACTGTGTAGCAAAAATCCCCAGCGGGGAGAGACCATAAATATTCCTAGACCTTAAGAACACAGAAGAAGAAATTGCAGGCAATAAATTCGGGCAGTAACCTCTGGGAGAGAAAACCAAACTGCAACGGGCTTCAAGACTTCTGTCTTTTCAGTGGCAGAGAAGGAGAGGTCTTGTCTGGGCGGGAGCGGTAGCAGGGCCCTTACTGGGGCTGGCAGGGGATGCCTGTGGGATAATTGGATGCTGAGGAGGATGTGCAGCCTCATTCACTACAATAGCAGCAGTTGGGTGTAACTCTAATGAGAGCCATATAGGGGATGAATGTGCACTTTTCATCACTTTAATTACTGTAACCTATCCAATCATGTCACCTATTATGATGTAATTATGAGATCAAGCTGAAGACTAATCATTTGTCCCACTGCCACATATTTTGCAGTTTCTCACAGCTGCTTGGTAGTCTTAGGTCATAATTTGTCTTACTTTCAAGCAAAATGAAATAAAGTTGCTAATCATCTGGATTTTGAAGATAATCAACTAGACGTGCCATGTTGCCATCTTAAATTCTGTCAAGAAATACGGGGCAGAATGTTCCTTTTCATTTTAACATACTGTTTTAGGGTTGTTTTGAAAAATATTGTGATCTAAAGATTCATGACACTCTTTGTCAAAACAGAGCCTACTATTTTATAACTGACTAGTTGGCAGCATCCCTTATCAGTTTGTCAGTGACAAAGCTCTCATTGCTTTTTATAGGTGTTTTTAGGGCTTTTCTTGTTTCTGTAAGGTATTAACCCTCATATATTTAAAAAAATAACAACTTTTCCCCCATAATATATAAATCGTATGTAATTTTTAACTGTAGCTTTTTTTTGTTGTTGTTGTTGGGGTGGGAGTCCACAGCAGAATTTGCAAAGTCTGCATTTTTTCCATGAGAAACAAGTCATCTTAATCATTTACTCATGTTTATGAGACTGTGTCCAAGTAGGAGCTAAGAAATTACTTGTGCAAAATATGAAGCAATTCCTTGGTCACTTCCAGGAATAACCAATTATGTCTGAATCACATGCCTTTTTAATGAAGACAGCAAATTGGTCCAGTTACATTCTTCCAAAAAAAAAGTGTAGAGTAATAGAAGGTGAATGCAAGTAAGCTAAGTTTACCCATTTCTAATGTAGTGAGTGTGGCACTTACTGTCATGTACACTAGAGAGGGCAGTTCACATGCTGTTTTATTGATCACTATACCCCTGACTGTACAAGTAATAGCTTAGAGAGCTGAAAGCAAATACAAGTGTGAGCTGAGTGACTGCCTGATTAAACAGAAATCATCCAATTTACAGGAGATCTAGCCATTCTTCCTAATTTCAAGTGTTCATGCCATGTTGCACTTTTCTTGCAGGGTTCGATATGAACTCAGGCAGAAAGCCTCAGGGGTTAAAAAATAATTCCAGAGATGGCCTTCTTTCTCTTCAGTTGATTTCTTTGAGAAGAGAGGGATGGGAATCATGCTTATTAATTTAGTAATTAGTGTTGTGTGGGACTGTGCTCCCTTCCCCTCTCTGTGCTCACGCTGGGCCCTATGGAAGTCTACACTGCTCGGGAGTGTCACAGAAGTAAGGCAGTTATGCATAGTGGAAGCATGGGCCATAAATCAGCAATAATCATTATGTGGGGAGAAAAAGCTTCTTGTGCAACTTTTCCACATAGCACTGGGGCACTACACCAATGAATTACAAGGTCAAATTCTTGTAATTCATAACTGTCATAGCTGTGGATTAAAACTGTATATATAGTTTGAAGGTTCACTGTCAATTGCTTTTAAGGCCAGACTATTTATTAAATGTAAAAAACTGATCAAATGTCATCTGTCTTTGCAAAGACCTTTGTGCCCTTTAAAATAATTTCAAAAATATGGACTCAAATTTGAATTTTTTCTCATATTTTTATTACAATATTCAATATATTATTGTGCCTTTGTATGAAATAAGAAACTTTAGATACTACCTTAGGTTCCTTATCAAAAATAACTAGATAACAGAGAATATACACAGCAGGTTGGTGAACACTCAAATCAGTTTTAAACTCATTCCCCATAACATGAATGATAAATAATTGAGAATTTTTATCACTAAACTTAGATTTATGTGGACAGCATAATTTCCCAAACATTCCTTCCCAAAGTAAGAACTTTTTACATTATTCTGTCTACTTCTTTTTGTTAAAGATACTGTACTCTTATTTATGCTAGACATGCATACTGGTGGTTGTTCTTGGCCCTGAGGTTCACAAATGGTCCTAAAGGCTTTTTTCAAAATGCGATGTATGTAGTTGAGACCTAATGAGGTCTGCCTTTTAGACTTAAATTCAGCCTATATTTTATTTTTTTTTCTTCTGTATCCAGTATGGCATTTGTCCACCAAAATCACATGCCATTTATCCTCCTTGCCTTGAGCATGGTGGTGTTTCCGGTGCAGGGTGTCAGAGTCCATCTGGTTGTCCATGTGGTTTCAGCCCGGGAATTCACCTCCTGCGGACTGCTCACCTGCACTGATGGCTGACGTTAGGGCCAGGCTTTCACCAGGTAAGCAGCTCTGCTGACTAATTGTCATTTCTAGCTCTTGCTGCCTGGGCATGTTGAGTTCCTATTCTAAAGGCTCTGCAATAGATGTGTTCTCTTCCCTGGTTCATACACATTTGTCCACAGCAGCTTAAAAAGCTCGAGTGAATGCAGCTGGCTTCACCTGAAGACATTCCTCCGGTGGATGAAGAGTGCGGAGCTGCTAGGAGCAAGAAAACCTTCAGCTGGAATGACTAACCCAGGCAGAGGCTGGTCACACACCCACCCACCTGTGTATGACCAGAGTCCCTGCAACAATCCCCTCTACCCCAGCCACGGTTCCTCATGTGCCCAGAGAAAGACACAACTTCGCTGTGGGTGGCTTGGCTTAGTGCAGCAGAAAAGGGTGCAGGATGCGCACCCAGAATCCTAAATGGTAAGTGTGGTGCCGGTGCAGTCAGCCACAGCCAAGGCTGTGCTGGTGGTTGTTCTAATCAGGGCAAAACTAACCCTGGTAATAATTACCTGGTATGGTTCTGCAGTGGAAACACATACCTCTTGTCTCTAGAGAGGACCTGAGTACCTGCAGCTTCTGGCTTTCTCATGCTCATATTGCTCATCTAGGAATTACGAGGGCTCAGCACCTTTTCAAGGGTTACCATAATCTTTTAGGCTCGGACTTCTGCTGTCTGCATTTGAATACTGTACCATTTATGTATTTTTAGGTATTTGACCTCCTTCTTTAAAAAGATGAGCGTACTATATTAGTCAGTAATGAGGATTCATGATAGCACTGTTTTCTGACTGACTTTGTAGCTTTGTTCTCATGGCATTATCTGGTTCCTTTCCCACACTCCCACCAGTACGCCCTCATTACTAGGGATTTAGAGAGGCAAAGCCATTGAAAAATTATGGCCAAATATCCTGTGTCCCACTATCCACTCCTATCACTGGCAAGGTGGTGAATAACAACTTCTCAATTTTCCAATTCAACCACTTTAAACAAGCAGGAGCAGGGAGCCCAGCTGCTCTTCAGCCTCCTCTTGGTTATAAACCAGTGTTGGAGGATGTGTAGGCTTCCCACGTTGGTTTCCTCTGGTTCCAGGGGCTGGCGATGGAGGACCATGAACCTTCACTTACTTCCTCACATCTTAGCACCAATATTTTTTCTTGATGCGCCTTGTTCTACGTTAGTGTCCTAGGGACTTTTTTTTTGTTGTTTTGATCTGTGGAATTACATTCATGTAATAATATAGCAAACATTGATGCAAAAGAAACAAAAACAGCATGACAGAGATACCGCAGTCAGAAAATAGTGATAACGTTTGCAGACAGCCGTTCTACCAAGTGAAGGTTAACTTGCCGCTACACAAGAGAAATATTTATAGCTGTTTTGTTTTACTGGTGTTATAGAAGTACCCATATAGACAATTTCTCCTATACATTGTCTTTATCTGAGAACCATGTGCAAAAAAGCAGTAAACTATTTTGATTGGCATACAGAAATTAAAGTGCACGTGCTTGGGCACTCCTTCTGGACCTGGAAACTCTGCCAAAGGAAGCATTACTACTTAGCAGTCCTGCTTGCGCAGTCTTGGCCTTCAGCTTAGTTCTTGGGCCTAATCTAAAGCACCTTGAAGTTACCAGGGGAGCCTATGCTGACAGTAGCGCTGAGTGCTCCTTGGGGCCTATACTTTCCAGGTTCTGATGGATCTTGCTGTAGTGTTTCAAGTTATTGCTGTACCTGTAACTCTCTGCTCAACTCCCACAGCCTGCAGAGCAGAAGAGAGCATGTGCCTGCACCTCAGATGTTCAACCTTTACTTAAATTGCTATTAGGATGGCTATCCACCTTTATGCTAGACTGTGATCATGAATGTCTGCAGAGGTTGAAGGATATGGTCTCTTCTGCTGCGGATTATTACAAAAGGGCACATTAACCTGTTTCACACCCTATCTGGTGTGTAATTTAGTCCATATCCCAAACTTTGATAAAAAAGAAAAAAAATATGGAAACATCTTCTCACAAATATTTATTGCAGTATCCATTGTTTTAAAATAAGTAATTATGATATTTTGATCTAGAAATTTTCTTTCTAGTGCATTCCTTTCTTCTTTGAGCTCCACTGACTCCTTTCAGCATTTGAAGAGGTGTGTGTGCACACGTGCTTGTGTTTAGCATGTAAGTAATGCTGAAAAAATAATATACTTTTCATAAACTCATTTATATCTTTAATCTTGGAGCATAAACATATGAATCAGTGTGACACCCCTTGTTTAATGCTTCTCCTCTCCTATCCTGCTTTACCTTGAGGTAGTATTTGTCATTACAGATCAAGCAGGTCATTGTTTTGCAAATCTTTAGGGAGTCCAGATGTGCTTACAATTAAAGGCCAACTCTTATTATTTATATTATCATAATGCTGAGAGAGGTCACTGCTCTATTGTGCAAGATCACATTCAAACACATCATGAGCAGCAGACCCTGCTCCCCAGGCTTCTCTCTATTAAGGGACAATGATGTATCCTCAGATCTAAATTTAGTTAACAATAGCAGCTGTGAGTGTGGAGGTTCACACCAGCTGGGTCAAAGGGTCCATTTCTTGGCCTTACTTCCCCTCTTCCTGGTGCTCACCTGACGATGTGTTGAGCCAATTCAAGTTGCTGAGCCAGCAGAACATTTTCTTGACAACAAGGTGAATGGTTTTCTGCTGTGTCTGGGACCTGAATTAGTTCAGCAGAGGATGAAACCAGCACCAGAGCTAGTTTGAGGAGGAATGACCACACTGCTGGGGCAGGGCGGGGGAAACTGAGGTCTGGGAACATGATGGGAGGGAAAAGGGAGGTAAAACGTCAGGGCTGCTCTCTTTCACAGAAATCCTCTCAGCCTCAGTGTGTGCCCTTACTGTTAGTGTTTAGGTCTATTTCTGTGTGCTCACCCCCTTCCTTGCTCAGGCATCTGCCTGACTTCTTGGTGAAGAAAACTTCCTCAGGAAGGAAACTTTCCTTAGCTGTCAGGAAACTTCCTGAGCCAAGGAAAAGGAAAAGCTGGTTTGACACCTGAGCAACAACTTTGCCATGGGTCTGACAGCATGTCAGTGCCAGCATGAGGGGCAGCGTGCATACAGCTGGGGGTAGATAATGAAGACTGTTTTAAAGCATTGTAATTAATTTAAAATCAATACATCTAAAATCAATACATCTAAATACAGGTGCTGTTGTGGTCAATGGAGATGTCAGGCATGATTCTGTGGCCTAAACAGAGGCACCTCTTGCCTTTTGAGATGCTTGGACAATCCCCCTGCCTCCCAGCTGCTGGTCCAGAGGGGCAGGGTTCTCCAATTTTTCTGGGGTGCCACCTGCCTGGCTCTGAGGAGATCCTGGCCTGTCCCTGCCTGGCCATGGCCAGGACCCCATATCAGACCCCTAGGACCATCAGGCCCTGCCCCAGTGATGCCGCAGCAGGGCTGGTCTCCAGCTTCCACAGCCCTGCCCCGCCTGCAGGCCCACTGAGCCATGGGCCAGTGTCCCAGCCTGGCCTTGGCCTGTCCCCATCCCCAGGGAGGTGCTTGATGCTGGGGGCTGGGGCTGCCCCAGTGCCCCCTGTCTGCCCTGCTCCTGGCTGTGGGTGAGATGGGTCCTGCCTGCTGGACCCTGCCATGAGAGAACTCTAGCTGTAGTGCCCAGATGCTGCCAGCCCTGGGTGAACCTCTAGGATACCCTAAAAGAGCACCAGTGTCACCAGTGACCTGTGTTTAGACAATGTGTCCAAGCCCCAGGCATCCCCAGGACCAGGGAGGATGGACACAGTCATGGAGCTCAGCACTGGACACCTCTCGGCAGGGCTTGATCTGAATTTGGGGGCTTTGGAGCTGTGGAAGCACACTCAGACCTTCCCCTTTGCCCAGTAGGAGGACAAATGCCTCCTGGGGGAAGGCCACGTCTTAAATTGTGGCAGCTGCTGGTACCCCAAAGGGGGTTGAAACCCTTAGAGGATAAAATCTCAAGAGTCGACTGGGCTGCTGGTGGTGTTGGCGAGTTGAGAAAAAATGTTGGCTTTTCAACAGCATTTAGCTTTTCAGCTGTTAACACAGGTGGAAATGATGTGCTGGGTTACCATCTCCAGAATTTCTCATGTTGGTAGTTCCAGCTAACCATGGTCTTTCCAGGTGATGTTTCCCTGTCCCTCAAACAAGAAGATGTTATCTCCAACTGTTTGCAACAAGCCTGAGGTTGCTTGTTGGAGTCTCAAAAACATTTTAGAGAACATTTTTTTTTAAATTATTGTTATTTGTTTTCTACTATGAGCAGCTTTGCTCTTGCTTGATCTCTCTTCTAGAGAAAGGGACCTACTTGTTCCTGTGGACCAGCGGCAGTGCCTGACCCAGGTGCACTGCTCAGCCAAGGAGAGGAGGACAGCAACTTTTGGGTGAGAGAAACTGAAATTCTAGGTATTTACTGAAAGGTTAGTGAGCAGTGCATCCAAACAACACTCTGGCAACACGCTTTCACAAGCAGGTGATTGAAATGATCAAATGCATCCCCTGCTAACTCCTGCCCCACATGGTGGGCACTGTTGCTTATCCGGCTGTCACAATCTCAATGCAGATGGGCTCTTTTTTGGATTGCTGGATGAGCAATTTCTTTTTATGAAACTACTGGGACATTAAATGTTCAGGTATTTTGGAATACCATGGAAACCAGGAGGTGTTAGAGGTAAAGCCTTTTATGGGAGATGCTTATTGCAGGCTGAGCTGTTCTGAAGATCTCTACAAAGATCATGTAATCTACACTACTGCTTCTGCTCCTTTTGTCTTTTTCTCCTAATCTTGGCTTTATGTTTTCTTACACACTGATCTATGCGCTCAGGGCAGTGTGTCACTCCCTCTGCCTTATACAATCTTCTTTCCTTCTGTTCCTCTCTAAAAGCCATTGCAAATCTTTTTCATGCAGTACTTTTCAGACACGCTGCATCAGGCCATTTTACACTTAGACTGTTGCCCTGCCTGCTCCTTGTGTATGTTAAAATCTATTTTTCTTCAAATTTCAGACTGCATATTTGATTAATAACAATCAGAAGATTCCTAATAGATAATGCAGTTGAACAAATCACTAAAGAGCTTTGCAAATACCTCGCCAACCTATCCTCTTTAAAGCAATACAAAAAGCCTCGCAAGCTTTATCTACTTAACAGCAAGGTTTTTATTGTTACTTTGTTCTAGCTCTCTTTCTCCCCTGATGTCATGTAGAATGATTAGACAAATGTAGTTTAGTAAGCCCCAATATAGCCTCTTTGTAATTTTTTTTAATCTTATTTTATAATTGAATTTCTTAGCAGCATATTTATAAGATCCTTGTGACCCTTTAGCATTCCTTATATTTTCTGTTTCTGGCCTAGCTTTTGCATCTCTTGCTATTGTTAGTCTCCACAGCTCAAATTAACCTAGTCTGAAATCCATCATTGTACATCGTTTAATGAGACATTTCTCCAGTCATCATTACAGCAGATCAATAGAAACAAATCCCTGTCTCCTGGCTGGTTTAGCTAAGTATCTCATGCATGACTGTCTTTCCAATTTGATCCAGTTTAACAGTCTGCTTCTCCCCCCTCCCCAACCCCACTTCTCTAATCTGCAGAGATAGATATAAATCTTGAGCCAGACTCCAGGGGGTTTCTCTTGTACGGTCTTCCCTCTGTGCAAAGCTTGCCCTGACCGACTGCTGCTGCTGCTGCTATTGCCAGACAAACAGCTGCCTTAGCAGTTGTACTAACAAATAAAAAAAGGGGAGGGAGGCAGGGGCAGGAGAGGGAAGCTTTTTGCCCTTAGGGTCCTTGTTCACTTACTTCACTGAGAAATTCAAAAGCTAATGAGGGGCCGTTGCTGGAGGGAAAATGAGAATAATCTGTGATGTTTGGAAAAGAGTGAAAATCTGTCACCACTAGTGAGTGCTTCACATCAGCATATCTTTTCAAGGCTACCCCCACAAGACAAAGAGGTTAGAAACTGATAAGTATAAAACAAGATTTTCCTTTTCATTGCTCTGCTCTGTAGGCTGTCTGTGAGATTGACAGTCTCTCCTTTCTCACCTCTCCCAACTTTCCCCTCCACCAAGATAGGACTCATGAATGTGGTCAAAATTCAAAGGAATTTTTAGTGCTATGTAACTGGATACGGGCAATCCAGATTAGACATAGACATTTGGAGTCTTTGAGTGTCCCCCTCCTTGCCTCCTCAGCCATCCCCTTTTCTGTTCTTGTGGTCCTTCCAATTCCTGTTGTGTGCAGTGGTTTTATGAAACTACTTATAGATGTGTTCAAATGGCAGTGCGTGGTCAAATATTTAATTCTATGAGATTTTTAGATGCCTGACTTGCATGTAGGAGCAGATTAAAATTAAATTGCTGGAGTGGGTATTACCTTAAGCTGCTCAGCCTACCTTTTCGGTGGAGATTGCTGTCACTGGGGCAGGGATGATGGCATGGCTCCTGGGCTAGGTCAGCTGGGAGCTGCCCTGAAATGTGACAGTTCTGTAGGGCGAAAATAACCCGAAGTTGGCATTAGTTTATGTTAATGTGCTGGGCTGTAACCTTTGGTAGCCTGGGAGATGCTTTTCAACTGATCCCTCTGGCTGTAGAGGTAGCACCTTGTGTCTGTGCACTGGGGTGTATGGTAGGGCAGGCTGTCAACACACCTTGAGCTGAAGATTTCAGTCTTCTGCTGTGAGTGCATAGGATCCCTAAAACTCTGTGACTTAGATAGTTACTCTGCTTATATGATACCATTCATGTGTACGTATGCACAATCATGTGAATGTTCACATACAGGAAAGATTTGTCTTTAATGGTCATGATAATTCCAGGTGTAAAGAAGATGTCACTTGCTTTGCTGGCAGTAATAAGGTGCGTTTTTCTCCTCAAGATATAATAGTCCCTGCTCATTATTATAAGAGCTGATCTTTTGCCTGTATATATTTCTTTGCTCTCAAAGGGGTTTGAAAGATGAATCCAGTTAGCAAAGTGCTCTGATATATACTGCTGTTCAGGTAGGGAATTTTAAGAGAGCCTGCTTTTCACTGTTAGTTACTACGCTGCTATTTTCCTCCTCATTCAGTCTTCCCCCTTGCAGATCCTCTCCCTGTACTGGACTTTGGGATGGAGGAAATTATATTCTGTAAGTAGATCTATAATATAAAGGACAAGGTTTATAAATGGTCTCTCACAGAGTTTGGATCCCTAGTTCTGTGCCAGGATGCAGTTTTATGGAAGAGATGTCCTTAAAAATAGCACATACTCCATCATTTACAGAATTTACAATTCTCCTTTTAAAATTCAGTTTCTAAAGCCCATATATGTTCTCTTCCTGAAGAATTCTGGAAATCTAAGTGAAAAATCCAAAGGCACAGGTGACTGCTAGTATTTGTTTGGACAATGTGTTAGAAGGAACATAAAGAAGGAAGGAGACAGTTCAGTGCTTTTTTTTTTTTTTCTTTGAAGGTCCTAGTTTATGGCATGTTACAGTGACACCTTGTGGTAAACAGTGTTGGAAGCCTAAGAAAAAATTCTGCGTCATAAAACGAGGTGTTCTTTTGAATAATTTTTTTAACTTTGTTATTTAATTAGATATCTATATTTCAGTACTAGCTAAAGTCCATTTGTACAAGGTGTGCATGTACTAAACGTGTATGAATGTGCAAATTCTCACTTACAAGAACTACCAGCATCAAGAATTATGAATCTTTCCAGTTCTAAAGAAAGGGTTAGTTGTGTGTATTTTGATAGAGCTAAATGCTGACATTTTTATGTGGCTGCTGATTTCTTCAGGCTTTCAGTTGCATCTTGATTACATTCCTCACCAGGATCTTAACTTGATCCCTCTTCTCTTTCCCCTTCTCCTCCCTGTACAACCCCAAAGGATCCATGACACGTCCTAAAAGTAAATTGCTTCCTTAAAAAAACCAAACCAAAGCAAAACAAAAAAAACCAAACTAAAACTCCAAGGTGTTGAATAGTTATATGCATTTAATTTTTCTTTTTAGTAGAACTTAGACATATTTGTTTGCCTGGGCTGCATCTAAACTAGTAATTTAAAGCCATGCCAGGCAACATTCATAATCCCCCGTAACCACACAGATCAACTGTTAAACTCTTTGAGTTGTTACTAGCAGGTTTTGGTTCAGCATTAGCACAAGTAATAGCCAGGAACAGTTTGGGGTTAGTAAAATCTAGGAGCCATTCCCCCTAGGTGTTTTAGTTGTGGCCATACTCTTGTGGAGTATGAGTGATTTTTAAAGAGTGGGCGTGAGTTATCCTATGCTACCTGCTAGGGTGTGGGCATGGGTACATTTAATTTACTGGTATGGACCTAGAGAGCAAATCCTGATGGTCCTAAATCTCCTGAAGGTCTATCCAATGCACAAAATGCTCTGCCTCAGGAAGAAATTGTAGCCTACAGCTGCCTGTCACCAGATTCCTTTTCAGTTTTGCTGCTCACGTGAGCTCTGACAAAGCTTCTTCAGCCAAGATGAGCTGGATTAGGAAAGAACTACTATTTAAGCAGTCAGACTAAACTGGCTTATTTTGTCTGAAGCTTAGGAGTTCCCTCTTGAGCAGCTTTGCTGGTGGGCTGCAGGGGTGGTAGCATCCTTCTGGAGTGAAGAAGTAACAAGTAAAGGGGGCAGTAACTCCCCCTCACCTGTGAAGCTGAAAGCCCTTAGCTGAAAGCTGAGATCACCTTAGATGAGTCTTACTTTTGTCTAGGAGTTCCCTTGAGTAGTGGTGAAGAGGCTGAGGTAATGTACAAGGAACCCCCCAAATTCTTCCTAGGATAAGTGGAAGAAAATAAAAGGAAGGAGCCCACTCCATAAAGCCTTGGCTTTCTCCAGCCCAACTTATCCATTGCTCCTGCCTTGGTGCTTTTACCTCCTTTCATCTACCATGCACGGGTGCAGCAGCACATGGGGCTGTGCTGCAGCCTGGGTCACAGAAAAAAACATCGGGTTAATGCTAACCAATTCACTTCTGTTGTTGCTGGGATAGTGTTAACCAGATTCTCATCCTGGTTTATCGCATGACTGCAGGAATGTTTGCTTGGCAAGTGCCTGGGGCTTGAGAAAGTGAAGGAGCATTTAGGTGTGGTAAGAAAGCAGGTTCTCTCTTTAAGCAGCAATGACAGGATGTGTCAGCCTAAACTGGTCGTGAAACTGATCATTTAAATAGTTTTGTTATTTGTAAAATAGCATGTTTTATTTATAATGTATAATACACATGCACCAAAGAATTCTGTAGCATTTCTTTATATATATATATATATATATATGTAAGCTGGATCAATTTCCTATTGCAGTTCACAGAATGACTCTGTAGATAGCTCTGTGGTACAACAGAGATGTACCACAGACTGGGAGCTGGATGTTTCTCAAGCTTCAATTCCCACTGACTTTTTAAATGTGAGTCTTCGACTTTATGTAGGATTCTTAAATGGCTTTTTAAATCAGATACCCAATTTATCCATCAGCTTCAATTTTCTTCCATGACATAGGCACAAACTTGCTAGTACAATTGTGCCAACTCATGTAGAGAGCCCCTAGCAGATTGGTTCTGGTTAGTTTGTTTATATGATGCACCAGAAGAAGGCACATAGGGGTCTGCTTTGAGTGGTACTTGGGTGTGGAAAACGAACATTTGGAAACAGTCATTAAAATAGAGAATTAATTAACATTTTTGTACCAACTGACATGAACGGTAGTGTTCTAACAAGGTTATTCATCATCACGAACAAATCTTCTTAGCTGTATCCACTTGAAAATATTTAGAAATATCTTAATCATAGTAGAAATGAAGATCAGGCCAGTTTTCTCTCACTCTTTCCCTGTTTCTGTGTTGCTTGGAGCACTTGATTAAAAGCATTGAACTTAGTTTCCTCTTTATGTTAATGATATTTATGTAAGGAGATACGCTGGTTTTCATTGGCCAGCTCTTTTGTTTCAGTGGTTTAATAAGAAACTATGAAATAGATGTTGTGCAATTTCAAGACAAGTGCTCCAGGAAGCTGAAAAGTTGTTGAAGGAACGGAATGTAAACAAGGATTAAAAAAATATTTAATAAACTGAAATGCAGAAATTTCACAGTCGCGTCTCTGTCACCTAGACTTAAAGGAGTTCATATGGCCAAGTCAAGGAAAGAATCAGTCTGCCAGATGAAATTGGTTAAGTTATGAGGAACACTTGCCTGTGGGATCTCCCGCTAAACAGACTTGCTGCTTTTTACTGTGTATGGATTTCTGCAGTGTGCGGTACTTTCTCAAAAAATTGTCAAAACTTATGTACAAGTAACCTGGTAAGTTTTGAAAAAATGTACTTAATCTTTTGAACATAGATGGATATTAGTGCTGTAAGAATTTTCTATTACATATCATCTTTTTAAAAATTATTTTAAATAATGTATCTGAGTGAACACAGAGTTTGAGAACTAATGTTTAACATTTGAATTTGTGGAACCTGGTATGGAAGAAATCCTGATAACCAGGTTGTATGGGTTTTTGTTTCATACTTTCTTTACATAGTTATGTTCTGACAGCTCCTGAAATTGCCATAAATGCTAAAGACTCCAGAGAGTGGAGGATAGAAACCTTTGCTCTTTCAGTTTATCCACTTTACTTACCTGTTTCTGTCTAGTCTATGATTTTTGTTACATAAACTTAGGAAAACTGTAAATTCACAAGAAATTGGCTGGGAATCTATGGCTTGCACAATTAACCTGAACTGGTTTCAGTTTCTTTTAAATTTACTTATGCTATAAATTGTGGATTTCTTCAAGTATTAAAGTGAGTGGTTGGATCCTTAATCTTATGCTTTCTTAGTGTTCCTTTGAGTAGTCAACTGGAATTTATTATTATTCCTTCTACTGATGCATGACAAAGATAAGCAAAACCTCTCTAATCCTAACACAATTCTGCATGAGGCTTTCAGGAGTTACCTCCTGGTTTCTATTTGCCTGAAATATTGATGTTATTTAGAAGACCATGTACCTTTGCTCTGTAAAAAGAAAATTTTCTTCCTGGGAGCTAACTATGGAAACCTACTGCAGAGGACTACCACCTGATCCATTTTATTTCATACATTTGCCTGACAGTTCCTTTAAAACTACTTCTAACTCTTGCACCAGTGAAAGAGTTAATTGCCTTCCCTGATAGAAGCCTATCATGCAATGATAACTTTAATGGGGATCTTTTGATTTAAATTAATTCAGAATAAGAAATAAGTTGCTCTTCCTCTCAGCTTTGAAAGACAGGAAAATCACATTCATGTTCAGTGAATGAAATGTGTAAGGGATTCAGATGAGAGAAATATAATCTTGGAGTCTGGGAGCTGTAAATCTTATTTTTTGCAGTCAGTCTATTTATTGTGTTCACATTTGCTTTGTGACGCCTTTGATTCTAACTATTGTCACTGTGTGTCCCATGTTCTGAAAATTTCTTCCTGAGAGTTGTTTTATTAAGGGTGCCCTGAATTGTTTGCAGGACAAAACTTAAGACTTCATTTGCATTCACATGTGGTGACTGATTTTGCACACTTGGAATGACGTGAAAAAAATAGACACCTTAGCTCAAGATCACTTTTAGCAGAAGAAGGGTGGTCACCATATGGTCACGTAAAACCCCTTCAAAAGGAGGCCAGACAAAAGGCATTTAGCTTGAAGGAAAGTCTTTTTGCTCCCAAGAGGTCAAAGCCACTTGGCCTTGTCCTTTATGCTCAACATATTTATGAAGCATTTGTTATTGACTTGGTGAACCAGAATCAGGAAATGAGAGCCAAATTCTTACCTGAGATAATTTAATTAACACCGACTGATTCTGCCAATGTCTTTGCTTAATGGTACTGTGAAATTAGTCTCAAGTGAGAAGCTACTGGTGTATCAACAATAAATTTATTCAAATGAGAAAACACTGGTTAAAGAAAATTTGTTTTACAAGAAGCCAATGCTTTAATATATTTTAATCAAAGAATTTTTGGGAAACGTTTTCACTCATAGTAAAAATGTGTGTATTTCTCTTATAGGAAGGAGAATTTGGAATTAGTAACCTTTGCAATGTTAGTGACATCACTGGAGCAGTGAGTAATGGTTTACTTTGTTAGTTCCTAATATCCCATGTTACTGCTATTTGAATAAATGACTACAATGATTACATTATCAAAGACTTCACGTAAATGCGCACAGCTGCTTGTCTGGCACAAGTCAATAGGTTGTGTGCTTAGTTTTGGCTCAAATAATTAAAGACACCATTATCTTTCTTGTTTAAAGAAAACTTGTAGAGGGTGTGGATCTCTGCTGTGAGTCATGCTCACATCTTGATCTACAAAGTTCATAATCATTCATTTTTGAGAAAATGAGTCAAAAGTAGCATTCCTTCCAAAATGTGAATCATTAAGACTGTTTTATTCAGCTACCTTTGTACAGTTAAATAGTGTATTTTATTTTCTCAATGATTTGATGGGGAAAAATGTAAAATGACCATTGTTGAAAATTTAGAGTTCTCCAGGAATTCAAAAGGTTGTGACTATTGTGCAGGGCTCTTTAGCTTAAAATGGGCTTTCCATAGCAGCATTCTTGCAAGCAATTTAGTTGATGTTCTTCTAGTTCAGATTTCAAATGCAGTTCAAGCTTGTAGTTATACATATTCTTTGAAGAGTGGTGGAGAATTCAGTCATCAATATTTTCCAAAGAGATTAGTGGAAAGCACCCTCTCAGTGCCTGGTAACTAGCGATAGGCTGGGTCTTTTATGATACTGAGACCATAAAAGGCTGTGTTGTCATGACAATACATAGTAAGGTTGACTCGCCTATTTAGGTTACTGTGTATCTTTGCTCAGTGTTATCAAGTTGTACTATTTTTTTCACAAGTCTTTGCAATGCTCGGTATCAGAGTCTCCTGCTTTCAAATTTGTTCCCTTTCAGCTTCCCTTTAGGAAGAAAAAAGTACATGCCCATTAAGAAGTGGATGGGAAAGAACAAGCAAGAAAGGTCCAAGATCAAATCCAAGCACATAATATTTACTACATCTTTGAACATTCATGTTTTTAAAGCCAGTGCCTTTCCTCTTGGAGAGTGGGGCGTTTGTATTGAGTGGCTTTCTGCTGTGCTGGCTGTGCTGCATACCACGCATCTGTTACTTCTCCACAGAGAAGAAGTGATAAAATAAAGCTGGGAGAGAGGGAGTGCTGGCCACACACATCGTGGGTGTCTGGGTGACTCTTTCCCAGAGCAAGACTGAACATGGACTGTCTTAGCCAGGGCTCCTCCTGCCCCTGAAGCTGTGCATCAGCCCTTTCCCAAGGCCTATGTAAAGCTGAGCACTCTCCCCAGGTGATAGTCACAGCCTGTTCAGGTGTCCTGCAGTCCTTTTAGTGCTCCCAGTACCTGTGAGGGTGCCAAAGTCTTTACGAGACCTGAACAGGTGGTTGAACATCTACTGTTTTGCAGTCCCTAAGAATGATTTATTTTCATTTCTGCTCTGTATTTGGCTTTACATTGAGAAGGGCACTACACAACGTAACTCCCTTACTGTAGTGTCTGAGTACATATAATTTTTGATATATTTAAATATTTTTGCTACAGAGTTTAAGTACTGTAAATGCATATTTTATTGCTAAAGAACCAGGGCACAAAGGAGTTAAGTGGCTTGGTCACACAGAATGTTTTACTGCAGCTGGAAATTGAATAATTTTTCTCGCCCTTAGTGCTGGGGTATCCCTTCTCTTTAAAAATGTGCTTTCAAAGTCCTTCTTAAAGCACCATCTGTCTTTGCAGTGCACACAGGGATGTCAGTTTTGGAATACGACGGTGCAAATCAATTGTCCACTGAAATGTGTGAGTATTGCCTTAGCTTTGGCTCTATAGTTCTTATTTCCAGTCCATCAAGTATCTTATCCAACAGCAGATGTGGAAAACCTAACCAGGGCGGCAGTGTTTCTATAAAAAGATGTAATGTCCCTTATTTTCTCTGAGTATGTTTATAAATTCTCTTTTAGGAACCTAATAATTCTTGCCCTAGGAGTTACCTGTAATATCAAAAGTTTTCATTGAGTTTCTCAAAATGTGGGGACATTTTACAGTACATTAAACTCAGCTGTTCATCCAGATTTTCAGGCAGTGAGAAAGGACCAATGCTTTGCAGGATTTTACTCTACTGAGGTCTGTCTCAGAGTTGTCTGCAGATTTAAATGAAGCACATGGTCTTTACTAGACTGATTCTTTTTCTTAATTTTTTTTTTTTTGCTTTTACTAAACCAGATGATCAAGAATTAGCATTGATCTGTGACAACTGGCATCATAGTTTTTAAACTGCTCTTTCTTCTGGACCTCTTGAACACCTGAAGTTCATTCATTCTTGGCATCATTTTAATGTTGGCTTTCTGGTTTTTCAAGTGTGGGTTTTCCTTCTTTCATTATTTGCCAGTGATAAGGCTTTGTAGTGTACTTTCACTGTAAGAAACTTCTAATTAATTGATAATTTTATGCTAATTTCATGTTTTATTAATATGCTTCCTGGCAGAATAAGACATACACCAGAGCATGTGAGGTAAGTTAAACACTATCAGATCAATAAAAAAAAAATCATTATTTCAGTGATTACTATGTGCATATAGTGCTAAGAAATACAATGTAGATACACAAACATATCAATCCAGGCCTAATTGTTTTGTGCTTCCTAAAGCTGAAGAATGAGTAAAGTACCCAAATCTTTTCTTTACAGCATAGTGGCTAAAACATGTTTGTATTTAAAACTGCCATGTAGCAAAGAATATTGCACCAGTATAGAACGCAGTACAGACCTTTTTAAACTACATTCTAGGCATTCACACAAGTCTTGTTCTATCCATTTTTTCATTAATCCCATAAAAGATGAATCAGAGAGAATGCTTATTAGGGCTGGTATGACACCAGCTTGGTGAGAAGTGGAAACAAGGAGTGGGAGATAGAAGACAAGACACACTCTTGACTGGGTAGAGAGTCCAATTGAAGTAAAATGCAATTCAGTAAAGGGCAACGTGTTGTCCTTTAGAAAGAGGTCTCAAATGGGGAGTGCCTGCTCTGTGTTGCGGATGGACTGGCATTTACAGTGGTAAGTGGTAAGTATGAGGGAACAAAGTGCTGCTAAAGAGATGGTGCCGTTCTGGGGCCCTTTTAGCAATGAACATAGAGTGTAGGATAGGATGGAGATGAGACAATTCAGGATTGTGTTTGGGACCGTTGAGGCCTCAGTACAAAGTTTGTACCCAGATGGGGACAACACACTTCAGGCAGGTGATGGAAGGGTTGAAGCGAATCCCAAGTAGGACACAAACCCGTTGGCAAGTTGGAACTTTGATTTTTTTTAATGCTTTTTAATCTGCGAAATTATGATCATGACAAAGATTTACAAGTATGCTAAATGATGGTTTTGGAGTGTAGGAACAATCCAAGAAGTAACCAACTTGCTTTTGTAGAAACACAGAACTAGTGTCAGGTTTTTTTTTTGTTGTTGATGGTTTTGGGTTTTTTTGTTGCTTGTTTGGTCACCCAATGTGCCAGTTAAATTCACTAACTCTGCAAGGGCTTCTGTGGGGTTATTCTTCTGCTGGATCAACTGGTTGACTTGACTGCCCACATGGTTAGGCAAGCACCAGGTCACTGCCTGCAGAGGATCAGGTCATTGCAGTCCATAGGGGAAAGGAGCGGGAATAAAATTGTGACTTTTCCTTTGGTGTTGGCTCAGCTCTGTCCTCTGACTACACCTTGGGACTGAAATCTGGTAGTATTACTCCTTTTGGATATTACCTCTCACCTATGAACAGAGGAGTGCCACTGAACTCATAAGAAAAGGGAGCAGAATCTGGGTCATACAGGGACAGTTCTGATAGATGGAGAATATATGAGGATTTCTTGTTTTCAGGCAGAGAAGATGGCAAATTTCCCTCAAACTTTCTAAGGCTCGGAGCTTTAGTAATCCTCTTACCTCAAGCAAAAATTGGATTTATGGTTCAGACAAAGATCAGAAGAAGAAAGAAAAACATGACAAAATCCAAATGGTCAGAAATGTCTGTGTTAAATAGACAGTTAATAGTAGAAGGCACTATGAATCAGTATGTAATCCAGGGACAGTATCCTCTACAAGCTCAACAAATCTTGGTTGTAAATGAAAGTGTACAGCTGATAACTGATGCCAGCAAGTATTTTATTTCTCTGAATATGAAAACATTGGAAAAAAAAGTTTTTAAGTGCTTGCACTTGACATTGAATGCCTAGATGTGAGATAATATATGTAGGAATATACTGCTAAGCAAGTTTTTAAATGTCTCTCAGCTGCAACTGTGTTGTCTGAAATAACATGCCTTATCAGTTTCCATAGGGTGCCGGAAGTGTATATCCTAGAATGACAGGAAGAGCAATTAAAAAAATTTGCTCACTTAACATAATGAATCGCTCCTGAATGATCTAAAGGTTAATTACCACTTGAAAGGTGGCTGCTGTATGAAGAAAACTTCAAGATTTTATAGGTTGAATGAACTTTCAGAATAAAATGAGCCCAAATTAAATGCCTGTCTAGAAAAGCTCAAACCATCAATTCTTAAAAATTTTGGCTTACCAGGAGACTCAGTCTTGTATTTAATTTTTAGGCTACGTCTTCTTAAGTTCTCTAACAATACAGTACGGTAACAATATATCTGTGTTCCCCAAGTAAACTGAAAACTTGGGAGTTTTCCATTCTTAAGATGTGAGTGTAGAAAACTCTCTACCCTGGGTTATTCATTATGTTTGCAGCTTGTAGACATGACTGTACCAGAAGGAGTAACTACTAACATGGAAGTGTGAATTAGGCATGGCTGCTCTTACAAATTACTAATTTCAACTATTTTGAAAATTCACTGCAAGTGAGAATGTGCCTCATTCATAGGAAATACACGAAGTAGGAAAGAGTGATACCCAACATGTGGAACATATCATTTTACAAGTTGAACACAATTACTTCCTAACTTTGTTGTTGTTACTGAAATCTATCTCCAACTTTAATGTTACCCTGAATTTATGCTGTCCACAAAGTGACAGTGTGTAAGAAGGAAAACCCTAATTCAATGCCCGGTGAAATGATGGAAAGGGTCTCAGGAATCTCTATGGAGTGAGTTTGTGGAACTGCTATTTTTTAGAATTAATGTAATGATTTACACAAGATTTGTATGTATTCAAAATGTCCACAGGATTTGTATGTATTTAAAATGTGTCTCCATAATTCTTGGTGGAAGTTTACCTTTATACAAAACTAATCAGTGGGTTCTGTACCCTACACAGACAGTTTCCTGTAAGTTTGGCTGTAGCCGTGCAGAGGATGCATATGGAGTTGAAGTACAGAGTAAGTCTGAATACAGTCCTTTGTCTGATTCACAGTCTGTCAAATTCAGTTTTAATATTATAGACTTGTTCTAGTATCTGGATTTCTTTGAAAAAAAACAAAAACAACAGAACGTCATGAGTGTTTTTATTCACCAGAAAATTATCATTCTTCTTTTCTCTTTTAATAAATACAATGAAGTTAACTCAATCTAATAGTAAAATTGTTTTCCCTTCACAGACATGAAACTTTTAAAATCCAATCTCAACTGTTTAAGATACTTTGTCAAGCACCTGTCCTTGTGCTGCCTGCTACCTTGAAATCATTGCAAAAAGCTCCCACAACTTACACGGGAACAATTTGGCCAGTCCAGTGCTATTCAAACAGGCTTCTTGAAAATCTCTTCAGAAGTCTCCCATAAGTTCTCTAGGTTTCTATTCAGCACAATTTTACTAAGTACCTGTAACTAAAAGTGCATTTACCCAAGCACAGGTTTTTAGTCACATTTGCTTGCATTGAGCTTGGCCCAGTACAGGCTTACTTATCAAACTGTCTTTAAAATGTCGTGTGACATTTTAAGTATATTTTTTTCCTGTGTTTTTATTGGCTTCGCAGCTTTCAAGTGTGTGGAGTAATATGGCTTTACCCATAAAGCCCAGTAATTGCCATGAAAGGTTTTTTTCTTACTGATGTATTTTATTTTTCCCTCAGACTACTTGAACAAGCCTACAGCACCATTTGCATCTACTATAGGAAGCCACAATGTCACATTAGGGTGGAAGCCAGCCAACATCTCTGCAGTGAAATATATTATCCAGTGGAAGTTCAATCAACTCCCTGGGGACTGGAGGTACACAGAGGTAAAGGAACTTCCTTTTACTTTGCAAAGGAAAATTGCAAAGGAAAAGGTTCTTGGTTTTATTTATAATCCAGCCCTATTTCACAGGGAAAAAAAAAATAAAGGTAATTTATTAATAGAGTGCAATCATAACAGAAACCATGTGAGGAATGAAAGTAACAACTAGATTTTGAAACAGAAGTGGCTGCAATTTACTAGTGGATTAAGTGGTTCCTTTATCTTTTTCTAGCAGTTGGCTAAAATTGGTAAAATATTTTGAGATTCTTAGTGGCAGGGCACTGCCAGGGCAGTGGTTATGTTTCTTGTCTTTGCTCTTCACTTTATTTTAGAAAAACATTGAATAATATGTTAGGCTCATGAAAGAGGTGCACAAAATCATGAGTAACATGGAGAAGCTGAGAAGTGGACAATTTTTCTCCATTTCCTCCAACATAGGAACTAGGGACCTTGGTGGAAACTAGCAGGTAGCAGATTCAAAACTAGCAAATGGAGGTATTTCCTCACCGAATGTGTAATTAAGACATTCAGCTGTTTCCTGGCAAATGTGGGTATTAAATTACTAAATTTAAGCTGCTAAATATTAACATGTAAAATTGTTTAAATTACTAAACGGTGTTCAAAAAGTGACTGGAAAAATTACTGGAAGAAAAAACTGGGTCTTACTAAATGCAAACTAAATGCAAACATTACCTTTGTTTCACGTTGAGCCATGCTTGTAAAATGCCAAGACTGAGTGTATTCAGGAGAAATATCACAATACTTGGCTAGATAGACCTTTGTTCTGACTCAGTATGGTTATTCTCATATTATGTTCTTTTGCGTCAACTGTACACTTGTTATCTTGCCATCAGTGGACTACTTTATAGAGCATGTCAAGTTAGGGCTACAAATCAAAGGTAAAGATAATTTGCTAAGCAGGAAGTTGTTCTGAATTAATCATTAGTGAAATAATAGGGAACAATGACTTTAGACCACAAATATATCAAGTAACTAGGAGCTTTGGATCTTAAACCTGTTTAAACAAACAGTTTAAAATACATTGCCTATAAGACATTATTGTTTTAGTTTTTTTACCTTATTCTTCAAATGTATTATTATATTGCATCCATCCTTCCATCCGTCCACTCATTGTTTAGATTTGGTAGCATGCTCTGAAGAAAAGAGAAGAGAAAAAGTTCTGAAAGTAATGAAAATAATTCTCAGATTTTCCTCTTATTTAGGCTTAGGACCCTGCACTTTAGTATCCTGGAATACGTATATTGTTGTATGAGACCTCTTTTGCCCTGGTAACAGCCTATATAGCATCTGCAAATGGAGGAATGAAAAAAGATATTGTGTTTTTGCATTGATTTAGGTAGTATCTGAAACTTCGTATACAGTCAAAGACCTTCAAGCCTTCACAGAGTATGTGTTTCGAGTAGTTTGGATCATCACATCTCACCTGCAGCTCCATTCTCCATCAAGTTCCAGTTACCGAACACATGCTTTTGGAGGTAATGAATCACACTATTAATCGCATCCTTTGGGACCCTATCAGAAACATTTTGTTTTCCCTGTTGTTTCTTTCACTGAAAACGTTGATGCTTAATCTTCAGAATGATATATATGTTGCCTACTACAGGCTTTTTTGTTTGAACTAAGAGATTCAGGGCTACTTCCTGCTTTTAGTTTTGAAAACATGCACAGAAAACTATGTGGTCAAAATTGTGAGGGCACATCAGATACTTTTGTGCACAATTTACACGCATGAACTTTTTGAGTGAAATTTTCCTGAACACTAAGAAACAGAAATCATCGCTGAAATTTTATGCTGTCATTTATCAATATAAATAAATTAACCGATATGAAACCTAAAAATGTGCCTAAAAAAAGGAAAACAATTAACATCTTAAATGCCATCCCAGAGTCACATATTTCTGTCTCTTGCAGCTCCTGCAACAGCTCCTGTCATTAAAGATATTCAGAGTTCAAGTCCTAACACTGTTGAAGTTAGTTGGTCTCCACCACTTTTTCCCAATGGATTGATTGTTGGGTATAACTTGCTCCTGACCAGTGAGAATCAGGAACTGCTGGGAGCCTCAAGAGGGCATAGCTTTCAGTTCTATTCCACCTTCCCAAACAACACTTACAGGTAAAAAAAGAAAAGATAACCAACATGGCCAAGTGTGCTATAGGGCTTCTTGCCTGGATAGTAGAGGGTAGACTGAGTACCACTTCTGCAAAGATATCCTCTTTAATTATGTTCTTGCAAAAAACAAGGGTACCTTCCTTGGGATAATGGAGTTATTCCAGATGAATTGGATGCTTCTGTGTAAGTCAGATGGGGAGGAAGGAAAAGCAATTTGATATAGGTCCAGCACCTTGCATTTTCTTAGCTGTTGGTTTTCATTTTTTAAGCTCATATGGCATCTTTTCAGTATATTCAATGAATGACAGAGCAGTCTTCTCTAGTACTTCAAGCATCTGGAAAAGTTCCTGCATTTTTATTAATCACAAAGGTCCGCCTTCTCCTTGCACTGGTAAATACAGATCTTCCTTTGAAATCAAACTGAGTTGCTCTTCTGAGTCTGAGGCCCCATTTTGAATTTTAATTTAGAAGATTCTGTTGTTATCCCACCTTTGGGGAACTCAGGTTCTGGTTGGTTTTGTTTTTATTACAAATTTCCCAGAGCATTATGTTTAAATGAGTGTTTGCCAAAAGTCAAGCACTTCTGTAGCAGTTGCCCTACTTGATAAAATGCTTCTCCACCAATTTTTCAGAAGAAACTTGCAAACCAAACCCTGTCTCTTTGGTTTACTGTAGGTTCAGTATTGTGGCGGTTAATGAGGTTGGTGCCGGACCCCCTGCTGAAACCAACATCACAACCCCAGAATCCAAAGGTATAAGAGTAGCAGAGGCCTCATCACTCTCTGTTCCTGGGAACAAAGTCACGTTTGGTGGGCTGCCATGTATCTGGCAGAAAATAATAATATTTAGACTATAAACAGTGCATGACAAAGAGTTGTACACTGTGGAGTCAATAGCACATCAGAGGGAATTCCGTTCTTTAGCTGTAGACACTGTTGGCCTATGCAGCTTGGTAACAGCCTGAGATGCTGGTAGGCCCAAACAAGTTAGGCCTGAGTTGTATTACAGACAAAAAACCTCAGTGGTCCAAAGTGGTTACTGAGAGGACATATTTTCCTTTTTTAGGTGAGATTTTAACAATTTTTTTTTCTTCTAATGATACTAAATACTTAATATTAAACTCTTTTGTCAAAACATCCTCAGTTATCTGATGTCAAATATGTGAAATCATAAAAATTTTTGTTGCGCTTTCATAGATGTATTTGTTTTACTATATTAACTAATTAATAATGAAAGTAATGATATACAATAGGTATTACTCAAAGAATTGCCAGAGAAAGGTAAATGTTGAGACAGACCACAAGTGAGAAGGAAATCAATGTTACCAAAAGGTATTGTTAGAATGAAAACACAAGACACTCCCTCCTCCTGAAGAAATCCAATTGTCAAACACCTGGAAACTCTTCAACTCTAGCAAACACTTTAAGTCTCTCTCTGAATCACTGGTCCTGCTATTGGTTGGAGAAATTGGGCTTTTAGCTTCTCTGGTGTTTTTTAAAATATGATGACTTTTTTTTTTTTTTTAATAGCACTGGTATGTCCTTATCTGGAGACTCCACAGAGGTTTGCTGGCCCTGAGCCGTAACTTTTCTGCCATTTATGAAATGTCCAGACTGCTATATCTGACTGAGTTCATTAAGTTAGCTAATTACCAACCAATTAAGTTAAGGTAGAAAACAAGCAACCACCCTTACCTTCCAAAAAACACATAGTCTGGGGGTATGGAACTGGAACCATTGCACCTCCCCTTAGTCATTACTTAAAACTTCAGTTAATTCCCATGAATTGCCCTGGAACACACTTTTTCTCTGTGTGAACTTGAACAGAGGCAGCCCTTCCTTGTGTGTCTCTGTCAGAAGTAATGCTACTGTATCAGGTACTGAGCTGTGTAGATCTAAGCCCTGAGGAGAGCCAGGCAAAGAATCTGATCTCTGGGATCAGAAGTGTCCCTGGAGAAGAGATAAGAAAGTGATATTGGCCTCTTGCAATCTGCTCTGGAGAGATCATTACTGAAATGACTCGCAGTGTATGCATCATGAGAAATGCATGAAGCCCAGTCTCTGCTGATTATCCAGGAATGAATTAAGACAGCATTCGATCGCAGTCTTGTGATACTCCTCGTGTGAGGAAATGATATCTGATAGCAGGCAGCTGTTTAAAATAGAGGGACTCGAAATAATGCACCACTTTTAAAATGAAAGTAACTACCTGGTGAATCAATTTAGCAGGGGATGTGATAGATTTTGGAGGATCTGAGATTCAGTAGCAAGACTAGCTGTCTTTTCCAGAATTATGCACAGCCCAGACAGAAGGTATTTGCAGGTTTTGAAGTAAGTTATCTGGGCCTGTATAAGCAAAAAGTCAGTTTCTGTGACCAAAGCTTTCCTCCTTGACTTTAAAATCTATGACTTTGTTAAAAAAACCCCCTATTTTAAAATTATCAATTTTGAAGAAGATAATATCCCATTATAATCTTTATCTGTGAAAACTACTTGTTTCTTGAAAAAATCATTGGTCAGCATGATGAAATATATTAAATAAACATACTTGCTTTGCTCTTTCCCAGCTCTGTGGGATAATATTCTAGTTTGACTCGGCTTTTCAAAGAGGCTAAAGGGGCTTAAATATCCCACTTCCATTGGATTTTGGAGTGACACAAATGTCTTAGTGCCTTTATTCCCTTGGAGCCCATAGAGCCTCATTTACTCCAGTTTACTTCCCCTCACTAGGGACTCACTGCTGTTGCAGGAAACGGAGCAAAATTCAGTCAGTGCATTCTCACCCAGAGAATTCATTACAGAAGGCACTGTAACGAATAACTCCATCCATTTCCAACACTTAAAGAGTTTAAGTTTTAGTCAGTCCTTGTTAGTGGAAAAATATATATGCACGTGCATATATGTGTGCATGTGCATATGCGTGTCTATTAACACTGTATCTGAGCTAGCAACATTATTTGTGCTGCAGTCATTTCTCTTAATTCTAAATTTCTTCTTTTGTTAGTTAAGGAAAAAGCAACATGGCTCTTCCTATCCAGAAACCAGTCTTTAAGGAAGAGATACATGGAACATTTCCTTGAAGCAGCCCAGTGCTTGCAAAATGATATTATACACCACATTACAGGTAAAATCAGATCGGGCTTTCTCCTTTCCTTTCAAGTAGGACTTAGACCTTGGCAGTCACCAAGGACAGAATGCACCTCAGCCTGAGACAGTATCTAGCCTCCCTTTATAGTAAATGGGGAGAAATAGGAACTTTCAGGACATGACTTGACCTGTTTGAAATGATAGACATTGGGCAAATGTGAATTGTTCACCCCATTGAAAACTTTTCTTCACTAAATCTATGCAGTTACTTCAGAGCTGAATTTTTATGCAGTAGATATCTTAATTGAGGTAAGTTGAAGCCAAAGCAGGGGTTTCTCTATGATTAATGAATATGAGGAGTTGAAGTGGTTCAAACTTAAGAATTAAATAATACAAAGTGTCAAAAAGTACTGTCTGAAGCGAATCCTGGTGTCTTAGCTAGTCTGGGGCACAGAGCTCTGGGGCACAAGTCACTTAGTAGCCTAAATCACCAGACAACCATGTTATCTCAAATTACTCTCCACTTTAATGTTTCTTATTTACACTTAGAGACAGCATGGAACTCTGAGTTTATCTACTGAAGATCACAGAGCCACAAAGATGCCAGAGAATGAATGTTCCCCCTGACTAAATACCCTTTGACAATAGAAGGGTGGCATAGATAATGTCTAGCTTGAATTCTGGTGTGAATGGTGCTTTGTGAGGAGATGCAAATTGCATCTGTTTGCCCTGGAGAGGGGCAATCAGTGTCAGTTGGTTTGCATGTTATATATCCTCTTTCTGTCTGACTGCCTTTCTGAAGGGCAATTGTCTATAATAATGTCATTTACATAGCAAATGGGAAAGTTTCCTTATTATCTGAAAGAAGACTGAAAGTGCAGGAGAAAACCAGTTAACTTTTCTCCAGTGATGTTGAGCTGCAGATTGAAAAATACTTCTTTTTAAGGCAAGTAGAAAAAGTAACTGAAAAACTGAAATTTATTTCTTATATTATTGGTGTGTACATATCTTTCTATTTTTAGGAATTTCTGTGAATATTTATCAGCAAGTTGTCTATTTTTCTGAGGGAAATTCCATCTGGATGAAAGGAGCTGCAAATATGTCTGATGTATCTGACCTAACACTCTTTTATGCTGGCCTGGGGAATATTACGTCCATCTCAGTAGACTGGCTTTACCAGAAGATATACTTTGTCATGAACGAAAAGGTAGTGCTCTAGGGCTTAATTAATTTCTTGTTTCATTTGAACTATTACTGTGATTTATTTTACGTGAGAAAATCTGATTTACATAAAGATAATTACAGAAATAGATTTTTTACTTTAATAACATTCAAATATTTCAGAGAATTAAAAAAGAAGAAAGGCTTGAATATCAGATGGGCTGTATGGGACTCTGGCTCCTTGTCTTATTTTTCTCCTTAGGACACCTCATACTCAGTATAAGCTACTTTGTTTCTGTTACTTGATTCTCTGTCTTGTTGTTCAGCTCCTATTCTGCCTCAGAAAGGTGGTAATATAGCTAGTTAGTGGTTATAATGCCCTTCATAATTGATAAAAAGTGCTCAAGAGTGAAAGTGATGACAACTCAGATTACAACTGTTTTAACTTGAAGTAAATATGTAGATGGCAACTCTGCACTTGATTCTCTACTCATAAAACTTCAATTACACTAATGGTCAGATTTTGCATGTACCTTTGTAGTCTTCTATTGCACAAAAGACTAGAAATTTGCCCTAAATGGTTACTAGGGGATATTTTTTTTTCCAGTCCTCTTGCCACATCTTATTTTTCACTTACTGCTCAGGGAGCAGGAAAAGCAGTACCGAGCTGTAGATAAACAAACTGATGTCAGGGATTTCTGAATCCACTGCAGGCTAGAGAAGACCCAAGGCATTGCTCCCAGGATCAGAAAAGCACTTCCTTCCCTTTTTTCCCTTCCCTGCTGGATAATTTTCAAAGTAGAGTTTGCCTATACCCTCCAAATTGGACGTTTCCTTCCAGCTTAGAGGTAGGAAGTTAAGAGTAGGGTGACTGACAGACAGGTCCTTCAGGGAAAGCTGTCATGGATGCATTTGTACTTGTGTACAAATGTTATACTCAAATGACCGACAACTCAGGAGCCCAGAAGAACCTGGGATTGTGAGAGAGATGTTTCATTGTCTAGTTCCCCTGAAGAAATCTTGGGTCAGCTTGTTTGCTCATTAGTAAATGCCCCATGAATACATCACCAGTTTTTCTTCTCATTCCCCAGATACATGTCTGCTATTTAGAGAACTGCACAGCAGCTGAAGACATCACTCCTCTTTATGTGACATCCCCTAAGAAGGTTATAGCTGATCCTTATAATGGGTAAGTGTACTTCTTTTGAGCACTTGGTGTCAAAGGTGCTATAAAGCTCTTCTCTAATTTTCTTCACTTCGTTAGTCATCTAGGTTCCTCTTTCAAACTCCTTCCTTACCAAAACAAAAGTGCAATTGGCAACAAATAACAAACTACAAAACAATTGGACCAAGAGTGACACCATGCAGTGTTGTTTTCTGCATTTTCTTCCCTAGGGTGTTAGAAGAGGAGATAAAGTATTTCCAGTGCAGAAATTTAGTTCTCAGACATTCAGGTTTTTTATGAATATGAAGTTCTATGCATTTTAAATGTTCATGATTAATAAGTGAGGTATTATGGAAGAATATTCTCCAATAATCTGCCAGTCAAATCCTCAGAAAGTAAAAAGGGATGTGTTTAATTCTTCTAAGATATATATTAATAGCGCAAAAAGCATTTTCCTATTGTCTGTGTAAAGACAAAAAAATTGTCTCTGAGCTGTTAAAATATTTGTGACTCCTCCACAAAGTTCTTGCACTGTAGTTATTTGGGTCTATTTTGCTCCATGGCCAGCTATATTTTCTGTCTTCTGGAGGATGGCATATACAGAGCAAACCTTCCACTGCTTCCTGGCACTGCCTCCACAGCTTCACCAGTAGTGAAATCCAGCACTCTGAGAGACTTCATGATCAACTTCCAATCTAAGAGACTTATTTTCTTCAACAAAACAGATCAGGCTTTTGTGTCAGGTTTCCTTGATGGTTCAGAATTTCACACCCTGCGATCACACGTGCCATTTAATGACATGGAGAGTTTTGTTTATGAGGATAACGCATTTATTGTCACAGACGGCTGGGCAGTTTTCCATGAGGAGGTCTCTCCAGTTGGGAGTTCTAGCTTCAATGAGTATGTTGTGGATTGCAATTTGGAAAATCCAGAGTACTCTGGCTTTGGTAATTTGCTTTTCTATGGGGTATCAACTCAGCCTTTTCCTTTACCAACTATGCCTTGGCTTGTCACGGCACTGTTTGGGATGGACCAAGCTGTGATCAGCTGGAGACCACCTGAACCCACTATTGGAACAAGTAAGTTCAGTTGTTTCTTCCTGAAAGTCCTTTTCTTTCTAGAGGAATAACTTCCTGTTTTCCCTTTTCCCTATCTGGTCTTTGGCAACTTCAATAGCCAATCCTGTTGGACGATGTGGCATTATCTCAGTTTGAAAAATTTAACCCAAGATTTGCTGGTAAAATAGCTAAACTATCTGACTAAATGAATACAATTTTATACTGGTAACTCATTTGTCATCTACAAAGACTTTTAAGCAAGGCTCCATCTTAAGTATGGTATAGAGAAGCAGTAATGTTGGTTGCTGATATCACAGAGAAAATGCATACCAGAGATATACTGGCTTTTGGCCAGTGACTGTGCTATGGTCTCTGTCCTCTGTGTGTATGTCTTTGAACACCAGAAAATTACCTGGCTGGGGAAAATTTTGGTTCTTCCAACTTCGTTCTTCATTCTACTCTTGATGGGTCCCAGAGCTGGAAAGAGTAATCTTTTAATTTATCCTTTTCCTAATTCCATTGAAACTGACATTTTTGAAACAAGTTCTCTAATGTAGTGTTTTTTTCAAAGGATGTGTATCTTCTGTTACAACCATCTATTCTATAATAACATGATTGTTTGCATCTCACAGGCCTAACTGCTTGGCAGAACTGGACCTATGATGTGAAAGTGTCATCTCAGCATCCATCTGAGGAGGAATGGGTTGTCTCAAACATTAATGACACTAGGTTTACAGTGAAGGAGCTGGCCAGTTTCACAGCATATGAAGTGTCAGTCAGAGCTGTGTCTCCTGCTGGTGAAGGGCCATGGTCGGAGTCATTTAGAGGCACAACTTTAGAAAAAGGTGAGAAAGAGGAAGGTGAGAATTGCTTTGTCACCCAGGAGAAATGAAGAAGGAGTTATGCATACAGGTGTGGCCCAGGCTTTGGGCAAAGACCGCAGAAAGAGTGGCACAGAAAGGATTAGCTTAGAAACATTAAAGAATACAGGATAAGTAAATTTGCTTTCAATTAAAGTAATAAGATTCTCAAACCACAATAATGGTATTCTGCATTTATTATTACTACTTATATAAATTTTTTATATTGCTAAAACACTATCAAACACATTATTTGGTACACTATCAAATAAAAGAGTATAGGAGGTTTTATTTCTTTTCTGTGCTCTATGTCACTTTCTATGACAAAGTGGTTTGAGCAGTGCCTTGGGAGTTAATGATAGTTTTTGAGAGAGTGCAGACTCACTAAAAGCTGAAAATCTTTGGTTTTATCATAGATAATGGGGGAAATGGATGTGTGCATGATGTCTGAGAATATAGATCTTTGGAATGTTTTTTGAAACCTAGTTCCTCCATAACAACCATGTCTGAGGGGAAAAGTGCTTTCAACTTAAAGCACTGTACTGGCATCTGACATCAGGGGTGACTTTTGTCTGACTTTGGTACGGCCAGGGCCAAACCCACAGTGATTTTAAGGTACTTAATAGGGTTCCAAATTGCCTTATTGCTCTCAATCTGAACCTGCCCCAAATCTCCGAGTTTCCCAATTTGTGAAATTTTCATGCCTTTCTTCTTTGTCCATTATGTCTTGGTGTTGATGCGGTTTTAACTGTGCTTCTGTAACTTTCCAGAAACAGAAAACCCTGCTATTGAAATACAAATATACCTTAATTGCTTGTTGGTGTGCACAACAGCAGTTTTCTTTCTTTCTCAGTTGAAGAAGAACCATATATGTTGGCAGTCGGGGCTGAAGGGCTCTGGAAGCAGCGGTTGGATAGCTATGGGCCAGGAGAACTCCTCTGCCATCATATAAGAAATATTTCAGGTAAACAAACTGCATGCTGCTGCTACAGACTTGTTGGCATTTATTAGTTCTCCATAAATTTCATTAGCAGAACTGCAAGACACAAGCTTTTATTGCAAAAGTCTAGGCTTGAATGCAGTGCCACACAGTGAAGCAGCTTCAGTGAGCCAGCCTTTGTATCCATCATCTTTTTTCTACTTTATGGATCAAATTAATCCCTAGTGAAACCCTACTGACATCACCGCAGTTACAGTAGAGCTAAAATAAACTTCCTGAACTAAATTGAGGTGCCTCCAGCATCACAATATGTGTCATACATTTATAATCATCAGGGCTATATACACACTTCTGTTATGATTTGAGAAAACCCATAACAATTTATTGTTGTTTACACAATTATTCTGTCATCTGATGACCTCTCCCCATACAGAAAGGGAAATTGGGGAAAGGAAACATGAGGGTTGAAATATAAATAGGTTTAATAGGATAAGACTAAATAATTAACAATAATAATAAAGAACCAGTATTAATCCCAATACTAATATATATAAGAATTATCCTCAGCTGATTATAAAAATAGGAAGCTATGCACTCCTAGCAGTGGACAACAAATGTCAGATTCTGAGTGCAATGGCTTTGGGAGGAAGGGAAAGGGCTCCAGCACTGGGGCCAGGAGTTCTCTGGACCACTGCCATCAGGGGAGAGAAGCTATGCAGCAGACTTTCATAATTTATATTGAATGCAATCATATCATGAAATAATCCTGTTGACCAGCCTGGGTCAAGTGCCCAGGCCTCGCTCTTCCTCGTCCCTGCTCTTGGCAAGACTCAAAAACACTGAGACCTTGAATCCCACATAGCCTAGCTGGATTTATGTAAATATTTTCATAAATTCAGACACTAGAACCTTCTAAAAATGCAGTTTTCCTGGCATTAGAAGACAAATTAATCCTGTGTTGCTCATCCAAGAACTACTATATATAGACTATATATGTACATTGTATTCCTATAAGGAAGTCTCTATCTTCATATGAACTGAGCCTAACTGTTCATTTGTATTGATTTTTAAAAAACTAAGGTGTCTGGCTACTTTTTATTCTTTAAAAATATATGGGATTTTATTTATGTATTTGTGAAATGCTTAATATTTTCTCTTTTTTCTTCAAGACCTAGACTGGTATAATGACACTCTTTATTGGATTAATTCCATGGGGGAAGTTCAGACCTGGTCATTGAACAAAAGAGAGGCTACCACTGAGAATACTTATGTGTCTGACATCAGAAATGCAAGGATACTGGCTTTTGATTGGTTGGGTCAATGTTTGTACTGGGCTGGCAAAGCAAATACGGTAGGTATAGTTGCACTTTGTAAAAGGAAAAAAAACCTGAGGTTAATAAGAAAGACTGTACAACAGTCTTTGAGAAGATGGTCCTTACTTCTTGCAACCTGAGATGCATTTGGACCTTATTATAGTGTGGAACAAGGAGGCCTTTCTTCCCTTATGTGACTTTCCAGAGTTATACAAAAGCTTGGGGTGAAATGTTCACTAATATTCACTAAGGCAGGATACTGAACTCCAGGTGCAAAACAGGCAAATCAAACATGTTTTGTTGAATTCAACATTGTAAAAATAAGTGATGATTGTGAAAATGGAGGCTGCCAAGTTGATCTCAGCTCAGAAGTAGATGGACTTTGTTTTAATCAAATTTGACATGATTTGTTTACACAGAGATTTTCAAGACTGGCCTCTGTACTGTGATATTTTGCAGATCACTGCAGATAAAAAAATAATTACAATTGCACTTTGTACACTCTCATATCAGGAACACTGACATGTGAATTATTTAAAAGGTATCTGACTTCAAAATTGCAGTGCTAATTTATGCAGTGCTGTAAAATTATGCCTTTCATTTCTTGTAAGTGTAAAGTCAGAAGCTGTTTTAAAAACTGGAGCTAAGAGGCCAGATTTCACACTGCCTTGCACCCTCATTTACACTTGTGAATAGTGAATATGGAGTGGGTGAGAAACTCTGTCAGACAGAAGGCTGCTAAAACTGGGAAAGCCAAGGGGAAGAGATATTTCAGCTTTTTCTTTTGTTAGTTTTTGACAAACATTAACTAATAATTTTACCTTATTCTTCATCCTTATAATTTGAATGCAAAAAGTTTTTAGAAGTTTTTGATAAATAGCTGTGGAAAAGTCACTTATGTATACTCAATTGATCATGGCTGATGATTTAGGTGTGATGCTAAAAGCAATTCTTTTGCCCCTAGATCTACAGTAAATCACTGCTGGGAGGCCATATGGATATCGTGGCTCATGTTGTGTTCCCAGTGAAGGATCTAGTAGTGGATTCAGTAAATGGCTATTTGTACTGGGTCACAATGTATTCAGTAGAGAGCGCAAGACTAAATGGAGAGGAGTATCTTATGTTACAAGAACAGCTACAGTTTTCTGATAAACAGGTGACTGGATTTATTTATTTATTTATTTATTATTATTATTTTTACTGGGGGTGTGTTTTAGCAGTTAGGTCTCTTGAATATAGTCAGTGTTCATGGTTGTCAATGTCACCATATTATAACCAGAAAAATAACATGCCTTTCTTGTAATATTGTTATAGCATTTCGAAAACAGGGTAAGAATTAACTCATGTAATAGCTATACTGAAACTCTGGCTTGTAATTCTTAAGTCAGACCCTCACAGCAAAATGCCGTAACAGGAATGGGAGGACTCTGGAAATCAGTGGGATTGGGATTTCAGGTCCAGCGAAGCACATAAGGTTTGGTGAACCTTTGAAAGTTTCCCAGGCTGTGTCCTGAGCAAGTCAGACTGAGGGACTGTTTCACCTATTGCAGTGTTTTTGCTTTAAGGAGTCTCTCTCAAAGAAAAGCTGAATGCTCCCCACTTCAAATCACAGCCTGTGTGGTGTTTTACCCTTGGTTTTAAGTGCTGGGGTGAGGCATAGGTTGACTGCTCCAGAAGACATTAACTTAGATATATCATTGCTGCAATGGCTTCCTTTAAAACACCACTCTTGCTAAAGAAACCTTTTAAAAAATTCCATCTGTCTTACAATTTGTACTCCCACTCTACCTGAAGACAGGTTCTCTATTAAAGACCCTTTCTAGACTTTGGAGATCTTGGTTAGCTCTGTATCATCTCCCAGAACACTTCAATTTCCTTTCCCAAACTAAATGAGGCTGATGTTTCTCTGATTATAAAAAAATCCAGGACCGGCTTAGTCTCTGAAAGGCAAATAACATTTGGAAAGGCCAATCTCATAGGTCCCTGTTATGTTCATGAGGGTTTGGGGAAGAGAGGGAAAGCTGATTCTGGTGTGGCACCTGTTATACTTGTAAATCTAAATACAGAAGAACCAAAAAGCTTTTGTCACATCTACTGAGAAATGTCTGTGTTGCAAGGGGTCACCTTCCACACCTCTCCATGGAAGCTGGCTGGTGTGGAGTGTCTTCATGGGAAGATATGTGCTGTCCAAACTCAATGGCACACTTACACTTATCACATGTCATCTGGGTGATCTGTTGCAAAGGATTGACAATTCTAAGCAGTGAATGTTTCTTTCCTTGCCCTTCCCTTTTGATTCACTACCTGTTTCTCTGAATTGCTTCATGCTAACCTTAAATTTCTTGTTTTCAAGAACCTTGGCAGCAATAAGACTGCTTGTCTGTTCCTGTCACTTTTTTTTCTGCACCTTTTTCTATGTCAGTGATACCAGCCTTCAACTATCCACTTATTCACACCTCCTACAAACAAACACCTCCTCTCCTGCTTCTATGCTGCCCCTAATCTATGCACTGACTCCCTGAACTCAGCCTCCTGCTGTGATATATACAGGAAAAAAGCCAAGGAAAAATGTTTAGATCAAGAAGTGACCAGTTATAGCTGACACGTGTTTGTTTATTAAAATAAACCCCAAAATAAATCCATCAGAAAAAAAACAGGCAGTACAACATTCTTTAATGGTGGAATTATTGAGATGGTTGTTATTATCCCATATAAAGATGCAAATATATGTTTGCACAAGTAATAATATGTATCTTACTTGGGCAATGTAGTCCTTTATTCTGAAAATAGTACCTCTTACCTCAATGTTAAAATACAGATGTGATAGTTAATTGCTATTATCCAACAGTTATAGCATGTTCTCTACAGGACTGGTTCATACTGACATTTACTAGCTGTTTTTCTAATAAAGAATTGTTATTCAGCTGGTCAGTATAGAATCTTCAGCAGCTTATCTCCTTTTAGCTTGAAATCTGAGTGATATGAATGGAGTAGTATCTTCTACTACATTTAGGAAACGACAGGTTTCCTAAACAAATATGAAGGCAGAGCTTTGAAAATCTAATTTCTCTGGCAGGTTTGGCTAGATCCTTCTAAGACAATTATTTTATTTTCCAACTAATTGTTTAACTTAACTAGTGTGTATTGGCATAACTTGATTTATTTTGGCAGAGGTACTCCGATTTGTTCTAGTTTAGGATATGGCACAGATTTCCAAAGCACTTAGTGAGTCATTTACACTGTACAATATGCCTGGGTCAAAAATCGATTAATAGGTGAGCAGCAAAGTGCATTGTATGCAGGAGGGGCCAGGACCCTTTAGGTATGACCTCTTAATATTTCTAGTCAACAGGTATTTCAAGTAGCTAAATTTATGTTGTGCCTTATGATGTGGAGTTACATATCGTGTCCAGGGACAAATACCTCTCTTGAAATGGAAAAAGTTTGTCTATTTTTAAAGCATAATGAAATGGAGGTGTGAAATTACTTCCTAACTCCTGAACATATGAATAGTACAAATATTCATTTGCCTTTTATTATTGGGAATACAGGCATCGGGAGAAAGAAGACAGACATGTCTATGGGAAAATGTAACGGTTGCAGGAAAAAAGTAGGGCAAGGAAAGAAGATCCAAATATTTAAAAAAGCATGGTAGGTTCAGGAATTTAGTTCTGAGCATGGGAGGGAGACTAGGTAAATGGGATAAAATATACCATGCTTGATTAAATATGCACTCTGGCACATACATATTTTAAGATATTTTTAACAAGAAAACCTACAGGAGCAGTCAGTCAAACCTTGATTTTCTGACATACAATGTCAACAGAAACATGTCAAGAATGTGATTACATAAAAACCAACAGACAACTACGTGATATGGCATTTGCTTTCCTGTCATCATCTTCTGCAGTTTATTAATGAAGATTCAAAAAAAAAAAAAAAAGCTGCTCCACTTACACTCATAACGGAGATGTAAGCTTATAAAAGAATAGCTACAACTAGTGTTTAGATAAGAAGTTTGAGAGCTGCTGGAAAACATGTTCAGAGGCTCCTAACAACTTGTAAGCTGTGGTAATGACATGACATAGACTGAACTTGATAACATTTAGCAGACTAATATGTGGAAGCAAATTCTTTGTTACTCACAGAGCAGTTTATTAGATGTCTGATTTCTATTATTTTTGCATATGGTATTGAATCTGTTGTTTACTGCAAAAACAAGAAAGGTCTATTTTGAATATTAGTTCCTTATTAAAAATAAAAAAAAAAATCTTGAACCTAGTTTAGGCAAAGCTGAAATATTGAAGTAATGAACAGGAAGATTGTTTCATTTCCCCCTCTGGCTATTTATTTAATAATAAATGATTTACCAAAATGTAAATATTTGAATTTCCTGTTTAGCCAAATACATCAATAAAAATTTTGCATGTATTTTCCATAAATAAGACAACACATTAAATATTCTATCCATAAAATCAAAGCTAGAAAATAAAGACAAAAGATCTGAAATACTTCTTTCAAAAAGTGATTCTGACTTTCAGAATGGATATCAACCACCTGTTTGTGACAAAGAATATTAAAATACCAGAGGTGTTGATAAGTTGTTCCATTAATCCCTTGATACACTATTGCAATCATATCTGAAGTACTCAGATACTCCAGGGATGAACACTGTGACAGATGCTTATAAAATGCTATCTAGAAAATCATCAGCTACTATAAATTGTTGTCTACCAATGACCTGTTTATTTTCTAGTGCTACTTCTTTTTCTATTAGAATAAATGTTCGTAGTAGTAACATTATTTTTGCCAATAATATTTTTGACAAAGAACTACTTATGATGCTGTCTAGACAGCAGTTATGCCTAAAGGAGGTTAAACCTCAGAAGTGGAGGCATGTTCAAATTGCCATTTGGACTTCGTTTTTTTAGGTGGTTGGTTTAACTTTGGATCTCACCTATGGTTTTCTTTACTGGCTTGTGCAAGACAGTCTATGCCTAAACCTACACAGAATTTCTCTTTGCCAAGAAGGGTAAGTAAATGTGTAGCAGAGGTAAGAAAGTCTGTATTTTCTAGTTTTTGTGATACTCTTTAAAAACAAATTTTGTCCAATGGCGGACACACTAATTACTAATTTAACAATAAACAAAAAAAGAGTTAATGGTCACACCTAGCTGATGGCAAACTATATCTTGAGATGGTTGTTAACATGGTTTTTGCAGTGAGAGAAACACAGTATAGGTGTTCAACTGAACTGAGGTCATGCTCATCAATTTTTAGACTTAGCCTTAGGAAATAATCACCTTTTATTGTCTATTTTATTTTGGCATTTACAACAGCTGACAGTTTTCAAATGCCTAGAGCTGTAGCTTGTTCTTCTTGTGTGGAGCTTAGGTCTTGAACTGACACCACTTTCTCACCTGAGCAATCAGCACTCAGCAGGCTTTCCTCTTGATCATCTTGAACATGAAAAGGCTTCATTGTTCCTGAAAGGCAAAGTTAAAAAAAAACCAAGCAAACAAACCTATGCTTATGGGTCAGCTCAACTATATACTAAGAACTTGAGAAAAATGGTAATCTGTTCTGTAAGTGCCAAGTACATGATGAACGGTAGCTCATGAAACTGCATTTTTGCTCCTTTTCATATGGAAAGTGTCTTTTTTAAAATTATTTTTTTAACAATCATCAGATTAAACCTATTAAACATAACTGAATAGTATCTGTATTTACATGCGCTCATAATGTTGCAGGCTGGATTTGTGTGGAATCAGCTGAATTTTCTGACTGATTTTAGTCTTGCTATGATTAATGGTAAACATTTAAAGAATCAAAATATGTTGATTAGTTTTAGCTAGAACATGCAGCTGCATTGTAAACCAATTGGCAGCCATAAATCATTGTCCCTAGCATGCCAGAATAGAGAGATTAGAAGTAATCCATCCTAATGGACCTGATGACGTGTCAGAGCTTTTCCAAATCTGTTTTGGATAGCATGCATCTAAGCTAAAAGACATTTCTGAGATGGCAAAATGATACCTCTAACGACATATTTAATCTCTTAGCCAGAAGATAAACTGGGAACTAAAAAGCCCTGTAAGTTTTGACATAGAAGTAACAAGACACATTAATTCACCAGTGATGCCAGTGGAGGAAAATGTTAATAGAATTTAATTAATAATGGAAGGTTATCGAGGAAAGTAACAGGGTCAAATTAATTTTGGGACTTGCTCTAATGAAGTAGAATGAATCTCACACTGTGAAGTAGACTCCACTGTTTCAGTGAAATAGCTGAGACATGAGCTAATTTTTCAGAATACTTGATTTTCTACATCCGGACATAAGAATATTAAGCCATTTATAATTGTTTTCTAATGAAATCAAAGGAATGGAGTCTTTGTTTTCCACCATCTCCTGCAGTGTGCCATTCTGAAAGTGTTATTCTGTAGAGAACTTAAAGAAAACTTTGTGGATTGTTATCCTGCCTCCTACATGAGTATTAAGAATTTGCACGATGACAAACTTATCAATGTGTTAAACATTGCATAAATCTTGCTCTCTCTACATGTGTGTTTTCAGTTTACTAATTTCATATGTGTTTCCACAGTTGTGGTAATGCCATCATCACAGAATTTACAGCATGGAGCACTTCAGAAATATCTCAGGGTGCACTGGAGTACTACAGTGGTCGTCTGTTTTGGATTAATAGTCTGCAGTTCATTACAACTCAGGAGCTCAATCAGAGCCTTAGCATTCCCTTCTCACAACCAGCAGAGTTTGCAGCCTTCACCCTTGTTCACACATCACATAAACCTTTGCCAGGTACCTTATTTTCTTTATCTAAACCCCTCAATAAAGGTATTAGCTGTCAGCTTGTAATACTTCATCCTTGAAATTCTTCAGTCATTTGACAAAATATAAGAACAAAAGCAACTTATTAATAAATATATCAGTTTATAACTGGATAATATGCAATTATAAAAGATGGTTATGGTTTAAAAGATTATGTGGTATTGTTATTCATTATTTCTATCTAATGACAGTTTACAGGTTTTTATATAGTACTTTAATGTTTTAAGTTAGGGTTGAAAATTTTGTTATTGCTCATATTCTTTAATTTAGTATTATTTCTTCCTCTCTTTATGGACAGGAAATTTTTCTTTTACACCAAAAGTGATTCCAGATTCAGTGCCAGCGTCTTCCATCAGGATTAAAGGAAATTTTTCAAGTTTTCACATCACTTGGAGTCCACCCACAAATGTGGAATGGGGAACTGTCTTTTACTGCGTGGGATCAAAAGCTCTACAAGTGGGGATATTCCTTATTATCTACATGTATTACTGCATCTACTTGCTGATATATCTGTTTTTAAGCAAAAATACAGTTTGTTTCTTTTCCAGCTTTTACAAATTGGTCAAGCAACCAAACTAAAGTGTAAATATAAAGCAAGCTGTCCTATTTCTCCAACACTAAGGCCAGCATGGCAGGAAGACAGGCTTAGCAGTAGCTCTGGGCTAGCTGCTGAGGTGTGAAGTGTGGGTGAGGAGCTCCCAATGCTCAAAATGTGAGAAAACCTTTCACAGTAACTCAGAGACAGAAATGTCCTCTGAGCTGCCAGTGGGACAGCCTTTGCCTGAGTGTTAAATCTACCCTTCACCCACCCTTAATTTTAGCACGTTTGGCAAGCTGTACTTGAAATTCAAAGGGCAGATTGCTAGCAGATTGCTGCGGATCGCTACAGTGCCACAGGAGTTGGTGAAATAACAATCACTCAGAGGAAGAGAAGCTCTGCATTGAATTAGTTGACCTGCTCAATGAGGGGAATTTTGGAAAACTGCAGGCCTTTCTGAGAGGGGAAAAAAATGTTTTGTTTTGTTTTATTCTGTTTTATTTCGTTCACAGTCTTTGGAGAGTGAACGGTGCCTCCATCCTCATAACTTGACAGTGCCATCCTACCGAGTTTATTGGCTGGAACCATTTGCACTCTTTGATTTCAGCATCACTCCATACACATACTGGGGCAAGGCACCAACAACATCTGTATTCCTTCGAGCCCCTGAAGGAGGTACCAGGATTTTAAATCACATTCCTCACCTGTAATGGGTACTGGAACCAGGCCTGTGTCAGCCAGTGACACCCTGGAGAGGAATAAGCAGCTTTCAGGGCTAGTCAGCTGGAGGCAGAGTTGCAAGAACATGTTCTTGAGTATCTTTGGCAATTATCTACTGCACATATAAATGCACACAGCTGCAGCAATAGAATTTGGAACAGAAAGTACATGACAATATATACACCATGTGCCTATGACTATGAACAAGAAAGAAATTGAGATCCATTACAATGACCATCAAAGGCTGCATGTAATATAATAACCATGTATTAAGTTTTTAATAACGTTACACACTTTTTTTACTTCAGTGTTTATTTTTGCACTTGTGTAGGTCAAAGTTAAGTCAGCTAAAATATAGTGTTGAGTGACTGAAGAGCTGAGAGAGATTATGAGCTACAATAGATTTTGAAGGGGGTAGGAGGGGAGACAGAATATGCTCTATATTGTGAAAATCCTTGCAGCTCCATTGTTACCTACAGGACTTGGCTAAATGCCCCAGTCTGAGTGCAGGAGTGTGTTTGTCTCTGTTCGTACAGAGACAAACATTTTTTTTTCTTTTGCTAAGCAAGTTAAAATCAGATACCCACAGAACAATGAAAAGCAGAAAGGAATTACCATGAAGTTTTAGATATTCTTCTCTAATTTACACCTCACGAGTTGCTATCTCTCTCTGTCAGCATTGGGGTTGTAAAGCTCAGGCTCAAAAGTAAAAGAGTAAATTATGAAGTGAAGTTTGTGTTTTAATAGAGCACTTTGCTCTGTGTTGTTTATCTTTTTTTTCTATACAGTTCCTTCAGCTCCTACAAACCCTAGAATATATGTATTACAAAATAACCTACATAAAACTGATGACAAAGTCCTTGTGGAGTTCAGGTGGGACAGGCCTGAAAGGGACAATGGAGTATTAACACAATTCAGAGTTTACTATCAACTATTGAGTGAGAATGGCACCGCTGACACTTTCACAGAGTGGAACACGAGCAATGTCACACCCACCCAGAAGTTCTTTTCTCTCAAGGATGTGCTTCCTAGCCTCACAGTAAGGTTTCAGGTATGAAAAATTACTGAGCCTATCTCATGATAGATGTTATCAGTGCAGCCTGATGCGTTTGCTTAGGAGATGGTATTGGGCTTGGGGCAAGAACTTGTGGTTTCTGCTTGTGGAACTGCTGATTCACTGACTCACCTTTGGATACCTGGCTTAACCTTTCTATATATTGTATTGTTCACTAAATAAAGTGCAAAACAATGCTCCAATATTATACAGGTTTGGTGAGGCCCAAAAGAAACTTTCTGGAAGTATCTCAAAGCCACTGCTGAAGGCTGCAAGTTAAACACAGATTTGGCTGAGCTGGTAGAGGGTGGCAGGCTACTAAAACAGTCACGGATCAAGAGAAGTTCCACTGCTGGAGAAACTCAAGGCCTCACATAAAAAGGACTCACAAGAACTTCCATAAAAAAGTACTTTCATATTAAAACTTGTCAAGAGGTCACGTTTTCATTGCGATAAATGCTTTAGAACACACAGAATGTGTGCTTGAAACACTAGTTAAAGGCACTAGAGAGAGCATGTAATAGGACAGGTACTGATGGGGGAGAACACCACATTGGATGCAACATCAACCAACAGTAGGAACTGCTCCATCCTGGGGAAGGAGGGAAGACTGTCTGGTGTCTTTTGAGCTCTAATTGATAAATGCAGTATGAATTGTCATTTTTTGGGCCACTGCATAAAATTCTCTTCATAGCCATGGTTCAACCCTGAATGTAGCCTTTGAACTGACCAGCACAGCCTTAGGTCAAGCAGAGCACATGCGTATGTTCCTAGCTGAGCAGCCAGGGAATCTGGCTTTAGTTTTGTCATTAGTTGTGACTTTACAGGCTCTTAAATGCGAGGGTTTATGTCACTACTTAGCATATGTAACAATTTCCTGTCTTGCAGGTGCAAGCCTTCACCTCTGTGGGTCCAGGACCTTTGTCTGATATAGCAGAGAGGAATTCATCAGGTATGGGTGACTGAGATGCCATCTCATGGTTTGTGTGAAATCAACATTACAGGAATTTGGTAATCTGATAAATAGCCTCTGACACTTTGTGTGACATTTGTTCCACCCTACAGTAGACACCACATAGGAAATAGTTACAGCTTCTGACATGAGAATGATTACACATTTCTTATCATTAGATTAAATTTCAAGAATTTGGAGCCTTTCCTCAAAACTATGCTAAATTAACTTTTCTAGGCAACCCCAGGATAGTAGGGAACAGCAGGTTTTGGTCTGTAATCTGCATATTGCTAGAGATCATAGAATATTTCTAATTGAGCTGTGAAAGGTAACCAGGAGAGTCAGAGTCCTACTAGGAATCATAGGCTATTTCTGCTTGGGCTGTTAATGGCAATTAAGTGAGCATATCTGTTTTTACTAGGCTGAAATTTGTTAGATAAGCAACCACAATGCCATTGAAAAAATCTTGGGAGTTTGCATGCAATGACAAGAAGTCATTATTCTAGTCAAGTCATTAATTTATTTATTTGCTGTGACATGCACCCAAATATAATTTGTGCAGGCCATCATTTATTATTATCTTGTACTTGCTTTCCTTACGAATGACTGCTATTGTCTAGAATTCTTTTTTTTTTTTTGTAAATTCTGCTGTGCCCTTTTCCTTCCAGATATTTTCCCTGTCCCAACTCTTCTAACTGTTTCTGCCAACAAGTTGTTTCTTACTGACGTAGACAATAATCGTACCATATGGGAACTTTCAACAAAGATAAATGTAAAGGACATCTGTTATATTGCTAATGATGACAAAGCATACTATATTGTAGAAGATTCTATTTTTCTTCTGAATATAGAGACTACTTCAGAATCTCAGGTATTTGTTCATTCCTTTGTTTGAGAGAATCTAGGAAAATATTATTGTAATTATTTTGGCACTAATTAGGTTTTTGAATAAGTCAAAACTGCATATTTGAAACAGAAAAAAGCAGCATGATGAACAAAGCACATTTAATGGCAAAATGTGGTAGCTAAAACAGAACTAGAAAGACATAATTTTCTTAATGACTGTCAGTTTTGTATGAGACGTACTATGAAAGAGATTAGCTAGATAATTTTCCTATTCAGCAGTGCAATAAAACTATGTATAACATATTAAAATTTGGACTTCAGGTTTTTTTTTGGTCATCAATAACAACTAGAATAGGCAAAAGTATGCCATTGGTAAAGTTTTCCTATTAAAGATATATGATTTTATTGACAGCTGCTTTGTTGATAAGCTATTTCAACAGATATTTAACTTAAAATTCACACTATTAAATACAATAAATTTATTTTTTTGTATCAAATGTAATTTAATTTAATTTTATTTCATTCCAATTCCAAGAACATGGAAGCAGCAATTGATATTTGTGAAACAATCATTTTCATTTGTATAAAAATATTGGAAATCTTTGTTCCATGGCATCTCTTTATATTTTAACTTCTACTTGCCAAGTAGAAATTATTTCAGAAGCAAATCTAATTTCATAATATCCTATCATGAGGTGAGAAAAACCTGCTCTCAAGCAGCTTTAGAAATGTTTTTATTTTTTCTTAAGTTTTTCAAAGATGCATATCTTCGCAACGCCACAGCCATCACAGTTGACTGGATTGCAAGACATCTCTTTGTTGCCCTGAAAACACCATGGAATGAAACTCAAATACTTGTTATTGATCTTGAGCTCAAGATAAAAACCCTAAAAGCCTTGAACATACACTTGGGTAAAAGTAATTCAACTGTATCATCTCTGTTGTCATATCCTTTCTTAAGGTAAATATATATTAATATTAACTTCTTAAAACATATTTTAAACATGATTTTTCAGGAAGTCATCAACTGTTGATGATTAAGGATAAAAAAGGTCTTTTTATAGTATATGAATCTTTTGCATTGTGTAAATCTCAGAAATTTCTGGATGTAGTTCTACTTTTATACTCTTAGTTGAGCTTGGACATACCTAATTTCAAAAAGATACCTGTGTTTGAGTAAAGATTTCAAGTAATACCTAAATACTGATAGGTTCTTCTATTTAAGTGATGCAAATGAAAGTCAGTAGCAGAAAACAATTTTTTACAATAGCAGTTTTATTCAGAATAGTCAGTTATTGCGATCTTCCATTCAAAAATAACCTTTAAACACCTGAAATCACTCTGCAACCCTGCTGCTGTTACCTTGTTTTAAATGTTTGGGAGGATTGTGTCTGTATTCACTTACAGTGCTGCATTTAGGGTAGATGGCTCAGATTGAAGTTTTTCTACTGTAATCAATGTATTTTATTTGATAGCCGCTTGTACTGGATGGAAGAGCTTGATTATGGCAGCCGCTTGTTTTATTATGATATTCTGAATAACACCGTGCACCACATTTTGGGATACATATCAGTAGAAGAACAGATGAGGAACTACTGTACCTGTCATGTGGCAGAAGCAGAGCTGGGAAGACCTATGAGTATAGATGTGTCTGACTCCAAGAATCCCCAGCTGCTCTTTATCAGAGGAAGAGATGAAATATGGGCCTCAGATGTGGATGGTTGCCACTGCTGGAGAATTAACAAAGTACCAAGTTTTCAAGGTCTGAATGCTCTGTTATGTCTCTAGATAGTTTGTGAGTTTTCCTGTATTTTACATCAAATACTGTTCATTTCAGCATAATAGCATTCAAGAAGCACTTTATAAGATTGGTTCATGGCAAGATTGGCAAGATGGACAAAATGTTTGTGTTCTGTGCTTCCAGTTGTGTATTCTGTTGATACAAACTAAGAGAAAGAGCAGTGTAAGGACATTTTCTGATGCAATTATGTACGATGTAAATCAAATGGGGAGGCTACAGCCTCAAATGCTACTTGTCAATAGATTCCACTTGTAGTATTAATGTGTTATTTTGCTAGGGTTTCATATTAGATACACATATTACAGTTTATCTCCATGAAAAGATACAATACCACCTTGAGTTATGCCTGAAAGTGGCCTTCAATATATGGGGAGAGTACTTCGTGCAGGTGGAGTCTTGTATGACAACTGATGTCTGTTTTGCTTCGTGTAATAAACTTAATCTTTGTTGCTCAGTTTTCAGCTTGATCCTGGAGGAATGCCCATAAAGCTGTTCTGTTACCAGAGGAATTGTCTTAATTGTTCCTGGGAGATGGCAGAACACTGTGGTTTTCATGTTTGAAAAATGATCAAAGTTTCTATAGACAACTCTCACTTGTGTTTTATTTCTGGTGTTTGTTAATTGAATTGCAGTTCTCATACTTATGGATAATAAGAAACCTTCAAATCTACACTTGTAAACTGAAATAACAGTGTCTCAGCCTCATGATACCTATTGGAAAATATTGGAAATCTCATTTCCAGGGAAGGTCTTTGAAGATATGCTGTGACCTATCCACCCATATAGACTCACTGTGAACACAAGCACCTATCTGCTCTTGCAAAATTGTCTGCACAGGGTTTATTTTGAAGCTTAATTCTACAATGTTTTCCTATAGGTAAGAAAATTGGCAGCGTGACCGTAGATAAGAAATTTATCTACTGGAGTGTTGAAACGAAGGAATACACAGAAATTCACCTAGCAAATAAAGCAAGCACAAGTCACTTTCTTCAGAAGAGAGAAATTCATCACCTGAGAGTATTAGCCTACAGCTCGGGGGCGCAATTGTATCCAGGTAGAGGGGATTTGGATTGTTTTGTAAATATAAGACATTTATTTCAGAATGTGTATTTGAGTTGCAGATTGTGCTATGTGTTTTTATGTAAAGTATGTTTTACGGAATCAGGTACTTTCTGGAGGGAAAAAAATCACTCTGCACGTTTTTAAAAGGATGAATATAAGGACTGGGCTTGTGTTGGATCACATGGAAGATCATGATGATGAATATTGCCTGTGTTTCAAAGGCTCAGGATGTTAGTGCCAAACCATACCTACTTTCAAATTTCTGTCAAACCCGGAGATTTAGAAAAGATAGTGCACATTCATGCACAGAAAAAGACCAAACAAGGCCACAAAGCTTTGTAGCAAGAGTTTGATAATGATCCCTGTTATGATACAGATTTCTGGGTTTGTTCACAAGTGTGCAAAGCTGAAAAAAAGTCTGCCCTTCCAATGACAAAGAGATAAGAACTCAGCGTATTAGAGTGATTTATAAAGAAGTACCTGAGATGCAATCGCAGCTTACATTATATAGTAGAGGTAGGCTTCAATTAGAACTCCTGATGTTTTAAACAAACCATTGCAGAACAATAATGGAAGAAATAAAAATTGGTTTTAATAGAAAGTTAAGATTCATGGTGCCTATAGGGATTATCTGTGTAAATGCGGAGGTTTAAAACATCTATTAGCATGATGAATATATTCAAAATAATTCTTTAATTTCAGTTTTGCATAAAAATCTGATAAACATACAAGGGAATATTTTAACAGCATGGACTTCTCTGGAATAAAGTAATTCCACACTGTTTTGAGCAGCCAGTAGAGCTATTCCTGCCTGCAGCTGCTCTGACCAGTGCCCAGGCTATTCTTTTCAGCACTTGGGGCAAGTTTGTTCTCATGAGTTCTGTGTGGGCTTGGCATTGCTGCAGAAGCTTGTTTGCCTAAATACAGAATGTACCAATCCCTATCCCCAGGGGTAGGGTTTTCTGCAAGAATCCCAGGCTTAGCTGGTGCAGAAAAGAAAACAGAATTTCAGTCCAAAGGGATTATTTCTACCCAGAGATCCCCACAGAGCTCTTCCTATTTACTTTAACTGTTGCAAATATATTTGAAGGAATACACAGACTTGGAATTTGCAAGGAGGGCAATGCACAGGCCTACATGCCTGACAAATTTGGTGGCCTTCTATGATGGGATTATAGTGTTGGTGGAAGAGCAACTGATGTCATCTACCTAGACTTCTGCAAAGCATTTGGCGCTGTCCCACATGACATCCTTGTCTCTAAATTAGAGAGACATGGATTTGATGGATGGAACGCTCAGTGGATAAGGAATTGGCTGGATGGCCACACTCAAAGAGTTGAAGTCAACAGTTTGATGTCCAAGTGGTGAACGACCAGCGACAAGTGGCATTCCTCAGGGGTTGGTACTGGGATTGGTGCTGTTTAACATCTTTGTTGGTGACATGGACAGTGGGATAGAGTGTACCCACAGCAAATTTGCTGATGACACCAAGCTGTGTAGTGCAAATGACATGCTGGAGGGAAGGGATAGGGATGCCATCTAGAGCAACCTGGGCAGGCTTGGGAGGTCAGTCCATGCAAACCTCATGAAGTTCAGTAAGGCCAAGTGCAAAGTCCTGCATGTGGGTTGGGGCAATCCCAAGCACAAATACAGCCTGAGCAGAGAATGGATTGAGAGCAACCCTGAGGAGAAGAACTTGGGGGTGTTGATGTTGAGAAGCTCAACATAAGGGAGTTGGACTAGATGATCTCCAGAGGTCCCTTCCAACCCCATATAATTCTGTGATTCTGTGATAACCCAGCAATAAGTGCTCACAGCCCATATAGCCAGCTGTATCCTGGGCTGCATCAAAAGAAGTGTGGCCAGCAGGGTGAGGAAGGTGATTCTCCGCCTCTACTCTGCTCATGTGAGACTCCAACTGGAGTACTGTGTTTGTCTCTGGGTCCCACAACATAAGAAGGACATGGACCTGTTAGAATGAGTGTAGAGGAGGGCCATGAAGATGATCAGAGGGTTGGAGCTCCTCTCCTATGAAGGCAGGCTGAGAGAGTTGGGGTTGTTCAGCCTGGAGAAGAGGAGGCTCCAGGGAGACCTTATAGCCCCTTCCAGTACCTAAAGGGAGCCTACAGGAGAGATAGGGAGGGACCCTTTATCAGACAGTGTAACCAAAGGACAAGGGGTAATGGTTTTAAAATGAAAGAGGGGAGATTTAGATTAGATATTAAGAAGAAATTCTTTACTATGAGACTTGTGAGGCACTGGAACGGGTTGTCCAGGGAAGCTGTGGATGCCCCCTTCCTGGAAGTGTTCAAGCCCAGACAGGATGGGACTTTTAGTAACCTGGTCTAATAGGAGGTGTCCCTGCCCATGGTATGGGGCTTGGAACTAGATGGTCTTTAAGGTCCCTTCCCTCTAAGCATTTTACGATTCACACAAGTTTAAGATAAAAGTAAATGAACATGATTGATAAAATATGAAAAAAGGTATGTTATTCTCCTTCTCAGTAGTGAAAGCAAATAGTGTATGAATTAAAAACCAGTGTTTGCAAAGACCAGCTGGATTGACTGACATGCTTTTTACTGCTTTAGTGATGCAAGCAAGGAGTACTGCTAGAGTTACCTTTCGTTCTAACCTATTTAATTGCCATCCAGAGATGTGATGTCAATTGATCATTTAACACATCAGAAGTATTCAGTGAAAATTATTGTCCTGTCACAGATTCTGTGAGAGAATGATTTCTCTTTGGGGTTAGGAACTTTAACTCTGAAAATGACTCGATTCTTTGTTCTATCTGGGACTTTTCCCATGGGAGTTTTACTACTCTAAGTAACTATAAAATTGACAAAGATTCAACCTTACATTTGTTCCTGTTGAACAGACTTTTTTATTCTCCTGTCCTTATATGCATTAACTTGACTTTTGTAGGAATGGCAGGGCTGCTAATTTAGGGAGAAAAGATCTAACAATGAGGTCAGTTGTTCTGGCCTAAGGGCAAACATTTGTCCTCGTACCATCTTCCCCATGCATGCACCTGAATGTTTTCCTTCTTGGCAACAAGTCTATTTAATATATATTTATTTTGTTTTTAAAAGTACATCAAGTGATGAGGATATTTCTTTTGTTGCTTTTTGTTTAGTGCCAGAGAGTAGTTGTCTATTGTTTTCTCCCTATAGACTCCTTTTCTCCTTCCAAGATTTGTCTCCCCTTTCCCTGTTGTTACTATGAACTTTACACACAAAAAGCTGTTTGGAAGAAAAGAGAGATAATATTTAATTGCCAGAGAAAGGTACTCCATATTCTGCATATCTGCCTTTCCTGTGACAAGCAAGTTTGGACTCATCAGTGTGTACTGCCCTTGATCACACAGCAGCTATGATCTATTTTTCCAAGGTATTTAGGTACTTAAAGAAGAACTTAAACTCTTTAGCAAGTCTGTACCTTTAGTAAATCTATATTTTATCAAAGATAAACAAGACTTTACTTTGATGACTGCTATTTTTGTGTCCATGAAACTAATCAAAGCACATTCAGGTGGGGTTTTTTTTCTGTTTTTGATAGAAGAAAAAAATGTTTGTGGCTATGCTTTCTCATAGGAATGGTGGTGAAATCCCACGCAAATTTGGATTGATCCATCAGTAATTGTTTTTTAAAATTTTCTGATGTCTTTCCTAGATAAAAGATGCCTGATTCTATTGCCAGACACTGAGGAGCCTACTATCCTTGAAATGACAAACACCAGTTTTGTGTTAAGTTTGCCACCGGTCACACCACAGCAGCTATGCCCCGGCATATCACAGCCTACGCCAACATACCTGGTATTTCTCAGAGAAATGACTAACAACCACAGGAACTCAAGCTACCATTTATCTGCTTTAAATAAAAAAATATTGGTATGGCTATCTTGGAACAAAAATACACGTGATATCATGTATAAACAGGGGATGTGATATAACTTATAGTGTTTTTATAAACCATTCTGTAGCTTTCTATAAGGGAATTTTTCCACTTCTACCTCTCCAATAGTAGTTCCCTTTTCTGTTTGGTGTTGTTAAATGGTAGATTCCGTATCTTTCCTTTGTGCAAGTACATCTCTACTTCTTAACATGGCTTTGCTAAAATCCTGTTGAAACGAGTCTTCAGTTTCTACTTGTAAAAGAGCAGTTGTGGTTGATATTAATCTGTTTAAAGAACTCTTGAGACTGTCCAGCAACCATATGGCTTGCCTTTATGTGTTCTGTGGTAGCTGTACTTGCCTTAGTAATTTTTTCTTAAGTTACTTTTTTTTTTTACTTTGTCATCTCCTATTTGAGTATCAGTGACTGAACAATGTTCTGTTGTAGCCATGCTAATTACACCTCAGCTTGGTTTTTTGTATGTGTTTTCTGTAGTGACTTATTACCCAAACTCTCATTTTAACATGCTTAAACACTGAAGTGTATTAAAATACAAAAGCACTGCTCTACTATTTTTTAACACTCATTTAATTGAGAGATGATTGGTGTGACATATGACTCTTCTAAGAATACATGCTTATTATCTGATTTAAAATTACAGGAATTTCAGGGTCCTATAGCTGTTGTAGACAACTTACAGCCATTTTCAAGTTATATCATGCAAGTTGCAGTAAAAAACTACTATTCAGACCAGGAAGTGCTGCCTTTGGGAAAAGAGACAATTGGCACAACTCTATATGGAGGTTTGTTTTACATTTTATTCTTATTTTGAACAGAATTCTCATCTCAGTTAAAGGAATCTATGTGTGAATTTGGGTTGCAAATAAGAAAGCAGATACATTTTCTGCTTAAAATGCAACCCTTCACAAGGTTTTGGCAGCCAGACTTTACGACTCTGCCAGATTTGTAAGACATGTATGTATTCCTTAATGCTTTTGCTCATTGGCTTCCTGAGGAAATATAAACTACGGTTGAAAGTGGCTAAACAGGCAGTTTCTGCCTTGAACCACATTTTTAATAAGTTGTGTTTGAATGTATATGTGGTTATGTATGTTTAAGTATGTGTGTATTACATATTCATTCAGCATGAAGATTTTTTGCATTGGCTTGACATTATTCTCATAATTACGGCTTCTTATGGTAATGCAAATTTGATTTATTGTGAACCAGGCTGAAAAGGCAACACTTAAATTTTGCTTCTCTTGACCTGAGTGCCAATAGCACATTTTCAGTTGCTTTCAAGAATTTTGATGTTCCCTTCTCAGTCCCTTTCACACTAGAAGAAGCAAGCTAGGAGTAGTGTTTTGAACTTGAGTGTTTACAATGTCATTTAGGGCAGAGAGTGGACTGGTTATGGATCACCTAAAAATAAATAAATACATCAGTAAACTTATCTAATTATGGCAGAAAGAAGAAAAGAAAGTTCAGTGGGAGTGAATGGTTGAGAGAGATATGAGTGAAGGCAAGAGGCCGAGATATGATGGCACAGCAGCCATATGTAATTTTGTTTAAGTGCAGCTACCTCTGTACTCTGTGATGTGGTGTCACCTGCTGATGCAATGGAACAGGACAGGGACAAGAGCTTGTAGCAACGTCTAAGAGACCAGGCAGCTGCAGCCTGGGAAAAGGTAACAGGAGCACAGCTTACTTTCTGGAAAAGCAGGGAGCATTCACAAAATGACAAGCCGAGGCTACATCTGGGAAAAACCTGCACACAGTGCTGTCCTTGAGAGACAGGATGCAGTGCAAGTGAAAGGTCTATTTGATTTTAGAGTTTTTCTTTTGAGTACAAAGTTGCTTGTGAAAAAAAGAATGAGAAACAAAACAAAAGAAAAGAAAGCGGGATCAAGAGCATCTAAATTCTATGAAGTTGTTACTCAAACTGGTTCTCTATTATTGAGAGCTCGGCCAGTATTGGGCTCCTCTTATACACTTGTTTCTTGTCCTGGGAGCATTTTTTTTCCTCTTAACAGTCACATCTCTTAGCATCTGCAGCATCAAGCAAGTAGGCTCTCATCTTATATGAATTTTATGACCATATTCCTAAGGATTCTATGGCAAAAAATAAGGAAAGCTGGCCTGTGATAAACAGATTTCAATTCTTTGCACAGGGATCCAGATCTGTATTGTAAAACTTGTATGACATGCGGATTGAATAAAATTGAATGCTATTAGGATGTAGCAAAAATTCACACCGTTTCTTCTTTGTGTGTTAAACTGAGCCATCCTGCAACAATGTACACCCTTTCAGTGGCAAAACATAAAGGTAGCATATGAAACGGGAGACTTGGTTGCTCCACTGAAATGTAATTTTTCAGTTTCAAGTTAAAATGAAACTTGAAACTCAGAATAGGATTATCTAGTTGGGGCAAAACAAAATGTCAGGATCAAAATTAAGTCCTAGGCAAACAACCTCAACAACCAAAAAATCAAAAAACCATACCAGCCCCCCAAATCCTGAGCACTTTTAATACACATTCAGAGCTCTTCACAATTTATTGAAATATTTCCAACCAGCTGTAAACAGAATGTATATGACTCCTGACACCTATGTTCTCAATTTCATGAATGTAACTTGTAGTTTAAATTGTAATCAGACGCTTCCAGAGCCTCTTGAAATGTGTGCACTATTTCACACCTCTGAAACTGTGTGAATTTCCTCTGTCGGTCCCTCAATTCTGTAATGAAATGAAGCCTGGGTTAATTGTACCTTTCAATAAATAGCAAGATAGAGGGAATGAAAGAAAAGGAAGACAACTTGGAAAAATTAATGCATTGCTCTTGCCACAGAGTGTCACTCTTACTCCACACATATTTTAGCTAGTGAAATGAGAAATTTGTCTTCTTTACTAGCTGAGCCTCTGCACAGTTCACTCAAATAATCTGTAGCCTTTCTACTAGGACATAAATTATAGCATATGTACTCATCATACTGAGATGTTGGGAACAAAGGTAGTGTAATGACTTGTTAACATTTTACCTATTTGGAAAGTTCAATAGGAAAAAAGAATTTTTAATGTAGAGTTGAGGCATGTCATATGCCATTTCAAAGTCTGTGATCTCAAAATTTCAAAGGAAGGGTTGATTTCTCCAAAACAACTGGTGAGTAAGTAGCTGGCATGGACATCAGACCAGCAACCAAGTTTCTTGCTTACACAGCTGAGCAAAATGATGTATTTCTGAGCAAAATTGTAAATGACAATTAAAAATGGCAAACAATGCTGAATTTTGGGTTGTTTTCCTTCAGAATTTTCTGTTCAAGAAAAGGCTTTCCAATTGGAATAGCACGTGGGTACTTTTTCTAGTCCATAGCCACGCGAGCATCATACTAAAGTCACATTTGAGACCCTGATTAGGAAACTAAGAGAGAGCAGGGATTCAGTGATATGACTGTAATTGTTGAGGTATAGGACAGCATCTGGGTTTGGTTTTTGGTTTGTTTTTTTTTTTTTTTTTGTTTTGTTTTTGTTTGCTTGCATGATAGGATAGCCAAGGAGATACTAAAAAGTCCCTCAAAATATTTTGAATTTGCCTGCAGCTGTCTGACCTACACAAGAATATCACTTTTACATGTGTAGAGTGTCAGTCCTGTAAATGGATCATATTCATATGCTTGTATATTTTTTTCTTTCCCCAGTGACATTTCTTGACTTCTCTAAAAAAGCAATCAAGCAAAAAACACAACCGTCTAGTGACATCTGTACCTAAAACAAGATTATTTTTTCTTTCTATTTCAGTACCAGAAGCAGTTGATTCCATTAAGACAGTGGTTTGGTCTGACACCACCATCAACATATCTTGGAGTGAGCCTTTGAAGCCAAATGGACCTCAAGAATCCATCCGCTATCAAATCTCTGTCAATTTTTTACCTCCTGTCCCAGCTATACCCTTGCGAAAAAGAGAATTTCCAAATGGGACGCTTGCCTGGTCTGTCAGTGGGCTCCAATCTGGAACAAACAATTTATTCAAGGTATAATTACAAGCAGCTTTACCTGTTTGTTCACTAACTTGAGAATTTTTTGACTGTTCTTCTGTAAAGCTATATGTGTGTTTTGAAAATAGGAGTTCAAAACTTGGCGGGTTTCTCTTGGTCCTTTAGCCTTTAGGAAAATTAAACATCGCAGTTTATTCCTACATAGGTTGTTAAGATTAAGCCTTTAGAACTAAGATATTTTCTACTTGGGGAGCATATCACAGTTCTCAAGAATAAATATAGGAGTTTCTGCTGCAATCCTCATGCTACTGCCTTGATACTTCAGGCAACATGCTATGAGAGGGTTAAGTGAACTTCTCAAAAGAGAACTCCTGGAACAGTGAACTGCTTGTGAAAGACTAGGGGTAGTGCAATAAACATGGTTATGTGGGTGCAAATGGATCATGGCCAAAAGACAGATGATTTTCTCAGGAAAGCAACATATCTGAAACTTTCATAAAGGGGAAACCGCTATCTGTTATATCAAGAGCAGGCTCAGCCATTTTGCCAATCGCTGTTTTTCCTTTAATAAAAAACTTTTCATTCAGCAAAAAAACCCTACTTTTTTCCTTAGTCCAGTAAACCAAAAAGTATCTAATATGTCCATAGAGAGAGAAGTGATGACTTAATTAATACTTGACTGATTCTGTCTTGCAACAGCCACATTTTAAATAAAAACATGTTATAAAATACGCATGCAAAGGTCACAAGAGTAATGTATAAATGTTGGCCCTTGAACAAATGCAGAGGAATAACAAGGACCTAAAAATGCAAGTATGAGTTTGATTATTTGGGGGCCCTTGAAGACAATTTCTGTAGACAAGAATATTGAAGAGTGGTTGCAAATTCTCTGATTTTAGATTTCATTGAAATACGATTCTGTCAGTGCAAAGTAGTTTTTTCCACTGTCCAGGCAAGTCATAGACAGAGGAAGACAGGAAATGGGCCAGCCCCAGGCTAGCTAGCAGAAGTGCAGAATGGGTATCCATCCATCAGCTGCTGCAGTTCACATGGAATCCTTCATCAGCATCACATGAAAACTTTGGTGGCTTGTGTAGTTATGCTGGGCCGTGAATGGTGAGAACTGAGGAGCAAACAGAGCAGTCTCCCTGCCACCCCTGCTGTCAGACTCAGGAAGGAAGGCTTTTTGGTCAGCCAGGACGGGAGCACAACCCTGAAGTAATGGCAATCTTACACACACCTGGGCACATGTGTCATTGCTGTAAGAATGAGCAGAAAAGAATAACTTAACATGGAGATAAAATCAAGAAAGTGGAGGAACCAAAGGAATTCAAAGTAGCAAAAAGGCAGTTGGGAAGACTTTAATAGTGTGCTGAAAACGATGACAAAAGGAAGAACAGGTTGCAGTATCTACTGATTATTTTTGTTGAATTTTTAGGGACAGGAGTCCTGTGACTAGATATTTAACACAACTGCATGAAGCCAATGGTATCGCAACAGATGAGGAGAAGGAAAGATCAGGTTAAAGAATATTTATGCAGATTATACATATTTCAGTCAGCAGCATCTGATGGCCTTAAACTACACAGGGAGATGGTTGCAACCAGTCTGTGAATGTTCATGATTATCTTCGGTACCTTTGAAAGACAGGAAGTCCCATAGAAGTAGCAAAAAAAAAAAAAGTCACACAACTTAAAAAAGGAAATTATAGACCACTTTTTGTAACTTCAGGACCTGACATTATTTGAAGGACATGTACAGTTTTACTAGGACTATATTAGGACAAAATGGTAAACAGATGGTATACAAGCATCTAGAGAGAATAACAGAGGAATAAAAATGTCCAATATGGATTCATAAGAACAAAACATACTGCTTTTCCCTTTAGAGGTGAAGGGTTAAAATGGAAACAATGAATTATATATCTGGGCAGCATGACTATCACCAGAATGACATTTTCAAAAGCAACCAAGCAAACATGTTGTCTTCAGAACACACACTGGGTACATCACAAATACAATCAGGGAATGGTTTTCACAGCTCATACATGGGCTGGGAGAACATTCAGCTGAGAGCTGGAGGGGATCTGTTCTGGCCTTAGTCTGATTTTGTGCATGATTTGGATGATATAATGGGGAATACATATATACACATATACCTATACTTCTATGTATGTAAGTATGCATACCCAAACACAGGTTATATTTGATTGTGTATTAGTGGAAGGCTACTCCTCACCTTGTGTTTTTCTGATTTTAAGACACTGCCCAGTGTGCGATGTGACATCTGCAGGCCTGTGTAAGAGCTTGTGGAATTTCAGAAAGGTCCAGAAAGAGATGAGTTTTGGTAGAAAGATTAAAAGAGAAACTAAGAGTCTCTGAAGAAGGGGCCTCTAGGCCATGAACTTCCAGCTTGAAGATGTGTAATATTGCAGCTGTGAGGTTCTATATGTTTCTATACCTATATCTATATTGTATGAATATTGTCTTGTTTGAAAATAACTAGTCTCCCAAACACTTGAAGTTGCTAAAGCCACTTTTCAGCTGGTCTGGTACAGTACAGTAGTACAGCTCATCCATTTCTTTACTAGGTTCTTGCCTTTCATCCTGACGAGAACTGGTTTTCTGAAAGTGTCCCTGTTATTGCAAAAACTTTTGAGACTCCACCTGCACCTGTTAACATAGTTCCCAGAAATACCAGTTTCCAGCTAGAATGGAGAGCTCCTCTGCACATCAACAAAACCAGCTTCTGGTTTGAGCTGCGTAAGGTAAAAATATCACTTAGTTTTTTTCCAGATCAGAACAAATTTAACCCACTTTGTCCTGGTGAGCAGAACATGGTGGCAAGAGGTATAGAAAGAGTTTCAGTGGTTAATTTGAGCATGGTGACATCAGTCTTAGTGGCTCAGAAGGGGCAGGATGGAGGCAATGTTTGCCAGGAACAAGGGGGAGTGCAGCTGCAGCATTTAATACCCTATAGTGCCAAAGGACATCCTGGATGACCCCGCCAGAATTCCTCCTGGGTCTCCTGTTTCAGTAGAGTCCCCTCCCTCCTTCCTCACTGCCCTCCCCCAACTTGGCTGGTAGCTACAAATCCTATGTCTTCTCTGCACAAGAAAGAGTAGAAAAGGTTTTTTAGCACTAAATATCAGCTAAAATCTAGTATATGAATTTTATTTTCTTGTGATAGATGTTAGGAGAAAACGCTGGAGGAAAAAAGGGCTCTGGTACTGCAGACTGTACAAGTAAGCATTGCAGTGACTGCCGCATGGATGGGAGCTTCAGATTTTAATATCTGGACCACTGGACACAGAAAATGTCATGTGCTAAACTGGATCACTTAGATTCCCTAATATAGATAATTGGATTCATTAGGCCTATGCTAAACATTTTCCATCTGCACTAAAACATGTCATAGCACAATTCCACTAAATTGTTTCCTTTCAATTGCATCATGGACTGAACTCAGGGGCATGTCCTGGTGATCCAGAAATACAAGCTGCACAGAGATAAGCAAGGGGAAGGCTCCTTTTGGCTTTGCAAAGGGGTCACTTAATCTATCATCCTTTGTGGCTGCCAAGACCTGTAGGTCTCCTGAAAACAAAGAAAAAAACTAGGTTTTGTGTCCTTGGTCTCCAAGAGGACAAAGCCCTGTGACTGAAATCTCTCCCCTATGATATTAAAAGGTGGCAAAGTAGTTAATCTACCCAGGAATAGAACTGTGACACACTTATAGTAGAGCAAGAAGGTTGACCATGATATTTTATTTTTCTAGTGGCAAACAAAAAGTGATTGGTTTTCTCCTGCAACCACTACCTGCACAGCAGATCTTGTTTACACGTGCAATCTCACAGGAACTCTTCCTTCAACCAGCTATTTTGTAAGAGCAACAGTAGTTTATGTTACAGGAGTGAAAAGCACTTCCTCTTCAACAAGCTTTAAAACTACAGGTAAGCACTTAATGTAGGATGACAAGATTTTAAGGCTTTTTTCAGGACATGAAGATTTAAACACAATATTTTGTAAAATTTATACTAAGACCCAGTAATCATGTGTGTTTGAAAAATAACACAGTACCATATCTGCAAAAGTAATCAGGGGAAAGAAATGAGCGTCACTTCCAAGTGAAGCAGAGGAAAAGAGTGAGGGAAACGAATGAAATGCCTATATGCATGTGAACTCACAACTAATGATTGTGAAAGGCTGCATGGGAATGAAAATGTTGAAATTTGTCCATCGCAAAGAGAAGGTTAAAGATTCATTCTCCATGGGGACTATTGAGGTAGATCCTCCATCCTTTTGTATGTCTAAACACCTATGTGCATATCTAAATTTTTCTCTATGCCTGTTAGCCATTTGTTTCTCTATAAACACATTTTAAGGGTTCTGTTTCTTCCTGTCTGGTCTAAGCTGGTGTTCCCAGTAAGCCAGGAGTTCCAAAAAGAGCAGAAGGCACTAAAAATTCTGTACAATGGGAAAAGGCTGATGACAATGGAAGCAACCTGACCTACTACATCTTAGAAAGCAGGTAAGCTACTTGTGCAGGCATTCTTCCCATAGGGAGCAGCCCAGAATGAATCCAGGTGTGAAGGGGCTTTCTGTTTGGTTCTGATGGAAACAGTGAAATATCAATGATACAAATGACCTTTCTCACGGGATCTCTTTCTTGAGTAAACTAAGTATCCATTATTTCCAGAAACTCTTGGAAAACTTAGAAGAAAACGTTCACTAAAAACATTTCCAGACCAACCCTGAAATACAGGGATATATTTGGATATATGTTAGTGAATTAGAAGATTTTCAAATCACAAACTTCATATGTATTTTTGGCTAAAATATATGTAGAAATATCTTAGTATTCAGAGGACTTATGCAAAGGCACTATAAAGTTGCCAGAAAAAAATCATGAAGTATTTCCATCAACATGGGATGACAAGATACTTTTTAAAGTGCTCTGTCATTAAATACAGATTGCCTGGACTCTACGTGTCGTACTCATTAGGCAACCACAGAATGTCAATTCACACTTACTCCTGCGCTGGCATTGGAAGGGCTGAATGGACAGGTCAGAGTATATTGCTGTGGGCAGGTGACTTTGAAACTTCCCTTTTTTTCCACCATGACTCTGGAGGGGGTCTGTTTAAGGCAGAGCTTTAAGGCTTAATTAATGCATTAATTAAAACAGGGTCCATCTTCTGAGATATTCCTATGACATTGTTTTAAACAGGGAGTGATGGAGGGAAGTGATTTTAAAGTTTTACTATTAATTCTTTTTCTTAGTTAACTCTGTGCTTACGAAAGCTACGAGACTGAGAGCGCTGTGGAGCCAAGCATGGTTTACCTATATAAGTTTTCACCCAGACATATTTTCCTGGTGCTGTAAGCTTCCTCCACACAGTTCTGTGAGTGTACAGCAGCACTGACTTGCATGCTATGAGACCACAATAATTTTGATACGCCAACAACCAGCTTGTACTTGACTTGCTATGAATCAGTAAAGAAAGGACAGTCCCTTGGTCTGTGTCAGAGTTGTGCTTTAGGTGCTGTGTTCCCCAGGCTCCAGCTTCTTCTTCATCTCTGGAATCATAATGCATCACTGAGATGCTTTTTTTTTTAGGCTTAATAAAACAAGCTTTTGTCCTGCAGTTTGAATGTGTGCACATATTGATGTTTTTAATTGAATTTCACTTTGAGCCTCACGATCCTTTTATATCAGGTAGAAAAATGTTAGGTTAGTTTCATAATATACTAGAAAATATTTGCATAGCCCTTTTAAATAATCCCTGTTTTTTGTACAGCTCTGGTAGGCATGTGTCCACACCAAGGACATGAACATACAGTTTTCCTGTGTCTTTATGGTTTGGACGTGTTTGACCTTTTTTCTGCATTAAAGTATGTTGGGAGAGTGATTGACATGTTCATGAAGGTCATTTCACATGAAATATTGCAGTCCTGTGTGACATGAAATGATATTTCAGATATGGCCTTTCAAGTTTAAATACATGGTCTTCTTTTGGTTGGTGAATAATCAGGTCTGAATTTATTGTGAGCAATCAATCTCAGTCCAATGGGGAAAGGAAGAAATATACCCAGCAGTCAGCAGATACTATGGGAAACTGGCTAGCTACAAAATTGTGTCTTCACTGCCAATGACCTGCTTCCTGTTTAGCTTGTGAAACCTGATGCACAAGAGCCACTGAATTACTCTGGGCCCAGGAAAGCAAAAACCTTTAATAGGACATATTGTTTTTTTTTTTTTTTTTCTGAAAGCTAACTAAGAATGTTTTGAAATCTTGTCTGTGAGGTGTACACTGAAACAGGTGAAAGAGTGCTGGAGCTTTTTATGTCTAAAACATTCTAACATTTCATTTCCAATGCCAAGCTAAAGATGTGTGATTCCTAGCATTGCTGAAATGGCATGGTACAATTTTCTGCTCTGTAGCCAAAACCCCATGACCAGATTGAGCTTTCGGGACAGCAGAGAGATGTTGTGAAGGCCATGGAACTGAAGCAAAGAACGGGAGGAATCAATAAACATTGATGACATAGCTGAGCTACTTTGCTGTGCCCATTGCAGGAAGCAGTCTGACACCACCAGCAGAATGAAGTCCTTGTGGAAGGTGGTTTACAACGGCTCCTGTGCCAGTATCTGCACATGGAAGGCCAAGAACTTAGAAGGAACTTTCCAGTTCAGAGCAGCAGCTGCAAATGGGCTGGGACTTGGTGAATATAGTGACACGAGCAAGAATATAATTTTGGGTGAAGGTATGTTTATACTTTCTTACACTGTTAATCAATTTTTTTATTCAGAATGATGATGTTGCTTTCTAAAAATTTGCTTCTGCTCATTTATATCAATTTGTATCTGTGGGCCCACATTCTGTGTTATGGAATGATTCTTGAAATAAGAGCAAACTCCCATGCTGGGTAAGGATGTGAGAATTACTTCTTGCCTTCAGCCAGAATATTAGACCTACATTCTGTGGTCGTTTTTGAACATCCCACTTTGAGTGGTCAAACAATTCGGCATTTTCTCTTTTAGTGTACACAGTAGGTGTACATCATCCCCACAGGAATTGCTTAGGCCTGGAGGAGGAGGATTAGTTCAACCAAATGTTGACATCTACGTATAGCCTACAAGAGAGCTTTGTACAGAAGAAGATGTCTGCGCAGCAGGCAGCTCAAGGATTCTCTCAGGTTTACTCAGCTCCATAGGAATAATGTTTTGTATGTATAGTCATTAACCAATTTTCCCCTCACATTTAACAGATGCTGTGATCTCCCCAGACACCATCATTGCCACTGCTGTTGTAATTGGAATTGTTGTGCTGGGCTTGACTGTGGCCATGTTATTTGGTTTTGGTATGTAGCTGAGATTTTGCATATCCTTGGTTCACCAGACCTCAGTAAAAGGCAGTTCAGATGGTGGGAGATAATGGGCTTCCAGGTTTAGGGAAATGTTGAACAATCCCCAAGGTGGGAGCTGGGAATAATTTGTGTGTTCTCATTCTTTGAGCACCAAGAAAGGGCTGGTTATATTTTCAGTATCGAGGACAGAATACCAGTTCACTCCATCCTCAGGCATTTTTTGCTGTTGATTCCCTGGACAGAGAGCACAGGAATGCTGAAGGAACACTGATATGTCTGTTTAACCTTATAAAACTTGTCCCTTATAATTCTCAAGTTGGGTACTGCATTTATTCACCAATGGGTCCCATTTTTTTCCTCTTAAGCTTTGTTCCTGAAGAAAGAACACAGAGGTTACCCTGAGATGTAGCTGTCCAAATGTGATGGTCCTGCCCTGTCACTCATCCTCTCCCTGGGGTAGAGGAGCAGCCCTTTGGGCCTGGGTGTTGCAACTTACAGAAGTAGATGCTTGACTAATTTCTCAGCTCAAGGAGCAGTTGTCTGTGTTTTTGGAGAAAAAGATGGAAATATCTTGCTTACTTGAACTGCTGGGGGGTCATGTTGAACAGAATGACAAAAAAAGCTGTAGCCTTGCATGCTGGGATGTTCTCAGAGTGAAATATCTGACAGTCTGCTTTTCTGTTCCAGTATGGCACCAAAGATGGAAATCCAGAAAACCGGCCTTACCTGGACAGATAGTGTTTATCAAGGAAGATAAAGAATTAGCTCAACTCAGGGGGGCAGCTGAGGCAGTGGGACTAGCCAATGCCTGTTACGCTGTAAGGTATGTCCTTGGAGCAAATGTATTTTCAGGAAAAAAAATCATTTAAGAGGGCTTCCCTGGGCTGGTTTTCATCAGTTCACTCATCCCTGACACCTCAAGGTGAAGTTAAGGGCTGCTTCTGCGCTGCGGGGTAGGTTTGCTCTGAATACCCACTTCCATGTTGGATACCCACTCTGTACCTTGGCCTGGGTTGCCCCGAGCCCACCCTGCATGCTGACATTGCCAAGAAACACAAGTACATGGGAAAGAAAGACCTGGCGTTTTCCAATAGCTTCCAAATCACCCAGGCTTCACGTGAGCTCCCCTTACATGTACCTGATGAGACAAATAGTACCAGATTAATTTGAAGAATAATTTTAATAACATTTCAAACATTTTTAAATATTAACAAGTAACTGGTATTGCTGTTTTGTAGCACTCTTCCTTCTCAAGCAGAGATTGAATCATTGCCAGCTTTTCCTCGGGACAAACTGAACTTACACAAATTGTTAGGAAGTGGAGCATTTGGGGAGGTGTATGAAGGGACTGCAGTAGATATCCTGGCAGATGGAAGCGGAGAATCCAAAGTAGCAGTCAAGGTAATCACAGCTGTGCGTTTCTCTGGCAACAGAATGGGATGGGCAGAGAGATTTGGCTCAGAGGTTATATCACAGAAACAGGTGTTGACAGATTTTGGTACTTGCTTGTAGTATTTCTTGCAAGTCGCTTAAAGTTAGCCTATCTCCTTGTAATGATTGCTGGAAAATACTGTGCATTTAAGGCCATGTTTATGTGTGATTGCTTTGCTTAAGCACTACATGATAACGGTGGTGATGACCTAAGTGCCTAAGCACTTTTGCTTTCTGTTGAATAGACTTTGAAGAAGGGTGCGACAGACCACGAGAAGAGTGAATTCTTGAAGGAGGCACACTTAATGAGGTAGGGACAGCGTTGCCACTGAGCACCTTTTGAAGCCATTGTCACTTGAGGGTGGTGGCCTTCAACAGGAATGAAAGCAGCACTTTCCTCTAAATATTTTTGGTGTGTTTTCCTGTTTCTGCTAAAAAAAAATAAATTAAATCACTAGTGATGAATCTTATGAAAATAAAGCTATAAAACCGACTAGCAAAATTTAATATACAGATTGCAAATTCAGTATGCTCATATCATGGATTTATTGGGGTTTGGACAGACGTATTTCAGTGTATCTGCTCCCCTAGAACTAAGTAAGTTATTAAAGGCAATTGGACAACATTTGGCTAATCCCATTTTATCATAATAAACACATCAAAACAAGCTGATGCCTTGAAGTTTCAATTTACTGTGGAAATTGTATTTTAAAAGGTGCATACTTACCACTAGAGGCTGCCACACACCTCTTCTATTGAGGTAAACTTAAAAAATAATGCATCTGTCACCAGCGCAAGAATTTCATGTGGAAAGGTCTGTGTGTCAGCTAGAAATCCAGTTTTCCAGCATCTCCACAGAGACAGGTAGAAGTTGAGCTGAAGTTTTCCACTGGGAACATAAGGTTGGGAGTATGGTTTAGTTTTCAGACAAACTTCTCTGACTTTATTTCATGAGTGCAGAATTAGAAGCATCTTTTGAAAAATGAAGGATTTTATATCCTGTATAAAAAAAATAGTATTAATAAATTTGAAATTGGTTTTCACAGAATTCTTTTTGTATTTACATATTTTTAAAAAGGTATCTTGCATTTCTTTGAGTAACTTTTTTCCACACACTGTACATTGAATAAGGTAAGAGGCTTGTGAAAACCAAAATGAAACCATGTCATTTAAGTGTAAATTCATAACAAAGAATAAGTGCTGTGTGTAAACTTTCCACAGTCTATCTTAATTCTACATGGCAGTCATAAACCCTATTAAAGTCTTTTTTCTGTGTAGCATGGAAATTCTACGTACCCATAGTTAAAGTCTGAAACTTCCCTAATTCTGCTTCATTTTTCCAGCTAATAGTCCCAAACCAGAAATCCTGGAAAATATAGTTGGAAATTATTACATTTTAATGTAAACACTAATGTGAGCCCATATGTATACTGATAGAATGAGACATAGAAATTAAGAGATATATATATATCTTATATATTTGTATAAGATATATAATATAAAAATGTAAATATTATATATTCCCAGTAGTAATTTAATAATAATAAAAAGGATTGGTATGTTTTATATGCTTTAAATCTTTCAATTTTTTAATGTGAAAAAAAGAGTAATTCCGTTCTCATGGAGGGCTTAATGATTTTTCTTGATGTTCGTCTGTAAGCTCTCATAAATGAAGTATAGAAAGAGAACGTAAATGGACCTGATTGTTTACAAACTTTGATGTTAGATATTTAAATGTAGCTGTCCTTTTGCTTGCCTTTTTGGATGTTTATTAAAATTTGGATTGTAGTGTTATGCATACTGTCCCAGTTAAGTAAGAGCTATATGTTTCTTCTATTATTGCTATGCAGCAATGAGAAAATAGAGTTACCTGTATTTCAAACAGTCATTTAATAGTGGTTATTTGTGTACAAATGCATATACAGCAAATTCTTGGGTGTATCCCATCGCTTGGGAAGTAAGGAATGACAGCTCAGGGGAGAAAGGGCTGCCTGAGCTGCAAGGAAAGTGCCAGGTGCTCCTTCTTCTCTTTTTGTTCTTGAGAGTTTCTCTGAGTTAGAGGTACGTGCTGGGGGTCTGGGGGAACTGTCAAGCTCAAAATCACACTTTTTGTTAAAGAGTTTTTGCCCACACCTAAGATTACGTGACCTGAAAGACGTTAGAAGGAAAATGTCCTTCTGCTTTGTTTGTTTGTTTGTTTATAATGGTGCATTTGACAGCAGCACTTTGGACATGGCCAGTTTCCTCAATAAAGTCAAGTTTCTTTGACTGCTGGTGTAAATCCTTTCACACAGCAATGAGAGGTAAAAGCATTTTATAACACAAGTTATGTGATTGTAAAAACATGGGCACTGACAGAGGCAATAAATATTTTTCATTCTTTGAGAAGTGCTAGATCTGAGAGTGCTGATTGCTCTCTGGTAATCCCTGTCTTTTTGGACACACACAGGCAATAACTAACATATCTGCAAGTATTCCTTGCATGTATTTTGTTTCTCTTGAAAACAAACTGTGAGAAACAGTTCTCCTCTGGATTGCGAAAATAACATGTTGCACTTTGTGCTTTTATCTTTCTCAGAATTAGCAGTTCTACTGTGAATACAGTAGTAAAAGTGCTCTATTAAAATAATATAGATATCTTTAATGTACAGGTGTCAATTCACGTTGTTCCTAGATGAGATTGCCATTTGGCTGCCTTTCTTTGCTTACTGGAAATATGATGAAGTGTGCTTTTAATATGGGTGCGTGCATTAGAGTGTCCATCAAAGTACAGTGTAAGCCTGTAGTTTGAAAGGATGTCCCTGAACTCTCCCTATGGCTGATCAAGTCCAGGTGCTGCGAGTTACTAAATCATGTTGTTGGTAGAGGCAGGATTGTAAAGGCCAAACTTCTCATCCATTGCCTATAGCTTTATGCACTTTATTAGCTATCAACCAGCTGTAATTCTCATATGTAATCTTACAGTCGTTTTTTTCTCTTTAGTAAATTTGATCACCCTCACATTCTGAAGTTACTTGGCGTGTGCCTGTTAAATGAACCTCAGTACCTTATACTGGAGCTGATGGAAGGAGGGGATCTACTTGGCTATTTACGAGGAGCCAGAAAGCAAAAGGTAGGGCAAAGAGGACCACAACACTCGGAGTTTTAACCTATAACAACCCACAGTTTCTCAGTTTTTCCCTTCCTCGAAGGCCACGCTGATGTCCAGCTGTTTCTGTACCTGCAAGGTCTGACCTGGCTCTCCCTAACACCCTGGGATCTCAATGTTGAGTGCCGACCTTGCATTAGGAGTTGCTGTGAGGAAGATTGAATGTCATTAGACCACTGACCAAAATTGTGTTTTCATCTGCTTTGCAGTGCAGTTGTTTGGCAGTTTATCCTGCCGGTAATTAGCATTCACTCTATCGATATACAGAGGTTGTTTACCTATGCTTTGCATGTTTTGAAAAAATCCTACACATTTCAAATGAGGAAAAAAATACCATCTTAGCACAGGGAGGTTGTTCTGAGTTCGTAAAGCTGGAATACATGGCTAACTGCTGTCTTTGCTTCTTGTAGCTCCAGAGTCCCTTACTGACAGTGACTGACCTCTTGGATATATGTTTGGATATTTGCAAAGGCTGTGTCTATTTAGAGAAAATGCATTTTATACACAGGTACAGTATTTATTTCCTTATTCTTCCAAGGTTTACACACAATATTGATACTAATTACCTTACCTGGGAAAAAACGCCTGGAAACAATGTAACTGGGAAGGTGGGAGCACTGGAGTGAATTATGTTGTCATGCTTTTCTGCTGCCAGTCACCTACAGTTCTCTCACAAAATGGTGGGCTAATCTAAGATCTGAATCCAGGACTCATTGCATCCTAGGACAGAAACTTATCCTGTGCAACCAAGAGAAGGGCAAATGGAGAGATCCATTTACTTCTTCATCTGCTTAATGGGTGGCTATAGAGGACACAGAGCCAGACTTTTCTGAAGAAGGAAAAGATGAGAAGCAATCTGCACAAGTTACAGCAAGGGAAATAAAATAATATTGTTCACAATGTGCAGGATCAGTCACTAGAACACGTTGTCTAGAGGGGCTGTGTCACCTCCAGTGCTGAAGATATGCAAACTTAATTGTATGAAGCCCTAAGCCACTTGACGTTGGCACTGCCCTGAAGAAGGGATTGAACCAGATGACCTCCAGAGATGCCTTCTGATCTGAGTTATTCTGCAATGCTAACTGCATTCTCTTGTATTCTGCCTATTCTGCCTTACAAATCAGGGACCTGGCTGCTCGCAACTGCCTGGTGTCTGAGAAGAAATATGAGAGCTCCTCCCGAGTAGTAAAGATTGGTGATTTTGGACTTGCCAGAGATATCTATAAAAATGATTATTACAGGAAAAGAGGAGAAGGCCTGCTTCCTGTCAGATGGATGGCTCCTGAAAGCCTCATTGACGGTGTCTTTACAAATCGTTCTGATGTCTGGTGAGTTATGGCAGCCACTCAGCTGTGGGAATATTCAAACTAAATCTCATAGCAAGAAAATATGGGTTTTACAGAAGGAATGATACAGTTACATAATGCCATCTCTAATAATTTTTAGGCTAAGGCAGATTTCCTCCAAAGTGATAATTTAATGAACTAATGAAAAGTTTGGCCCTAAGACAGTACCTGTGTGGATTTATTTTTTAATGCTTTGAGTTCTAACTTTGGATTCTGGCTGGAAAGAACTAGTGTCACTCAATCAAACAATTTTGTACTAGGCCCACAATGTGGTTTTTGCTTGATTGGGCAGTGAATTGGCTGCCTGCATGCCATTACATTTTGTTTTTCATTAGATTAATTGGCATTTTCTTCCTACAGCCAAATACTTTCCTCTCACTGTTTGACCCTCTTCTGGTGACTTCTTTATTTTGAAGCCCAAATTTCTCAACATCAGCAGGGGAAGGTCACAGTACTTTGCTGTGGAGATTTACTTAAAGTGTGTATTTGAGTGGGTTTGAGTTTAAGGCGAAGGTGCAGAGACCCCCTGTCAGGAAGCGTTGACAAAAAAAACAACCCAAGCCATATCCATTAAGCCTGAGATTCACAAGTTTAGATTTTGGTAGCCATAGGTACTCATTCTGTCCAAGTCCTCAGCCCCTGCTGCCCACCCATTTGACTCTTACACACTCTTACATTTATCTAAGCAAGTCTGTGCCAAATCAAGTGAGGTGCTGATTGCTTTGTGAGTGGTGCTTAGGAGAACTTCTCTCTCAATTTTGAAAGACACCTCTAGGGATTTCTAAACACTTGTTTAGATGAAGACATGCTCAGCCAGAGAGTGTTGTCCAGGGAAGCTGTGGGCACTCAATGCCTACTAAGTGGCACCTCCATGAGTCTGGGAAAGTATGCCAGTTCTACACATTTATGTTAGCTGTTTCAGAGTCTGTCTTATGGACATATGAATTGTTTCACAATAAATTAAAAAGTCTTACTCCTAATTTTTCTGACTGAGTTATATTCTTAGGTTAGAGACATTTTTACTATTGATGATGACTATGGTAATTAATTTATTTTTTGGTGTTTCTTAGGGCTTTTGGAGTCTTAGTGTGGGAAACATTAACTTTGGGTCAGCAACCATACCCAGGTTTCTCCAATACAGAAGTTTTGCACCATGTGCGATCAGGAGGAAGGCTGGAAACTCCAAACAATTGTCCTGATGACCTGTAAGTTAATTTTACTTAAATGTTGTTGATAATATTTATAAGAAGGAAGAGTTTTATTGCCAAGTGTCCATCAGTTTGAATGTTACTTATGCTGTGCAGAGTTCAATATCCTTCATTTTATTTCAGATAAAACAGCTAGCATTTGTAGCTGCCAACCCACTACTAACTCATCCAGTAGTGCAGCCTGTAAGTAAGAACTAAGTGTTGAAGTTTAATGGTGGATATTGTTTTTTTAAACAGGGTTTCAGAGACAATGTAAAGTCAGTCTTGGGTATGACTCTGGTAGTAATGTGATAATAGGCTGAGAGTGCCTGATGGTATTGGTTAAAAGTGAAGATGGCTTTAAGAAAGAATTTACTGGTCCCTGTACCCCATGTGCCTGCTTTCCCAATGGTAGCTGCAGGAATTAGGCTAATATTAAAACATCTGTGGAAAACAAACCATGCTCTCTTTGCAGATATAAATGTTAGAAAAGCCAATAAGAAAAGCTTAGGTAGTACAGCAAAAGGGTTGGTTCTTTTGGTTAGTCTTTAGCTTAGTTGGATAAACAAAGATTCCAATTTGAGCACAAAATTCAGGTTTAATTGCAAAATTCTTGCAATTTAAAGAATAAAATGAATACATATAGTGGATCAAACTCATACTGGCCAGATGTGTATAAGGGACGAAGTTGAATCTGGGCCCAGTGATCACTCAGTATTGTCTAATTTCATGTCTCAGTTCTTATATTTACCACTCTGCATAAGCAGTCACAGCAATGCACTTGACAACTGGTCTTACAAATGGAAGGACAGGCTACTTGAAGTGCATAATTCCTACTCTTGGGGCTGAGGAAATGACTTGAGAACAATTCTGTGATTGGTGAGCCCAGATCTCTGTGATAGGTCTCACATCCATTATTATGCCCAGAGTTCCAGAGAGGTTGTTTATTTGTCATTATAGGTATATTGTCATTATAGGTATATTGTCATTATAGGTATAGCTGAAATACCATATTAGCAATAAAGAAAAAGTAAGCTTTAGCACTTGGAGGAACTGAAGAGATTAGGATTTTGTTTTAAGGACACAGTGAAAACTGGAAGTCACAAAACAAATGAAAGTCCAAAGCAAGTTCAGTTTCAATATTTTCTGCTGAAAAAGGGTTTTCTCAGAAAAAAATCTGGCAGCTGTCCTGTCAATAAAAAAGCAGAGAAGGTAATGTATATCCATATACTAGTTTGATATTCAAGCTCATATGGAGGCTTGTAAATTGCCTTTAAAATGGGTGTCCAGATCTTCAGAAGAATCAAGAAAACTTTGCTTGAAGTAATTTTTAAGGTCTCAGTTCTTAAATTTAGTGTGGTAGGTAGGGCTTACGCGCTGGTCTGCCTGTTGTGACTTGTAGGATCAGGGTCTAATAGCAATAACATAGTTTTTGAAAGCAAAGGGGTTGAATGGGCTCTTAGACTCTTGTACCATCTTTTATCTCTTTTGGTGAACACTCAGCACCTGCACACAGCTTCTGTCAGTAGCTAAATAGCTTTTTGCTACTTTGCTAGGTCATTAATGGCATGCTGGGATTCTTGGCATTCCTGCTTCCCTCCTCGTGGTTTTGAACCTGCATCAGGACATCAGCAGTCAGTAATTGTCTCCTTGGCACTTTGGCTTGCTCATTGTCATTTGACAAAACAAACCATCACTGATCGGAAGAGAGTTCAAAGGCCAAATTACTTCAGCTGAGAAGTGTTTAGGAGTCTGTGGTAGGCTTACACCGCCAGAGCGAGTAGGGTTGACACAGAAACCTTGGGGTGTAACAGAACTAAGGAAGTGGTTTTGGGTTTTTTTTGGCAGAGTGGAGAAATTCTCCCCCTTGCCTCCAAAAGATGTTACTCCAGAGAGTAATAATTTGCTTTCCCCCAAAAGAGGTGTGGATAGGTAAAGCTTGGTAATGAACTGAGAAAGGGGCTTGGGGATCTATAAATGAGACACATTTATTGAAATATGAATCAAATGTATGAATGGCACTACTTTTGCAGTCAGAGATCCACATCTGGCACAGCCACCTGGTTGTGAGCCTCACATACAAGCGCATGCCAAAGTTTGGACTGAGCTGAGCTAATTTAACATAGATCTTGAAAGCTTGTAAGTTGCAATCAGGAGAATTTGTACAAGCATGGTGCCACTTGCTGACTTGGAGCTGCAGTTTCACCAAACGCTCACTCCCATGCAGAGTTATACAACTGAGTTTGATGAGAAGAAATGTTAGTTTGGTAACTAAGAGCTTTGCTATTTGGCTCTGGGAGTGACCCCTCCTGCACCCACCCTGCTCCCCTCACCCCCTGCCCCTTTGGAGGGATTTCAGGGGTGATAGAGAAGAAGGGTTTGGTCAGAATGCATCTGCTTGAGGGTCGGAAGGCTTTACAGAGGGATCTAGACAGGTTGGATCAATGGGCCAAGGCCAATGGGATGAGG